>BSBN01000529.1:761249-1447498 GCA_027924645.1 Cunninghamia lanceolata
ATAGGTTGATTAGTTTTTGGGTGACAAAAAAATGGGGCTAATGTTTGTTTTGTAATGTGGAGGTCATGGATGTCTTTATATGAAAGACCATCCGCATAGAATTGCCTCCTCTCCTCCCGCCAAAGCTGAAATCTATTTAGGTCTGCATCGATAGACCTAACAGAATCAATAATGGTTTGCATCGAAGATGCAAACCGAACCACATGAGGAGGCATCAAGTGAGGTTGATTATTAATCAAATTAATGTTCTCCTCAATTGTATTAATATTTTCATTAATGTTTTGCCGCAATCGGGCCTCATCAAATGGAGGGGATGGGGGGTTTTGAGGTGGAGGGGATGGGGGGTTTTGAGGTGGATCACGAGGTGGGGGGTTTTGAGGTGGATCACGGGGTGGGGGGGTTTCATAAAGAATGTCATCTATTAAAAATTCATCTAGACTCTGGTCATCCATTAGATCTGTCTCCTGCAAATTTTCAAATATGTAAATTCATATTAAAAACTTACAAATGTATAATTTCACAATTTATAAATATATATGTATATTGAAAACTTACAAACAAATATCTATAAATTTAAACTTAATCTAGAATAGATCTATAAATGATTTAGTTTAAAATATCCATGAATTCAGAGAGCATGTAATACTTGAAAATTAAACACATGCACAAGTTTATCATATAATATGATCAAATGATGATGCCTCATACCAATGTCTCCTTAAATTAATCCAACATTTCCCTAAAATATTATATTCTCCAAGTCCTACTTCATTCCTCTTTAACCATTTTTAGAGGGTTTTTGAACTATAGAATTGGTATTTATAGATAATTTATATGGAATAATTAGAAAAAAGATCTCACAAAAATTACCAAGAGGAAGTTATGCAAAAAATTACAACATAAAGCTATATCAAAGTTTTTAGATCATTAAATTCACATAGTGGACAAGGTTGCAGGTTCTAGGTCCTAGTCATACACCAAGGTGTCACTCTACCTAACAAGGTCTTGTCGTATCATCATTTTTCTCAAAATTATAATGGAAGTTACATTTTGACACCTTATATAGTCCAAATTTAAAAGTGCATGCCAAGTGTAGTAGATTCCCATTTCTCTATTAATCAGGCTACTTCTAGCTTCTAAGTTAAGCTCAATTGTGACGGTGTGACATGAAGATGTCTACGTGATGCCCTGACATTATAGGCTCTAAGTTAAGCTCAATTTTGTAAATAGTATTTCATTTCTATTCATTTATTGCTCTTAACTTAGAAAAGTTATATTTTCTAATTAATAGCATTATACTCAATTTGCTAGAGCTATCATTCCTATTTCTCTTCCTATATTAACTCCAATTTTACTATAGGCTTCTCATGTGTCTCAAAAGAGCGGTACAGATTATGACTTAATTGAACATTGCATGCTATTTTTATACTACATTTATTACCAATACTACATTTATAACAATAGTGACCTTGTTAAAGACTACATTTATACCAATACTACAACATGTTGTATTCCAACAATATGAGTTACCTTCTGCTGAAGTGTAAAAACCCTAAAATATCATTTTGAAACCTTATTAAATGTTAATTTCCAAACCCTAATATGAGAATTTGAAACCCTAAAATGTCATTTTAAAACTCTATTACATGAATTTTCAAACCCTAATACATCATTTTGATACCCTAAAAGGTGAAAAGTGAAGCCCTAAACATCTACTTTAGAACCCTAAAATTTATATTTGAAACCCTAAAATGTGGATGTCAAGTTCCCTAAGTTGTAAATTTGAAACTATAAAATGTGGATGTCAAGGGTAGAAGAATGTTTTCCTCAATATTTTTAAATGAACTAAGGGTAGGTGAAGGATCAAGGAATGATCCCAACTTCATATAAGATTGCGTGCATCGTATGTTGATATGCAACTATATTAATCCATCTACTAGAATCGACCCAAAACTAAATGAGAATTAGCATAGGTCTACAAATGTCACCATTGCACTAGTTAATACATTGATGTTATCTAAATCATATTTAATTGTGAAACTAAAACAATCTAGCATGGGTTCAACATGAAGAGAGTAATAGTTGGTGAAGGAAAAGTGTCTAGTTTCTTTGACATCATAACACAAGCAATTCTCTTAATGTATCTTTTAGAACCACTATGCAGATTGGATCAAGAGTACCAAATTAGAGATGAACTTTGGAAACAAAGACTTGGGTCATAAATGCACAATTTATTGTGCATATAAAAACACATGTCTCTTTTTTTCTATCCATTGCATAGGAAAATGGCCAAGCGTCTCTTAGATGCCACCTCAACTAGGTTTAAGTTGCCATTAATAAACCACTATACTAGTAGAATGTCATAAGCAAGCCACCACTAAAGTAACATCCTTTCAGTCACATCATTTGAGGTATAGATATTGACACACTAAAACATTGATTCTCAATATTGAAAAGGACCCATAACCTACTTTGTTATATGGGTCACAAGTATGGGTAAAATAGTGGGGTTGCCAATTGGAATTAACAAATGTTCTAAGTGCCACCATGAAGTTGCTCATTATTATTGATTAAAAAATATTATCTTGCCATAGGACACATCACATTATTGGAAGCAAAAATCCAAGAAAAGTTTAACCTCTTGAAGACAAAGAATGTCTAGGGGGTAAATCTATATCAAAAATCTGACACCATATCCTCCATTAATTCATAAGGCAAGAGGGTCTAAGGATATTTCCTTGTAGTCCAACCATTGCAATGCAAAAAAATATTCTACTCAAATCTAATCTAACATTTTTTGGAGAAAAGGCTCCAAATTGCATCTATCATTTCTCAAGATCATATTATCCTTGTTTAACCTCCTAGGGGGGACTATATGAGACTGTCTTCCTCCATTTGGTTGTGACATAGTTGGAACTCCCAAATCCAATGAGAAAATAACACTCACTAGAAGAGGAACTTTCTTAAGAACTACTTGGCTTACTAAACTCTTTGAAGGAATCACTAAAGGAATATCGACCTAAGAGTTGATTATGAATCAGCTACTTGCTTTGCTTTATTATTGGCCTTAGCTAAGAGGATTTTACGTGTTATGTTGATTTGTCATTATCCTAAGGCCATGTGGGACTTGTTAAATGTGCTAGCCATGTAGTAGAGTTGGAAGTTAGATAGTTACTCTTATCCTTATTATGAACATTTCTATATTTTTTTACATTAGTCCACCCAAATTAAATTTTTCTTGCCTCAACATCTAGCTTGGAGGTTAGTTTAGGCTTGTGTGTAGCTAGAGTGTAGTCTATGTGACATGATGAAATCCCTTATTTAGGGAGAACAAACTTGTAAAGATCTATGCATGTAGTTGGGTCCATTGTGGAGGAGTTTGTTTGCATGGTTGGATTCCACAAAGGAGAAGAAAAGGAAGCCTTTGGTTACATTTTGGATGGCATGAAACCAAAAAATAACCAATTATACAAGTATTCTACTCAATCCATTTATATGCATTCTCAAAATTAGGCACCAAAATATGTTCAACATTTTGTGGGTTAATAGATAGATCCTCAAGGGAAGCAGGTAAAACAAGTATATAACTAGAACAACACAAGCTATAGAAAACACATCCTCATTGGTCCATCATTTAAATGTATCATGAAGGTATCAAGGATGGAAGGATCACATGTCACAAAAGATTATCCAAGCTTCTAGATAGGTTGAATCAAAAAGGTATATATCACTATTTACATGCTCAAACCATAATCAAGATATGATAGGAAAAGATAAACAAGGATGAATGCAAACCATAGGTAAATCTATTTAAGAAAAAGATAAAAGTGATAAATTAGATCTAAGAACTGTAATTAAAAAAAGGCCAAACCAGTACTATAAAATCCTAGGTGATGGAATGTCAAGTTCACTAATAAATATAAAGGAAATCCATTTGACTATTACTGGATACAATTTCAATACATCAACAGTTGTGTTACAGAAAATGAACCCCTAGTCAATGATCATAGTGCCTTACACTTGAAGATGATTGGGGTCCATTAGAATTTATATCTTATAGTTTTGGTGAGTATCATGTGGATCTTAAAAGGCTTATATGGTATTCCATTATTAAATACATATGACCAAATATCGTTCTATTTTAATATGGACCCTTACATAATGTGATATTTCATAGAATGGAAAGAGTCTAGGAGTTTAATATGGTTCATATGTACACTAGAGTGAAAACTATGGTTAGGTTCACAAATAAATGTAAAGGAATATCATTTAACTATTATTGGATATAATTTCGATATATCTAACAATTAAGTGACACAAAATTAACCCCTAATCAATGATCATAATGTTTTACAAGAAGATGATTTGGGTCCATTATACTTTATGTCTTATATTTTTGGTGATAGCAACCTTACTGGCATATCAGACAGGAACTTCTAATAGCCAACAATGATAGATATCAAAGATAGGGTATAGTCTTATAGCCAACAATTTTCATCTTCAAACTTATCCCTTTTATCATTATTACATATACTAATTTGGTTTTTTAGGGTTTAAGGTTTAGGTTTTTAGGGTTTGTAGGACAACATGGTTTTAGGGTTTATAGTTTGGTTTTTTAGGGTTTATAGTTTACGTTTTTTGAGTTTGCAGTACAACATGGTTTCAGGGTTTATAATTTGATTTTTTAGGGTTTATAGTTTAGGTTTTTAGGGTTTGTAACTGTACAACATGGTTTTAGGGTTTATAGTTTAAGTTTTTTAGGGTTTGCAGTAACATGGTTTCAGGGTTTGCAGTAACATACAATCACAAAATTCTAATAACAAGTAAAATGCTTAAATAACAAATAAAACCCTAATTTTCATTTTAACCCTACAATTAGGAAAAAAAATTTAAAACAAGCTAAAGATAGGTAGAGAACCAACCTGGAAGAGCTCGAGGGTGACGAGGTGGCGGGAGGAGGTGAGAGGGCAACAAAAACTCTGTTGTTTTCTTTGTTTGGGCTTTGGCAACGCGTACCCGTTATTGGCTGTCCGCTGTCGCTATCGGCTTCTGTGGGTGAAAATGAGCCCGCAGAGGTCTTTTTTCAAAATATATAATTTTTTGAAAACGGGTACCCGTTACTAAACGGGTACCCGTTTTAGGCTCGGGTGCGCGTTACTAAACGGGTACCCATTAAGAAACGGGTACCCGTTTAGGTTCGGGCGCCCGTTCCTAAACGGGTACCCGTTTCTTTGAAAACAGGTACCCGTTACCGGCGGCTTTTTTTTTGCCCGCGTGACTTCCCCTATATGTGGACCGAGTTTCTTGCGGGTACCCTAATCATAAAATAGCATCAAAATTATACATCATCAAAATGTGTCATAAAAAAAGGTTATATGACATCACATATAATCTAATACAAAATTGTGATAAAGGTAACAAGCACATGAGAGCATTACAACTAAACAATGGACAATAAAATGGCCTTCATTTATTGATTGTGTCTAACTTAATAGTACACAATTGCAAGAAATACCTATCCACTTCACCCCATAAGGATTTTGAGTGGCATCCAAGATTGGTTCATTAGCCTACAACAAGCATTTATATGGCAAAGAATTGAGGAGACCATATCAACACAAATAATAAAAAAGGGAGCTAAACATGAAAAAATATATATTTAAAATTTTAACACTTCCTTAGTGATGTAATTAGCTTGGAGTATTTGAGAATATCCACTCTCCACAAGGCCCTAATTGTCATAACAAAATATCTATATGGACCTCTTAGAGACCCTATCAATGGTAATTGGAATCTAGCTATCCAAAATCACAAAGACATCAAAATGGGTATGTTCAAATTGCTCCAAAGAATCCTATAGAAACTTGGAATAGGAACTATACAAAGATATTGGGAAGACATCAAGAAAGGCTATTCCTCACCAGTCTATTCCACTTTTAACCCTTTATAAACTATTCTTCAATAGCAATACCTTATCTTTGTCTCAAATTACACCATAGGTGAGGTCAACCAAAGAAGTTGAAATCATCACCTTTTTCAACATCATTAATTCTCACTTTAGGATTGACATGAACAACTCAATTAAGAATTGGTAAATCAAAACATACAACTATCACATGAAAAATATGTGATAGTCTAAGAAATCACAAACATAAGATAATGCACTATTGCACCCACATATATAAAGATAAGAATAGCTTATCAAAACACATAAAAATGGAATACTTAGTGGACCTAATTGATTCCCTAAATAACATTAACGCTTTGTATATCATACCTTTCATGGTAGGACAATGGACCAATTGAAAAAAGGGGGCAATTTGGTCCAAACATGTGTGCTCACTATAAAAGAAGTGAAAGACGGTATATCATATCCTCATGTAAGTGTCCTTGTATACAAGTTTAAAAGGTGTGGAAAATGATAGAAATAAATTCCAACTCCAAAAACCATCTAGACAACTTGTTGTAGATAGGCTTCAATGTTGGTAAAAAATCAAGTAAGTTTGAATCACAAAATAATATATCAATTGGCTCCAGATTATATCTTCTAGAATATATGGCTTGAGAGAAATAAGAGAGTTTTTTAAATGTCAAACAAAATATGGAGTTCACACAATGAAATTATAACCATATAACTATGTAATAGAGTTCTTATATCTATTTAGGAAATGAAGAATATGTAGGACTTAATAAACATCTTGGATCTTCATATAGCACAGCAATGGACCGTTGAGCATAATAGCAATAACTGGGAAAATAATTGCAAGAAATTACGATTTCTTAAAAATTGAGTCAAAGACTAACTTTTTCCTACAAAGAACTATGATTCATTTAGAAATTCACCTAAAACAAGTTTTTCCCAATTTATCTTGATTTTATCCCAATTCATTCTACTTTTTTCTTGATTTTTCACTACATGACATTTTTCATTTTAAATAGTGATTTGAGGTCTTTTTCCTCATTTCTACCATTTTTTTGAGGTTTCACAACTATTTTCAAGCATTTTTTGCTCAAACTCAATATTACACTATCTTAATAGATGTTGAAGTCAAACTAACATTAATGAATGACTTTGAAGTCCTCTTTCTTTACCATGGCATATAAATGCATGCCCTTGGATGAAACAAGTGTCATACTGCTTTCCTTGGGGAAAATTTCTTTTATCCCATAAATAAAGTCACTTTTGTGTTTTCTATTATTCCACCATGTATTTATTTTAGTGTTTACATTTTGTTGCATGGTTAGATAGTCCTTAAATTGACCCTCCAACTATGACTACGTTAAATGATATCAAAACATAGTTTGTAATCCTGAGAAATGAGATTGTGTGAGAACATTACATGGTATCAAAGAATGCTTTTTTATTCCTAAGAAAGAGAATTAAATGGTATTTGAATTCTAAAAAAGAAGAGTGTAGCAAGTCTTTCAACACTAATTTGTTAGATAGAAGATTCCTTGGTAAGAGTCTTCCAATAATTATTGGGTAGAAGATTCCTTCTTGTGTTGTGAGTTGGTTGTAAATAGACCGTTGACTATGAGGTAGTTTTCACCAAGGTAATTGCACCAATTCTAAATTAAAGATGCCTCTTATAAGAATGGTTAGAGGCTAAGGTGTATTCCATGTTGTAGAGCAAATTGAGGAAATGTTTAACATGATGAAAAATGTCCAAATCAAATTAGATGTCCTTGAAGAGAATAAAAGAAGGGGTCATAACCATAGAGTTGATGAAAGTGATGATGAAGACAATGAAAGACCACTTGAACGTATTTCCATAGAAGATGAAGGTAGAGAAGAAAGAATGTTGAAAGTAGTTTCCACTATTGGTAAGAAAATAGAGTAGATACTCTAACTATGCTTGTAGTTTAAACCTTGAAGATTGGATAATTGATTTTAAATAAAATTTTGAGTATGAAGATATTTATGATCTTGCTAGAGTAAAATTTTCTAAGACAAAGTTGAAAGGTGCTATTATTTGGTGGAAATGAATTTAGCTAGAGAGGAATAGAAAAGGAAAACCTAATATTGAAAAATAGAGTAGAATGGTATATAAGTTGAAATCTAAGTTTATTCTTACAAATTATTAGTTAGAATTGTTAAAAAATTACAAAATCTAAGATAGAAAGATATGATTGTGAAATATTATACTAGGGAATATTATAGATTAACAATAAGAGAAGGTTATCATGAGGATAATCATGAGAGGGTGGATAAACATATCAATGGCCTACAAGAGGATATATCCAAGAAGAGATTATTTTTTAAATATGTAATTGATTTATGAAGCATATCATTTTGTCCTAAAAGTTAAAGATAAGTTGAATAGAAGATTTCACAATAAGTCTAGAGCAAGGAAGGAAGATGCATCATATTCATAAGAGAAAGATATCAAGGTAAGGGGAGAAAAGCATGTAATGATAAAGCAAAAGCAAAAGAAGTTCCTAAAAGATACCACAAAAGTAGATCTAATATTATCAATAGTGGAAGACATCAAAGAAGTAATGGAATATATGAAGGAAGTAGAGGAAGATTTGGAAGAAGTGATGGCACATTCTTTACAGGAACTTGTTTTAACTATGGAGCTAAAGGTCATAGAGAATTTGAATGCATGCAGTCACAAGGGGGAAAGATAGAAGACTTGAGAGAATAGAGCAACACATTTTGATGAAGAAGGTTCACCACTTGAACAAGTATACAAGAAAAATTTGAGTCATTACTAATGAACATAAATTTGTTAAAACCTAGTAAAGATCACAAGGAACCAATAAAAAGAAATTTTTTGTTTAGGACTATATACAAATCTAGAGGTAAATGTTACAAGGTAATCATTGATAGTGGTAGTATTGTTAATTTGGTTTCAAATGAATTGGTGGAAAATTTAAATCTGAAAAGAATAGATCATCCAAATTCTTATAGAGTACCTTATTTGTTAGAATGTGTGTAGGACAACTGAGAGGGGGGTGAATCAGTTGTACATTAAAACACTAAACCCTCAATGCTATTCCAATCTTCAAACTCTTATTATGCATTAGCAGAATGTAAACATATGAAGCATTAATGCAAACACATAAGAACACCAGATTTACATGGAAAACCCAAGAAGGGAAAAATATCACTGAGGATTAACTCACATATATATGAATAGCAACACCGAATACAAGTAGGTTCATTGCCAAGGGCTTACTACCTAGAAGGAATCACTCTCTAGAAGAGAGAAGAATGGAAGAGGATTTCTACATGTTGGGAATTAAGGTGTCTCAACCTGGGTACTTCTCTGCATTTGTAATGTTTGTATTTATTATTTAATTGCCTATGTTGTAAATACTTAGAAAATCCATATTGTCATATTGTGGGATGTGGCACGGTGATGTGTCAATCCTACATGGATTATGACAACTTGTATTTTTGTCCTCACATGAGGAGATAGGCATCCCACTTAGTGGTAGGAATATTTTGTCATGTGTCAACATCCTCCATGTTGTGTAAGGAATGTTTGACTGAAACAGTTATGACAGATTCCTATGACGAATCTATGAAATGTAAGAGTCGAAAATAGAAGGTTATAAGACAGGTGACGACATGTGTCATGAAGCATCTTTGAATAAGGCATATTTGGGCACCCCAAGGTGGAATATGACATGTTGTAAGAGAATATGCTATTTATAGCATGTGTATGACAGATTCTCTTACAGCTGTAAGTTGTAACCGCTATGACAGATTCTATGACGGTCGTAAGTGTCGTAAGAGCATCTGTCATAGCCCATTTTGGAAATAAGAGACCCCTTTGGGATGGGACTTGTGGACAAGTGTCAGGCACATTCTACAATGTTGACCAAGTGTCTTTGGGCGTGGGTTTTGGTCCATGAAGCCATGTTGGACGCCCATTCCAAGAAAGGTCCAATATTGCCTTGTATTTCCTATTTATATAGGTGCTTGGAGATGGAGTTTGTATCACAGATTTACAGGTACTGTTATGCTGTTGGATTGACTCTAGACACGAGTGTCGAAGACCATTGAAGCTTGCATTGCAAGTGTATTGTAAACAACTTTCAGATTTGTTAATACATTGTGTAGGTTTCTGAGTGTGGGGTTTTTCACCCGATAAGGGTTTTCCCCATCGTAAATCTTTGTCTCTCTTCTTCTATCTACTTTCTGGTTCTTGTGTTTTGCCGCAATATCTCATGTTAATGGTTTAAAATTGCTGTAATAGTTAGGATAAAGTTGAATTTGCATAGCCCTCTCCTCAATAGATTAGTGTAGGAAGCGATTTCCGCACACCTAGCTTCCTTTCAATTGGTATCAGAGCTTGATCACCTTTGGTCCTAGTTGTTGGGTAGGGGTTTTTTGAGCTAATCTTAGGTTGAGTGGGAGTCTGTGCAGAGCATTCTATATATTATTGCAGCAAGGAGATGGCAGGCACATCAGGAAGGTTTGAAGTAGAGAAGTTCAATGGCAGTAATTTTGAGCTGTGGAAGCTCAAAATGGAAGACATGTTAGTTGACCGAGACATTTGGGATAGTGTGAACGGAACTAAACCATCTGCAATGTCACAAGTTGATTGTGATCTCAAGGATCGAAAGGCTAAGGGTATCATAAGACTTAGTCTTGCCGATTCTGTGTTGTTAAATGTCCATGAGGAGACTACTACAAAACTCCTTTGGAAGAAGTTGGGGGATGTGTATCAAGCCAAATCCCTAGTTAATAATTTTTTTTTCTGAGAAAGAAGTTGTATTCTCTTCGAATGGAGGACGGAGGATCCGTTACTGAGCATATGAATGCCTTTAACATGCTGGTTGCACAATTGACATCTATTGGTGTAAAGATGGAGGAGAAGGATCGGTGTATGACCCTGCTTTGTTCTCTACCGGACTCATGGGATCATCTTGTCATGGCAATCGGAAGCACCACATCCACATTCAAAATGGAAGAAGTGGTTTCTTTGTTGTTGTCTGAAGAGATGCGGAGAAAGTCTTCTGAGGCAGCCAAAGAGGCCCTTGCAGTTCGTGGAAGATCCAAGGAGAAAGGGAAGAAGAAGGACAAGAAAGCTGAGAAGGGTAGATCCAAATCTCCTGGAAAGTCCAAGGCTCTTTGTTGGAACTGTGGCAAGACCAGGCATTTCTGAAAGGAATGCAAAGAGGAGAAGAAGAAAAAGAAGAAAGCTCCTGATTCAGATTCTGACAAATCACAAGATGATAGTGATGCTTTCATCGCAGCCCTGGCAACCCATGCATCTGATGATGTGTGGCTAATTGACTCTGGTCCATCATTCCACATGACCTTGCATTGAGACTGGTTCACTAAGTATGAGGAGTTCAATGGTGGAAAGGTGTATCTAGGTGACGACTCTCATTTGAAGATTGTTGGTCTTGGAAGAGTCTCTATTCGATTCCCTGATGGTCGAGTGAAGGGGATCTCTGGGATTCTACACATCCCAGGTTTAGTACGGAACCTGCTTTTTGTAAGTATGTTGAATGATGCAAGTGTGCAGCTTGTCTTTTCTAAAGAAAGATGCAAGATGAATAGAGAAGCTATGGTGCTTGCTAAGGGTACTAGGAGAGGTACTCTGTTTCAGCTGGAGGCATGCATTTCACAATGCAATAGTTCTTCTGGCTCAAGGAAGAGGGCAACAGTCACTTCATCCCCACCATCTGAACGAGCAGTGAAGAAATCTGTTGTTTCTAGTCTTGATGGTTGTAATCATGCATTAGAAGTTAAACTTCCTGCAAAAAAGATAATGTTATGGCATAAGAGATTTGGCCACATTGGTGAGAAGGGTCTGCGTACCCTAAAAAATAAGAACCTTGTTGAGGGGTTAGATGATTGTAATCTTGAGTTTGACTTTTGTGAACATTGCATTAATGGAAAACAAAACCATGTTCAATTTTACTCATGTTCTCATAAGTCTTCTGGTGTGTTGGACCTCATTCATTCTGATGTGTTTGGTCCTGTTAATGTTCCTTCATTATCAAAATCTGTATACTTTGTATCTTTTATAGATGATTACAGTAGAAGGACATGGATTTATTTTCTCAGAAGCAAATATGAAGTCTATAGCAAGTTTAAGGAGTTTAAAGCCTTTGCTGAAAATCAGACTGGTAAAAAGATTAAATGTTTGAGAACTGACAACGGTGGTGAGTTCTGTTCTACAGAATTCGATAAGTATTGCAAGGAACTTGGGATTGATAGGCACAAGACAACTCCATATACTCCGCAGCAAAATGGAGTTGCAGAGAGGATGAACAGGACACTGATGGAGAAGGCTAGGAGTATGCTTAGTGGAGTTGGCCTAGAACAAATGTTTTGGGATGAAGCTGTTGCCACTACTTGCTATCTGGTAAACAGATCTCCTACATCAACTCTTGTTGGAAAGACACCCATGGAGGTGTGGCTTGGTAGAAAGCCTTCAATAAGGCATCTTCGTGTTTTTGGTTGTGAGGCATATACACATATGCCTAGGGAGAAGCGGTCAAAGTTGGAGAACAAAGCTGTTAAGTGTATCTTCATCGGCTATGGTGTTGGTGTGAAAGGATACAAGCTTTGGGACCCCGTGGCTAAAAAAGTGTTGTATAGTAGAAGTGTCATCTTCAGAGAGCTCACACCTGCTTCCACTGTTTTGTAGCCAGAAGAAAGAGAAAAGAAAGAGGATGTTGTTCAGTTTCCTCTCACCCTTGAGAAGACTAAACAGAAAGACAATGTTGGACCTGATGATGAGGAGAGCTCTAGCATCTCTGGAAGCTCAGATGAAGAAGCTGAACCTCAACCTCAGCTCTTGAGGAGGTCTATATGAAGAAAGCAACCTGAAAGGTTTGGTTTTACATTGCTTGATTCTAGTTGTGCTTATGCTTTGCTTACTAACAGTGATGAACCTAGAACTGTATCAGAGGCTTTGGATATGAAGGATGTAGGTTCCTAGAAGGAGGCCACGGAGGAAGAAATGGCTTCTTTGGAAAATAATCAAACTTGGGACTTGGTGCCTTTGTCTCATGGAAAGAAACCCATTGGATGCAAATGGGTGTTCAAGAAGAAAATTGGTGCAGATGGCAGTGTTGAGAAATATTAGGCCAGATTGGTTGCGAAGGGGTATTCACAAGTGGAGGGTATAGATTATGGTGAAATCTTCTCTCCCATTGCAAAGCTGACATCCATTCGATTCCTGTTGTCACTCGCAGTAGCTTATGACTTGGAGGTAGAAAAGATGGATGTGAAGACAACTTTCCTTCATGGTGACTTGGAGGAAGAAATCTACATGTCACAGCCAGAGCATTACATGGTGAAAGGTAAAGAAAATTTGGTTTACAAACTTAAAAAGTCTTTGTATGGTTTGAAGCAATCCCCTAGGAGATGGTACTTGAAGTTTGATGCCTTTGTGTTGTCAATTAGATTTGTGAGATTAAAATCAGATCACTGTGTGTATTATAAATTTGATGGTGATCGTATTCTCATTGTTACACTGTATGTTGATGATATGTTGCTCATTGGGAAGGGTAAGAATATGATTTCTGATTTTAAATCTCAGTTGTCAGCTTAGTTTGAAATGAAAGATTTAAGGGCAGCTAGGTACATTCTAGGAATGGAAATCAGAAGAGACAGAACCAACAGAAAACTTTGGTTAAGCCAGAGTAAGTATGTGAAGACCGTGTCGGACAGATTCAGCATGGTAGATTGTAGACCATTGTGTGTTCCCGTTTCTTTGGGGACAAAGTTGTCTGTTGAGGATTGTCCAAAATCTCCTAGTGAGGTGGAGGACATGAGCAGAGTACCTTATGCTAGTGTTGTTGGCAGTTTGATGTATTCTATGGTCTACACAAGACCAGACATTGCCCAAGTAGTGGGAGTTCTTAGTCGATTTATGGCTAATCCTGGACGGGTTCATTAGAATGCAGTTAAGCGAGTGTTCAGATATTTGAGGGGTACTTCTAAGTACTCCATTTGCTATCATGGTAATGTTTCAGGACCTCCGCATTCTATTGATATTCATGGATTTGTGGATTCAGATTGGGCAGGTGACATTGACAACAGGAGATCCACCAGTGCTTATGTGTTTACACTGTTTGGTGGTGCTATTAGTTGGATGAGTAAGCAACAACATGTTGCTTTGTCCACGATAGAAGCTGAGTACATGGCAGCAACTCATGCTTGTAAGGAAGCCATTTGGCTTAAGAGATTGTGTTCAGATATTGGTGTTGATGCAGGTCAGATCACGATCAGTTGTGACAGTCAGAGTACAATTTGCCTTGCGAAGAATCTAACTTTCCATGCTAGAACAAAGCACATTGATGTTCAGTTTCACTTCGTGTGAGACATGGTTGAGGATGAAAAGGTAAATTTGGAGAAGGTAGATACTTTGAAGAATGTTGCAGATGCATTGACGAAACTAGTGAGCACAGTGAAGTTCAGATGGTGTTCGGAGTCTATGGGCCTCTCGGCCTATAGAAGTTAAATCTTGTTTTTCTATTGGCTCTTACAAGGTGTTCGACAAGTGGGAGAATGTTGGGAACTAAGGTGTCTCAACCTTGGTAATTCTCTGCATTTGTAATGTTTTTATTTATTATTTAATTGCCTATGTTGTAAATATTTGGAAAATCCATATTGTCATATTGTGGGATGTGGCACTGTGATGTGTCAATCCTACATGGATTATGACAACTTGTATTTTTGTCCTCACATGAGCAGATAGACGTCCCACTTAGTGGTGGGAATATTATGCCATGTGTTGGCATCCTCCATGTTGTGTAAGAAATGTTTGACCGAAACGGTTATGACGGATTCCTATGACGAATCTATGACATGTAAGAGTCAAAAATAGAAAGGTTATAAGACAGGTGATGACATGTGTCATGAAGCATCTTTGAATAAGGCATATTTGGGTGCCCCAAGGTGGAATATGACATGTTGTAAGAGAATATGCTATTTATAGCATGTGTATGATAGATTCTCTTACAGCTGTAAGTTGTAACCACTATGACAAATTCTGTGACAGTCGTAAGTGTCGTAAGAGCATCTGTCATAGCCCATTTTGCAAATAGGTGACCCCTTTGGGATGGGAGCTATGGACAAGTGTCAAGCACATTCTAAAATGTTGAGCAAGTGTCCTTGGGCATGGGTTTTGGTCCATGAATCCATGTTGGACGCCCATTCCAAGAAATGTTTAATATTGCCTTGTATTTCCTATTTATACAGGTTCTTGGAGATGGAGTTTGTATCACAAGTTTACAGGTACTGTTATGCTACCGAATTGACTCCAGACATGAGTGTCGAAGACCATTGAAGCTTGCATTGCAAGTATATTGTAAACAACTTTCAGATTTGTTAATACATTATGCAGGTTTCTGAGTGTGGGGTTTTTCACCCGATAAGGGTTTTCCCCACCGTAAATCTTTGTCTCTCTTCTTCTGTCTACATTCTGGTTCTTGTGTTTTGCTACAATATCTCATGTTAATGGTTTAACATTGCTGTAATAGTTAGGATAAAGTTGAATTTGCATAGCCCTCTCCTCAATAGATTAGTGTAGGAAGTGATTTCCTCACACCTAGCTTCCTTTAACTACAGAGAGATTCACTAATTCAAATCAACAGGAGAAATCCACCACTACAACTTCTTGCCATCCGTAACCTTTGGCTCACTGACTCCAGAAACTTCAAGCAAACTAAAAATGTAGACACCTTCTGCTCACTGCATCTGGGAGTCATAAGCATTTAAGCTCACACTTAATTCACTACCCTTGATTCACATTCACATCATCTTCTTTACTTTGTTCCACTCAACTTCATCTTGCATATATACCATTCATGACCTAAAACAATCTCAATTAGGTCGGTCCTAATGAAATGTGTGCACCTCAAATGTGCAACACCGAAATAGGTTAGCACCAAACACTTCTGCGGTGGAAAGAAGTGAAGGTGGACCACGTCAAGGGATAACTAGGACTCATATCTGTATCACCACGCTACTCATCACATCCACAATCCATGAAGTACCTCTGCAAATAGTGCTAGTAGATCAAGTTGGCCAAACCTAAACTAATACAACAAGTGATCACCTCCACACTTCTCCAAGTCCAAAAACATTATGCAAACCACAAAGAACCACTTTACAACATCCACACACCTTTGCATAATATTCAACATCATCAGAATCTTCTATAACACTGTCGCAACCACCTTAAATAAAGAATGTCTTCATTCTGTACATCAGGATGCACTACCATTGAACACCAACACAAGAACTGAACATGGGGAGTTATCCAACACTAGAAAATTCAAGGGAAAGTAGATATAGACAATATAAGCACATTCCCAGATCCATAGGACAATAAACTTCAATGCGGAGAAATGTGAAGCAATCTCATTTTTCCCAGACAACCTTCTTCATAGTCAAACACTCTGTCAAACACATATTCTATTGCCACATGATCCAGAACCTGAAACTCTGGGTATAATACCTTTGAACACCTCTGATAAACACTTCCAAATTGCACAAGCATATCTTCAAATATGAAGAAATGTGGAGCATAACATTAAGCACACCTCCGTCACATTGCACACCTTTTTATTCAAATTTTCTCAAAAGAACTTGGAAACCAAGTGAACTTACCTGCTAGAGGTTGACATCAATGACAACATCAGTAAGTTTCCAACATTATTTACAAAATGATCATAAAATTCTAGTTAGTGAACAATGTCTTATGAAATTTAAGATTAGATTTTATGAAGATGAAGTTTTATGTGATATCATGCCTATGCATGTTTTTCATATTTTATTGGGTTGACCTTGGTAGTTTGATAGAAAATCCATACATGGTGGTAGAGAGAATACATATAAGTTGATAAAAGATGAAGTAAAACATGTGTTTTTACCTTTGAAGGAATAAAGTGGAAGAATAAATAGTTTTTCCAATGTTTTTGGTAAATGGTAAATTTTTTAAAGATCTCAAGGAGCAAGTTTGTTTTGTTGTTCTTCCTAAGTGTATACAAGTAGAAAGCACCGCAATGGAAAATGAGATACCACATACAAATATTTGTGAGTTCTTAGTAGAGTATAATGACATTATTTCTGATAACCCATCTGAAGGGTTACCAAGTCGATGAGAAGCATAAGCCATAATATGGATTTAAATCCAGGAGAAAATGTACCTAACAAGGTAGCTCATAGACTAACAATAGCTAAAAGTTAAGATTTAAACAAGAAAGCTGAAGAATTATTGAAGGGATTGAGTAGAGAAAACTTAAGTCTATGTGCAACACTACTAGTATTAGCACCAAAGAAAACATAAGAATGGATAATGTGTACAAACTCTAGAGCAATTATCAAGATTACTATCAACTACAAATTTCCATTGCCAAGGATGGATGACCTTATGGATTGATTGAGTGATGCAAAATAATTTAGCAAGATTGGTTTGAAGAGAAAATATCATCATATCAGAATTAGAAAAGGAGTTGAGTGGAATATTGCATTCAAGATAAAAGAAGATTTGTATGAGTTGTTGGTTATGCCATTTGGATTGATTAATGCACCTAGTATTTTTATTAGTCTCATGAATGAATTTTTGAAACCATATCTTAATAAATTTGTTGTTGTATACTTGGATGACATTCTAAATTTTAATAAGAGTAAAGAAGAACACTTGGAGCATACTAGGTTATATTGTAGAGATTAAGAGAATAAAATTTTCTAATGAATGTAAAGAAGTGTAGTTTCATGAAAGAGGAGCTATTATACTTGGGTTTTATTATTTTTTTGATATATCGAAGATGGATCCTAAGAAAGTTAAACCAATTGTAGTATGACCTACACCAGTGAATACTTTTGAAGTTCTTTTCATGGTTTAGAAAGGTTTGACACAAATTTTATCAAAAACTTCAATTGAATATGTGCATCAATTATTGAAACGATGAGGGGAGATAAGAAGGAATTCAAATGGATTGTTGTAGCTAATAATTTTTTTGAATTGTTGAATAAGAAAATAATGGAACAACCTATGTTAGCTTCACCAAACTTTAACAATTTATTTGAAGTTTATTGTGATGCAAATGGGACTACAATTATAGTTGTTTTAAAGTCAAGAAGGAAAACCTGTTGCTAACTTTAGTGAGAAAGTGAATGATGCTAAGAGAAAATATTTTGTTTATGATTAGGGATTCTAGGCAATTGTGCAAGCACTAGAGAAATGGAGACATTATTTGTTGGCAAAAGAATGTGTCTTGTATATTGATCATTGAGAATTGCAATATCCGAATAGCCAAAGTAAGTTAAGTCAAATACATGTCAAGTGAGTTGAATTTCTACAAAGTTATTTGTTTATGTTGAAACATAGAAGTGGTAAATCCAATAGAGTAGTTGATGCGTTGAGAAGAAAACATAATTTATTGTTGGAATTGAAAATTAAAGTTAGTTGTTTTGATGAAATGAATAAATTATATGAAACTAATACTAATTTTATTGAGACATGGAAAGGATGTAAGACTAAGTGTTGATAGAACTAACTAGTTGGATTATTTAATTCAAGTTGATTTATTGTTTAAAGGTAATTAGGTATGTATTCCCAAGAGTTATTCATGAGGGAGAATTAGATCAAAGAGAAACATGGTGATGGATTGGAAATACATTTTGGAATTGACAATACATATGCTTTGGTAAGTGAAAATTACTATTGGCTTAAGATGTACATGGATGTCAAGAAATTTGTGTAGAATTTCAAAATTTGTCAAGTATCAAAAGGGAGTAATCAAAATATGGGGTTATATCAATCATTTTCTATACCAAAAAGATCATGGGATGATGTTATCATGGATTTTATATTAATTTTTCCAAGAACTCGGAGAGGAGTTGGTTATATTTTGTGGTTATTGATAGATTTTCTAAAATGACACATTTTATTGCTTGTAAGAAATCTAATGATGTTGTGGATATAGTTGATCTATTTTTAGATAAATTGTGAGATTTTAATGTGTTACCTAAGAACATTATATCAAATATAGATTTGAAGGTTGTTGGTAATTTTTAGTGGACATTGTGGAAGAAATTGAATACTCATTTGAAATTTAGTTCAAAATGTCATCCACAAATCGATAGACAAAAAAAAATTGTGAATAGGAGTTTGGAAAACTTATTGAGATGTTTATCAAGTGATAAGACATGAATTTGGGACTTAGTATTACTACAAGTTGGGTTTGCTTATAAAAATTCAAGATATTTTGTATGGTCAGAGTCCAAGAAATGTTTTAGAACTAGGAGACCCTACCACAAACCATAAAAGGAATGTTATAGCTAAATATTATGCAAAAGATGTGATAAAGATACATCATGAAGTAAGAACATGGTTGAAGAAGATGAACAATAAATATAAAGAGCACGAAAATGTAAGGAGGATACATAAGGAGCATGAAGTTGGAGACTGTCATGGTATATCTAAGAAAGGAGAGATTTCAAATTGTCACATCTAAAAAGTTTTTGATTAAAGGTAAAACAAGTTTTGAAGGGGCCCCAAAACCCTTTACAAAAGGTTGACTAACAACAAAAGAACATCCAAGTGATATCAAAACATTCGCCTAAGTGAACCCATAGTAAAACAAAGACCAAACAATAGCAAAAGCAGGAAAAAGAGACACAACAGAACAACTATAGTAAATCTTCATGTAACTTGACAAATCCCAACAAATCTTTCTTCTTGCTAGCACAAGTTCAGGTGCTTGGTCTGGCATGAACATTTTTGCCTCCTTTCTCAGTCCCCTGCACAATATGTCCTTCATGGAGGTATTTGAGTTTTTCAGTCAAGATTTTGATACCAGCAACACTATTTTGGAAAGTACACCTACTCACCTGAACCACATGTTCTAAGTTATATTTTTGATGGATTTAAATTCATTTTCTAGAACAGAAATCCTATCATTGATATCCTTTTTCTATTTTCCCACAACAATCAACTCCTCCTTAAACTCATTGTTCAACTTAGTCAATTCCCTCTCAAATTTTTAAAGTTTTTGGATTGCCTCCCACCCCTGTGGGATGCTAACATCTTCTTCCCTCAAGATTTGGTTCTAACCTCTAAATCTTGTCACATACAAAAAGTTGAAGAAAATAAAGATTGGGTCATGCAAGATAATAAAAAAATTCTCCAGTAATGCGTATGAGATTGAATTACCTGAGGATTATGGAATTTTTCTTATATTTAATATTTCATATTTGTATGATTATCATGGAGAAAATGTTGAAGAATTGGTTGGAGAAGATTGGATCTCAGTTATGAAAGAGTGGATTCATTAGATATAAAGATATTCTGAGCAAAAGGATAGTGTAGAGAATCAGAAACAAAAGTTATGAAGAATACTTCGTGAAATGGAAAGAAAAATCAACTGAAGACTCTACATGGATGTCTACAATTGAGGTTAACCATTATGGTTTCCCATAGTTGAAAGCCTTGAATAAAAGTGAGAGGCTCAATTTTCAACTACCCAGGGTGTCTAATGTAGAAGCATCTAGGGTGTAAGAGCAATCTTGCATCAACAAAAAATTTCATTTAATGTGTGTTTGTTATTTTCTGAGTTTCTAGTTGTTTTCCAATAATGTGCATCATGTTTGTAGTACGTCACCTCTCCTCATTTAATTTTCTTTAAATTAAGCTTCATATCAATCACCACAGGCAGTCATAAGGTTTCATGTTGCATTTCTCTAGTAACATATCTTGAGTTACGGTTTGGAACAAAAGGCCAACTAAGCATCCTAAATATCCAGATCAAATTTCATGTGTTACAAATCAACACATTTATGTTTCTTACCTTGAGGATCTTAACTAGACTATGCATTGTATAATAGAACCTTAATTGGACTCCGTAGTAAGTATCTAAATCTCATGTTAATTCCTAAGGTTACAAAAAAAAAATTGGGTTCTAAGAGGAGTCATGTATGAAACCACATTGGATTTAGAGACTCCTAGCTTTAGGTACATTGAAGAAGGTGAATTTACATGTTGCTAGTGAACCTACACACTACAGAAGGTGATGCACCCAATTTTGAGGCCAACTTAATAATAAATCATTCTTTTGGGAGTGTTGATCCTTATCAAATTCCCCTATGATAGTGTAATAAATTTTCATGTGGTGCATATTATTCTATAGCCATCTATATAAATTAAAGTCCAATATCATTTGATGACAAGGATGAAGTTAGCATGTTTTGGGAAAATAGTATAAGGAACATATTGAATATCAAAAGTTTGAGATATCAAAAAATCTACTTTGTAATCAAATGGTTAAGACCTAGATGTATCAATCAAATTGAATCTTCTTTGTAATTGCATTTTTTTATATAACAAATCAAGTCATTGTTGTGTTATTTGTGTATCCTATTGTGTATTTACATTTTGTTGCATGGTTAGATAGTCCTTAATTGGACCCTCCAATTGTTACAATGTTAGATGGAATACCTATTTTAGATGTATTAATTCTTATATCTATTGTAAGTAGTATTTAAAATATAATATCTAATAGATTTTTAATTCAAACTAGCTTTGGTGATTGACTTTTAAGTCCTCATCTACCATGACATGTAATGCATGGTTTTGGATTGGTCATTCTAGACAAACATTATTGCTTGACTGTATCCTTGGAGATTATGTTCTTTTACATCCATTTTCAAACATGGTATGTAGAGGTTGTTTTTTAATTGTGATTATATATGTAATTTTCATTCACTTTCTTTCACATCTTTTTGTGTTGTACCAATCTACATCGTGTGGGTATGGATGTGCCTATGGTTACTATAAGTATTAAAATCATGTCAGGCCTACATGGTAGTTTGATGATGATAAAGAGGTCCTAATCATAGCCACATAAGTGTGAATTATAGTCCTCTTAGTACTTTCACTCTTGACGACATGCCCCTTGTGTTTTTACCCTCCTTGACCATCAGTTTTGTTTAGCCCCCAAATTGATTTACCATGCTTCATGGTTTGCCTAGTGATCCCCTTGTTTTTCTTATTTAGGGTCACCCCTAGTGTCTCTAGGTCACCATTAGGGTCACCCATGGTGTTCCTAGGTCACCTAGGTGGCCCTAACTAATAAAAGGGGTGACCCTGTGTTCTTTTTGCATGCGCAAAACAACTCGTATTTTTGGCTTTTCTCCTTCATTTTTAAACCATTTTAACTCGCATTTTTTCATACCAACTCATGCTTTTCCTATCTTTCTTTCTATTGTGAACTCATGATCAAATCTTATCCCATTTTAATTCTTTCTAATTTTTCTTTGAGTTCACTTTAGTTTTCTTGAGTTCTCTTCTTATCTCTTTGGCTATTTATGGGTTTGTTTCTATTTCTTCTTGAGTTGTACTTTCTTTTGATCTTATCTATTTTCCCATTCCCTCCCATTTTTACCTATAAATATCCCTCACCTCTTCATTATTTCTCATCCTCTTCTCATTTCGAGAACACATAAACTTCTTATAAGCTTCTTCAAGCTTCTTCATAGGCCTTTGAGCCTCTTAGTTTAGTTTTAGTTTTTTTTTTAAATTTTGAAAAGCTTCTAAGATTTCCCTTAGGAAGTTGCTTTCATGGATTCTTGCCTTAGCCAAGCTTATACATAGCATCCCCTCTATCTTTTATGCTCACACAAGGACTGCACCTTCTTTCTTCAAATTTGTCATTGCTTCTAAGTTGCTTTTTCACTTCCTCACATCCTTATTTCCAAGAGGACCTTGCCGCTATAGAGGAGGACATAGTTGCAACAATGACCTCTGAGGACATATCCTAGAACTAGCACCCATTATTATAGGTTCTTTATTGCTTTCATATTAATTTGATGGAGGTTGATTGTCATTGATGTCAAAAAGGTGTTGAATTGATGATGCAAAGTTGTTATTGTTGATCAGAGAAATATTCATATGATCACTAATGTTGATTCAATTATGTGCCAAGATGTGTTTATCTCATTTGATGTTAGATGTTGATCACGACATCAGGAGGTCAGTGGTCCTTGTGTTTTGTGTTTGGTCTTCATATGACATGCATGATGCAATGTATATGTGTTATGCTTCATGTTTATGATAAGATGCAAGAGAAGACACAAAGATTTCATATCATGGAGGTATTGATCACCTTAGTGTTGGTATTGGTTCAGGATTGTTGAGAATGTGGTAAGATATGTTCATATTGGCAGGTTGCTTTCATGTTTCTTCTATTGTTAGGATGTTCACATGGAGTTGACGATGTTATTCATGCTTCTTCACTTGATGAGGTTACTTACTTGATTCATCATGTTTCAAGATATTTGACATGGTGTTGATATGTTGTTAGAGGTTGATACATTGTTGGAATCATGGTGTTATGTTATTCATATGTTGGTACCTTAAGCATTCACAAATGTTGGTGCTTCAAGTGTTCCTAGGACCACAAGATTACCAAAAGGGTGATATGATGTTTTTGATATATTGCTATTTGTTAATCTTCTTGAGAATCTCAGGATAGAATCATTGATGTTGAGGGATCAAATCTTACTTGGTTCTTTCATGATCATATAAGACTTGATTTTGTAATGGATCATGTCATGTCAAAGGTTGCTGTGATATGGTTTGAATTAATATGGGTTGGATTATTGACCATCATATTTAGATTTGATAATAAGATCATGTTGATGTTGGTTGATCATATCAAGCTAATGACAATGTTTGTCATTGATGTTAGAGGTTAAAATTCTTCGGGTTTCAGAAATTGATGGATCCATGGAGATGATGTCATATCATTGTTTCATATCATGTTGGTTGAGTTGAATGTTGATATTTAAAGTTGTTGATCTACATGGTCATGTGTTTGGTTGATAGAAGTGTTCAATGATCAGAAGGTCTCCATTATGAGATATATAAAGTGGCAGATGATTCTATACAAATAGATTTAACATTTATCAAAGGGTTAAATGTGCTTAAGGGATATTATTTAACACATAATAAAAGTCCTAACACAGTCTGTTTGAAACCGTCATATGATTAAAAGCACTTTTTGTCTATCGAGATGTTGATCTACAATCATAGGTCATTTCACTAATGACAACCTGTTGAAGGGCACTTAAATCATATGGGGACCAGCCCCTTCACCTACATCTACTGCCTGCATCAGTCTTTCCTTATGCGCTTGGGCACCAAAATCATATCTATGGTTTTGTTTGAATATATGAGGGGCGCGAGTTTGAAGATCGATGATCATAATTTAAAATGAGACTCCCTCTCTTGAGCTTTGGCTTTGACATGCAGATGGCCATCGAAGGGTTTTTGACTGCAGAGATAAGGTTTTGAAAAAGCTATTTTTAGCCTTTCAAAAAGGCAAAATCTTTTGGAAATTTTAAAGCTTCTTTTTAAGAAGATTTATTTCTAATTTTAAAAATCTTCCCTCGTGGCAGTGAAGTCTATAAGGAGGTGTTTAATTATTAGGGCATCCTTTTTAAGTGGAGATTTAATTCCTCTAAAGAAGAATGAGTGGAGATTTTTTATTCTTTCTAATTTTTGATCTTCATGCAAAGGAGGTTTGGAGAGTGGGACCGAAGTTTCTAATAAGGAATATGAAAAGTTGATTTTTGAATATGATATATGCAGAGAAGAAGTAAATGAAGGGTTGTTATTTTTTTTAAGGGATAGAAGTCATGAGAGAAATTTTTTTATTTTCTCTCACAGAGAGAGTTTAATAAAAAATATATTATTAAAGTTTCTTTTTGTAGGGAATATGAATGGTGATTGAAATTGAAGATTTATTTTTTGTGAAGGTGAAAATAAATTAGATAAGAAGAAGAATATGAAAGGTCATGAAAGGACATTCAATTTTTATATAATGGTATTGCAGGTGCATTGATGGGTAAATTTTTGGGTAGACCAATATGTAGTGTTGAAGACATTTTTGTGAAGATTCTTTTGAAGAGAAAATACAGATGAATCAGATGATTTTTGTATGTGATTTGAGAGATGTATGAGATCATGTTTTTGCAGGAATGAATCAGTAATAAGATGAAGACATTAGGCAACAAACTTACAGATTGAACCATGTCAAGTATGAAGAGAATATGCAATTGATTGTGTAGAGATAATCTGAATCAGGTGAATTGATTGTGTAGAGATAATCTAAATCAGGTGAATTGATTGTGTAGAGATAATGATACTAATATGTAGATTGAATTGAATGTGATTGCAAAGAGATATGCAAATTTAGGGGTTTGTATTGAAATAGAGAAACCCTCTGTATTTTTGTATTGTTTTGAGATTGTACATTGTAGCCAGTGAGGCTTGTATGGTTAGTGAGACCTCTTTGTAGCCAGTGAGGCTTGTATGGTCAGTGAGACTTGTTTGTAACCAGTGAGGTTTTTGATTAAGCTAGTGAAGCATTTTAGAGTGGTTTTTCTTCCCCTTGAGGGTTTTCCACTCATCAAATCAGGTGTTATGTTTCTTGTTTGTCTTCATGTGTTCATGTGCCCTAATAATTTGTTCTTAAGATCCTGATTCATACCTTTCATTATCATACTTGTGCATATGTGTTTAACAGATCATTGATGTCTTCCTCTCTCTTTATCTTTTAAGTTAAAATGTGCAAAAGGTTGTAAAAGTTTATACAACACTGATTCACCCCCCCTCTCTCAATGTTCTCCTGGACTCCAACAAGTGGTATCAGAGCATAGGTTCCCTATTGAAGTCTAACCGACTTGGATAGGTCATGATAGTGGAGTACCATGGGAAAGTGTAAAAGAAATAAGGGCAAGAGAAATGTCAAGCCACATACTAGTCATTAGACATCATCTATACCAAATTCAGATGTTGATAGAAATGTTTCACAAGTTGAGCCAGGTATTAAATTAGAGAAAGAGTTTTCTGGAGTTCCTTTCTTTGATGGTTCAGACTTCTCTATTTGGTGTATTAGAATGCAAGTCCATCTATCCTCTTTAGGGTATGGTGTTTGGATGTCAGTTGAGAATGGGTATTTTGTTTCCTCTCAATCACCTAATACTACAAATAACAAAGAAGCTTATAAATGTAATAACATAGAAAAGAAGATTATTTTGTCTGGATTATCTAATGAAGTCTCTTGTAAAGTTATGCATTGTGAAACAGCTCAGGATGTGTGGAAGGAATTGATAAGAATCTATCAAGGTGATGCATTTGAAGGAGAAGACAACTTGTTATCTGAGAAGAGTGACAATGATGGAAGTCATTCACATAATGGAGATGAGGTACAATCTGATTCAAAAGAAGAAGATCACATTATGAGTGATTATGATTAGGAGTATGATGAACAAGAATGTGAGGTTGATGTTGAAGGAGAACTCATGTGTGCTTTGGGTGAGATCAAGAAATACAAAAAGGAGAACCAGAGATTAGAGTTGTAACTACAACATGAAAAAGACTCCAATGTCAAATCAATTTCAGAGCTTGAAAGAGTATCTTCTGATCTTGAAGAGGTAAGAAATCATATTATAGGATTAAAGAGTCATGTTGATGAATCTGACAAGTTGATTATCAGACTAAAGACTGAAATTGAGGAAGCCAAAAAATAATAGATGTAACAAAGTCTAACCTTGAGATTAAAAGAGTTGAAAATCTAAAATTAGAGGCTGAAATTATCAATCTTAGAAAAGATTATGAAGGTCTCAAGGTTCTGTCCAAGAAATATTAGGAGTTTGAAGAAAGTACAAACAAGTTACATGAAATGTTGGGCAAACAAAAATATCATAAGGACACTACTGGTCTAGGTTATGAAGAAGGAGAATGTTCCAAAGTTAGAGAGACTCCTAGAAGGAAAATTGATCTGAGTTATCATGCTACTGCTCCTGAAGGCAAACAGAAGATTGAAGCTAAAATGAAAACCAAAGATGAGTTTGTAAAAATGTACAATCAAAGAAGAAATTTTAGAAGAACTACTCTAGTAAGACAAGCATATATGTACATTTATAATTATTCATTTACTGGTTATTGTTATACCTGTAATCATTTTGGACACAAAACAATTGATTGCAGAAGGAATACTAATCTTGTATGTTTCAAGTGCAACTCTCCTGGTCACAAAGCGTGTAGTTGCAGAATGTATGGAAGAATAGCATCACCTGGTTTGAAAATTTTGAAAAGGAAAGTGGTTGAAAAGGTTTGGAAGAAGAAACTTGAACAGAAGAAAGAATCTGTAAAAGTTTGGAGAATAAAACAAAGCAAAGAGAAGATAGATTCTAAACTTGTGCATCTTGCACAAGTCACATCATCAGTTACATAATATATAGCATCAAGTGAGGGGGAGTTGTCCAATGTCCTATCAATTACCCCCAAGAAGGTTCAGGAAGGAGATCATTTGATGCTTATGATGTTTTTGTTTTGTTTATCATGCTATTGGATTCATGTCTGATAATGTTTGCTAAGATGCTACTCATATCAATCTTATGAAATGAAGTTCATGATGGTGTTGATGACTATGTTGTTCTTCAGTGTATGTTAGTGATATAGGTGATCAGTGGTTCATGATGTCATAATGCAAACAAGATATTGATAAGATGTTTAAGGGTTTAATGTACAAAGAGTTTGATGATGTTGAGTGACTTGGTTTATAAGTGATCCTATTTATATCTTGTTCATATCATGTTGATACTTACAAAGGTTGAGTTGTCATGATGTTGTAGTTCAAAGTGTTCTTGATATGTTAGTGAGAATGTGAAGTGTTGGTGTACTCAAGGAGAACTTATCAGATGTTAGCATATGTTGGCTGAGGAGATTGCAAATGGAAGAAGTTAATTCATAGAGCATGTCTCTGCATTTGGTTTTGCAAAGGTATTGATAGTGGTTTCATATTTGACATAACAATATTTCATTATTGGTGTGTTGTAATTGTGCAGTAGTCTTTATAATAATGGCATGACAATGCTTAGTTGCTATCATGAGACAAATGGATTGTGGAAGAAGACTTCAAATTGAGCATTTGAAACATTTTAATCTTGCATATTGTTGTAAGCATATGCAATTGATAGTGTTGTTGCAGGAAGAACTTGATGGTGCAGTTAGTTTGTTGATGTGTAAACTTGATGGGCTGATTTGAATGATACAGTCAAGAGACAACAGTTCTTGTTAATTGCAGTATGTTTCAGATGTGGCTCTGTATAAATCAGATTTGACATTGTGTTGTAAAAAGTGTCTTGTGCAGGAACAAGAGGATGGTCTTCATTTTTTTATGTCAAGAAGTGTGTGCAAAAGTAGATTGGTTGTAGGTTGATTGTCCATTAAGATGTATCCTGTTGTCACTATCATGGAAGTCTTGTCAAGGTCATCTCTAGAGTGGTCATCATGTCATCATGAGTTTTGAATAGTGTGATGAGTAGTCTTTATGTTGGTGTTTATGGGTGATGAAATGTTTATGATATCTTTGCATGGTGTTCAATAAATATGTTAGCCTTCATCTTATGAAAAGAGGTGATCAGAAGATCTCAATGATGTCAGTTTCCATCTTTATCTTCATATTGGTGTTGTGACAAGAAGTGGTATTGTGCTGATAATATGGTATAGTCTATGAGCAGTTTATAATAGTGGTTTGATGCTTTGTTTGGTGTGCCTCTCATGATGTTGCTCTCAGGTCCTGTGCTTCAGGATGTATGCCTTCAGATGTGTGCTTCATGGTGACTGTTGCTCTCAAGTTGAGGAGTTGTTTCAGGGTATTGTCAACAAGGTTTGTCATATGCTTGCTTCAGGATTGTTATTTTTGTCATCATAGATCATCACAGGTTCAAAGGAAAGATAACAGGTTAACAGGAGTTTATGTCTTCAAAATCTTCATAATGCAATGTGATTGTAAATGTTATTATCAAGCTTTAACATCTTTCAGTGGACTTAAATGACAGGGGGAGTATCTTATCCTTTGTCATTTGATGACAAAAAGGGGGAGAGAGAGAAAATGCATCATGTAGTTTTGCCATCAATGACAAAGGGGGAGATTGATGGAGGTTGATTGTCATTGATGTCAAAAAGGTGTTGAATTGATGATGCAAAGTTGTTATTATTGATCAGAGAAATATTCATATGATCACTCATGTTGATTGGATTATGTGCCAAGATGTGTTTATCCCATTTGATGTTAGATGTTGGTCAGGACATCAGGAGGTCAGTGGTCCTTGTGTTTTGAGTTTGGTCTTCATATGACAGGTATGATGCAATGTATATGTGTTATGCTTCATGTTTATGATAAGATGCAAGGTAGAGAAGACACAAAGATTTCATATCATGAGGTATTGATCACCTTAGTGTTGGTATTGGTTTAGGATTGTTGAGAATGTAGTAAGATATGTTCATATTGGCAGGTTGCTTTCATGTTTCTTCTATTGTTAGGATGTTCACATGGAGTTGATGATGTTCTTCATGCTTCTTCACTTGATGAGGTTACTTGGTTCATCATGTTTCAAGATATTTGATATGGTGTTGATATGTTGTTAGATGTTGATATATTGTTGGAATCATGGTGTTATGTTATTCATATGTTGGTACCTTAAGCATTCACAAATGTTGGTGCTCCAAGTGTTCACAGGACCACAGGATTACCAAAAGGGTGATATGATGTTTTTGATGTCTTGTTGTTTGTTATTCTTCTTGAGAATCTCATAATAGAATCATTAATGTTGAGGGATCAAATCTTACTTGGTTCTTTCATGATCACATAAGACTTGATTTTGTAATGGATCATGTCATGTCAAAGGTTGCTATGATATGGTTTGAATTAATATGGGTTGGATTATTGACTATCATATTTAGCTTTGATAATAAGATCATGTTGATGTTGGTTGATCATATCAAGCTAATGACAATGTTTGTCATTGATGTCAGAGGTTGAAATTCTTCAGGTTTCAGAAATTGATGGATCCATGGAGATGATGTCATATCATTGTTTCATATCATGTTGGTTGAGTTGAATGTTGATACTTAAAGTTGTTGATCTGCATGGCCCTATGTTTGGTTGACAGAAGTGTTCAATGATAAGAAGGTCTCCATTATCAGATATATAAAGTGGCAGAAGATTCTATACAAATAGATTTAACCTTTATCAAAGGGTTAAATGTGCTTAAGGGACATTATTTAACACCTAATAAAAGTCCTAACATAGTCTGTTTGAAACCATCATATGATTAAAAGAACTTTTTGTTTATTGAGATGTTGACCTACAATCATAGGTCATTTCACTAATGACAACCTACTGAAGGGCACTTAAATCATATGGGGATCGGCCCCTTCACCTACATCCACCGCCTGCATCGGTCTTTCCTTATGCGCTTGGGCGCCAAAATCATATCTATGGTTTTGTTTGAATATATGAGGGGCGCGAGTTTGAAGATTGATGGTCATAATTTAAAATGAGACTCCCTCTCCCGAGCTTTGGCTTTGACGTGTAGATGCCCATCAAAGGGTTTTTGATTGCAGAGATAAGGTTTTGAAAAAGCTATTTTTAGCCTTTCAAAAAGGCAAAATCTTTTGGAAAATTTAAAGCTTCTTTTTAAGAAGATTTATTTCTAATTTTAAAAATCTTCCCTCGTGGTAGTGAAGTCTATAAGGAGGTGTTTAATTATTAGGGCATCCTTTTTAAGTGGAGATTTAATTCCTCTAAAGTAGAATGAGTGGAGATTTTTTATTCTTTCTAATTTTTGATCTTCATGCAGAGGAGGTTTGGAGAGTGGGACCGAAGTTTCTAATAAGGAATATGAAAAGTTGATTTTTGAATATGATATATGCAAAGAAGAAGTAAATGAAGGGTTGTTATTTTTTTAAGGGATAGAAGTCATAAAAGAAAATTTTTTATTTTCTCTCATAGAGAGAGTTTAATAAAAAATATATTATTGAAGTTTCTTTTTGCAGGGAATTTATGAATGGTGATTGAAATTGAAGATTTATTTTTTGTGAAGGTGAAAATGAATCAGAGAAGAAGAAGAATGTGGAAGATCATGAAAGGACATTCAATTTTTATATAATGGTATTGCAGGTGCATTGATGGGTGAATTTTTGGGTAGACCAATATGCAGTATTGAAGACATTTTTGTGAAGATTCTTTTGAAGAGAAAATATAGATGAATCAGATGATTTTTGTATGTGATTTGAGAGATGTATGAGATCATGTTTTTGCAGGAATGAATCAAACACAGGATGAAGACATTATGCAACAAACTTACAGATTGAACCATGTCAAGTATGAAGAGAATATGCAATTGATTGTGTAGAGATAATCTGCATCAGGTGAATTGACTGTGCAGAGATAATCTGGATCAGGTGAATTGATTGTGCAGAGATAATGATACTAATATGTGGATTGAATTGAATGTGATTGCAAAGAGATATGCAAATTTAGGAGTTTGTATTGAAATAGAGAAACCCTCTGTATTTTTGTATTGTTTTGAGATTGTACTTTGTAGCCAATGAGGCTTGTATGGTCAGTGAGACCTGTTTGTAACTAGTGAGGTTTTTGATTAAGCTAGTGTAGCATTTCAGAGTGGATTTTCTTCCCCTTGAGGGTTTTCCACTCATCAAATCAGGTGTTATGTTTCTTGTTTGTCTTCATGTGTTCATGTGCCCTAATAATTTGTTCTTAAGATCCTGATTCATACCTTTCATTATCATACTTGTGCATATATGTTTAACAGATCATTGATGCCTTTCTCTCTCTTTATCTTGTAAGTTAAAATATGCAAAAGGTTGTAAAAGTTTATACAACACTAATTCACCCCCCCTCTTAGTGTTATCCTTGACTCCAACATAATGAACTCACGTTTTGCTCTTGAGGAAGTAAAACATTGTTTTGTCTTTCTCTTGATAAGATTTAGATTTTAAATAGAGTTATTTACTATTTTTAGAATAAATTTCTTGTTTTGCTTAGAATAATCTCAAACTTATTTAATTAGATTAGAAATATCAAAACTCAGAAAACATCAAAACACATAGTTGCATTGCATTAGGGAAAGTCATATAGTTTGTATTCATTTTTTCCTTTCATAGTAATTAGATCATCTTTAAAATTTGGGAAAAGAAGAGTTTGCATTAATTTAGTCTTAATTGGATTAGAAATTCATTTCAAACATTTGGAAACTCATAACTTTCAAGCCCTCAATTTCGTCATGAGAAAAAAATATTCAACTTTCATTTGAAAAACAAACATTGAAGAAGCCCTCAGTTTCATCACGAGACATAGAAATCGAACAACATTTTCAAGTCAAACAAAGGAAAACATCAAGGAAACCCTTGGTCTCATCACAAGGTGTACAAATTGAACATTCAAACATGCAAAAAAACAACTCCACAACCCATAGTATTATTTGTTTGTGCTTTTGGATGCTAAAAACGTACACAGTTTCAATCGAGAAGCACAAATGAACAAAACAACTCCACTCGCACCCACAATGCTATTCTTCCATGCAAAGAAAGTAATCATCCCAATCACCCCCACCTACTAGATTTCCTTGGAAATGTAGGAGTGATTTGGATGACGCCTTTAGCAAGGGTGTAGTGTATGTGTTATTTGGAGTCTAACTCACTCACATTGTGTCTGAGTCACATTTTGGTTATCACATATTTTGTTGAACCTGATGTGAATGATAAAAGATTTTGATAGATTTTCTTTGTGCTCTTATTTCTTTAATAAATCCTCTAGGATGGGCTTTTTACATCTTCACACATCTTGTCCATTATGCTTTCATCACACAAAGTTCAGGGGAACTTCCCCTCTAATGAATCTATCACACTCTCGCATCTAATGGCTCCCATTTAAAACACATTTGACTTTGAAGACTAAGATTTATAGCATGACCAATAGGAGCCACATAGTTTTGTAACATACACCAATTCAGTTTTGGAACCAAACGATGTCACACAATCAAACCATCCCATAACAAGCTATAGGAAAATGGTGACCCATATGGACAACAAGGTGAGCCATCTAGAGAAGAACTTACAGTAAGCTTGGGATGAATAAGAATTCCTTCACATAGAACATCAAACTAAAAATTCTATGGTACATCACATGTCATCAGAGGAAACAAATGGGGCCAATCAAACCCCAATCTAAAACAATCCATTGCAAGGTGGAACAAATAAAAGAATAGAGGAAGCCACACATGCAAACCTTATAGCTACTCTAATCCAACAAATCAAGATGCTTGAGGTTGGAGGTGCTTCCCAAAATAGAATTGAGGAAAGAACTAGGGTATAGGGAAATCCTGTTATTGAGAAAATCAAACCAAACTAGGGGGCAACTCAAAACCCCTCTCATCTAAACTCTCTTAACACAAATAACAAAGAATTTGTACCTCCTTTTCCCTCATCAAATTTTAATCAAACAAGTGGGATTCCTATGATACAGAAACAACCATAGACAATCCCCCCTAATTTTCAAAACAAAGACATCATGCAATCTAATTATCCAACTTTCTCAAGGCATCAATAATCTGGCACACCCTTTCAACAAGTGGAAGAAGCTCCACCTATAGGGCTGATGTTTGGAGGAACAAAACCCTCTACACATAACCCCCTTTTAGGAACATACCTTGAGTATTTAAAGGAGCATATTGACTACAAAATTAGTAATGTCATACTACCATATCCTCTACTTGAACTTCCAAAATTCAAAGGAGAGGGTGACCCCAACTCTCATATCAAGGCCTACATCATAATAGTGCAAGAAATCCTTCCTTAGGATGGGGTGGTAGCAAAGATTTTCCCAAAGAATTTGGAAGGTGTCACTTTAGATTAGTAATATCGACTTCCAGAAGCATCAATACACTTCTTTAGGCAACCCATCAATCAATTTGTGGTTTCCTTTAACATAAGCAAACTGGTCAAGACAAGAATATGAGAATTTTTAATGATTAAACAAGAAACCAATGAGTCGATTGCACATTTTATCACACAATGGAGGCAAGTCCTCTATTCTTCAACTAGTGCCCCAAACATGGATAATACGGAACTATGTGATCTCTTCTTACATGCTTTCAACAAGGACACACAACAGGGGGTCTAGAAACTCCCTTATAAATCATATGAAGAGGCACTCAAGAGTGCCCTTAGAATTGACCAATTTGCTATCAATAGTGGAAGAAAGGAGTATGATACCAATGGAAGGTTGGTAAACCACAATAGAAGTAATGAAACAACAAACATCTCACCATCCAATGATAACAACAATTACAATAATCATGGTGATAATTATATGAATTTGGGGAACCAAAGTGTCAACACCATTGATTGTTCCCCAAAAATCAATTGCAAGAAATAAATTAGACCAAGTGAGCAATAATACAACAATCAAAAACCTTAAAATTATGATCTTGATAGGTATTTCTCAATTCTCAAGAGAAGGGGGCATGATACTGAGTCATGTCAGGAGTACCATCACTTCATATCAAACCTCCTAGAGGAATAAAAACATATGTATCTCCACCCTCAAGATGAATTTGATCATGCCATGGATGTAAATACAATCAACCACTTCCAACCAAGACATTGACTGAAAAAAATAGTAAAACATCATGTAGTGACACTCCTACGAGTTATTTCTCATTTCACAAGAAAATGGGGAATGGAACTTCAAATTTTAGAAAGTATAACAAAATCATTCAAAACCTCCTAAAAGGTCAACAACAAACACTCATGGACACATTCCCACAAGATGAAGAAAAGAGTCCCAAGAGCCATCAAAATACCTTTATTCAAAACATCTTAGGCATTGTGGATTTGGACAAGGACCAAGACATTTGTGCTACCTGTTGATGTGTAACATTGCGTAGGTTCCAACATCAACATGGGAAGTTTCAGGAATGTGGGACTTGCTACCTGAAACAACCTCCAGATTTTAAAGAAGCTGGCTCTTCTCTATCTTAAAAGGGGTTTGGAGAAAAGGGTAGAAACTAACAGAATTACAGATACAATTAAAGCAAATCTATCTATGGCGATGTGCCTGAATAAAAGTATTTCTCTCAACTAAGCACAGTGAAGCTATTCTCAAGATTCAGTTATATTAAAGAGTAGATGTTGCATGATTAACATAAGTAGATATAATGAATAAACTCAAAGGCTCACAACCAGACAATTTGCAATGACAGAAAATATCAACCAAGGCACAGAACTCAGTCTTTCTCATTAATTTTCCAACAACATAATAGCCACAGATACATGCACAATTACATTCACTTTCTAAATCAAGAATAACAAAATAAAGGCAAATGATATTCACTGGTCACAGCAAAAGTCTCAAACTTCTCTCTTAAATCTCTGACAGAAAACTCTAGCAAAACTATAACTCTAACATCAAAAGTATTATCGATTCATTAAAAATGTTACATATTTATAGCACAATATCGACTCTAGATTGTCTGCAATGATCAAATCCCAACAGCCCAACCGAACTGGAGGTAACTGGAAGTCTCTGACAGTTAAGATCTTTTAGAATCTGCGACCGTTACTCCTTCCTGCAAGCCCATTGGCTGTAACAAAACATATGTGGCATACCTCCTCTTATAAGGAACACACACTTGGCGGCTTCCGCACTCTTGAAACAATAAACTCTGTGACAGATGGCAGCGTTCGCGTGCATAACCTGAAACTCCTTCATCTTTCGGGAAGAAACAGGAAACCGACACTTGGCAGCTTCCGTAGCACTTAGAAACAAAATACGTGTCTTTATCCGCACCTTTTTGCTTAACTGTGTCTTTTATGCTCGGGAGAACTCTGCAAGTGACAACTGTAGCGATCCACAACTTTGAAGCTTTAAATACATATTAGAAATGGGACCCACAACCTTCCGCTTACTAGCTTTCAAAAGAGGAAACAGGGACAAGTGGCAATCTCCGCACGCACAACAGCTAATACGTGGCACCTTCCGCAACACTTGAAGCATCATTTGAAACTCTTTGAAACTTAAGTGGAGGTTGACACATGTTGGGTTCCACATCATTTGAAAAACATTTAATACACCGGAGAAAGGGACAAAAAGTTTTCAACTTTGGCGCCGCATCCACCACGTGGCATTCTTCGCATCACTGATACTCTACACTGGGGCCCACCTCCATCCTTTACTTAGCATCAAAAGATATAGAAACAGATATGCAGAAACTGACACTTGGTAGCCTCTGCAGCTACCACAAAAGATACACAGCTTCTTCCGTGCTCATGCTGAAACTTTAAAGAAGTGCCTTCACTGACAACATGTGGCGCCTTCCGCAGGGTTGTAACTTAAAACAAAATTGAAACATCTTCTGCTACATGGCACGCTCCACTCCAAATTTGTAACTTAGAAATAAAATGCAGCTTGAAATTGGGGCTCGACACTTGGTAGATTCCGTGGACTTGCAAAATGAAACCCTCGTAGCCATACTTAGAAACATTCTCAGACACAACTGTAACCCGTAGAGAACTGTAGCTTATACAAAATGTAGAGTCTTATACTCTATAGTTCTTGATGACCAGTAGGACTTTTGAGCCTGCTCAAAAAGAACCCAAAAACTTGGCAAAAAAATATGTATTTAAAATACAACACAGGATCACAAATTTTGCAAAGTTGTCTGGTAAACAGACCATTTTGAATCAGAGAGTCCCTGCTTACTCTGTAAATCTTGAAAGGCAAAATCAAGATTTATTATATCCTTATGGGAGAATGTCTGCAAAATTTGGACCGCGGCCTTTAATTGAAACTCCAACTGGGCCATTGGTATCAAGACAGCTTCCACTTCATGTACTGATGAGGAATCAATTAAACCTTGAAAAACTGATTGATCATTTTGCTTTGTTAAAAGAAGGGTCTTGATATCATCAATCATCAGTATAGTATTATTATCTGGAAATGGTGAGGGAAGACCCAACTGCACCAAATCCTCTATGTGTCTCTTCATATCTTTGACTCCTTCCTTTATAGTATCTAGGAGCTCTTGGCAGTTTGTGGCAGCTGAGTTGCAACTTAGAACTTCATTTACCCTCTTTGCTGCTATCATTCTGTCACTGATCCCTGCTGCAAACAAAGTTTCATCTGTTGTGTCATATAGCTTCTTTAGCAACAGTTGAGAGTCAGAAACTCTCAAAGAAACAATAGACAGTGTGGCTTGTACTGAAGTTTCCACTTTCTCACACAACTGCTATGCATTTAACAAAAATGTTAATGAGGGCCTTAGCTGGATAATCTCTTCAGAGATTCTTTTCCAAACTGAAACATATAGCTCCTTGACTAGATTCAGAAATCCAGCATTCTGAGGCCTATTAGCTAAATCAAGTGTTAGCTGTTTTATTATTTGTTGCTCAACTAGGAGTTGTGCCTGTATTGCAGCAGCAACATTCTGCTCACTCAGCAACTTCTGCTGAGACTGTGTGGCTTATTGCAATTTTTCTTGATATTTCTTCTCTAAGGTGGCCTTCTCTTGCCTCAAAACATTGACTGCAGCTTTTTCCTGAGCTAGCTCAACCTTTAGAGAAGCATTTTGTGCCTGTGTCGCTTGATGGACTGACAGGAAACAATATTTTGCAACTGTTTATTCAGATTCTCTATTTCATCCTTCTTTGATTGTAACTCTCTAGCAAGGTTGCCACTATTTGTCTTCTCCTGAGCTAAGTCACTTTCAACTTTCTGTAACCTCCTAGACACCTTCAGGTAGTCAGTTGCAACAGCAGAAGTGGTTTCATTAAGTAGCTCGACCTTATCTTGTGGTCTGAAAAGAGACATGTCCATGGCTACTGAATTCATTGCAAAGTCCTGAGGCTGCATCTGCTCATTGGGCTTCACCACATTTGGGGACAAATGTGTAACTGTCAACTGCTGTTGGATAGGGTCAAAGAATGACCTCATATGTGGCACAGCCAGGCTTTTATTTTCTTTCTTTCTTTTCTTGTCCATTCTGGCTTCTCTAGCCTTCTTTGTTGTATCCGCCTGAGCTTGGAAAGTGGGAGGTGAAGCAATATATCCCCCAGCAAAGGGATGACCTTGAGGTAAACCATAAGGAATAGCCAATAATTGTTGGCTAGGAGAGATTTGGCGAGGGGCTCTTTTTGGAACAGAGGGGGAAAAGAGAGGCAATGAGGTGGCCTGTGAAGACATGGCTTGAGGACTAGCAATTGGGGCAAGTAATGATATAGGCACAGCAGAAGTGGCAGGGGATATCAATGTTTGGCTAGTTGGGATTGCCAGCCCTAAGGTAGAAGAAAGAGACAGAGAGGAAAAAGGAGAAGAAACACTTACCTGAGGAGCAGTGGATGTGGCTGGTATTTGTTGTTTCAAGGGTTTTGCTTCTTCCTCTGACTCTTCCTGCAGGTGTATTCTCCTATGCTTCCTTGGCCTTTCTCCTGTCTCCTCTTCTGATTCCTTCTCTTCTACATTTACCACTATTAATGGTGGCAAGGGTACAAAATTGGAAGCCCCAGTAGCTGAAATTGATGTAGTCCCTCTGGTTGGTGATGACAGCACACCCTTTTGTTTCTCTAAAGTACTGAGAGATTGGGGCTAGGAAGATATAGGAACAACAGAAGAGGCCTGTCAAGTTTCTTGCATTGAATGGGTTGACTCAACTTCTTCTTCTGACTCTTCACCCCTCTTCTGGATTCTACTTGTATTAGGGCTAGAGATTGGGGATGGCTGCCACTCATCCTAGACCGATTCCCATTTCTCATCTGTGTCAATCTTCCCAAAAGAGTGTGTCAACTCTGAAATTTCCTGCCTATATTTCCAATAGGCCTCAATTTTCTCTGGCTTCCATTCCTGGCCCTTCAAAGCTTTCTTTAAACCAGTACCCATTCTGATCTTAGGGTCAAAGGCCTTTTGTTCAACATAAAAGGTCTCCCATGGTCTGGGCCCCTCATAAGGCAAATCTGCCAGTTCCACATAGAGATTAGGGGAATCTTCCCTAGGGTTTCTCCTATCCTCCCAAAAGGGCTGACCCTCATGTATTATTTTAGCCCAGACCTTGTTGCTTCTTATCCATGAGGCCATAAAACTGTTTGGGTCATACCTCCATTTATCTTCAATGATGAAGAATCCCAAGAAAACTAACTTTCTTAGCAACAGGTGTTCAACATCTCTGACTTCTAGGGCCATGTTTTTTCTAACCCATGGGATATCATACATTTTCTTCTTCTTCTTCTTGGTGCCAAACTCATTGTCAACCACTGACACTTGTCGGGTCATTTCTAAAAATGCTACTCTAGGGGTCAAAATTTTAGGTAGTAGCATAGGTTCGTCATTGAAGCCATGGACCCTAATGATAGTATTTTGTGCCCGAAAGAAATAATCACATGGGATTGGGCAGTTGGTCATGAAACCCCTAATGCTCTGTGTCAACCTATGTTCTACAGGCTCAGGGCTCAAATGGCAAAAGGTAGGGGCAATAAAGATTTCCCAGAACTCATAAGGGTCTGATGCCTCAGATAGCACATGTGTCCATGCAGACATAGGAATAGTCCTATTTTGCCCAAAATCTGGGTCATACTTGTTCAATTGCATACTTTGTGCAAAAAGGCTATGATTCTGATATAACATTAAATGGAATAGATAAGCAGAATACCTGAAAACTCTCGTGGTTTTGAAATTGATGAGCTGACCGACCATGGAGTAAGCAATTTGTTCTGAGAAATCCAACTAATATTCCTATGACTTATCCACAGTCTTCAACCTAAAAAGGATAGCAATTTGCCAGTCGTAGACTATATTGTCTTCCTTCATCCCAAAAATGAAAGACATCATTGACAGTGCCTCTTGGCTAGCCTGACTAAATTGTGCCCTTCCTGTAGGTAGTATGGGCATCTGGGTGTTCCCATCCCCCAATTGCATTTCTGAGTTGAGGAATCTAATCTGGTTGTTGACATTTGACCATGTCTTTTGCATCTTAGCAATAATAGGAAATGTGGTAGTTCGATCATGATACAGGGCCAGCATGTCTCTTATGGCTTTGGGTGTAATTTGCACTATAAAGGGACCATGTTTGATGCAGAGGCATCCACACTATAACCTTAACATACAGCATGGATGTCCGCAACCCTTCATCATCATCATCATCATCATCATCATGTTTTCCTTAACACTGTCAGCATCATCATATTTACCCTGCCAACCGATATCCTCCTGCAGACAAGCCTTCGCCCTTTCGCATGTCAGCAGCATCATCATATTCGACTATCGGCAGCATCATCATATTCGGCAAGCGCGAACATCCTCTTGACGTCCACTGTTCACCTCACCGACAACTTCGACCTTTACTATCTTCAGCATCATGATGTTCAACATCATGTTCATCAGCAGGATAAAGAACATCCGGTTCCTCCCATATATCCTGATGATGACACACCTTTAACTCCACGCACCGTCCCCTCGATGCTTACATCACCCCGATATCCTGATGACGATTATCCTGATGACGATGACATCACCTCCTGCTGTTGGCCAAACTTAACTTTTTTCGGCCCGCGATCAACCTGATCTTCTACCTTATGCCGATACGCTCCTCCTCGGCAACTCCTGATGATGATCACCCCGATGCACATTAACTTCATGCACTCGACTGCATCATGCTCATCTCCATCTACCCGGATGACGATGCCCGAAGTGACTGCAGGATATTCACCCAATTATCCTGATGATGCCGTTTTGACAAATTTCCAGCCTTAGCAGATTTTCACCGTTCTGATCCGCCGAACCTCTGGGGATGACCCGATCCACTTCCAGGGTGATCTTCCAAACTCTAATCTATCAGCTCGACCTAGCACATACCCATGCTAGGGTTCTCAACACCTTTCGACGGTGATCCTGCACACCTGCATGCAAACAGAAAGCAAACTAAAACCTAACCTACTGTACATCACCATTCCACTGATCCGACGAATCAACCGGTGGAATGGATCAGTGAATCCATGAAACCACCAAACCAGCAAGTCGATCAAACGATGGAATTCAACAGAGGATGAACACAAAACAGGATCACTTTATTTGATTTCAAAAGATGCAAATACCATGATCAGTCTCTCTCTCAGTCTCACTCTCTGCAACCTAGCTCGAATGATCTAAAACCAATCAATCCTCATGCATAAATAGGTTTTCCTGCGAGTACTACTGACCTGACTCCAAGCGGCTGGGAAATCTCTCCAGGCGGCTGGGAGATCCAACCGGTCCTATAGCATGACAACTGTCCTAACAAACTATCTAAAAATAGTAAAAGCATGGTCAGCATGATCTTAGTATGGTCAGCATGACCTTATTACATGCATTTGGTCTTATCAGACCTTCTTGGAAACATTAACAAGACTCCAATTAACTAACTGCCTCATGAAGGCCAGCTGTCAGGTAGGTGCTCCTGCACCATACTCCCCAACAGAAAAGAACTCATGTCCCATGAGTTTAGTATGTGGAAGTCCTCCACCTGTACACTGTGCCTTGTCAGTGTTCTGACCTGTTCCAGGTTTATCCTCTGCTGGCTCTTGGCTGCTCCAAGACTTCTGAACTGTAACTTGCCTTCTTGCAAGTAAATCCTCATGCCTGTCAATGTAGGCCTTTCTCTCACATATCCTGTGTTTGTCAGTGTGTCTGACCAGAACCTCTGTCTGAACTGCCTCTTGAACTTCTGCAATGTTCAATCCTGTCTTTCTTTCAACCTTTATAGGACAAACAATAGTCCCAACTATGACAACATCCTTGTCATCCCTCTCAACTGGTTGCTGTTTGCAAACCTGTTTCTGCACCTGCTGCTGACCTCTGTCAGTCAAAACTAAAACTTTCTTCAACCTGTTGTCCTTAACAACTCCTTTCCCTGCAGTGTCCAACTGCCTCTATGCCTGCTCCTATGGGCATCTGCACAAACTCCTTCTTTCCCATTAAAATGATTTTGGCTGCTTCCTGTGCTGCAGCATCTGCCTGCAATGGCATCAACATAATAGTCTTCCCATCTTTCTTGATGGTGTAGGTATTAGCATACCCATCATACAGTACCCTTCTATCAAATTGCCATGGTCTACCCAACAGTAGGTGACAACATTCCATGGGCAAAATGTCACACAAAACTCTATCATGATATGCCCCAATCTAAAAATCCACATATGCCTGTTCATAGACAAAAAGTGATTGACTATCACTCACCCAAGATGCCTTGTAAGGGTGATGGTGTGGAATCTTTTCCAAATTCAGTTTATCCACCATTTCCTGAGATACCATGTTGTCTGTTGAACCAGTATCAATGACAACCTTACATATTTTACCTTTGCTCTTGCATATGGTCTTGAAAAGAGCTCTTCTTTGCATCAGATCCTTTGATGCCTACAAACTAATTCTCCTTAGCATCAATGCTTCTCCCTCCTCAGGATATGCATAATAGTCAGGCTCCTTATCTCTTTGATAAGTGTTTAAATTCTGCACACTTTGCTCTACTTTCTCTTCTTGCACAAGTTGTACTCTCTTGTCATTTGTTCTATCATTTCTGGATGATGAACCCTTGTTTTCTGGACATTTGAAAGATGGATGTCCAAACTCACCACAGGTGTAACATTTTTCTGAAAATGTAGTAGAACCTCTACCACCTCCAAATCTGCCTCTATTACCTTTCCATCCACCTCTGAAATCAGACTGTCCCTGTCCTTTACCAGTGTCTTCTTGACCCTCATTGGTTTGCCTTTGTGTAGGGGCTGATCCTCTTCCCCTCATATTGTTTCCTCTTCCTCTCATGGACTTATCTTGTCCTCTATTCATCTTTTCTTCAATCCTGATTGCCATTTGATAACAATCCTCCACATTCTTAGGGTTAGCTAAAACTAACTCATCCTGTATGTTCAATCTCAAACCAGCCAAATACCTAGCCACCTTTTCTACCTCATTCTCATGATGACCAGATCTCATACTCAACTTATAAAACTCCTCAGTATATGCCTTCACATCCATTTCCTTCTGCCTTAAAAATTGCAGCTTCTTAAACATCTGAATTTCATAATCCCTTGGCAAGAATTTACCTTTGATCCTTGCTACCATCTTATCCCATGAAGTGATCTTTGACTTCCCTTGTTTCCTTCTCTCAGATTGTACATAATCCCACCATACCAAAGCATGACCTCCTAACTTGGTCTTTGCAATCTTTACCTTCTGATCCTCAGCAACATCTTCACATTCAAAGTGATTATCAAGTGCAACAATCCAATCTAGCAACTCATCTTCATTCAAACTTCCATTATACTTGGAAACATCAACCTTTACCTTAGGTTTATCACTCTGCACTGCCTTTAACAGTTTTGCAAGTCTCTGGTCTTCAGCATCTAGATCTTCAGCTACCTCTTCATACTCTTCCACAGCATCTTCATCTTCTTCAGACTCACTGTCTTCCACTTCCCTCTTTTTGTTCTTTTCCAGGGCTACAAGCCTGGCTTGAAGTGCTTTAGCAAGCTCCTTCATCTTCCTCATCTCTCTGGCATGTTTTTCCTTCATCTCCTGCAATTCCCTTGCAGTACCACTACCTTTCGGAGGCATTTTGTCAGCCTTTCAATCAACACACAACACACAATCAACTCTACCTCTGCCCTTTCGGTGACAGAATCAACACACAACAGCCCAGACCTTTTGCTGAGCTCTGATACCACTATGATGCAGAGGCATCCACACTATAACCTTAACATACAGCATGGATGTCCGCAACCCTTCATCATCATCATCATCATCATCATGTTTTCCTTAACACTGTCAGCATCATCATATTTACTCTGCCGACCAATATCCTCCTGCAGACAAGCCTTCGCCCTTTTGCATGTCAGCAGCATCATCATATTCGACTATCGGTAGCATCATCATATTCGGCAAGCGCGAACATCCTCTTGACGTCCACTGTTCACCTCACCGACAACTTCGACCTTTACTATCTTCAGCATCATGATGTTCAACATCATGTTCATCAGCAGGATAAAGAACATCCGGTTCCTCCCATATATCCTGATGATGACACACCTTTAACTCCACGCACCGTCCCCTCGATGCTTACGTCACCTCGATATCCTGATGACGATTATCCTGATGACGATGACGTCACCTCCTGCTATTGGCCAAACTTAACTTTTTTCGGCCCGCGATCAACCTGATCTTCTACCTTATGCCGATACGCTCCTCCTCGGCAACTCCTGATGATGATCACCCCGACGCACATTAACTTCATGCACTCGACTGCATCATGCTCATCTCCATCTACCCGGATGACGATGCCCGAAGCGACTGCAGGATATTCACCCAATTATCCTGATGATGCCGTTTTGACAAATTTCCAGCCTTAGCGGATTTTCACCGTTCTGATCCGCCGAACCTCCGGGGATGACCCGATCCACTTCCAGGGTGATCTTCCAAACTCTAATCTATCAGCTCGACCTAGCACATACCCATGCTAGGGTTCTCAACACCTTTCGACGGTGATCCTGCACACCTGCATGCAAACAGAAAGCAAACTAAAACCTAACCTACTGTACATCGCCATTCCACCGATCCGACGAATCAACTGGTGGAATGGATCAGCGAATCCATGAAACCACCAAACCAGCAAGTCGATCAAACAATGGAATTCAACAGAGGATGAACACAAAACAGGATCACTTTATTTGATTTCAAAAGATGCAAATACAATGATCAGTCTCTCTCTCAGTCTCACTCTCTGCAACCTAGCTCGAATGATCTAAAACCAATCGATCCTCATGCATAAATAGGTTTTCCTGCGAGTACTACTGACCCAACTCCAAGCGGCTGGGAAATCTCTCCAGGCGGCTGGGAGATCCAACCGGTCCTACAGCATGACAACTGTCCTAACAAACTATCTAAAAATAGTAAAAGCATGGTCAACATGATCTTAGTATGGTCAGCATGACCTTATTACATGCATTTGGTCTTATCAGACCTTCTTGGAAACATTAACAAGACTCTAATTAACTAACTGCCTCATGAAGGCCAGCTGTCAGGTAGGTGCTCCTGCACCACTGTTGTATGGTGTTTAAGGGCGCATGAAACAGCTCCGCGCATATCTCAATTAGGTCAGGACATAGGTGCACATTCGGAACTAGGAATTGTGCCAACTGTGAGGTCCAAATCCTCATTCCAAAAGTCTCAAACTGTCCACTCTTTGCCTTTTGAATGCATCTCTGGTGTGCCCCTTCACGAAGAGTCCTGGTAGACTTTTGAAGGGCTGGGTCAAAGATACCATTTGCGAAATCTTTTACCTTCGCTGGGTCGACAGAGTACCCTACCTCAGGAACGCTCGTTCTTGGATAGGTTCTTTTAGGTTGAGCAGGCGCTGAGGCGTATGATTTACTGCTTAAAAGCCTGTCAATTGATTCATAGATTCTGAGTCCCTCCTAAGAAGACTGTGCTTCAGCCATATCTGTATCTGCGGGGAGAATGTGAGAAGCTTTGACACAACAAAGATAGAAACTGCATAACAAAAGTGACACTCAGCTAGGAAGCACTTGCTAGGGATTGGAGGCAACAATGATTTATAGTAGAGAGATAGAAACAAATGAGAGCCACACTTAAGGTTTAACTCTATTTTTATGAGGCTTTAATGACACATCCAGTCTTATAAATGGCATTAACGTCGAGAAACCGTTAGTGTATCTTTTGAAATCTGTGTGGAAAGGAGTGTCAGAAACATTATGAGAGTGGCTACAAAAGTGTGTACTTTCAGAGATTTTGGGGATTGCAGACAACCTTAATAAATGTGAGGTTTTCAAAAAGAGAAGAGGCTTGCGATGATGACACGTGTTCATTGAACTTTTATTGAAAAGGAAAGCGGGAAAATAGGAAAACAAGAAAGGGAAACTAAATAACTATGATACATTAAGAGCCCTTGCTTAATTGAAATGTTTCAAATAGATCCCATTAACAGGAATCTCTTCAGGCTCACCATCCATAGTCTCCAATTCAAAAGAATTTTTTTGCCTATAGGAACAAATCTTGTAAGGACTAGTCCACAGTGATTCAAATTTGCTGTGTTGACCTAGCTTTGCAGCTCTTTCATCCCATTTCAACACTAGTGAGCCAACTTCAAAAAAAGGATTTGAAGTCTTCTTATCAAAACAGTCCTTGACTATTTTCTGGTGTTTCATCAGTGACTCATGTGCTTTCTCTCTTTTCTCTTGTACTTCCAGTAGTTTAGCAAGTCTAACTTGTATGGGGCCATTCTCTTCAATCTCTATCTGTTTCAATAATTGCAAAGCAAGGATCTCTAAGCTCAGTGGCATTACTACTGATTTGCCATAAACTAATTCATATGGAGACATCTTTGTCACCTGCTTAGGTGTGATCCTGTCAGCCCACAGTGTAGTATTAAGTAGTTTGTGCCACTCTCTGTGATAATTAGTCCCTATCCTCTTAATGAGTCTGATTAGGTTCTTATTAGTGGACTCTGCCAGACCATTATCCTGAGGGTAATAATTTGAAGAAGTCTTCAAATAAATTCCATTTCTTAATGCAAACTCAGATATTTTTGTTCCCAAAAATGCCTTAGCATTATCTGATATAATGGTACGAGGACCAAACCGAGCAGTAATACCTTCTAGAAAGTCTAGTATTACCTTTTTTGTTGCTTCCTTGAGCGGTACTACTTCACTCCATCTGGTAAAGTAATTTGTGGCTGTGAGGATCCATTTGTGTCCCATACTTGACACTGGATTGATCATACCAATAAAATCAAGACCCCATTGGGCAAAGGGTTCATCCACAATTATGGGGCTTAGAGGCATTGCTACATTTCTTCTTTTTCCAGTATAAAACTGACAGGCCTGACATTCTTTAACCAGTTGATAGCAATCTATGAATAGAGTGGGCTAGAAGTATCCTGCTTGAGTCACTTTGATTGCTATGGTCCTTGCTGAAAAGTGTCCTCCTGAGGCTCCATGGTGTAACTCATGTAGTATTCTTTGAGCTTCATCTTTCTCTATACATCTCAATAGTATGCCATCAACATTTCTCCTGAATAAGATGTGATCAATTAGTACAAAATGGGCCCCTTGCTACCTATAATATCTTCTCTTATCATGGGAGAGCTCATTTGGGAAAACCCCATGTTTCATAAATTGTATTCTGTTTGTGACCCAAGAATCTTGATCAACCTCTTATATTTTTAATACATTTTCACTTTCTGTTTCTTCAGTCATCATTCTCTCCATGTCTTGAGCCATATATTGGCACAATCCCTTGCCTCTGACCAACTTGGTGGGTCTAACTTCCACATCATATTCAAGGATCTTTGTTATCCAATTGGCTCTTTTCTCAGTGATCTCACCCTCCATAATATATTCTCTTACACTAGGATGAGCCACTAATATCAGAATCTTATTCCCTGTTACCATATGTCTAAATTTTTTGAGGGCTTTTACCATGGCATATGCCTGTTTCTCCACAAAATTATATCTGGCCTCATATTCCCTGAGTGTCCTGGAGAAAAAGGCTATTGGATGCTCTCCTTCTTGCTGATCATCTTTCTGAGTTAAGACAGTAGTAACACTGAATTCTCCTCCATACACATACATTATGAAAGACTTAGAAAAGTCTAGGTTTCTGAGTACTGGGGCTGTTGAAATGGCTCTTTTGATCTCTTCAAAAGCCTACCTCCCCTCTGTAGTCCATTTGAAAACCAGGTCCTTCTTTAGCAACAGTGTCATTGGTTTAATTAGACTTGCAGAGTCAGATATGAACCGGCTAACAAAATTGATCTTCCCCAGAAAGGATTGAACTACTTTCTTATTAACTAGCAGAGATAGATTCATTATAGCAGTGACTCTCTCTGGATCAATAGAGACTCCTTCTTTTGACACTATATGCCCTAACAGTTTACCTTGAGGTACTGTAGAGATACACTTCTTGGGATTCAAGGATATTCCAAACTCTTAACATTTCTTAAAAATAGCTTCTAAATGATCAAAATGATCAACAACATTTTTAGAGAAAATAGTGAGGTCATCTAGATAAATCAGGATGATTTTGTTTATAAGTTCCCCGAATGCTACATCCATTGCTCTTTGAAAACTAGCTCCAGCATTTGAAAGGCCAAATGGCATCTTAGCATATGCAAATGTTCCCCACTTTATAGTGAATGCAGTCTTATGCTGGTCTTCATCAGCCAACCAAATCTGATTGTATCAAGAGAAAGCATCTAGAAAGGAAAATCTCTCTGATCCAACCACAGTCTGTAAAATTTGTTCCATAGAGGGCAGGGGATAATGATCTTTCAAAGATGCTCTATTCAGATCCCTGAAATCCACACAGAGTCTTATGTCACCATTCTTTTTTCTTACTGGCACTAGGTTTGATACCCATGTTGAGCGCTTTATTGGAAAAATAATCTTTGATTCTAAGAGCTTTTGCAACTCATCCACCATTAGAGGTTCAATTCCCAACCTTCAATTTTCTTCCTTCACTAACTTGGATTTCAGAATAATCTGCTTTATCTGCTTGAAACCTCTTTTTCTCTAGGCTATCTTCTGGGTCAAACAAGTTTTCTAAGGTAGTCGGTCCTTTAGGGAGTTTATTTGACTTCAGTTGAATAATTTGGTCACCATATGCTTCTTCAATCTTAGGGTGCAACTGATCAGCAAATTCTCCTAATTGTTGCAAAAATGAGAGGACTTAGAAATCATTTTTAAAGACTTGCCAATTTTGGTCATTGTCTGGGATAGTTGGTCTTACTATAACTTTGACTGACTCATTATTGACTAGTAAATCAGTTGCTGGGTCAAACTTTGAACCAATTTGTGCCATTCTATCTGGCTCAGAATTTTGGGCTCTAGGAACTACTTCAATATTGAAAGCTTCAAAACCATCTATTAGGTCCCAAATTTTGTGCCTATAGGATCTCATCCTTACATTTTTGGCTACTTCCTTTTCTCTGATTTGTTTCACCACTAGTTCTGATCTCCTCTTACTATCAGATTCTTTACTCCCTTTTTCTTTGCCAACATGAGTCCATGCACCAAGGATTCGTACTCAACGTCGTTATTTATACAGGCAAACTGTAAGCGAATGGCTCTTAAAATTTTCTTACCATTTGGGGCAGTAAGGCAAATTCCTACACCAGCACCATTTTTACTTCTAGCCCCATCAAAATTTAGAGTCCAGATTTCTGAGTCCTTTTCAGATTCTTGAGTCTGTAATGTTTCTTTCCTTAAAACATTTGGGATCTCTTGGTCTTCTTCAAATATGACATAAGTACCTAAACCAGTAGAGTCATAATTTCCATAGGGGTCACTTTGCATCATAGTCAACAACTGATTATTCTCTTCTTCCTGTTGGTCATGTTCAGTCCAGTCACCTAACTCTTCAACAAAGATTCTCTCTTCTTTATTTAGCATAGCATGGGCTGCCTCTAATTTTGGGGTTGGTTCATTTGTGATATGGTCTTTTGATAATGGCTCAGACAGTATTTTTATCTTTGTCCCATATTTGGTTCTCAGAATAAGGTGTGACCAATCTAGTGACATGTAACCTCCTATCTTGGCTGTAAAATCTCTGGATAGGCATAGACCAAATATAGGGGGAATATCTATGACTACCACATCCTGATTTACAATTATATTAGGGCAAGTATATAGTTGCAATGGGAGTTGTTTAATTTTCCCTATTGTTTGCACAGATTTCCCATCTAACTGCATAACCCCTCTTGTAAGTGGCTCATATTTTATCTTCAAAGCATCTGCTATTTGCTTTGGCATTACTGTAGTATTGGCCCCAGAGTCTATCATTGCATTATGCAACAGTTTCTTCCCAACTATTAAAGTTAAATAAAAGGGATCTGGTTTAGATTTACCTACCTCAGGTGCATTATTCAATAGGGTTGTTGTCTACAAAGGTACAGTATCTTTGAGCTTTAGCTTTTCTTAACAGATCCTCCTTTAGCACTAGTATGTTTAGGAACTTCTTGGCCTTGCAGAGCCTCTTGCAACAGTGTCTTCTGCTTAGGAATAGCTAACATGTCCCAGATTGATACATGCGGTGGAGTTATTTTTTGCTGATCCACCACATTCACAGGTCCTAATGCTTGGGCCTTTGAGTAATAAGGGTACCTTGCCTTTTCTAGAACTTGACCTGAGGCTACTTGATTCTGCACAGGCTGGGGTATTTCTTGTCTAGACTCTGTGTTCTGGTGACTTTGAAATGGAGGAGCTCCCATGATCTCATTATTAGTGACTTCAGGTTGTTCCATCATTCTCCTCTTTGCTCTGGTATAGTAATCTGATTGCACCAATGGCTTCTTGGAAGTAGATGCTTCATTCAAGAACACTGAATCTTCTTCCTCAATCCATGAAAACAAAGCATGCTCAGGGGCTATTTCCTCTTCCTGTTGTAAGGACATCTCTTGCATCTGGGTCACTAGGACTGCATTTTGTACACCAGGAGACTGATATGGTGGAGTGTTAGAAGTTGCAAATTGTCCTTCTGGTCCTCTCTATTCTGCTATCTTCTATTATAAATTTCCCCTCGGGCAGTCTCTAGGCATATGGGCATTGTTGCAAGGAAAGCACCAAGCATTTGTGCCATCTGCAAAATTATTTTGCCCTGGAACAATTTCCCTGTTGGGATTAGGAGGAACAGTCTGTAAAGGTGTAGGGACTGTGACTAACTAGTTTGATGGCTGAGGATTAGCTTGCCTTTGAGGGCCTTGATATTGATTTGGCTGAAAGGGAGGTCTATTTCCTTGGTACCCTTGATAAGGGGGTTTTGGATAAGGATTTTGTTGTCTCTTTAGGTTAATTATCTCATTTGAGAAAGTCCTTAAAATGTTCTTGACATCATCCATTTCAGATGATTGAACAAGGGTAGTTACTTTAGTAGGTTACTGAGGAAAAGAATACATAGACACAGGTGGGGTTGTAGGATTAGGAACTTCTTGAGGCAAAGGTAAGGTAATTTTTGGGAACATGGGCATAGGAGGTCTTGGGGGCAACTTTCCAGCATCTATTAAGTTATTTTCAGCATTGACTGCCAACTCATATGCTTCTGGTAGTGTCTGATCTCCAAGTGACTAAATCATCACTGATATATCTAAGTTTAAAGCTTTAAGGTAAAACACAATAGCCATACCTGGTAATGGTCTTGCTATGGCAGGAATTCTCTCCCAAGTCTTTTGAAATCTTGAGTTGAAATCAGTCATTGCCTCGTGTGGTGCCCTTTTGATAGTGATCAATTGTTGCAGCAAAGAAGATTTATCAGCCTTTTCTTCAAATCTTGTAAAGAAAGCGTCACCAAGTTGATCCCATGTAGATATTGTGTTTGGAGTTAAAGATCTATACCAGTCCAAGGCCTTCCCTTTGAAATAAGCTGCTAATAGTCTTATGGCCACATTCTGTTGAGTGATCACATGTACTGCACAAACATCAGATACATCTTGCAGATGCTCTTCGGGTGTCTTGAAATCTTCCCCACTGAACTTAGGTAGAGCTTTCAGAGCATTGGCTGGAATAGCATCCCAATTAGCTGGTGGTATTGAGAGAATCAGAGGACTACCAGTGCTCCAATTTGCATAGTTCCTTGGGGCTACAGGTGCTCCCATATTTGCTCTTGGTGCTGCTGCAAATTGATTCACTCTTCTCCTTGGATTAGCTATTAGTGATGGCAAAAGAATGCCTGGATTAGCAACAGATTGAGCTCTTGTTATAGGTCCACAGCTCTGACTTCCTGTGGCTTTCTAGCTCATACAATCTTGATAGAAACTTCAAGAAATGGTCCCATCGGGCGTGCCAAAAACTGTTGATGTGTAAAATTGCGCATGTTCCAACACCAACATGGGAAGTTTCAGGAATGTGGGACTTGCTACTTGAAACAACCTTCAGATTTTAAAGAAGCTGGCTCTTCTCTATCTTAAAAGGGGTTTGGAGAAAAGGGTAGAAACTAACAGAATTACAGATAAAATTAAAGCAAATCTATCTATGGCGATGCGCCTGAATAAAAGTATTTCTCTCAACTAAGCATAGTGAAGCTATTCTCAAGATTCAATTATATTAAAGAGCAGATGTTGCATGATTAACATAAGCAGATATAATGAATAAACTCAAAGGCTCACAACCAAACAATTTGCAATGACAAAAAATATCAACCAAGGCACATAACTCATTCTTTCTCATTAATTTTCTAGCAACATAAGAGGCACAGATACATGCACAGTTACATTCACTTTCTAAATCAAGAATAACAAAATAAAGGCAAATGATATTCACTAGTCATAGCAAAAGTCTCAAACTTCTCTCTTAAATCTTTGACAGAAAACTCTAGCAATACTATAACTCTAAGTTCAAAAGTATTATCGATTCATTAAAAATGTTACATATTTATAGCACAAGATCGACTCTCGATTGTCTGCAACAATCGAATCCCAACAGCCCAACCGAACTAGAGGTAACTAGAAGTCTCTGACAGTTAAGATCTTTTAGAATCTGCAACCATTACTCCTTCCTGCAAGCCCATTGGCTGTAACAAAACATATGTGGCATACCTCCTCTTATAAGGAACAGACACTTGGCGGCTTCCACACTCTTGAAACAATAAACTCTGCGACAGATGGCAGCATCTGCGCGCATAACCTGAAACTCCTTCGTCTCTTGGGAAGAAATAGGAAACTGACACTTGGCGGCTTCCGCAGCACTTAGAAACAAAATACGTGTCTTTATCCGCACCTTTTTGCTTAACTATGTCTTTTATGCTTGAGAGAACTCTGCAGGTGACAACTGTAGCGATTTGCAGCTTTGAAGCTTTAAATACATATTAGAAATGGGACCCACAACCTTCTGCTTACTAGCTTTCAAAAGAGGAAACAAGGACAGGTGGATATCTCCGCGTGCACAACAGCTGATACGTGGCACCTTCCGCAACACTTGAAGTATCATTTGAAACTCTTTGAAACTTAAGCGGAGTTTGACACATGTCAGGTTCCGCATCATTTGAGAAACATTTAATACACTGGAGAAAGGGACAAAAAGTTTTCAACTTTGGTGCCGCAACCACCACGTGGCATTCTCAGCATCACTGATACTCTACACTGGGGCCCACCTCCATCCTTTACTTAGCATCAAAAGATATAGAAACAGATACGTGGAAACTAACACTTGGCAGCCTCCACAGCTACGACAAAAGATACACGGCTTCTTCCGCGCTCATGCTGAAACTTTAAAGAAGTGCTTCCGCTAACGACACGTGGTGCCTTCTGCAGGGTTGTAACTTAAAACAAAATTGAAACATCTTTCACTACATGGCCCGCTCCATTCCAAAGTTGTAACTTAGAAATAAAATGCGGCTTGAAACTAGGGCTCGACACTTGGTAGATTCCGTGGCACTTGCAAAATGAAACCCTCGCAGCCATACTTAGAAGCATTCTCAGACACAACTGTAACCCGCGAAGCACTGTAGCTTATACAAAATGTAGTCTTATACTCTACACTACCCAAGGACTAGAACAACCATCATCCACCCCTAGAAATTCAACTTTTTCTCACATGTTAGAACTTTTGAGAAGTTCTCTTACTCAAAAGAATGCTCTCTTCAATGCCCTAGGTTTAGGACATCTAGTTCTAAACACTCCAAATAAAAGGCATTCTTCTTCCACATTCAATTTTGAAAACTTACCCTTAGATAATGACATGGATAAACAAGGAGATCTCCCCCTCTACCTAATAGTCTAAGCTCAAGATTATTCCATAAAACATGTCATGATCGATGATGGATATAAAATCAATGTAGTCTCTCACTCTCTCCTTCAAAGGATGGGTTATGATGAAACTCACATCACATGAGAAACTTACATCCTTAGAATTACGATAATCCAAGCATCCAAACCATGGGAAAGGTTAGTCTTCAAATCACATTGGATCCTAAAACCATTCCAATTAAATTTTACATCATCAATGAAGAAACTAGCTACAACATGATCCTAGAAATACCTTGGATTCATAGGATGAGGGCATTTCCCTCTAGCCTATTTAAGGAAATCCACTTCTCACACATGGGTCAAACCCATATCATTAAAGGAGATCTTGACCCTTTCAAAATTTATAGAATTAAATAAGCAAAAAAGAAGAAATACCTAGTAAAAAATACCAATTACCTAGGGATTAGAATTTTTTTAAAAGGACAGACATCTCTAGACAAAATGCAAATGTGTCTAAAAAGGAAGCAACAATAAAAGAATTCCCCTTTGATCTTCACTCAACAAAATCTTATGCTCCCTACAATGTAGTAGCCATTCCAATAAATGCAAACATGAACATTCATATGGTTGAGATCACAACTAAGGAAGAAAAAGAACCAAAACTTACACAATAACTAGAAGAATCACCAAAAACTATTCAAACACCAACACTAGTTGCCCCTCAAAATGTCAAAACTAATGCAACTACCAAAATAAACATTGAAACTCTACATGAACAGAAAACAATAAAGCTAGGGGGAAAACTATAAAACAATGAAATATGTGAGTACACATAACATCTCACCAAATTCAAGGAAATTTTTACACCAAGTCTTCAAATGTCCTTATAAAAAAATTTAGATAGCAAAAAATACCAAACAACCAAACAACAAGGTCTTCCCGAAACTATTCAAAGTCAGAGACCTTATACTTAGAATCAACAATCTAATTGATAAAAGACCAGATTGGATAGATCCCTATGTAGTCAAGGAAGATGTCATAAATGATGCTTACCTATTGTGCACTATGGAAGGTAAAGAGTTTAGCATCTGGAAACTCTGTAAAAATCATAAAAGCACAAAATCCAAAAAAAGTCGCAAAAAAATTAAAAATTCATAAAAATTATAAAACATGAAAATCAAAAACATGTATTTTTAATTTTGTCCATCATGCATCTTTGTTCATGACATGTTCTTGTTAGATTTTTCCCTTAGCAAGGAGTCTTAAAGTTGTCTAGTATAGGTTGTTCCTTATAAACTTTAGAGATTCCCTAAAAATCATAATTATCCATATTCTCTTTTACATTCCCAACAAATTCAAACAAATTTGAACTTTTAGCTTTACACTGATCTTGATTTTAATAAATTATGCTACTGAGTCTAAGCATAGTAAGTACATAAGCCTACAGTACCTAAAATAAGCTTGCAAGTAGACCTTCCCTAATTATCTTGAGCGAATGGGAAGTCCTACGAGATAGAAAAAGCTCTTGGTGGCGACCAGGCCCTTATCTTTCCTGGCTAAAAACATCAAGAGGATCATAACTCCATAAATCAATCAAAATATATACAAAAAATAGGGAGAGTCAAAAGAATTGAAAGAACAAAAAAAAAGTACAAAAGAAAAAGAGAGTAAAAAAAAGTACTACAAAAAAAATAAAAAAAAAGAGGAGAGAAAAAAGAAAGAAATTGAAAAAAGAATAAATGATAAATGAAGATTGTTGATGTTCATACTCTCGGGTGGAGATAAATCTAAGCTCGAAGCTATAAGGTTGGCATCGATTAGAGAAAATAAAAAAGAGAGGTACAAAGCACACACACACACTAGTTGGGAAAAACTAAGAGTCTAACTATCTTTTAGGGCCATCCTAAGCTTTGGAGCCTTTCCTTTACCCTAGGTCTAACTAGTTGGCCATCTTGATCTAAGTTTGGAAGGTACTCACAAATTTTGGTACCCGTATAAGTGGAAAACTAGTTAAAGTGTTTTGTCTAGATAAGGATCAATGTTTAGCCTTCTGTAAAACCAAGTTTTGAAGTTGTTTTCATCTCCTTTCCTACTCCCACTTGATTCCCTTAGTCTATCTCGAACAATTTAAGTAGGTCATCTTATACTAGGTCAACTCGTAATCCCCTAAGTCAAAAATCCTACTTAAGAGTATTCACATTGTTTGTTCTATTTGCATACATACATATACAATAAAACATGTCATTTCATCATGGCATCTAGCATCTAGAACATAGTACTTTACATTTTTATAGATGTGAATCACATCCATACACATTGCATACATCATAAACATAAAAGATAAATAAAGACAACATCAAATTATCATCCATATGTGATCATCATAGGTACTCATAAGCATTTGCATAAACATTAATAAAACTCTAGCCAACCATGTGCACCAAGAGGGAAATCAAATTAAAAGATGTCAACTGAGACTATATATAGATATATCAACCAATTAGGCCTCGCAACAATGTGAAAAATAATGTTTAAGTATAATTCACTCCTCCAAATGGAGTCAAAAGAGAAAAACTATGCACTCAAGTGTGCAAAGTCTACCCATGCAAGCGGGAAAGAAAAAATCTCTTCAATAAACATAGGTCTCTCAAATGCCATAAGGTGTCAAATCAGACCTTCGCAAAATTTTCATAAAAACTATAAAAAATGGAAAATCGAAAAAAAACTAAAAATCAAATACGTTCTTCAAAATCTGCAATAAAAAGAGAATTTGTTTTTTTCCTCTCTATCTTAACATGTGTTTGTAATATTTTATTTCCATATCCTAGTCTTTTTTCCTCGTATTGTTTGTCTTTATCATCATTATAGATTGTTGTAACAAGGTGAGATGACTCAAGTAAATGCATCTATGGTAAGTTTGCTCATCTCCCTTTCAGTACTTACTTTCATCTTATCATATATTGGACTTACATTTGAATTGATTCTTATTACAAGTCTAGATGTGGGACAATGACAAAGGTAAGTCCATTCTTCAAGAACGGTACCTACATTTCATGTAGACTACTGTCCTCGAGGGGGCAAATATGTAAGTACTAAAATTGTGGTAGGCCTACATGGTAGTCCTATGACAATAAAGAGGTCCTAATCATAGTCATGTACCCATGAATTACACTCCTCTTAGTAGTTTGACTCTTGATGACATGTCCCTTGTGTTTTTACCCTCTATGACAATATTTTTTAACGCCCAAATTGACTTACCCTGCCTCATGTTTTGCCTAGTCCTCCCTTTGTTTTGTCTACTTAGGGTCACCCCTAGTGTTCTTGGGTCACCCAGGTGACCTTGACTGATAAAAGAGGTGACCCTATGTTCTTTCTACACATGCAAAATAGCTCATATTTTGGCTTTTCTCCTTTGTTTTTAACCTATTTTAACTTCCATTTTTTCATGCCAACTCATGCTTTTCGTAGCTTTCTTTCTATTGTGAACTCATGATCAAAGCTTATCTCTTTTAAATTATTTCTAATTTTTCTTTGAGTTCACTTTAGTTTTCTTGAGTTCTCTTCTTATCTCTTTGGCTATTTATGTGTTTGTTTCTATTTCTTCTTGAGTTATGCTTTCTTTGATCTTATCTCTTCTCTCATTCACTCCCATTTTTACCTATAACTACTCCTCACCTCTGTTAGGAAAAAGTTGTGTTGTACACCTTGCATAAAATGAATTATTTAATTATGTAAAATAAATATTTATTTGTGGTGTATCTTAAGTGATGTGTTTATCCACATTAAATATTTATTTGGGGTCACTTGTAAAGTTGTATGTAACATTGGGTTAGTTGTTTTATGTGTGGGAGACATAGAATAGTTAATTAATTAATTGGAGCATAAAGTGAGAACTTAGTTGCAAGAATTAAATGTTGGGTCAATGGTTTTGTGTACTCATGGTTTTCAGACACATGGTTTTCCCAATACCACAAGTTCTATTTTGTGTGAGCTTGAGTCTATAAAAGCAAACACATGGTTAGTGGTTTGGGTTGGTTGGTTGAGTGGGTTGTCATTGTATTGAGTTTCTTTTGTGAGTGCATATGTGAAGCATGGCATGGGATGTGTGGATTCATGCTTGGACACATGGAGAATGCATTGGAGGAGCTTGATTTTTCAAAAGTATTCATGAGACTTTGTAAGTGTATTGTAATGTTTTATTGTTGAATAATACATTGAGTGTGGATGCTTTTAGAGGCTGGGTTTTTCCCTCTTGAGGGTTTTCCCAGGATATATCTTTTGTTATCTTGTGGCTTGTCTATTTGATCTTTGCATTATGGTAATTTTGTAAGCTTGTATGCATCATATTCTCTCATAGGGTTATGTAGGAATTGGTTTGATCAACCTAGTAATTTCCTAACAAGTGGTATAGAGCTATATTCCTGGTTGAGGGGAGGTGCAAGCTCCCTTGTTTTGTATAACTATTGTTTGTGTAGATCTGGTGCAAAGTTGATGCCATGGCATTGCAGGAAAGATTTGAGACATTACAAGATAAGAAGTTTTTGTGCAGGTATTTTTATAGATTTAAAGTTTTGGGGTTTGAAGATTTGTTATGTTTATTGCAGATCTGGAGTTGCAAAAATGTTTGGCAAAGAGGGTTTCTTAGATGTGTTTCAAATGAGGGTTTTGAGGAGGAAGCTTCATAGATGACCTCATGGGACAAAACAAACCTTTCCATTGGATCCAAGAGGCTCGAGAGAAGAAGAAAAATATATAATTTGCTATATTTTGGCCACTAGGGCCTGGAGCAAAAAAAAGCCCCTTTCCCTATTCGGTTGTACAGTTGTTTACAGGACTGGAAATTAAAAATTAAGAAAATATATAATCCTTGTGCTTTGGAAAAATTTTCTATGGTTTTTTAATATATATATATTAGTGAAAATTTTTGTTGGAAAATATAGGAATGATTTTAAGATTTAAAAAAAATTACAGGGGTCGTATGAGGTCCGTGAACCCTCGTATGCCCTGTCAGTGTGTAAAGAACAGACTATAGGGGTTGTCAGCCCCTGACCGGTTGATGATCACCATGTCTAGTAGGGCCTTAAGCCCTCGGTCAAGCTGGCAAGCCCAACCGGAAAGCACAGCCTATGGGGGAGAAGAAAATTGGACATAAAAAACCTTGTTCCATAAAACATTTTAGGTCTACAGAAAGGGTTGAAATTTGAAGACATCAAAACATAGTTAAATGTTGTTTGTAATTCATTGTACTAGCCATGTCACACCTGTGCTAGCCAACAATGCCACGTCAAAAAGCCGTACACCAAGTGCCACCTCACCCTACTTACCATGTCATATGTTGACGTCATCCGTACGTATGATGACATCAGCTAATGAATGGGTCCCACCTAGGGACCTCATCTAGCCCTCAGGGGGCATTTTCTTCTAGGGGGCATAACTTTCACCCATGGTATCATATTTTTGACTTCTTATAGGAGTCGAAAAGGTCTCTTCGAGTACTGCATAGTGGTATAGGTTTGGTCATCAAATGTTTCTGTTTGTGTCAGAATTTGGAGCCTGAAGGTAGGCATTTCTCCAAGACAGTTATTTTCTCTTAACTTTCGCATATAGAATCAAATTTTTTATTTTAGATAGGCGTTGGAGAGCTCTTGCAGTGTACTACAATTTGGATAATGTATATTTTTAGTTTGGTGTGCAAAGAGATTTTTGTACTTATTTGAACACTTGTGGGAGCTTGAGATTCAGGATGTGATTGTGAGAGCATTCAAATGAATTTTTGGGCACAAACTTGTGAGAGTGCATGTTGTTATGAGACCATCATCATGGTATAGTAGGTTTTTAGATTTGGTGCTTTCAAGTATAGGTTTGCAAGTGTTTTTAGAGTTTGGACTTTGATGGAGACAGGTACACATGTTATCTTCTAGTTTGAGGACATGGTTGATACATGTGTGAGACTAGGAGTTTTGTTTAAGTGGAAGTTGAGTATAGGTACAACAATGATGATGATTATGGTGTCATATATATGCAGGTACATTTTGAGCATTAACACGACATGATCATGTATGTGGTTGACAGGTATGGGTTATGATGTTTGATTCATTATTACAGATGGCGGTGTGGTTTAGTTTTAGGAGGTTGTTCTTATCTCCTGGATGCTTGATTGGTTCTTTGACTATGGTTACTCATTTGTGGACTTGTTTGGAAAATTAGATATGTGGTTGATTTGGTGTTTGAGTCTTGATGTCTACAGGTTATCTTCTTGTTATCTTGGTTTTCAAGTTACTTATGTGATGATGAGTTTGCATGTTGCACTTGTTTGGGATCTACGAGTTATGCAATTTGTGGGTGTGTACAACCCATTGATTGTAGTGGGATGAATTAGATGTGGACTATCTATATCCATGAGATCGATTCAATGTTGATGCAAACTTTGTTAGTTGATATTGTTTGTGGTCATTTGTACATTGGTATCTTGCATTGGGATGAGAGGATGGATGATTAGAGTGCCTAGATAGTCAATTATTGGGACTTGTAGTATGTTTATCACAATGTCACTAATAGCTTGGTTACATGGTTTTTGTGAGCTATTGACAATTATGATGGTTTATCTTCTTGGCTTGGAGATCTTGGTTCTACTTGGAGCTATTGATATTACAGTTGTGTGTGTGGACCATGGTGATCTTCATTTAGGAGATGGTTATCATGATACCATGGATAGATCGTATCATGGTTCAATAGGAGCTTTGGTAGTGATGTGGATTCATCACCTAGTGATGGATGATCTTCTACAATGGTTAGGCATCATGGACAAACTCTTAGATCATGATTCTTATGTAGTATGAGTACTTTGACATCTTTAGTGCTATTGTTAGGAGATGGTTATCTTCATGTGATTGGAGATGTCAATCCTTCGTTTAGAGGTGTTGGTATTGTGTCTTATTTTACTTTGGATACTAGTTTGAGTTTTGACATGAGATGGGTTCTCTTGAGACCTGGATGTGTGCATTGGTGCATGTGATCTCCTAGGAGGAGATGTTAGATCCCGATGTGATGTTGGGTTCTTGATTATGCATTTGGAGCATTGATAATGGTCTTGTTGGTTCTCTTGGTATTGAGTACATTGGTCATGTGCTTGGGAGATTCATGATAGTGTGGTGTTACATTTGGAGCTAAGCATGGATTGATCAGTTGTAGGTGCTCATGGATACTTAGAGACTTGGGTGAGGCTAGAGTTCTCTTGGGGTTAGAGACATTTGTTGAGATGGTTACTCTTTGGAGGTTTCAAGAGGAAGACTGAGGAGACTTTCACCTGGATATGGACATGAGTTCATGGACCTTAGAGGAGATTGTTCCTGGAGAGAGTCATTGTGACTTGGTGTATCTTGGAGGAGCATTCTCATTCCCCACTCTTGGTCGACTTGGTCGATTATCATCTAAGAAGTATTGCCCATCCTTTAGATGCATTTTGTTTATGCTTTAGCTTCTGATGGTTATGTATATTGAGCTGTTGTTATTGGTTCTAGAGGGTTCATTTGAGGGGTGTTATCATGGTTATCTCCTTGTTCATATGAGATTGATTTATGTTGACATTTATGAGGGTTTAGGAGATGTGATTGGGTTTATTCCTAGTTTATGGGAATGGATATTTGGTTTGATATTTCTTGGTTAGAGAGGCTTACATCCATGTTGGTTTTACATGATACATATGTTTTGTTTGATCTATGAGATTGAATGGTTGGGTGTTGTTAAGGCTTTTCATTTGGGGTTGTGAAGGAGATCATACTTGACACAACTTAGCAATTTGAGTTGTTGGTAGAAAAACATGATATGATTTACAGGTTTTCTCTCTTTGTTCTATGGCTACTTCCTGGAGGTTCATGTTCATATGGTTTGGCTTGGGAGAGTTATAGTGACATGTTGTGAGGGAGTATGCAGCATTTGAGTTCCATGTGTGGATCATTGTGATTGTTCTTGGCACTACATGGTTTGATCATTATCCACACTTTGGTTTGAGTGTTTATTGGTAGACTTAGTATGCCTTGATATATTTTCTGATTTGACATTGTTCATGTAGTGGGAGTTCCTGGATATGTATGTTTTTTATTTATAGGTTTTATACAGGAAGATTGTGTTTGCAGTTTATGGGTTGGATATGTTGCTGGCATGAGTTTGTTGATGTTGTTGATACCTAGTAGGTATGGATAGTTTGATGTATTAGCATATGTTGTGGGTGCTCTTTCCAGTCATGTGGGTTTTTACCTTTGATAGCAGCTTGGAGCCTTTGTTATCACTTGGATTTTATGCTTGTGTTCTTTGGATTAGTGCATCTTCAACTTGGCATGTTCCTTTTCTTCCATAGGTGGCATGTTGGAGGATGAGAGGAGTTATTGCTTGAGATGGTGGTCACCTTGGTTTTATTGCAGGTATCTTGATGGAGCACAAGAGCATGTTGGAGATACATGTGGTTTCATGTATGGCTATGATGATGATTTTCATTGATTGACCCTTATGCAATGTATATAACAAGTGGGATAATGTTAGGAAAACGATGTATACCTTGTATAAAATGAATTATTTAATTATGTAAAATAAATATTTATTTGTGGTGCATCTTAACTGATGTGTTTAGCCACATTAAATATTTAATGGGACCACTTGTAAAGTTGTATGTAACATTGGGTTAGTTATTTTATGTGTGGGAGGCATAGAATAGTTAATTAATTAGTTGGAGCATAAAGTGAAAACTTAGTTACAAGAATTAAATGTGGGGTCAATGGTTTTGTGTACTCATAGTTTTGAGACACATGGTTTTCCCAATACCATAAGTTGTATTTTGTGTGAGCTTGAATCTATAAAAGCAAACACATGGTTAGAGGTTTGGGTTGGTTGGTTGAGGGGGTTGTCATTGTATTGAGTTTCTCTTGTGAGTGCATATACATTGAAGCATAGCATGGGATGTGTGGATTCATGCTTGGACAAATGGAGAATGCATTGGAGGAGCTTGATGTTTTAGAAGTATTCATGAGAATCTGTAAGTGTGTTGTAATATTTTATTGCTGAGTAATACATTGAGTGTGGATGCTTTTGGAGGTTGAGCTTTTCCCTCTCGAGGGTTTTCCCGAGATATATCTTGTGTTATCTTGTGGCTTGTCTATTTGATCTTTGCATTATGGTAATTTTGTAAGATTGTATGCATCATATTCTCTCATAGGGTTATGTAGGAATTGGTTGGATCAACTTGGTAATTTTCTAACAACCTCTCATTATTTCTCATCCTCTTCTCATTTTGAGAACACACAAGCTTCTTTATAATCTTCTTCACAAGCTTATTCATAGGCCTTTGAGACTCTTAGTTTAGTTTTATTTTGTTAATTTTGTAAAGCTTCTAAACTTTCCTTTAGATGGTTGTTTTCATGTATTACTGCCTTATCCAAGCTTATACATAGCATCCCCTCTATCGTTTATGCACACACGGATCACACCTTCTTTCTTCAAATTTGTCATTGCTTCTAAGCTACTTTTTCACTTCCTCACGTCCTTATTTTTATCCCTATCGCCAAGAGGAGGGCCATACCACTATAGAGGAGGAGACAAATGCCACAAGGACCTTTGAGGACATAGCCTGGCACTGGTGTCCCATTATTATAGGTTCTTTATTGCATTTATAGTAATTAGCTCACATTTTGCTATTAAGGAAGTAAAACAGTGTTTTGTCTTTCTCTTGATAGGATTTAGATTTTAAATAGAGTTATTTATATTTTTTTAAATAAATTTCTTGTTTTTCTTAGAGCAATCTCAAATTTATTTATTAGAAATTAGAAATATCAAAACTTAGAAAACATCAAAACACATAGTTACATTGCATTAGGGAAAGTCATATAGTTTGCATTCATTTTTTCCTTTCATAGTAATTAGATCATTTTTAAAATTTTGGAAAAGAAGAGTTTGCATTCATTTAGTCTTAATCACATTATAAATTCATTTCAAACATTTTGAAACTCATAAGTTTCAAGCCTTCAATTTTGTCACAAGACATAAAATGTTCAATTTTCATTTGAAAAAATAAACGTTGGTTTCATCATGAGGAATAGAAATCAAACAACATTTTCAAATCAAATATAGGAAAACATCAAGGAAACCCTTGGTCTCATCACAAGGTACACAAATTCAAAATTCAAACATATAAAAACAAAACTCCACTCGCACCCACAATGATCTTCTTCCATATGAAGAGATTAATCATCCCAATCACCCCCACTAGCTAGATTTCCTTGGAAAGGTAGGAGTGATTTGGCTGACACCTTTAGTAAGGGTGCAGTGCATGTGTTACCTAGAGTCTGACTCACCTACATTGTGTTTGAGTCACATTCTGGTTATCATAGTTACGGATAAATTATTTTTTGGAAAACCTTAGTTGCAATATGGTTTGGATACAACATATATAGTGATGCCTTAAAAGTATGTGCAAAAAAGAATCCATGAAACATAGAAACTTAAAGTTGAAATTTACGAGTTGAAGCCCCTCCAAATATGAGCACAAATATGAGTGTTATATGTGAGAAGAGATATTTTTGCCTTTTTGATTTGTACATGTTTTATTTTTCTTTTCCTTTCTTGTTTGATACAACTCATATATTTTGTATTGTTAGTGTTCCATATATCTTGTGATTGTAGTCAGATCATATCTAGATACTAATGGGTATCAAGCCATTTCACAAACATATCCAAGGAACTATATAATGTTTGTGTCAACATCAAATAGAAAAATACATATATTATTTTGAGGGGTGCATCTAGTAGCATAGGTAGGAAGATTGAGGATGTCTAGATTAATCCTTACCTTCCTCCCTTATGGTTTAGCTTGCATAAATTTTGAAATCAGTGTTGTTTTATGAGCCATGCACTCTCCATTTCAATGGGTGGAAGTCTCATTGTAATAACATGACTTATACAATGTTGATTCATCTTATCCTTTGGATTCTATACCTATTTTCCCATAGTTGATGTTTAAGTAGACGTATTTTGACATTTAGCCTTATTTAAATATTGACCTATCCTTCCTCACATGTTACTGTATAGTAATGTACTATGCATTGTGCAATGTAATCAACAATCTGAAAATAAATGAAAAAAATTGTATTAAAAAATTCATGGTGTAAACTCTCATTTCTCTTCTCTCTATCTCTAAGCAATTATATTGCCTTTAAATAGAAAAAATGTAGTTTTTTCTCTTCACTCTATGCTTTTTGGATTCCCAATTAAATCTTGATTTTTTGAAAAAAAAATTTTAACTTTTGGTTTGCCAAATTATTCCGAAGAAAGATTTTTTCTGTTATGTACTATTCTATACAGGTATGTGTACTAAAATCATAGTTTCTCCAAAAAAACAATTCAGACTCATCTCCTAAATATTGGCTAAAATTTTTGATAGTCTATCCACTTCCAAGATGGTTGAACTTCAAGCATTATATGAAGTCCTTCTTACAGTAAAAGAAATTAAAGTAACTTCAATAGATTAACAGCACATGAGAATAAATGAATTTCAAACTAGAAGATGTGTAATATGGAAAATTATACCAAACTTATACTCTTAATGTTAGAGCTACAAAAATTAACACAAAAGAAGAAAATACAATCATGTGGTAGATGCTTTACAAATTTAATGGCAATCTCCCTTGATCCTAGCAATAGTCTAACTATCTCCAATAGTCATTAGGATCTCCCATCAAAAACTGGTGTTTTAATTAATGTTGAACAATGTAGTGGGGAAGTCTCTTCCTTTGACTCCACATTTTTGGATCAAAATAAACCCCTTTACTTAATGATTCAAGGGAATGCCAATGCCTTTATATGTCAACTTTCTAATGCCCTCTTCTTTTGTCTTTTACCCATGTTTTAAATCCCCCAACCTCCACTTCCTTTTCCACCTTTTTCATGTCATTCAACCTTTTCTTACATTATATTCTACCCTTTTTCATGACTACCTAATAATTACTACCCTTTTTCATAGCTCCATATTAATTACTACAATTTACCTCAGCTTCCTTGTCATTTCACTTCCTACTAACTCCCTACCCCTTGTGCACCTAATGTTCATCACCTCGCTACCATTTCTAATCCTACCCCTATAATCAAATTTGCACCACTTCAAGATGCCCTACTTTTCATAAGCCCTAACACAAAATGCATCCATGAATAATATGCACCTCTCTTCCAATTTAATGTGCATATTAAAAACTTAAGATCTAAATTATCTTCACCATTTCTTCACCTTTCTATACACAATGTTGCTTGCCTCTATTTCCTCTCCTAGCATCCCAAGTTCTCAACCTACTTGCCACACCAAGAAAAAGTGGTTCAATCTTCATATGACCTATACAAAAACTAAAACCATGATAAATATGATGATTGGATTTTCCTTCACTTAATTTTTCTTTCATTCAAAAGATTCTAGTGAATACATACATAGAAGATGCAATATAATGTCAACCACAATGTTCATGAGAAGATAAATAGAGCATTTAAGGGAATGTGTATGGAAATGGGTGATGATGATCAGTTTAATGTATTCACTATCCATGCTAGAAGTCTACACAAGCAAAAGGCTGCCCAAAAAGATGAGAAAACACTTAAAAATTCAACCCATTGGGACACTCCCTCCCAAGAGATTTAAATTCCATAGACTTGATGAAATTAGTTTTAATGACTTCATTTTTCAATGTTTAGGTTAATCATTGTCACAAAATCTTTGTTATTAATGTCAAAAGCTTAAAATGCCATTTCATGTAGATCTTTTAAGTATTGGCACCCAAATATCAATCAAAATACAACAAAGAATAAGCCTCTATAGCCTCTCCAAGGTTATCAGGCGATATGTGAGATATAAGTGTAAATGCTTACATGTTTTCTCACAAGTCATCCAAGACATACGAGCGAGTGAAAAAAAGGAGCCATAAAGAAAGATCTAGTAACAATGCATAATCCCTTTGACATGTCAACCATTGTTGAGGAGGATGAGAAGAATGAAGCTCAAAATTGCAACACCATAGTAAGGAAGATTATTACTATTGACAATTTGGCTAAAAATGGCTTTGCCTTTCCCAATAGATGTGCTTTATGTGAAGCAACGAAGGAATTGGTACTTCAAGTGTTGTTGGAGTGCTCTTTTTCTTGAAAATTTTAGGTATTTTTGCACTCTCTCTCTCTCTCTCTCTCTCTCTCTCTCTCTCTCTCTCTCTCTCTCTCTCTCTCTCTCTCTCTCTCTCTCTCTCTCTCTCTCTCTCTCTCTCTCTCTCTCTCTCTCTCTCTTCAAAGTGGATTGGGCTTTTCCCAATGATATTTAGGGGTTAATTAAAGATTGGATCTCTCTTTTTCATAATCCCTCCTTAAAACTCTTATGGGGCCTTCCTTTATTGTTAGGAAAAGTGTCTCAACCTTGCAATTATAGAAAGTGCAGTTTTTTTGTTATAAAAATAGAAACACTCAATTTCTAGGCTATAGAATTGGCTTTTGGCCAAAATAAAAATTCTAGGTTGTTTAGCACTACCATTGGGGGTTGTCTGGTGCATAGATCTCTTCGAGCTCTTCAAATTAAAAAAAAGGTCCCAATCAGCCTCCCAAATCAAAAGTTATGGCCTTTAGAAATTGGGCCTCCCGTATTGGAAAATGTAAAAACATGTTGGACATAGAAAAGAGTTGTAAGGGGGAGTTACACGTGTTGATGCATGTTATAACACATTATAAGGCATATATAATTAGAGATAATGAAACCCTAAGGATTTGGGTGCCACTTTTGAGTGGTTTTGGCTCATGGTTTTCTAATTATCATTTGACAATTTCATGTATTGTATCTCCTATATATTAGGTGTTGGAGATGGAGGTTGGGTGTAAGAGTCTTATAGATGTTGTTGAGTTGCCTCCAAATTTTTGGTTGATGATACTCTTGTGAAAGATTTCTTTGTAAGTATATTTTAATCTTGTCAATTTCTTAATAATATATTGGGTTGCTTTTGGAGTGTGGGGTTTTTCTCCCGAAAGAGTTTTCCCAACATAAATCACTATGTTGTGGTATGATTTCTATTTATGTTTATTTCTATATAATTTTTGTAATTGTTGTAAAGATCTGAAAAGTTTTGCATAACTCTCCTCTCAAGATTAGTGTAGTAAGTTGTTTTTCTACCTTAGCTTCCTTACATTTACCACATGTTGTTTAGGGAATCTGGAAGGAACATAATAATAGAATCTTTCGGGAGCATAATTCTGCAGTTTCTTGGGTGTTCAATAAAATAATTTTGGCTGTAAAGGAAATTTTCATTGTGGTAGCTAAGGAAAAAAAATTTCGTCTTCCTCTAAAAGTTGAACTTTTAAGGAGGATTTAGATGTGGCTTTAGGATGGAAGCTTGATTTTGATATAACAACACTCTTTAAAGGAGAAAAAACCCAAAGGCGTAGCATTAAATGGTCCCTTCCTCCTCCTAACTGGTTCAAGATAAATTTTGATGAGGCCTCAAAGGGGAATTTGGGTCTTGCAAGGGGAGGGGGAGTCTTAAGGGATGACAAAGGTAAGCTTGTGGTAGCATTTGTGATCAGGTTAGGCACTCAAATCAATCACTTTGTTGAAGCATTTGTAGCATGTCATGCCCTTAAAATGGCAAAACACTTGGGAGCCCATTCTCTAATCCTAAAATGGGATTCTTTGAATATAATAAATTATTTGAGGAGAAAGATTAAACTGTGTTGGACTATAAAGAGTATGATTCATGACTCCCTAGATATTATAGCTAGAATGAAAAATGTAAATATTTCACATATTTACTACGAAGCAAATAAGGTTGCTAACTACTATGCTAATTGGGGATTAATTCATGAGGACACATTGAATTGGATAGGTAATGATGCCTAACCTTGGACGTGCTAAAGATTATTGATAATGATCTTATTAATCATTAATGATGAACTACCTTTTTTGACCAAACAAGTTCTTAGTTATGATTCCACATATGGGAAGTCATATCAAATGAGGTGGATTTTAGTATTATGCATCCAACACCTTATAACTATTTTATTTGTGGTTTCAACCTTCAATTTTTAGTAAGGATAAAAACTATCCTATGGAGATTTGGTGGGGTCGTGAAATGAGAATCTTCTCTGGGGAACTGAAGATGGGGAGTGAGAGAGACATAATTGAGCCAATAAGTTGTAATAATTTCAAGTAGAACTTGAAATTTAGAAAATTCTTGTAAATGGAGAGTTAACTCTATTTTTGGAGAAACTTAATGGATATGACATTGCCTTAGCTATCGAATTCACCAGGGAGTGGAATAAAATAAAGCTATGTTATAGGGCCTAGATTTCACGGTTACTGAGGAGTTCATTGCTGAGGTTACTGGGTTATCAACTATTGGCACAAAAAATTATAAAGACAAAAGATTGGGGATGACACCATTTCTATTTTTCTCAAACTTGGGGAAGATTTGAAAAAGTTTCACTCTGGACACGCATGAATCTCAATCAAACCTCATTGGGATGAGGTGGTGCTTCATGTAATGAGGTATACCACTTTAGAGGGGAGGTTTAAATCTCTCTATTCTTATCTTTGTGTTGTTCAATCACTTCTGGTATAAAAGATTGGTTTATTTTCCTTTCTATTTGTTGTCATCTTTGGAGAACTCCATAAATGAATGTAAAAAGGCATCGAGTATGACTCCCCTCCATCAAGGTTTGATCATGCTCATTATCAATTTTGTGAGACAAAGAAACCCTTTTATCATCCTAATGCCCATATCAAAAGCAATAAGGGAGAAGGGTGGTTGAGTCTTCCATGTACTCAAGTACTAGACCCCCTAGTAACAACCCTATTGCTTTAGAATCCTGGGAGGATAGTGATGGAGAGGGTGAATCTAATTCAAAGACTAATGATTTGATTTCTGAGGAAAAGACATGAGATCTAGGATAGGAGGGGTATTGAGGGTTTTGATAAAGGGACTGGCTTTGTGAGGGATAAGAAACAAAAAAGGTTGGATAAACCCCATGGGTAGGACCCTCAAAAGTTCCATACTATTAATGTTACCTCTATAAAAAAGGAGGTGAAAAAAAAGGTTATGGTAGTGTTAAGGAGCCCCCAAGGAAGGTTTGGGACCATAGGGTGAATGTTGAGGGGAAAGCGAAGGAGAAAGCCTTCCCTAAACCTCAGTTGGTGGTGCTTTTCCCTACATTCAAGATCCCTACCATGCTCCCCCAGGGACACTATTTTATCTCTTAACAGTCCCAAATCTTTGAAGGATGTTATAGAGGTGGTTAACCACAATATTCAAAAATTGGTTACTCTTCGTGATGTACCTGATGCTTAGTACAATCTAACAAAATAGATTTTTATTAAGATTAATAGGCTAAAGATTAAGCTCTCTATTCTAGATAAGAAACTTAAAGGGGAAATACAGGTGCCTTCGCAAGAGGAGGAGATTTTTTTAAAAAATTGGGATGTAGTGCCAGAGGTTAATAGGCTGGTTATCAAATGTGCTAAATAGGAGAAGAAAGTTGTTGGTTTGGAAAAAGATCTTCAGATGGTAAAAGACAATCATGCCAACATAATTGTTGCCTTGGAAAATGATATGTAGTGTATTAAATACAACCTCAATATAGTTATTGAGGTTAGTAAATGCACAACCAAAAATAGTGCAATGGGCATCAAAATTTTGAGTGATAAACTTAAGAGATTTGCAAAAGATTTTGGTCACCATAAAACTTGGTTGGAAAAATGGACTACAATTGGACTTAGTACAAGGATGAGAAGTTGTAAGAAGAAAAGTCAAGCTGAAGAGAGGAAGGAGTTGCAAGATTTCATGGAGCTACACATGAATTTCTACAAAGAAGAACTTGAGGCTACAGAGATTGCAGACTTTATTATTATGTTTGTTTCTTGTTTTGTTTATGGTCTTGTGTTGAACTTTTGGTCTATTGGTGCAGCTGTGTTGTTGTTTTCATGTAGGTCAGATTATGTTTAGCTAACATTTTGTTGCTTGTAATAGGGTTTCAGGGCCCTTCAAAACTTGTTTTTTTATCCCTTAATAAAAAACAACACATTGCTCTTGGCAAGACACTTCTCGATCCTCTTTTTTACTCATGAGGTCAAGAAATTTAACCCTCTCCAAGTTCTTATACAAATGACACATTCTTGCATACAAGGAAAGTAACAAACCCTAATGACATGTTTCCACCCATCTCTCTTCTACACACTAACATAACCATTTTTTCTACACTAGTTAATGGCCAACCCTCTAGTACTACTAGTATCAACAATCTCCCCTATATAGCACACTCGAGCTACTCCCCCTAGAATTCAAAGCCCTATTCCTAAAATAACTACATCTAGCTTCTAGCTTCCTTAGCTAGCTCCTCACTAATTATCTCCCTTACAAACATCAAAGATATTGTTTAAGGGCTACTTTAAAACATGGATGAAAAGGGAGCTAATGAAAATTGTTCCAACAGTGTATATCACTCCTCTCACATCCAATGAAAAAAAGAAAACTTGGTTACTCTTCAAAATTGCTCAAACATCAAATTGACCTTAGTAGCAGAAATCGTGAGAAAATAGTACTTTCTCACCACTCACCCATTTTTGTGATTTACTATTAAAATTGCCCTCCATGCTTTTTTGTCACTTTTTCCTTAATTTTCTCAATATTTTAACTAGTTTTATCACAAAAAATACATCTACCACTTAATCAACGATTCATTCCACCTTTTTATTTTTCCCTAAATAAGAAAAAAAATTATGATTTTTTTTAACATTTTGTAGCAAAATTTGTATCTTCCAAAGCAATTTTAAGGTAATTTTTTGAGTTTTTGAAAGCATTAAGGTGCATGATGAGCTTTGAATGAGTTTGTAATCTCCAACCTCCATCTACCCGCTTTTCTTTTAAAATTACTTCATTTTTACCTAGTGTTTTAATATTTAATGGTTATAGGTTAAGGGTTTTAAATAGTTTACACCCTAACCCTAACCCTAAACATTAAATTATATTGTTTAGTGTTAGGTTTGTTTACCAAAAACTTAAAACACTAACTCTAACCCTAAACGCTAAATTTTAATGTTTTAGGGTTAGGGTATTTACTATTTAAAAATATTAAAACAATTAAAATACTAAAAATCCTAACAAAACATTCAAAGTTAGGAATATGGTTTTTAGGATTTTCTTACAAAAATCTAGAACTTTAATGCTAACCCTAAATGTTAAATTTTAGTGTTTAGGTTAGGGTTTTTATTAGAAAAAAGGCATAGCCCTAACCTTATTTTTAAGTGTTTAGGGTTATGATTAGGTTTTTATTAGCAAAAAGGCATAACCCTAACTCCAACATTTATGATTAGGGTTAGTGTTTTTGTGAACAAAAAAGCTCTAACATTAACCCTAAATGCTATTTTTTTCCAATGTTCAAGGTTAGGGTTTTTTTGTTGAATAAAACCCTAACCCTAACCCTAAATGCTATTTTTCAACATTTAGCATTAGGGTTAGGGTTTCTTAGCAATTGGTTAACATTGTACATGTTTAACTTTATTTTGTTGTAAAGTACTAACATTTGTAGTGAAACTGAAAAACATGGCAGTAACAAAATAGTTCTTAAGCCTCTATATAGTGCACCAAACACAACATTCAACAAGATCACCCTCTTGTATGGTAAGAAGTGATGCCCGAAAGCTATATTTGAGGGATATAGAGGTTTGAGTGATAAGGAGATTGCAAATGTTTTCCCCTAAATTATTTTTTCTTACTATTCTTTATCTTTTCTTCTCTCTTTCTTCTTTCAGTGATCTATTGTTCATCTATAAATTTGGTTCAAGGGGATTGTAGTGTCAAATGGGCAATCATGCCTGCATTCTTTGGACTGCCCCATGTGAGTAGGTATGCCATTTGATAGACCTAAGACCTTTCACGCATCATTTCTTTCGATGTCATTCTACTCTCTCATACCACTCAGCTCTCATGTGCATCTATCTTCCTATCACTATAACTTCAAGTATATAGGGAGGAAAAGTATCAAGAGGTTTGCTCTTTTGTGCTATCACTCTTCCACGTACCTTTAAGTATATAGGAAGGTGTGGTATATTAGGTAACTTGGCATTGGGTATCTAGATTTATCGAAAGAAGGGAGTGATAAGGTTGGAGCAATAAGGGTTTCAGCTAGGAGTGATAAGGCAAAAGTTATAACTTCAAAATGTATGAAAGGTTAAATTTAATTGTTTCATAGAGTTGGTCATATCATATCACATGAGAAAGATTTGCATGGGCATATGGCATGTCGATCTCATTTACGAACAAGGTGAAATGCAAATGGAGACATATACTGCTTCAAATGTCATTTGTCTAAGAAATTAGGACATGATGTAGCTCCTTGCAAAGAAGTCCCTATAAATGTCACATATTAGGCACACATGGCTCTCAAGGCATTTCTAGATAGTAAAGCCAAAAAGGCAAGAACAAGGAAAGAAGTGTATCCTAATTCTTTAGCGTGCCTAGGGTTGATCCTTTGGATAAAATGCAACCACCACAACAATCTGTGAGGGGGTCTCAATCAACACCTAGTTTTGCAACACATGGCTCAAACATAGGTGTGAAAAATATTAATGCCTTCTTTGCACCTCATACTTCATCAGGATCACAACCCACTTTGGAGAGTACATGATGGAGGTCAAACATCTGCAAATAGGCAAAGAAGGCCATTAGGGATTTGTAGTATTACTCTAGTAAATCAATCAACATTGTTAGTTATCCATACTAGCAAGGTATGGTGGATGCTATTACACTTGTATGTCCTAGGTTCAAAGTCCCATTGTACGAGGCATTGAAGTTGATATGTTTAATGACACAATAAAAGATGCTATAGATGTTGTCAAACATTGGTTAGAGTGAGCAAAGACTAGATGCACTATAATGCCAGATGGGTGGATGAATAAAAGAACCAAACTTTCATCAACTTCCTTGTTTCATGTGATCTTCTAGCACAATATTTTTGAAATTTATGGATGCATCAAATAAGGTCAAATCTATAAGTGCATTGTTCAAAATGTTTGATGAGGTGATCGTAGATGTTGGGCCAACAAATGTGATTCAATTTATCACAAACAATGTTGCTACTTGTGTTATTGATGGGAGACTCTTGATGGACAAGTATCCCTCTATGTTTCTTAATTTGTTATGGCACACTACCTTGATCTAACACTAGAGGACATTGGAAAACTTGAATAGTTTAGGGAGGTATTACAAAAGGTCCACACTATTACCAAGTTCATCTACAATCACACAAGGGTGTTGTGTATGATGCACACCTTCACGAAGGGCAAGGAACTATTTCGGCTAGAGGTGACAAGATATGTTACATACTTCCAAGTGCATTGCAAACACTTTCACAATAAAAATGAATTTGGAGTAAATGTTAGTTTCAAATGAGTGGATGGAATTTGGCTTTGCCAATCAAATCAATGGCAGAACCATGGCAGAATATGTTTTTTTATGAGTTTTTGGGATGAGGCATAGCAAGTTGTCAATTTTTTAGAGCCTCTAGTAAAATTTTTGAGACTAGTGGATGGAGATAAATCACCAATGGGATATGTGTATGAGGTCATGGATAGGACCAAAGAGGTGATGAGGGGTACGATGGTAAATAACAGGGACAAGTACATGTCGTTGTAGGACATAATCAATGACAAATGGGATCAATAGATGCATTCCCCTATCCATGTCATTGTATACTATCTGAGTCCGTCATTGTTATATAGCCCCTTATTTAAATATGATTTTGAAGTCACACATGGCCTACTTAGATGTATGGAGAAATTGTTCCCTACCCCAAAAGGGCTAGATGTAGTTATGATAGAGCTACCAATATACAAGTAGCCAAGGGATTTTTCTCAAGTATGGTTGTCATGCAAGGTAGGAAGACCTTCAAACTAGGTAGACTCCATAAAATTTTGGCAATCTCTCTGTATTGTAGGCATGAACATTAAATATGTTAAGTTTTGACTAGATTGTACATAATATAATCTTGAAATAATTTGTGTTTTTCAATGCAATGGAATTCTATGGCCAAGAAGCCAACAACCTTTGATGGATAACGATATAAAATTTTGATCTAGCCGTGCAATTCATCTGCTTGTGAGAATAGTTAGAGTGTCTTTAAACACATACACTCCAAGAAATGCAACTTCCTAATACAACAATAAGTGGATGATTTAGTGTTTGTTCACCACAACCTCCTACTAAAGTTGAAGAAAGTTCAAGGTTAGAGTACTAAAATACCTACAATCGTAATTATTGTTTTGTTTCATTTTGCAAAGGTATTGTTGAGGAAGATCAGCTACAAGATTGATCCAAATTCTAAGTAGATCGCAAATGATGATGTGGACCCTTTTTCGAGGTTGAGGATTTTGAAATCCTTGGCAAGGCCAATATTGACAGTGATATGGTTGAATGAATTAGGTGAGGTTGTAGCATAGAAGCTTCATTGTCAAGACTTGCAACCCTCTAGTGTAGCTCTCTTCATTGTAGCAAGAGTCAATGGCTATGTTCTATTTTTTGAAACTTTGTACTTAGTTTGTAAGTTGACTTTGTACGAAGTAGATTGTAATTGAAACTATTAGTATGTAGTTATCATTTATACGCTATGTAATATACATTGTGCAATGCAATTTAATTAGTGATACGAACATAAATGAAAAATTTAATATTCCAAAACTCATGGGGTAAACTTGCATTTTTATTTTCTCTATAACTTCCTTTAATTCTAAAAAAGTTAATTTTTTTCTCTCTTGATTTTCAAAAAAATCCAAAATTTTCCTAGTTAAGTCCTTTTTTTTAAATCTTCATATTTTGGTTTGTTGATGTATTCCTGAAAATATTTTTCGCTGCTATAAAATTGATATATAATCATGTTAAGACAAAATTATTTGCAACTCCAAAGCAAAACAAAGGCAATAGAGCATCTTCTCTCTAATGAAGAGGCAAAAAGGCACCTCATTGATGTAATACAACAAAAGTTCCAATGAGGAAGCTTCAAGGGTCAAGTGAACCATTAGATACAATGGTAGCAGGAAATAACTCAACATAGTGAGGAATGGGATCATAATTCGAACAAAGCAATTCGAAATGAAATTCAAACCACGTGGAGTCTTCTTTGCCAACTAACAAATGATGTGAGAGGCAACACAAGTTGCACTTATTAACACAAAAATCAACCTAGAAGCTCCTTGTTTTTCTACTTCTTATACTTACATTTATTCGACATTATAATTTGGTAAGTAACTATTAAATGATACCCATAGTTTTTAATTTCAATGTCACTAATAGAGTAATATGTATCCTCTTTTCCCCTATTAAAGGGTTTAAGAGGTGAAAAGTTTGCAAGAAATAAATTTAACTCTTGCTCTTCTCAAGAAGGGGAAGAGAATAAGGTAATTATTAGAAAAGATGTTGGAAACTTTATTCATGGAGGATCTCTATTTTGGGGCATTAGAACCAACATGAAGCTAAATGGGAAGGTTTAGTATTAAGTATGGCTCATGTGTCGTCTATAAGAGTGCAAAATTTGGTTGTAGAAGGTGATTCTGTGGTGGTTGTCAATGCTCTTAGAAAGGGTTCATGTCTTGATTGGTAGCTAAGGAGATATGTAGAAGAAACAATTCCTTTGGGTACTAAATTTTAGCTAATTTTCTTGTGAATTATGGAGTCAATCAAGACCCCTTAATGGCTCTCCATAGTAATTTTCCATCTCAATGGGAAGGGATGGATTAGTTTCTATCTTATAAGCCCCTCATGATTGATTTAATTTATTTTTGTTTATTAACCTAAGGTTCATACTTGTGTGGTAGAGCCTAATTAATATTGAAGTGTTTAATTTATTGTTTGTATTGTGGGAGCGTTTTTTTATTCTGCCTATGAGGATGGGCTTAGGTTGATAGTGGTGGCATTAGAGGTGATTTTTTGTCGGTTGGTAGCTTGATGTTTTGTGTGCATGTAGTCTTTGGATGACACTCGTGAGAGTCAGTGGAATGACTCATTGAATGAATTCCCTCTTGGCTCAAGACAGGTATTGGAAGGGAGTAGTCTTGGATAATTGCTTGGCCACCATTTTCAACTACAGTGATCCTATAGCTCTAGAGTTTAATAAGTCAAGTCTTGGTGAGGAAGGTATGGGTTTGACAAGTTTGCTAAGGACCAAAGCTTCAATTCAAGAAGACTTCGTATCTAAATTGGCTTTGTTCATCCTGAAGGCATCTCAAAGGCTATGGCTTCTCCACTTGCTCCTTATAGATTATTTTGATGGATGTTCATTTTTCCCTCACCATTGCAAATGGTAGTGAAGGGAAAGGACAAGACATTTCAGGAGAGCTCTCATGAGCCTCAAATAGGTGCTTTTGCCAGTGTCATGACAAAGAATGAAGATATAAAGATTATGCAAAAGAGTTACATGTCATAAGAGTATATTGTACATATATAGGGAAGGTGCCGGTGGGTCTCATGATGACCCAAAACAAAGGTCTCCTTAGATTACCACCTACCACACCATACCTATGTTTTGCAGTGAGTTGTAGTTAAGGATGGAGGTCCTCCATGGTGATCAACTCTCATCATTGGATCTTGCTATGGTTGGAGATGCTGCTCAATTCCCTAATGCAGTAGTAATGGAGGAAGCTATAGGGTGAGATGATACAAAGAATTTAGGAGAAGGTTGCTAGGATGTTTGTTGATGGTGGTAGTTCTAATATCTCAACGGGGTGTGGAATCCGTAGGAAGTTGTGTTCTTTGGTATGGCTCTCTTTTGAACAACATATGGTTGTATAATCTTTTTCATATTTAACTTATAATAGTTTCTGCCATCTATGATTATGGTTATGATTTGTTTTTTTTGTTTTATGAATATTGTACTGTTTCTAATTTTAAAGGTGGGGCCTAATAGATACCACCAACTATTTAATTTAAAAGAACGCAATCCTCTTTAGTCGCCCCTTTGGGAGCTCACCCTTTTAAAATAGATGCAGAAGGGTTGAATTGTGGGATTGGAAAACTAAGAAAACTCTTTTTGGGTTGTTAGTGGTGTTGGTGGTGTTATATGGATGTGAAGTTTGGGGTGGCAACATGTAAGCGATGAAATGGAGACAGATAGAAAGGTTACAAAAGCACCAATCACAAGTAGTTTCAAAACAAAAAAAATCAGTTCCTTATGCGATTGCATTAGCTGAAGCTGGCACCTTTCCTTTGGAGGCATCGGCTCTAATCCAACTGCTAAGTTATTTCAAGAGGTTAGAGAACATGGAGCTGCCCTGATGGCCCAAAATGGCAGCAGAAGAGAAATTAGATAGAAGGAAGAGCACGTGGATGAAACAAAATGACAAGTGGATGAATAAGTGGAATATTAGCATGAAAGAGTGCCCAAATACTAATGGGGCAATCAAAAAGTACGTGCGGGAAAAAGTTAAAGTATGCATGTGGACAAGGCAATTTGAGAGGATTAATATTATATCAAACATTTCAATCCTTCATATGACCATGCACAAAAAAACTATATAGGAGCGGAAATAAAATGGAAAGCGAAAATGTTGATGGCTCAGCGAAGGACTAGTTCGCACCAACTTAGATGTGAAACCGCAAGGCGAACAATGCCTACAGAAGAGTGGGCGGATAGAATATGTTGTTTTTGTACTTTGGAGCAAGTGGAGACGGAATGGCACTACATCATGGAGTGTCCAACTTCTATGGATATTCGAGCCAATTACATTGAGATTTTGAATGTGAGCTCCTTGAATAACCTGTTTGAAGAAGAAAGGATAACAAAAATTGTAGATTATTTGGTCAAGATCTGCAACAGAATATTCAGGATCCAAAAGGAACTGGAAATCAAATAGGTGTTGTGTGGGCGGCCTGCCATTTGGGGCTTTTGTGCTTAGTAGTGTGGTTGATTATCTGATGGTCCCATAGGTTGTTTGGCCTCGTGGGCGTTATTAAAAACCTTCATTCATTCATCCATAACAAGGAATTTGTAATATGTACTATTTTGGCACCGTTTAAAATTGTTGGTTTTGTCGGAAAAAAAAAAAAGCGAAAACACAATATCAAGACAAGCTCAAGAGACTCTTCCCTCCTCCCTAAGAGGATATAGGTATCTTATCGCCGTCGTCTAATAAACCAAGTATTCTTAGTGTTGTAAAATAAAGACCTGAACTCCTCTGTATATTCTTTTTGTTATTATTATTATATGCTTTGCTTCAATAAAAAAAGTGTTGTAAAATTAAGATCACACTATTTGACTGGATGGAAAATGTGAATTGTGGCCATTTTCATCCAGTAAGGCTTTATGTGCAGCACAAATATTTTGGTAGAGAACATCCATGTGTGCATAAATAATTTTGACTTCAGATATCATATTTGCTCTGACTTGTCAATATATTACAAACAGCATTTGTCCTGCAACACTCAGATGCTAGTATGATCCCCCTAATTTCAGTAGTCGGCTCCTAATGGATTGCAAGTGTTAGCCACAAGCTATTAATACCCTCAGGAGCTTGACCTTTTCAAATATGCCATAACACTAAGTCCTGCTAGCACAGCAGCTCCTGCCGCAACTGTAGCATATGCTGAACCCCGTCGATCTTTTTGTTTAAGTTCTAGAACTGCAGAAGCTCCTGATTGATTTTTCTTTCTTTCCTTCACATCATCTAAGTTTGAGTAATCCAAATGAATCCTTAATCCCTGCAGGCATCAGGCAGATTACAATCATGATATCACTTGCATTTTTTCTAGTTGATCTGAGTAGCAAGCAAATTGAAGATTTTTTATTTCCTTCAGTAAACAGAGTTAACATCTGAAAATATCTTTCATAAAAGCATTTACACTATTTTTGGGTCTTGTTTGGTGTAAATATATAATGGATTTTATCATGCAACATCATATGTTGTATATTATTGTGGTGCATATGGTTAATGTATGGTAAAACACGAGAGTATTTCTTTACAATCTTTTAATGTCTGAAAATTATCTCCTTACACTAAACATGAGAATATCTATTAAAAAAACAAAATTTACCCTTTCAACATTGAAAATGTTCCATGGCTACGTGTGGCATCACAAAAACAAATTAGAATAAAATAAGACAGATTATAGTGAAGAAAACTTGACATGATAACTTTGGCCAGTATAGCTTTCATAATAATAGTTTTTTAAAATCCTAACAAGATCCTACGGGTATGCCTAACATCAGTCTTAGTGCACTCAGAGTATTTAAACCTCGAGAAAAAACATGCATTACATTAGCTCATATGCACATCTTTGCAAATTACTATTAGTTCAAAATATCATTCCTCTAGGGATAACATTTGAATAGAATACACAATTGCCTGTAAAAGACATTTTGTTCATAATATAAAAAACCCCAAACCTAGCTGGACCTAAGTCTTACCTACATTTAAAAGTTGCAAAATTATTGAACCAAATTTGTTTCCCGGTCTAAATGTGTATTATCTGCCATGAACCATGCTTGAAACTAGTATCATGAACATTCAAAATTTCCTTTTTCTGTGAGAAGGTTGTCCTATAGTTGAAAAACTATTAAAAAAAAGGCCACAAAAATGACGAAAAAATTTGCATGCAGAAATCTTACAAGCTAATAATGAAAAAATACCATTAGAGATACATAAAGCAAAAGCTAGCATAAATTCCCCTAGAATCTGATCTATTTTGAACCAAACTGTCTTGCTAGCAGCCCAAGTCATGATTCAAATCTCAAGATGCTACAAAAATATTCTTAATTAACAAATCAAGAAAAGAACTTTAAACAAGTAGCAAATTGATGAAATTTTACTATAGGACCAGAAAACATAAATGTATCTTTCTATTTACCTTCAATCCAACCGACCGAGCATAATTTACAGCTGCAACAAGGTCGCTGTCTGTTGCAAGTAAAACTTTATCACCTTCATCATCTTCATACTGCAATATAGATTCCCAAGTGTGAAAATATATCTTATAAACCCAAATCGAACATACAAAGGCCACCATAGTTTCACCCGTGATTTGTTTAAACTGGGCACCAATGGCATAAGAATAGGCTGCACGTCTATTAAAACTATGACATACCAAAATCTGAGGCAGATGAGCCTGATCAATGTCATCTCCTGCCCGCTGCACGATTGCAGATATGAGTTCTGTCAAACTATCCATACCTATTTCAATAGAGAAAAGCAATCTCAATCCATGGCATATGCACAATCACCTCAGTCCATAAATTCAGGAACATTATTTTCCCTAGCATAATTCAACAATTATTGCACATACCACACATAAACCTATGAATGCGGCCTTTCCGATCCTCTAGTTTAAAAGCAAAAGAATTTCCCAGGCCCATAGATGTGTACCCAATTTTCCCTGTTTCTGTTGTTTCAGATGTCATCCTTACAGATGCATCACTGCGTGACAAAATAATCCATTAAGGAGAAAGGAAATCAGTCTGATCAATTTAGCACATCAAGCTCTACAGCAGAACAAACACGTGCATTCTTGCTGCACCCCTAATACCTGGGAGAGTCATCATCATAATCCACTGGGTCTAATGCTAGAGCTGAATCCCAGAACTTTTGCATCATTGTGCTTGGCATATCATTCCCAACTGCTCCAGAGCTTCCCACCTGATCATTTGTTTATGATTAGTAATATGCTTATCTACAAAATTAAATTAAAAAATGCACCTGGAAAAAGACACATGCAGCATCGGCACCTTTTAACTACTCCAGGCAGTCTACTAAAATATGCAGTGAACTGAAAGAATCAGATCAAGACATTCTAACTACTACAAAGCATATCATAGACAATATCCGCACAAATGACATCAATGAAAAAACTGGTTATCACCTACATCTCCTAATAACAAAGAGACCAGTTCATTACTACTCTCATTACAAATGAGAGGAAGCAGTAGAAGCAACTCTGAAAATGAATTATATCCACATATTATAAAACCACAGAACGTACTTGGAGAAAATAGATATTGGCACAAAACTAAATTGCAATCCAACGTACTACATACTCAATCAAATTTCAACACATTTCCAAATGCGAACTGTGTTTTGATGCGACAATTCATAATTAAAAAGAATAATAGTTAAGACAATCAGATTTTGTTCATGATTATCTTAAGATTTTGTTATATATTCTATTATTGAAATAAGGTCCCATACAAAGACTTGATCACAATGTTTTTAAATACTTCTGTTGCGTGTTTTAAAGGACCAAATTGTTTCTAGTCAACAGTGGAACTGGATATTACTTACAAACTGGTATATTCAACGAGCATTATGATTAGAACAATAGAAGCACAGGAATTTCGGATCTGGATAAACCATTATCAATTACTAGGGTGTGGCCACACTGCCAAAAGCGTACCTTCTGATTTTCACATGTCATTACCAGAATAACTATCCTTACCACTATGAAATGTTAAATAGAAATCTATAACATGCCACAACTCCCAAACTGAAAACTCTTCATGCTTTCATGTTAATAGGATTTTAAGCATCAAATCATAAATTTAAATAGTATTCAAAAGGTAAGGTAGCATTCTAGAGTAAAGTTGAAATGAGTCGCTTAGAATCATTCAAATTTCAAACTACTAAAATAAAAGTTTCTGAAGCATATCTTACCATGGCTATTGCTGCGTGTGTAATTTGCAGCACATCTATGCAGGCCACAACAAATCCATCTGCAGAAGCCACCGACAGTTAGAAACATTATTCTCATAAAATCTAAATCCTCAACAAAGCAATTAAGTAATTACCTTTGCCAACTACTGGTAGGTGTAAGAACTTTCCATCATGCATTATATGCAAAGCATCAACTATTGTTGTATCATCAGTTACGCATTCTGGATTTGGTGTCATTACCTGCATTCAACAAGGAACCTAGTTGTGAAATAATATAAATATTCTTTAAACAATTAATAAGTATTTTAAAAACCATTTTCTTGTGACCCCTAAGTAACGGAATATCTGTATGCAAGCACACATCTACACACACTAGCACTTTTCAACTCCTATATACGCTTATTTTTAGTCCATATGAGCCCTTTATTTCAGCCCCTATTGGGCCTTTGACTATTAGGTCCCTTGGGCCCACCATATCAAGCTGAAGAAACCCTTTGGAATGATTGTTTTCCTTTTTGACCTTTTGGACCCCTTAGGTTCTATGGATCATGTAGCCCATGAGACACCAAGGGGACCAGCAACCCCTTAATCCTACAAGTTTCATTGGTTATTCAGAGAAACAGTTGACCCCACATTCTTTTGATATGTATATATGTAAATGTTACATGACCATCAAATTGTCCAACCATAGAAACCTCTAAAGCTTGTTTGCAAGCTACATCACGTGGCAAAATGCTTACCTTTTTAATGTTTCTTAACCATGCCCCTAACCTTCTGCACCTCACACAAAAGCTTCGTTCAGCTAAGCTGCTTGGTGTGTAAGAGCTTAACTAGATATATCTTCTAGAACATTATAAAATTATATTACAACTGCAATTGATAAGATTCATTATATGTAAAAAGGATTCTGTCATGACAATACTTGCCATGGGTATGTATTAGACAACAAACAAGAAAATATAAGTAAAAATGCATCCTTTTGAGGATTTTTGTTTTGAGAATCCTCTATGTAATAATGATAAACAATCCACTTAGTTATTCAAATAATTAGTTTAACACATGAAAAATGAACAGACCCAAAAAAAAAAAATCTACTAAAGTTATGTTATATAACAAATGTTGCTTCTTGAAAAGCAGAGAAACACATAAATTTGTAATACCAAGTCCTAACAAGAAAGATGAACTATAATTGGTAACTCTACTTTGTCTAGATTTTACAAAATAAAAGGACTTCCTTGATGCTATGTTTCAAATAGAAAGTAAACTTCCAGTCCCTAGTCAAAATAAATCCAAGCAAAATATAAAATTCTGTCATTTATTTACTAGTGGGGAAACACGTTAGCAGGTTTCTTCCATGAAAAACATTCTCAGTGCATATAAATGATACATTATAAAGCACACAATGTTTATTTTTAGTAGTTTAACATTTACATTTGAACAGAAACATCCCTTAAAATTATATGGCACCCAACGGAGTTACAAACATTGATCCATGACAAAAGGCATTAACCGGCCCCATTGAAAACATCCTCAGAAAGAAACTATTGTTAGATAATACTTACACATATAGGAAATGACCGTATCACATGATTGCACATGACCAAAACACAAGATTTGAACTTAAATGAAAGAAAAGGCTATTGCTATTAAGGGTGGTAGATACCTTGGTAATATATATTGCAGCACTTTAGTAGAGAGGGTGTTGCAAAATAGCTTAGTATAAGCTTCCCAGTGGTCACATACTGCATGGTGCTTTGTTGGGAAATCAAATAACCAGAGGAAGCTCTGCTATGGTTTTCTCTTGGATGGAAGCAAGTTACAGAAAGTGATGAGATTGTGCAGATCTTCCTTTGCATGCACCCATATGCCCTGTTGTGCCAAATTCATCCAAACATCTTGCACTTCCATGTTCCAACCCTATGGGCAGATTTTATTAAAAGCTCAGTCTATCCCAAAGACAATCATTGTTGCTACAGGTCTGGGGGTGAACATCACACTCAAGTGGATAGGAAGTTTGTTCAAAGGTGTTGACAAGGCGTTGACCGTGCTCCCAGCATTACTGACATGTTTATTAAATATTCACAATGGTGTGAATGTTTTGAGTCGTTTTTCCTTAATAGGCTATTTTGGTGGCCAAGACATTCAGATGCCATGACTAAAGTTTAATTTTGGGAAGGTCAACGGCTGAATAATCTATGGTATTAGAAACCTGTTTTAAAAAATCATTTTGTTGATTTTCCAGGACCCTTAGCATGCTAACAGATTATATAACCTGAGGCCATTGGGCCCATGGAAAGCTCTAATATTTTGTGTATTTTTCCTTTGTATGCACCCACATGCACTCCTAACGTGTTTATTAAATTAGAGTATTCCTAGTGGCATGACCATTCAAATCATTTTGCTTTAAAAGAATATTCGGCAATGTAGACCTTCAAAGGCCATGATTAGAGCTTGGATTCAAAAAGACCAATAGCTGAAGATTCTATGATTGATCCATAAGGACCTAGAGAAGAATATTCCTCAACAGAATGAAGTTTTCCCAAAGTTGCAGACTTTGAAGTACACCCCAAGAACCAGCATAGTGAAACCACCTACTATCAAGGGGAGGTTTCAAATCCACCAGTTCCTCTATTGGAGTGGTTTAACCGCCAGTCTCCTAAAAGGGGTTGTTTCATCCCGGCAACAAAAACAAGAATATGAAACGGCTAGAACAACCCTATCTCTTCAAATTATGGGCAAGAAAAACTTTCAGCGCAAAGGTAGGATCTTCCAACACCTAGATCGTTGTAATGTGTACCCATACAAAAAAATCATATTGTGTCAAGTTGCAAGCCGCAATTCAATCATCAAATTCTTGGATGGGTTTTTAATTTTTAGGGTATCATCAAATTAACATTGTGGGAGTTCAGCTGGAAATCACAAACATTTTAGCATTAGGGATATATGCATATAGAAGAACACTCCTTGGCTTAGGTCAAGGATTTCACTAATTTCTGAAGAACAATTGCGTGTCTGTCAAGAGTTGTGCGGTAAGGATTTGAAAACCTTTTTGAACTAGTGGTGTATATATAAAATGTGGGATGATCTTATATCTCAATGCATGCGGCTATGTCAGCATGAATGCTTGCCATTGAATTCTATTGGTACCTTGCATAAAAATGTTGGGTCGTGTGTAAGACAGGGATGAAAATTGATCCAAATAAGATAAATGTGATCAATGACATGGCAACAACAAAAGATGTTATCCAAGTTTTTTATTTGCTTGGACACGTCACTTATTGCCACAGATTAATTAGTAATTTTGGAAAATTAACATAGCTTTAGGCTGTTTATTGCATTCGTGTCAAAATCAAGCCCAAGAAAGAAAACACAAGTTACATAGATTTTACATTTTGAATAACACCAACAGCAACAAAATATTTGAATTCATAGGATGAGATTTTCAGACTACGACTCGGGATTTATAAAAGCCTTTAACATTTCAACTATCTGAACTACCTATAAGTAACAAGGTATATTATATCTATAAATTCATAATTTTTTTTTATATATGATAAATGCCTTACCATCCCCTAAAAAATGGTCTCCCAAAAAATCCATACCGGAATGGCAACCCCCCATGCCCATCCCAAAAACATGGTGTAACATAGAAGCTAACACCTTTGCAAGGCTTATGAGAGTAGGATTCCGAGCGCATTAGACAAGGTGAATACAACAAAATTGATATGAGTAAAGGCAATGAAGTGTCAAAGCAAAGACATGATCATCAGGGTTTTTGAGACACATCTTGACAAAGTGTGATGTACTTTTTGGAGATTTCAAGTCAAGAAAGAATATACAAGTGGTCCAAAGAATACCAAAGAGAGAATGTCATACTTGGAGGTTACAAATGGAATCCAAGTGCTTGGATGCACCCAAGGAGAGCAAATGCCATTTTTAGAGTAAAACATCACATAAGTGAAAAAGGGCATGCACTTTTCAATGTCAAAAAAAAAAAGATCACTTAAGTGACCCAAAAAAGCACTTTTTACACTTAAAGAGCAAATGTCAATGAAGAATTAGATTGAACAAGTGAAAAGGGACACGCAAAATCACTTAGTGTCAAATATCAATTGGAAATAGAAGCAAAAGTGACATTCCACCCCTTGGGTGTGTGCCTAGGCACTTATGTGTCAAAATGTCAATGCATGCCCCTAGGAGGTTCGATGTCCAAATGCCAACTTAAAAACATAAGAAAAAATGTCTAAAGTTGCCCAAGCATGCCCAAGGAGGTGTTGGTGTCAAATCTCAATGAGCAAACATAATGAAAAGTGCATCCCAAGTCTCCTAAGTGCACCTAAGAGGAGTTCTATGTCAAAAAGCAATTTAAAATTATGAATGGAAGTAAAAAAGGTACATCCTAGGTGAGAGAGGAGGGAAGAGTGAATTCAAAAATAGAAAAGCACACTCAAAACCTATAAAGTGCATCTTCCCTTTCACATTGTCAACAAGCATTGTCAAAGGGAAGACGCCATTGAAGAGCATTTTGGAACAATTTCGAGTACAAAACAGCAAGGTTCTTTCAGATTTCTCCACTACATCAAGGGGCAACACCTCACTTGTATTCCTCAAGCATTCTTCACAGCTATTCTTTTTATTCCCATTGATTTCAAGGATTTTTGGAGCAGTTTTTGGTAGGCTTGCAGCAGTCTTCATGAGAAAATTTCTATGATTTGCAAACACAAACCAAAAAGGCCTTGACATCTAGGGTTTCAAGGGTAAACTAGAAGTTATCCCTCGTCCAGACAGCAGGGTTTTCAAGATAGAATCAGTCAAGACACATCTAGGGTTTCAAACTCCTTTCTGGTACCTTTCAAGGCACTTAAAAGGAGTCTACAATCCTCAAAACAACAGTTTTTCCACCTTTTGATCATTGAAAAAGAGTAATTTTGGGGTTCCCAGGGTTTCAAGGAGTTCATGTTGGAACTGTAATTGATGATAGCTCAAGTTTCATCTTCACAAAAAGCAGTTTTCAGACCCAAAACAGCAAATTCTCAGTTGCATATGACAGCAGTAGTTCTCAGTCCCTTAGAACAACAGAAGTTTCAGTGTGGACAGCAGCATTTATCAGTCAAAAACAGCAGTAGTTCTCAGTCTCCTAGAACAGCAGAAGTTTCAGTGTGGACAGCAGTGTTTATCAGTCAAAAACAGCAGTAAACAGCAGGTCTCATTTTCCTCTTTTGCATTTTTCAAGCCACTTTTTGCACATTCTTCTCAATTGAGTGGCAGTCAACTTATCCTCAAGCATTCAAGATAGCGGCGAATAGGGACAGGACACTTAGGATTTCATTGGAAAAAGCTCATATTTCAGTCGTAAGGGAATGCTGTTTTGGTCCTAAAAAGAACAAGTTTTAATCGGGGACAGCAAAGGCTCAAAATACAATATCATTTTCAACCCATGGAATCTCCTTCCAAACTTGTGTTCAGATACTCTTAGGTCAAGGACCCCAAATTAGGACACATGAATGTCCAACAGTTAGGCTTGGGAGAACTCATTCGGAAGGGCAATAAAGTAGCAAAAATATTGCAGGACAGCAGTCTTGTAGAGACAGCCTCTTTTCCAATTTCAGTGCAAGGTCAAGAGTTCATTGTTGCATGTGTTAATCACTACAATTCAGTGACAAGGGAGATAGGCTCATTGAATGGGCAGGATCTTTGCAAACTTGACTCTGATTCTATCAAGAGTGTCTTCAATCTGTCTTTGTATGAGGAAACTCAAGAGATTGACTTCTTGTTGTACACATACAAAACTTTCGCATGTGTCAGTTCTATCAAGAAAAAAGCTCATTTGTTTTTCTTTGAAAACCTTATTTGTCTATCCTTGACTTGTTTATCCTTCTAACTCTTCAAGACCCAGACAGTCAATTAGTTCATTTGAAGGCATCATTTCATATATTGATATCCAAGCTTAAGTAAAAGTGCCCCTGTTGGAGATAGGGCTTGATCAAAGATTCACGCTCTTGTCCAAAGGTAAAGCGCACCAAACTCAATCTTCACATGCCCTTCAAAAGAAAAATAAAAAAAGTGATTACAGAGTAAAAGAATGCCTTCCCAATTCTCCATGCGCTTCAACATTAAGGTGAAAGTTATAGTCCCAATGTTCAGGTGTGCCCTTTGGCCCTTGAACACGCCAAGACAAAGACATGAAAAATCAAGACTGAAAACGCATCTGAGGGAAGTAGCACGCAGCACAATAAGGAAAAATGCTAAAACTAGAGAAAAGACATGCCTTTTTCCATCCTCATGTGCCTCATCAAAAGAGAAATAGAAGATCAGAGTAATAGCATGGCTCAAGGAGAATGGTTGTGCGCATGAAAGGATAAGAATGTTAGGCTAAAAGTGCGCCCAATGGACCTTTCACACGCCATTGTAAAGGATTTTTCAAATGATGAAGGTTAGTAAAAGCGTACCTAGGTGGAGAAGAATGCCCCTGGGCAAAGGAAGAATGAATTGTATGCATTGACGTGCCTCCTTGGAGCCTCACACACCTAACCAAAGCAAAAGTGCACCTGGTGTCACTTTGGCACGCCTTTGGTCTAGAAGCACGTCTAGTGTTCACTAGATGCACCTAGACAAAGTAAAAGGAATTTTAAGTGTAAAAGCGCGCCCAAATGACTTTTGACGTACCTCAACATGTGAAAAAGTGCGTCTAACATCATTCGGACGTGCCTGAACAAAGAACAAAGGCATCCATATGGAAGTGCATCTTCTTGTCTTCCAATGCGGCTCACCAAGGAGATTAAAGTTTTTGAAATGCAAAAACGCGTGTAATTGTCACCTGGTGCGCTTCAACAAAGGACATTTGAAGAGTTCATTCTAGAGCAAAAACGCACCTGTTGGAGACAGCACGTGCTTTATCAAATGAAATGAAAAGACAAAAAGAACACCTACCAGGCTCGAGATGCGCCAAACAGGGGAGAGGAAAACATATAAGACTAAAAGTGCATCCAATTCACATGTCACGAGTCATTACAAGGAAGAAATTATTTTAGGCGCTCCTTGTCACCCCACGCGCCAGAATAAGGAATTTTGAACGCCAAGGAGAATCCAATGTAAAAGCATGCCCATATCTCATTTGGCATGCCTTAACAAAGAAGGGGTAAAAGTTTAGTATAAAAGTGTGCTTCTTTGATGTTTGATGCACCACAGAGAACGAAAATTTTTGTAGAGGTGTGTCTGCCTACCGTCTGGCGCACCAAAACAAGAAAAGATGAAGTGTTGTTTGAAAGCGCACCTTCTTGGAGTTTCATGCGCCTATCCAAAGGGAAAAGCGCCCCTGATTGAAGTCTTGCGCACTTGTACAAGGAGAAAAGCGCACCTCCGTGAATCTGAACACACCAATACAAAGGATGCATTTCAGTTCATTGGTGCGTTTAATGATCATCTCAAGCGCCAATACAAAAGAAGACAGTTTTTAAGGATTTGAACAAACTAGTGTATAAGAGCATGCCTAGACAATGGAGAGCGCCAATACAAAGGAGGGATGAATGAATAGACTTTCAAGGTTTTTCAAGGGGTTTGCTCAAAATCATCAAAAGTCATCTAGAGCTACCTATCCAAAAGTCTATTTTTAGCCCGTACTAAAAATAGATTTGCTATTTTAGTAGGTCACCATTTCCAAAGAGAAGAGCATATTCAAAGACTTGCTATTTTTAGCCGAAGCTATTTATATCCCATGCTATTTTTAGCAATCTCTATTTTCAGCATTAACTTGGAATTGACTTCTGTTCGATTGTCATGCAAAGGATGTGAACATGAAGTCACAGTTTGCAACAAATTCGATTTTTAGTTTAACTAGAGGTTGCATGTTTTGATCATCAGTTGAACTATAGTTGCATGTTTGTAATTTAGAATTAGAGGAGCAGATAACTTGTAATAAAGTTTGCTTGTCATGCAAACAGTAGTCAGCTTAGATATGAGTTCAGTTAATTATTTTATTTATTTTCATGCAATGTAAACAGTATAAATAAGTGCTTTTGCGCAGGATTCATTATTCTGGATTAGGATTCAGTATTCAAAGTTAGTAGTCAAAATAATAGAGTTAGGGAGTTGTATTAAAGAAATCAGTTATATTAGTAAATGAACATCAATGAAATGTCAATTTTCATGCCTGCAATATGCTAAAACAGTTATTTTGTTGAGTACTCATTCCTATTATGATTTTTGTGATCAATTCCATGACATTTATTATGCCTATTTTGATGATGAATGTTGAATGAAATGTGTCGTTATGTGCATTGAAAGTTAAGTTGCTTCAATAAATTTTCAAGCTTTGTATTGTAAGCAAAATTGAAGATGTGGCTCGTGACTTTGCACCAAGCCATACATTCGATTTAACTGCAACATTCATGTTTAGGTGTTAATCTATCCAATCCATTTGTTTAGGCATTTATCTTTTCAATCCATGTGTACTTGTCCTGCTCAGTCTCTGAATTTAAATGAACGATGTAGGCGTCTAATAGTAGAATTTCCAATTCAAGTCAAAAAGCACAAAACCCCTTGATTCGCCTTGAAAGTGCGTTTCATCTTGTTGCACGTTGCAAACCCAAAAAGATTGCATTTTTATGTTTTATTTAGCATAAATGTGAAAACACCTCTAAAAACATTTTGAAGTCTGTAAATTGCAAGCACATTGTGTATAGGTTTAGATTAATTTTATTTTATAGGGAGCTTCCCCTTCTAATTTGAAGAGCGGTTCTACTACACATCTGTTTCGTTTTGCATTGCATTGAAAGGTACGAATTCAAACACTAACGCTTGTAAAGTGTGAAGAAGAGTAGAACACAAAGACCCTTGAATGCCAAAAACATGTGAACAAACATTGGCTAAAGAAGAGCAAGAAGCAAATTGCAAAAACGTTTAGAAGGAATGAGCTCAACGAAGAACTCGCCATGATGATCACTCTTCTCAATTGAGTAACAAGACAAATGGATGCAAGAACAGTCAAGCCATGAATGTTTTACATCATGAGATGAGATCTACTTGGATTGGGCCATCTTGATCAATGAGTGTATTCATACACGATTGATTTTGAGTGCACTTGTGAGTTTCATATGTCCTCTTATTTGGACTATATTGTAATGTCCCCATTTTCCGAGTGATCACCTAAGGGAGTTCGCTAGCATATCCTATTCCCGTAGGCTAAGCCGGAGGGCTAAGGGAATGACCTAATTGATCAAACATCATATTTAGTCAATTTCATTAGGGCAAATTGATGATGAGAGATGGCTTGTATATTTTAGTGAACCTATTGGTGAAGTCAAAATAAGTAAAATGCTTTGCCCTAGAGATGAGTGACCAAGGAGGGAGAAAAAAAGGAAGGATAAAATAAAGGATGAAAATACCTTTGGAGATCTTGTAAGGTCAAGGAAAAATAATGTAAATCAAATAAATAGCTTGGAAGGTGGACGACCAAGGAAGAGCCCAAAATATGAAATATTAAACACCCAAGATGGTTCGCTCCTCTTGGAGAGAAGAATAAAAAATAAAATAAAAATATTTTTATTCTGTTTGGGCGCCTAGCATAAGGTCGGCCCTAAGGAGAGGGTAAAAAGCAAATAAAATACACTTATCAAGAGGAGGTTGGCTAGGGTTGAGAAGAAAGGAGAATTGGCTATAAATATAAGATCTTGTGGAGTCATTTCATCATCATTCACATCATATTTTCTATTGAGTTTATACTCTTGGCTGCAACTTAGGTTGAGCTTTCATTCCAAGGACGAAAACCCTTGCGAGTGTGGTGAGTTGGACAAAACCCTAACTCATCATTGTGGAGGATTCATCACGGAGTCCTATTTGTGCTTCATTGCCGACATTTGGAGGAGAAGAACATCATTGCACAAATCAGATTTGAAGATCAGTTTTGGAGCAGCACTTTGGTGACATTTTGCAAGCATGTTGCATTAGGGTTCGCCCTAATATTGAGCGCCACTTTTGGAGCAGGTTTGAGCACCCATCTTGGAGGGCAATTTTGGTATTTTTGGAGCAGCAAACCCTAGGCGCACTTCATGGAGGATTCGCCCAACTAGGGTTGACTATTTGGCATCTATTTTGCATGTATTTGGTATGTACTATCATATTTTCTATGTCTGATTTATAGTGCAGAAATCTAGGCATTGTTTGGCATGTTTGTGCCCTAGAATTTATTGTAAAAGTCAGATCAGAATAATCAGATTTGTAGCAGCAGAGTTTTCTACAGAAAATCAGAATTGGTTGTTGCATTTGGATGCCCTACATTGTGTATTTCATGGTTTGTTGTTAATATCATTTGGTAGCATCATTTGCCATGCTTATTTGTCATGTTTTGGGCATATATATGTTCGCTGTGATAATTTTTTAAGATCAGAAAAAAAAATCAGAATTCAGAAAATTAGGGTTTTGAGCAGAAAATTAGGGCAGAATTCAGAAATTTATTTTCAGAATTTGAGGGCAGATCCCATTGGGGATATTACATATGCATTTGCAAAGATGGGATCTTATACAAGATTGTTAGAAGAGGGATCCTTCAACATCACTTGCATTCACAGCCATCTACCTCAACAGGGGGATAGTGAGTCATTGAAACACTATGGAAGGGTGAATGATGCCTTTTTGATGCATTCAGTCAGAAAGATTGATGAGGAGTTGCTTATTGGTTTTGTAAAGTAGGCCAGGGCAACTATTTTAGAGTGGGCTGATTGTTTTATCCAGTTCCTAACTTTCAGCTATATCAAAGTGTTTGGCTTCTCATCCTTTCTACACATGTTTCCCAAGTACTCTAGTGATTGCACAATTCTACAAGAGTTTTGTAGATAGGTGGCCAAAGTTCATTTTATGTTGAGGGATAGGCATAAGCAAGTAGTAAGTTTCCCTATTCAACTTGGTTTCTATGTAGGTGTGGAGCTAGTTAAATTCAACCTGAAGCTTTTCTATGAAAAGTGTGATGGAGTCAGGTTGTCATTGATGTCAAAAAGGTGTCCTCAGTTTGTTTGATGTCATCAGGACTTGGTTGATCAAGTTTGGCCTTCAATGTGTTTTCGTATGTTCTTTGGTAAGTGAAGTCACAAGGTGATTTGTTTAGGGTTGTCAAGTGTTGACAAATGTTTATCATTCATGTTTGGACAAATGTTCATCATTTATGTGTGCTCATCTATGTTTGGATAGAGTTTTTCTTAGAAGTTGTGATTCATTCCATATTTAAAAACCTTTAATATGGTGGTCTCATTTGATGTTTTGGTAAGTGGTTCATAACATGTTTGGAAGGTATACCATGCTTGTTGAAGTGCATATTGCTTTGATCTACAGAGTTCATGTTACTTGGTGTTGAATTACTCAGGAAGTAGTTAGGAGGCTACTTCATGTCATGACAATGTTCACTTTCAGTGATGGTGTTTTGAAGATGTTGGGTCTTGGTATAATGATCATTTTTTTCTTCACTTCAGGAGTTGCAGTGTGTTGATTGAAAGTAACATTTGGCAGAGTAATGTGTGCACTACTCATTTGAAGATAGAGCTAATATTCTTGAATTGGTTTGGTTACGTTAATATGGGGAACACAGTTCAAAAGTCTTGCAGATGCAGAGAATGAATTTATACTCTTGGTCATCACAGGTTTGATCTTCTTGGTGCTTTTGAAGTTGATAGGTTGGTTTGACAAGTTGATCTTCATACTATACTCTTCATGACCTACTTGTGTCCTCACATCCAAAGCTCACTTGTCATTTCTTTTTGTTTTAACATGATGGTGACTAGTTGAGGCGGTAAGAGTCACTTAAAGTGACCTGTTAGAGGGCTACCATCACATGACGGTGACCGGCCCTTCCTTAAAGCTTCGGTCTTTATATGATATGTGGAGCACGATTTACAAAGAAAGCATTGAAAATGCTTTATATTGTGAAGGGCCTGCGATGCATTCAAAAGGGAAGTTTTTGTTTTTAAAGTTAGAAACTTTATTATCACCGATGGAGCAAGTCTTCTAAACAGGCGGGCTTTCAATGTTTTTTGAATTTAAAACTATCACCGCCAAAAGGTTAAGAGGAGCCCGATGCATTAAGGAAAATACTATTTATCTTCCTTAAAAATTTGTGAGGAGGTTAGAAAGTTTTGAAGCCCGAACCAAAGATAAAAAGTTTCTTTTTAAAAAACTTAGTAATTTCCTTTTAAATTTTTTGGTCGGTCTCTTATGTCATAAATGTAAGGAGTTTTTTTTATAAGGAGATTTTTATTGTTTTTTCTAAATGAGAAAAATCTTTATGAAGAGATTTTTGAGGATATTGGAAGTAAAGAGATAAAACATCAAAAAATTTTGAGGAGATTTTTTTTAAGAAAAATTGGTAAAATTTTTGAAGGATATGAAAGGTCATTGGTTTTTCAGATTGAAAGAAATTTGATGAAGAGATGGAAGACATTTTTTTTACAGGGCATTGAAAGAGAAGATTAACAAAATTTTTCAGAGAAGAGGAACATCAAATACAGAGAAGATGAAATTTAGAGATGATGATAAAGCAATCAATTTTTGAAGATGGAAGATCAAAAGTTTTAAATGGGATTTGATATTATTTTCTTTGATTTGAATAGGCACAGTAGAATATGAAAAAGTTTTTTTTCTTCTTGCAGATGGATTGGTGTTTGGACTTCTTGATATTTTTTATAATTGCAAATGAAAGGTTTTTGATTTACAGAGAGAAGGTGAAATGTTTTGTTTGCAGAGAGGATGTAATGATTATCTTGTATATAATGGCTTTACAGGTGGATTGATTAGGAAGTGTGGTGATGTGGATCAATATAGAGTATTGGAGATATTTTACAGATGAATCATTTTTATTGTATGTGAGATTATGTTGTGCAGGAATGGATCAAATACAGTATGAGGACATCATGCAATAATCTTACAGATTGAACCATGAAAATAAAGATTGAATCATGAAGATAAAATGCAGGTGAATATGCATCAGGTGAATCAAATTTGCAAAGATTGTTGTAAAGATTTGTAAAAGGAATTGTTTTGTATGATCTTGATTTGAAAATCAAATAGGAGGTATAAGGGTGTATGATGAAACACAGGTTGCATAATGGTGCAAATCAGATTGAATAGCAATCAATTCTTGCACACAGAATTTTATGATTGAAAATTGTCTATGCCAGTGAGGCACAGTATGCCAGTGAGGCTTGTAGGTCAGTGAGACCTTAACATTTGTTAGTGAGACACATATTGTAGCCAGTGAGGCTTCTTTGTAGCCAATGACGCATGTTTGATCAGTTAAGCCAGTGAGGCAGTTTAGAGTGGTTTTTCTACCCCTGGAGGGTTTTCCACTCATGCAATTCTTGTGTCATAATCTTCTCTGTGTGTGTATGATTTACTTATGAAGTTTTGTTCTCTTTCTGTATTCACAGTCATGTGCATATGTATTTGACAAATCAATGCTATCTTTCTCTTCTTGTGCTCTGAAAGTTAAAGTGTGTAAAAAGATTTGAAAATTCACGCAACACTGATTCACCCCTCCCTCTCAGTGTTGATTGTACTCCTACAATTGGTATCAGAGCCAGTTTCCCTTTTGTAGCTTAATCAGCTTGGGTAGGTCCTGTGTGTGGAGTTCAATGGGTAAGTGCAGGAGAAATAAGAACATGAGAAATGTTAAGATTCTTTCTGGTCAGAAGACACAAAAGACATTATCAAATCCAGATATTGATATAAAGTCAGATGTTCTCCATGTTGAGTCTGATATTATCTTAGAAGAAAAGGTTTTAGATGTTCCTCAGTTTGATGGTTCAAAATTTTCAGTTTGGTATGTTAGAATGCAAGTATATTTATCCTCCTTAGGATATGATGTTTTAATGTCAGTTGAAAATGGTAATTCTACAAATAACAAAGAAGTTCTTGAATATAATGATATTGCAAAGAAGGCTATATTATCTGCTCTGTCTAATGATGTTATTTGTAAAGTTATGGATTGTGTTATAGCTCAGAATATGTGGAGGAGATTGAAAAGGATTTATCAAGATAATGATAAAGAAGGGGACACTCTGGTATGTGAAGAAAGTAGCAATGAAAAGAGACTTTCAAATGAAGGAGTTGAAGTTCAATCCCAATCAAATTCAGAAGAAGCTAGCATCACAAGTGATGATGATCAGAGTGATGATGATCAGGATTATAATGAACAAGATTGTGAGATTGATTTGGAAGGAGAGCTCATATATGCTCTGAGTGAGCTCAAGAATTACAAGAAGGAGAACAATAAATTAATGATGCAGTTGCAGCAAGAAAGAGATTTAAAAGATAAAGCTCTTTCAGATCTTGAAGATGCTAGAAACCTGATTGTAGACTTGAAGAATCAAGCAAGTAAATCAGATAAATTGATTGTCAGTTTGAAATTAGAAATTGAAGAAGCTAAGAGGATAGCTGATGTCTCAATATCTAACCTTGAAGTTGCAAGGATTGAGAATCTAAAACTAGAGAGTGAAATTATCAAACTCAGAATAGATTATAATGGTCTCAAGACTTTATCTAAGAAGTATCAGGAGTTTGAAGAAAGCACAAGCAAATTACATGTGTTGTTGGGCAAACAGAAGCAGTATAATGACACAACTGGATTAGGATTTGAAGAAGGAGAATGTTCAAAAGCTAGAGAGACACCCAAAAAGAAGATTGATCTGAATGCTGCCACTGAAAACAAAATGCACAATCAAAGAAGAAATTTCAGAAAACCTGCATCTATAAGACAAGCTTACATGTACAGGTATAACTATTCATTTAATGGTTATTGTTATACTTGTAATCAATTTGGACACAAATCAGTTAATTGCAGAAGGAATACTAACATTATTTGTTACAAGTGCAATCATGTTGGACATATACAAAGAAATTGTAAAAGGTATGATTCTACATGGAAGTCTAACATAAGTTCTCAAAGGTACTACCAGTCATTTGATTATGATATAGTTTGTTATAATTGCAATTCTCCTGGTCACAAAGCATTTAGTTGCAGAAAAGCATCATCTGCATCATCTAATTTGATAGGTTGGAAATGGAAAGAAACAGAAAAGGTTTGGAGAAAGAAAGCACCTGTGAAAATTTGGAAGCAGAAAGAAAGAAAAGAGAAGTCAGAATCTAAGCTTGTGCATCTTGCACAAGTCATTTCATCTGTTGCATAACATAGCATGAAGTAAGGGGGAGGTATCAAATGTTCTATCAGTTAACCCCAAGAAGTTTCAGGAAGGAGACCATTTGATATAATGATCTTGTTTGTCTATCATTCTTGCCATGCTGTGAAATAGTTGATGATGATGTTGCTAATAGTGTTTCAGGTGTTCTTTGGCCTATTATTCTTTCAAGCTATTGAAAAGATGTTTCAGGAGTTCAAATGCACAAATTGTTTGACAAATGATCCTGATCATGTTAATGATTACAAAGGTTGTATTGACATGATATTGCAATTCAAAGTTGGCTGATTTGTATCATAGAGTCAAAAGGCACTAATTCTTGTTGATTGCAGTATGTTTCAGATGTGGTCATGTATGTATCAGTTTTTGACAGTGTAAATAGATGTGCAGAAACAACAGGATAGTCTTCATTTATTCAGATGGTCTTCATTCTTTGTCATGTCAGAAAAGGTGTGCAAGATTAGTTTGGTTGCAGGATGATAGTTCATATCAAGGAGTCAGTTTGATGATTATATCTATTACTTTGTTGAGTTATGTTTTATGACATGTATCTTGGAGCTTTCAGGTGATTTGAAGATAGTGTCAAAAGAAGATGATAACCAAGAGATATTGAGGAGTTTTCTGAAGTGATAGTTTTTACATGTTCCATTAATGATCTTCCTCATTAATTTGATTCAGAAAGGTATGTGCAAATTGTGTGCCTCCAATTTTGAAGTGGTATCAGGACTGAGTTATCACTATCATGGAAAACTTGAATAGTTTTTTATAAAAAGTGGTCATCTTGGCATCTTATGTTGGGAATTGTGTGATGAAGAGTCTTCATGATTTTTGCCTGCAAAATTGTTCATCAAAGAATACTGGTGTGTTTATGTTTTCTTTGCTAAATGTTCATAAAGTTAATTGTGATGTCAAAAGGTGTTTGATGGTGTCATGATTTTTTCTTAGCATGGAAGGTTGGATGTCAGTAATTGGTTGGTATACTTCAGGTTGATATGTTGCTTCAGGACTAATTCAGGATGTGGATCAGTGCTGAGTTAAGTTGAGTTATGTTGATTTTGCTTCAGATGTAACAAGATAACAGGAGTTTATGTCTTCAAAGCACTCATAATGCAATATGTTTGTAAATGTTATGATCAAGCTTTAACATCTTTCAGTGGAGTTATTTTTCTCCGGGGGAGATAATAGTCTTTGTCATCAGATGTCAAGAAGGGGGAGAAAGAAAAATTGCATCGGGTGGTTTTGCCATCAATGACAAAGGGGGAGATTGATGGAGTCAGGTTGTCATTGATGTCAAAAAGGTGTCCTTAGTTTGTTTGATGTCATCAGGACTTGGTTGATCAGGTTTGGCCTTCAATGTGTTTTCGTATGTTCTTTGGTAAGTGAAGTCACAAGGTGATTTGTTTAGGGTTGTCAAGTGTTGACAAATGTTTATCATTCATGTTTGGACAAATGTTCATCATTCATGTGTGCTCATCTATGTTTGGACAGAGTTTTTCTTAGAAGTTGTGATTCATTCCATATTTAAAAACCTTTAATATGGTGGTCTCATTTGATGTTTTGGTAAGTGGTTCATAACATGTTTGGAAGGTATACCATGCTTGTTGAAGTGCATATTGCTTTGATCTACAGAGTTCATGTTACTTGGTGTTGAATTACTCAGGAAGTAGTTAGGAGGCTACTTCATGTCATGACAATGTTCACTTTCAGTGATGGTGTTTTGAAGATGTTGGGTCTTGGTATAATGATCATTTTTTTCTTCACTTCAGGAGTTGCAGTGTGTTGATTGAAAGTAACATTTGGCAGAGTAATGTGTGCACTACTCATTTGAAGATAGAGCTAATATTCTTGAATTGGTTTGGTTACGTTAATATGGGGAACACAGTTCAAAAGTCTTGCAGATGCAGAGAATGAATTTATACTCTTGGTCATCACAGGTTTGATCTTCTTGGTGCTTTTGAAGTTGATAGGTTGGTTTGACAAGTTGATCTTCATACTATACTCTTCATGACCTACTTGTGTCCTCACATCCAAAGCTCACTTGTCATTTCTTTTTGTTTTAACATGATGGTGACTAGTTGAGGCGGTAAGAGTCACTTAAAGTGACCTGTTAGAGGGCTACCATCACATGACGGTGACCGGCCCTTCCTTAAAGCTTCGGTCTTTATATGATATGTGGAGTGCGATTTACAAAGAAAGCATTGAAAATGCTTTATATTGTGAAGGGCCCGCAATGCATTCAAAAGGGAAGTTTTTGTTTTTAAAGTTAGAAACTTTATTATCACCGATGGAGCAAGTCTTCTAAACGGGCGGGCTTTCAATGTTTTTTGAATTTAAAACTATCACCGCCAAAAGGTTAAGAGGAGCCCGATGCATTAAGGAAAATACTATTTATCTTCCTTAAAAATTTGTGAGGAGTTTAGAAAGTTTTGAAGCCCGAACCAAAGATAAAAAGTTTCTTTTTAAAAAACTTAGTAATTTCCTTTTAAATTTTTTGGTCGGTCTCTTATGTCATAAATGTAAGGAGTTTTTTTTATAAGGAGATTTTTATTGTTTTTTCTAAATGAGAAAAATCTTTATGAAGAGATTTTTGAGGATATTGGAAGTAAAGAGATAAAACATCAAAAACTTTTGAGGAGATTTTTTTTAAGAAAAATTGGTAAAATTTTTGAAGGATATGAAAGGTCATTGGTTTTTCAGATTGAAAGAAATTTGATGAAGAGATGGAAGACATTTTTTTTACAGGGCATTGAAAGAGAAGATTAACAAAATTTTTCAGAGAAGAGGAACATCAAATACAGAGAAGATGAAATTTAGAGATGATGATAAAGCAATCAATTTTTGAAGATGGAAGATCAAAAGTTTTAAATGGGATTTGATATTATTTTCTTTGATTTGAATAGGCACAGTAGAATATGAAAAAGTTTTTTTTCTTCTTGCAGATGGATTGGTGTTTGGACTTCTTGATATTTTTTATAATTGCAAATGAAAGGTTTTTGATTTATAGAGAGAAGGTGAAATGTTTTGTTTGCAGAGAGGATGTAAATGATTATCTTGTATATAATGGCTTTACAGGTGGATTGATTAGGAAGTGTGGTGATGTGGATCAATATAGAGTATTGAAGATATTTTACAGATGAATCATTTTTATTGTATGTGAGATTATGTTGTGCAGGAATGGATCAAATACAGTATGAGGACATCATGCAATAATCTTACAGATTGAACCATGAAAATAAAGATTGAATCATGAAGATAAAATGCAGGTGAATATGCATCAGGTGAATCAAATTTGCAGAGATTGTTGTAAAGATTTGTAAAAGGAATTGTTTTGTATGATCTTGATTTGAAAATCAAATAGGAGGTATAAGGGTGTATGATGAAACACAGGTTGCATAATGGTGCAAATCAGATTGAATAGCAATCAATTCTTGCACACAGAATTTTATGATTGAAAATTGTCTATGCCAGTGAGGCTTGTAGGTCAGTGAGACCTTAACATTTGTCAGTGAGACACGTATTGTAGCCAATGAGGCTTCTTTGTAGCCAGTGAGGCATGTTTGATCAGTTAAGCCAGTGAGGCAGTTTAGAGTGGTTTTTCTACCCCTGGAGGGTTTTCCACTCATGCAATTCTTGTGTCATAATCTTCTCTATGTGTGTATGATTTACTTATGAAGTTTTGTTCTCTTTCTGTATTCACAGTCATGTGCATATGTATTTGACAAATCAATGCTATCTTTCTCTTCTTGTGCTCTGAAAGTTAAAGTGTGTAAAAAGATTTGAAAATTCACACAACACTGATTCACCCCCCCCTCTCAGTGTTGATTGTACTCCTACAAAGTGCACCTATGATCCAAGAGGCATCTTGTATGAGAGATTGGGGACCTATTTTCAGCATGTACCAAATATAGAGGGCTTTTGGGCAAACTGTAGACATGAGTATGAGTGAGAAGAAGAGATTACAATTGATTGACTATAAAGAAAATAATTGATTTCATCCCTAAACAAGCACCTACAGACATTTAGACTTAAATCCATAGGTTGTGACTGTTGAGACATGGACCAGCTAGGACTCGAACCTAGGACCTTCCATACGCTGCTGGAGTGCTCTACCACTGAGCTACTGGCCCCTCTTGGACCAGTCCATCGTCGGTCCGGGTGTGGCTTATTTCCAACACCAACACCCCCCCTTAAGCCACACCTCTCATGTGCTTGGGGCTCCTAGCCTGGGCCTGGCTCTGATACCATGTTGAGACATGGACCAGCTAGGACTCAAACCTAGGACCTTCCATACGCTGCTGGAGTGCTCTACCACTGAGCTACTCGCCCCTCTTGGACCAGTCCATCGTCGGTCCCGGTGTGGCTTATTTCCAACACCAACAGTGACCTTGCTTCATAGCAGCAGATTTTGAACAACAACCTTTAATTATGGTGAATTGGAATGTCAAGGAGAGTACTTCTATTTCTAATAGGACCAAATCAGTCGTGGATAGAAGCAGAGTGTTTTTTAAAGCAAAAGGTCACAGAAAGGGCAGAATTCAGCAGGTTCATCATGACATGTTCAAGAGAAAGTTCTACCTCTTCTTCTTCACACACGAGGTCCAAATCAGCATTAGGTGGTAGTAGTAAAGCTCAAGAGGAAGAAGTCAGTCAGTTTCCTCAAACTATTAGTGCTTCGAATACAATTTAGAGGATCCCAAAGCTAAAGTTGGTTGCTAGATAGAGTACAATTTTTCTCCTGTTTCTCCTCCTTCTAGGAATTCCTCTATTTGTTCCCCTTCACCCATACCTTTTGATGTTGAGGCAACATCCAAACCCGAAACATCTTCCATTCCACCTTCCATTCCTTATCCATCTTGTTTACAAGATCTTCCATCCCCTATTTTTCCCAATCCCATTATCATCATCCCTTCTCCTAGTCCTCCTAGAAGGTGTGAGAATGAGAGAGAAGTGCTGAAATGGGTGAAATCTATGATGAGTAGGAAGAGGAAACCTGTGAGTTCTTATCAGGTTGATTTTGCAGAGCTTTCTTCAATTCTTTCAAAGCCAAAGTTGAAGATACCAAATAAACAATCCAAGGTGAAATAGCTAAGAACTCACTTGGTCTTGGAAATAGCTATTCCTCCCAAGAGGAAAGTATAACATATGATATTGAGCCAGCGGATTCTCAGGTGATTGAGACTAATTTGGGGGCAAGAACATGACAAGGTGATGTTAATCTCCTAGAAGTAGTCACCGGAAAACTTAAGGAAAGAGTCCTCAAGAGTGAGAAGGACAAAGCTGCCCTGAAAGCTGAAAATAAACAACTCAAGGAGTCCATAGCTCGCCTTCTCCAGCCTAAACCCACCTCTACAAGCTTTGTACTTTAGCTTTTGTAGTCTGCAGATTAGCAAAGGTGACTGGATCAGCTTAGTCACACATGGAAAGAGTATAGAAAAATGGAAAAGTAATATCAGCCAACAAGGTTCGAACTTGCTTGATAGATTGTATGCCTTCTTGACCAAGTCAAGGCTTGTATGAGAGGAGATTTCAGAGATGGAGTGTGCTGTGACAAAAAAATTTGCATCCTATGAAGATTTCATCAAAAAATTGAAACCCACTTTTATTCTTGATCACATGAAACTTAATAAGATCAAAGTAGTATCAAGTGTCAAAGAGGACCAAACATTCACTTGGTCACAATACAAGTTTCTAATTCAGCTTCATGATGAGGCCGTGACCAAATTAGGAGATTTAAAGTCAAGTTTGGATGAAAAAAGGTAGCAAGCAGCCTCTTTGGTGACATCCCTCTCTTGTACTTTTGTTGATGAGGATGGAGTCCAGGTTGAGCATGACAAAGTGAGTTTCACAGGCTAGTCATGGACACACTTCGGAGAGCTCAACAAGATGAAAACATAGACAAGTTGTCTACCCTTGCCAAGAATATTCAGGATGTTGAAGAAGAGGTGACCGAGATTGACACACTTATCACAGAAAGCAGCCTTACCTTAGAGGTGCAAACTATTCAGTTGGATTCAATGCCATCACCTAACAGATCATGAGTCCAGGACTTCATTGACAGATTGCAAAGGTTATGAGGTACAGGTGCTGCTACTGCTGCTGTTGCTGCACCAAGATCATCCAAGGGTGCTCCTAAGGAGCTATTTTGAGCTACCACTATTTTCAGCTGGGTTCTTTGGTTTCTCCTATTTTTGGAGTGGCTTTTTTTAGCTACCACTATTCAGTTGGATTCGGTGCCATCACCTAACAGATCATGAGTCCAGGACTTCATTGACAGATTGCAAAGGTTATGAGGTACAGGTGCTGCTACTGCTTCGGCTGCTGCACCAAGATCATCCAAGGGTGCTCCAAAGGAGCTATTTTTAGCTACCACTATTTTCAGCTGGGTTCTTTGGTTTCTTTTGTTTTTGGAGCGGCTATTTTGGGAGAAGCTTCTAGATCACCTATTCTAGGACATGTTATTTTTAGGTGACCCTCTAGAAGGTCCAATTTTTATTGTAGTTATTCTTATCAAAAATCCATTTAAAGATTTGTTGATTTAGGTATTGAGTTTGTGGACCAAATTGTATTTTAAGCTTGCTTTGTTTGCAAGCAAACTATTTTTAGTTTGGAGAGCTACAATGTGCTTTTTATTTATCTTGAATAAATCACATGCAAAACCTTGTAAAAACTTACAAGTGCCATTTGCACTTAAATTTTTAATAGTAATTTTATGCCTACTTGCTACTAAGATTGTTGTTCAAGAGTTGTTTTGTTTTACATTACACTTTGCAGTTTGTATAACTTTGTGAAATATTGCAAGATTTGTATTGTTGTGTTCACTAAGATAGATAATTGTAGCTTTGTATACAATTTTCTTATTCAATTTGCTGATTTGTGTGTGTGCTGTCCTGAATCCAATTCAAGTGTGTACTCATCTTGTTCTAGTTTCTGATTTTAGCTAGAAGTGATTGTGTCTTTGCTTTCTCTAGATCAGATTTTTTGCATTAGATAATAAATCAAAAAGCTTCTTGCCTTGTGTGGAAATGCTGATTAGCCTTGTGCCCAAGCCTTAGAACAAAAAGACATGTTTACTTTCAGTTTATATGCTTTGCATGCCAAAAGAAATTCAGCTAGTTCTAAATAATGTGATTTTTTGTGCAAGAAAATTTATCATTTCCTTCACTCTTCAAAAAGGAGCTTTCATTACAAATTCAAAGAAAGGTTCTACCTTACACACTGTTCCATTTTGTGTTGTACCCAAAAGTAGAAATTAAAACATTAACATGTAGGAAGACATGGAGAGGGCAAATAACAACATCAAATACTTGTGAAGATGTTGTAGTAATCAAATGTATGTTGTATGGGTTCGGCCCGGGCACCCCAAAGGACCCACAGGCCACCAATCGAAAAAAGTGGAAATCTATTTGTTTTAAAACAAAGACATTTTAGAAACCTAACTTCAACCCAAAGTCCCTCATTTTCACTCCTTTTGCCTAAAGCCACTCATTTCTACCCTCATTTCACAAATAGAAGACTGCAAGATATTCTATATAAAAGTAGTATAACTCATTCAAAGCTCAGAAAGCTTTTCCTCTTGCTGTTCATAGCAGCAGATATATTCTATTTTTCTGATTTATGCAGGTTTCAAAGGCTGATTCTAGCCTGACAGCAAAAATTTTTCAGTAATAGCAGCTATTGGTGAAAGAATATCAGCATTGGCATCCTTCTATTTTTCATTTATTCTTTGCTTGCTATTGCTGTTCAATCCAATTTTCAGATTCTGATTTTTATTTCCAGAAAAAAGTATTTTCACTTTTGTATTTTTTGGAGATTGAAGCAGTCAAAGAAGGGTCAAATACTTCACATAAGGTTGTAGATACTCTTCTTGGACATATTGACATCATCGATTTGAAGATACGAGAGAATAAAAGCAGGAAGTGATTTGGCTAACAAATTGGTGGATAGTGGTTTGACTCAAGCAGCTTCATTTCCAGTCACCTTTCAGTCCCTGGAGTTAGTAATATCATGTGTGCAACATTATGAATCAAACACTGGAAAATCATGTCTTCCGATAATCAGGTAATATGCTGCTTGGATGTGGATACTATTGATTTAATGTTGAAGTTGCAAACCTTTCAAAGAGACTCAATTGGTTGATTTGGAGGATGAGATTCGTGTGTGACGATGGCTGCAGCAAAGGAAAGAGTATGGAAATAACTAAGCTATGAAGGCTTTGAAAGGAAACTGCAACAGGGAGTGCAAGTTCTGCCTAAGACTTGAAGAATAAGGAAATATAATCAAACACACTTTTGTGAGGGTTAAACCATCTGAATTTTCCGCCATGGTAAGAAAAATGGTGACAAGGGCATTCTCCGGCGAAATCTCCACCTAACACTCAAATACAAAGGTAGTGCACTTCTTGTTAGATTTCTTTTTGAAAGGATTGACAGCAATCACAGGAGCCTGGATCAAATCTGCAAACAAAAAACAAACTTCCACAAAAGATCTGAATATTGCCAAAATATGCAAGCATATTATTAACAACAAGATCAAAATAATCCTAGCGGATTCGCGTGAAAAATACATAGAAAAATCTTTCTAATAAAGGCAAGGTGAGACTCAGAATGTAATAAGATTATGACAAGTGTCAACATCTTGTGATGTGTGACAACATGTGACAACTCACAATCTTATCTCTAAGTCAATCAATCTTATCTTAGATGATAAGATAGACAACTAATAATGACTCCCTAATTAACTTCAGATATTATGTGTAATATTTACACTTAGGATAAATATGTCCAAAATATAAATATTACACCAACACCCCCCCTTAAATGCAACTTAGGGAGGCTACACACTCAAGCTAAAAAGAAAGAAGGGTCTTGGCAACAAGGCCTAATTAGGTACCCAGATACAAATAGATAGGAAAGGAGGAAACCCATTGGGAACAAAACTCATAACCAATTGTGTAAGAACTCCAGAAAGCAAATGAAGAAGCTGCAACTGTCGATGCCGAACTGTGACTAAAGCTGATCCATAGGACCAAGTACCATGAAGATTCAGGAACATTATCCATAATGAATGGCCCTCAAACTGAGATGTGACCTGATGTGAATCAAATGCAAGATTCAGGATCATTAACCATAGGCTCTCAATCTGAGATGTGAGCCAATGTGAACCAAAATTTGTCAAGTTATGAGCAAGATGTGGCCTATTACACTGAAGTGACAAGATTTGTGGCACTTTATTTCAGTGCATTTACAGCTTAGCTTTTACATATAGGAGTTACAAAACATTGTGATTGGACAACAACAACAATGATGATGATGCAAAACTAGAAACTCTGATGCAAAAATCTGCTCCGAAGTAGATGACCGTTAACAATGCCCTCCGATTGGATAATGCCAAGAGCAACTGGCCCCTGTTGGCTACCGATGGGAGGAACAATATGGTTGTCCAAACGAAACTCAGCGGCAATCAAAAGAAAGATTTTTTCCAATTTTTCTTATTAATGTGAAATTTAAAAAAAAAAAAAACTTAATTAAAAGTTTAATTAAAAACATTATTAAAAAATTAAAAAAGAAAATTATATTATTTTTTTTATTTTAAAAACTTCATTGAAAGTTTTATTTAAAAAATTAAAAAACTTTAATAAAAATATTATTAAAGAAAAGCTTAATTGAAAGTTTTATTTATATATAAAATCTTTAATAAAAATTATTAAAGAAAAAACTTAATAAAAAGTATTTATTTATTTAGAAAGGTAATGGGGGCTGGGCACAGGGGGCGCCGCCCCTGTCACGGCCAAGGGTCGTGGCAGGTGGGAGGAATGCCCCTGCCGGTCCTATGCAAGCCTGCAGACCTGCAGGGCCCGACACGACTTGCATGCACCTATCGGGTACCCTGTGGGTGCCACAAGGGTTCAATTTTTTTTTTAACCCTATACAAATTGTTTCAGAAAACAATTTTTTTATTTTAATTTGTTTTAAAAAACAAAAGAATTTAAATTAAATTCAAACCAAGTTTTTTTAAACCTGATTTTCTGACGCACGCAGATCCGTACAGATGTCGTACCACATACCAGCACCACTGGGGGACTCAGAAGATTGCCTCCAAATGACTGTGCACAGGATATGGCATGTTTGCAGTCGATCCTAAGGGATTTTAGCCTTCTGGAATCAACCATGGGCTCTGATTTGAACCAAGAGACACCTGCTGAAACTTGATGGTTGGATCTTCAATTTGGGAAGTTGGTTGCACGATCCTGCTCTGATACCATGTTAGATTTCTTGCTGGAAGGATTGACAACAATCACAGGAGCCTGAATCAAATTTGCAAACAAAAAACAAACTTCCACAAAAGATCTGAATATTGCCAAAATATGCAAGCATATTATTAATAACAAGATCAAAATAACCTTGGTGGATTGGCATGAAAATTACATAGAAGAACCTTGCTTATAAAGGCAAGGTGAGACTCAGAATGTAAAAAGATTATGACAAGTGTCAACATCTTGTGATGTGTCACAATCTTATCTTAGATGATAAGATAGACAACTAATAATGACTCCCTAATTAACTTAAGATATTATGTGTAATATTTACACTTAGGATAAATATGTCCAAAATATAAATATTACACCAACACTTCTTCTATGGCCAAACCATCACAAAGTTCTGCTTTCATGGTTAAGTTGTTGGCAAATTCCACTCTAATCTCTGCTTTTGGGTATAAATCATCTTAATCTCTGCTTTTGGGTATAAGTCATATGAATCTCCTCCTTGGCGCACATATTGGATTGCAAAACCATAAGCAAACTCTGCTGGGTCTTCTTCAAATGACAAAGGAGTAAGTGATCTGCGCCAAGGATTGAGTGAAAAAGTTTCATGTAAAAGTTGTGCACATTTTGAATGGCCCAGCCACTGGTTTTTTCTGCCAAACATCAGAAAACATGGCAAATGTGTTGGTGAACTGCACCCAGGTTGTGAGGGAAAATCAGTCATGAGGCACACCTTTATAGGGGTGAAACCACAAGTTTATTCCGCTTGGCAAGTGACAAAATGGCAGTAATTGGCTAGGCATACGCCAGGGCTGATATAGCCATGTTCCAAGCAGTCAAAAAAGTGGCAAATGGTTAAGTTATTTCTGCCAGCACTTAAAAGTAATGTGAAATGAGAAATGTCACATTTTTTGGTTGGCTTTGCCATTGGTTTTCTCCGCCTAGATGACAAAACATGGCAGAAGTGTTAGTGAACACTGCCCTTTTCAAGTTGATAAATGAAATCATAAAGGAGGCACACATTTTGGTTGGTTTAGCCCAGCAATATCTCCGCCAAACACATCCTAAACAAGGCAGTAAGTGGCTGGGTGTGTGCCAGCAGTGGTTCAGCCACCAAAATCTTACACCAACTTTTAGAAAATTGGCAAAGTGATTATGTTTTTCTACCCATGCAAGGAAATGCTAAAATGGCCCACTTTGGATGTGGTTGAACCATTAGTGAACTGCACCCATGGCTTGGAAAGGGGACTAGAACATAATGAAGCTCCAACTATGTTTAGGTGTTGAGGGAAAGTTCTCCAAGATGGCATCACACTATATTTAGTCTGCCCACTAAAAGCAAAAAACAAAAAATGGTTTATAGCATGCAAAGATAGAATTCCAACACCTATATATGAAGGCAGTTTGTGAATCAACCTCAAAATCATTCACTGACAACAGGGCAGGGTTCTTTTTTTCTGCTTGCAGGTCTGTGACCAGTTTTCAACATCTTTTGAGGGATTTTCAAGTGCAGATTTCAGAGTATTTGGGAGAGAGATATCAGCGCCCTTGTTAAGAGCAGATTGCAACCTTCATTCCAATTTCCCTTTCTTTTCTTATCTTTTCTCTGCTGCTAACAATTTTAGACTGAATTTTCTCTTTCGAATGGCTGCTTTTCACATTCCAGCAGGCTGTTTGTTCAAATCCCACATCCTAAAACCCTGAGAAGAGATCACTTAACAGCAATGGTTTGCATTGGATTTAAGCTATTTTCATTTCGCAAGAGTTTCATTTTCCACAAGGGAGTTACTCAGAAATTTCACTTTCATACAAAGATCACCTACAGTTGAATCAATAATCAGTTTTTGTCTTCAAACCCTTGGCTGGTTCAATCTGTCAAAGCATAAACTCTGCCTGATTGTCAAGCGCAATTTGGCTATCAGTCTTTGGACAGCCAGTTTGTGAAGGGGTATTCCGTATTTGTCCTTGGTTGAGTGGCTGTTCTGCTAGGGTTTGATTCAAAGCATCAATAGATCGGAGTTTCAGTTTCAAGGCATCAAGTTGGTATTGGTGAGGTTGTCATTAAGTTTCAATGCCTGCCAAAGGAGTCATCAGGTTTTAGAACGGAAATTATTTCAAACTCTTAGAAGGATATTCTTGTGTGAATTGCTATGTTTAGCAATGATCATATACGGCAGTGGCTATTTCTAATGTTCTATTCCCACAGTGGATAGGGGTCTTTCTTAGGCTGCTCTAGTTAGTTGTATTCTATTTGTTGTTTTAGCATAGATTTGTTTTCTTTCCGCTTTCCTTGCAGCTCGAATAGGCCTTTAAATCAATACTTTTTGGGATATTTTATTATTATTTTTTAAACCCCTCAAAGCTATTCTTTGTAACATATAAATAAGCAAGTTGGGCACAAGTTATTCTTAATGATAGTTAAAGTTAGGCTTATGTGTAATGGGCACCCTAGTTTTTTTTTAAATTCCACACACAGAGAAGATGCAATTGGTTAAGTTCTTCCACACTCTTATGACACCCAGATCCCAATGTGGGCAAGGTGAGAGCATACAAGTGCTTCAGAGTTAGCATTCACAACAACAAGTAATCAATAACAACTTCCACTTGTTCAATGGGCATCCACTTGATCCTGGGAATCAAACTGAAAGGAAACATCCACTTATTCAGTGGGAGATACAGAAAAGTAAATCTAGGCACATCCACTTGTTCAAAGAGAAGCCCTAAGCAACAATCCTCTAGTGGTACTACCATCCAGGCTTACAATCCATAATATTGCATAATGACAATCAACATAATGGTTAGGGCAAGCTGAAATATTTTATTAATTCTGATCAGAACTAAAATAAACTGTTGTAGCATTAAAAATCAGAATATGAGGAGTTGAGAAGTCACCAAACATCACCTTGAAGCATACCCATGAAGCTTTGTTGTTGATTATGGATGTAATGAAGCTCAAACACTGAAAATACACCCATGAAAGCACTCTAACAGCAAAATACTCAGGTCTGATACAAAACCCAGCAAACTAGAAATACACAGAAATACTATTCACAACCCCAAAACTCTTCACACACCACAACTCACCCTTCCAAAACACTTCAAGAAACAACCAATGACCAAGGCGCCTCCTATCAACAACAAACGACAGGGAAAATGGAGGCATTTTCCTTCCTTAAACCCTCACTCCACCTACAGCACTTGTACGGACAGCCATGGATATAAGTGTTCGCCCCAAACAAACCAATCCTTCTTTCTTTCTCAGATTTTGCATAAATGTTGCACTACCCAAGGCACCATCATTCCATGAAACAAGACAAGGAGATATGCATCAGTTTATTTTCTAGGGCTCACGCCCTTCTTCAGCATAGTATGGTTCCTTTGTTATAGACCTACACTGCACACCAAAACCCTATATCAAAAAAAATCAAAAAATAATCTTTTCTGCTCTACAACTTAAGGACTCCATTGAAGCTCACAAGTGTTTCCTGAAGTGAAAACACTCTCAGCTTGCTAGGGTAGATCTTTCACTACCGAAACTAGCAAATTAGTGAGGTTAAAGTTTAAACAACCCCAGAAGAACCAAGCTCAGCAGCTCCTGTTCACAGAAGAAATAATTTCATATCCAATATGCATAAACCTCCAAATGAGCCCAAAACCCCTTTATATAGACACTTTTATGGCAACAAGAGGAAATAAAATAATAATTTCACTTTTCTTTTAATTTCCTCCTCACGAAAAAATAACCTTTTTAATTGCTCACTTTATGTCTCCCTTGCCTAACATTTCTCTTATGTGAGCATCAAATAATACTTTTCAACACCTTTCCAAAGAGCTATTACACTTAAGTTATCTTTTAATATTTCCCATCCTTAGACAACTTAAGTGAATAAATAATTAAATAACTCAATAATATACCCAAGTTGCGGAAAGCATCAAAATGATATAATTTTGCAATTCTGATCATACCAACAGGATACTGAAGACTTGGAATGAAAATCGGAGGCCACCGGGTGACTGTCTAAAAATAGCATGTTTCTCCAAGAAAGTTGGAGAGCACCCGAGAGGTCAGAACTGAATTCCGAAAGCATCTATGAACTCCAAATGACTAGCCGAACTTAAAAACACAAACAACTTCTCTGTAAGACTGAGCCACAGCCACTCCAAGAACGTTGGAGTTCTTCCAAAGATGACGAATAGCCTCCAGAAGACTAGGAACAAGCATAATGGGCACAAAAGGTCTATGCGCCAAAAAGGGGACATTACAGTCCTCCCTTCCCAGAATTTCTTGCCCTCAAGCAATTTGCGAACCATAACCAACAGAACCATCCTGAATAATGTGACCCCAGGATCCCAAATTAGTCTAGGAGGTTTGTGAACCCCCAGATACCATGTGCCATGTTGTGTCACAACAACAATTGTAACCTTCTCCACACTTCTTGTAAAAAGGAAAATAATCCTTTGCAAGAATTCAACGAACTCTTCATCATAACACCCCTTGGATTTAACATGCCTCCTCTGAACCATTCTAATATAATCGTGAAGACTCGTGAAAACTCTCATTGTTCTTACTTCAAGAGTCACTGAATGATGAACCAAAGTATGCGGAAGTTTGCTATCCTGAATGAACTCCAAAGTTAAACTATCATATTTTACATCACAAACCTTTGTAAGATAAATTCTCAAGGTTTGGAAGGTCTGAAAAAATACAAACTCATTGTTGTTCATGACTGAAATCAGCAATGAACAATCTGATTTTAACACCCTACACAAGGAACAAAAGCTACACCAAAGGAAACTCCAAGAATGAGCATGAAAAGTGAGCACTGTATTGTTCAAAATCACCTCGGAAAAGGTTGGAGAAAACTTCCAAACAACCTCCAACTGTGAATAATCATTTTCCTTGACACCAATGTTCTGCCAACTCTCATGAATGTGAATAGCTTGGCAAGTGAGATAGCTCATCTTGAACCAAACAACAGAGTAGTAGCTGATAACCTGATCAATTCCAAGCCATGGAACGTCTCTTTGGTCACCATGTCCCTCCAACATGCTTAGTTGGTGACCTCTATGCTGAATTTGAAGTAATGAAGCAGCTCCACCATGCTTGTGTTGTGCAACTCTACTACTCATATGTGCCTCATCAAAAGACCTTCTCAAGTACCCATAGGCATCTCTCCCAAAAAGAATGCCTCTCATGCAACACGTCCAAGTGCCATCCACATATTGCACCTCCAAAGCACTAAGATCAACATAAAACATTGCATTCATTTTAATCTTATTTTCTTGCTCTTCATGGAAAATTCCTACATCTTTGATCTTTTCTTGCAACTCAACCATGAAATCATCAACTACTAAGGAACTAAGAGCAATTGATGTCTTCCCAAGAGTTACCATTTGAGTATTGCTCCAATCCTTACTTAAAATCTCTCTCCAATCCACTTGTGAATAAACAAATGGAATCATATGATGGCTGGTTAAAAAAAACAGTAGCATTCATTCTTAAATTTGTAATGTTATCCTTCCAAGGTACATTCCTACCCTCATCATTAGTCTTCAATAATCCTTATTGATGACCTCTTGTATAGAAACTCACAAAAAAATTATCTCTATCATGCTTATGTTTTGTCATTCTGATATCCACATTGATTCCTTCAAAGATAGGAAATAACTCAGCACAACTCCCTATCTCATAATAGTGTTGATGTTTCATGGAGACATCAACATTCCATGTGGAAACTTCATTTTCATTTTCGCTTACACCTTCTTCATCAGGTGGTCTCCCTGAAGGATTACCAACCACAAGGTTAGGCACATCCTCATGATATGTTTGCAAATCTTGAGCAAGCTGAAAACCACGCTCCAACTCATGTTTTGAAACTTCTCCCGGATCCCATATCTTGATGTTGTCACTAATTGTACTGCTACATAGAGGAGATGTTTCATCATCCATCTCAAAGAGTGGATTATCATAAATTGTCTTTGTACCCATTTCAAAGAGAGGGTTATAAAAAATATGAAAGTCATTCCTCTCCTCTTACACAAACCTTTGTTGATTCAAAGCTTCACATGCAACCTTTGATTTCTTCGGAAGAATCTCCAAATCAAATTCTTCTTGAAGATTATCAAGCTCATCAATTACTTGCTTGATCTCTTCCGTTAAAGCACCTTTTTCTTGCTCCCTCAAGTTTGTAACAGCAACAAGTTGTTTATCAACTTCTAGAAGCATCATATGGGTATTTTGAAACAAATCTTTTGTTGATTCAAGATCAAGAGTGAGCTCATCAACTTTCCCCTCCTCCTTTGCAAATTCGATGACATGATCTCGATCCCTAATTAAGTGCAAGTACTCAAACTTCACCATCTCCATGGAGTTTATTATTTGCAAGTTTGAAGAAGTTGCTCCATCCACAAAACTTTTCTGTATGAGGTCTTCAAGGACCTTCTGAGTGTTGTCCAACTCCAAACTAGTGAGGACATGAATTTATCTCTCATCAAAGACCAAGAGTTGATTCTTCAACTCGCACAACTTTCTAGGACTTTGCTCACTCATGTGTCGACATTCTTCAAAGTAGCAAAGATTCTAAAATTTCCTCTTCTCCAGGAGCAATAAGTTCCTCGAAATTTGTCTCCTCTTCACAGTAACTTTGATCAAATGATATAGCAGCTCCAAAATCAAGCAATGAGTCAACACTATGGGCTGATTTAAAGCTTTAAACAGACTCCACTTCAGCGTGCTCTTCTTCTAAACTCTCTAAGAAGTCAAACTGTTGTCTTGATTTGCCATTAATAGAATGGTAAAGATGCTCCTCATTAAGTGTCATCCCCAAAGTTTTAGCAGCTTCAAACTTTTCAACTTCTTCAACTACATTTTTCTCCATGTCGTCAATAGGGCATTCTGCTGCAATAATTTCAGGCTCCCCTGATAAATCATCTTCTAGCATCCTATCAATCATTCTCTTTTCTAATTCTAGCAGAATGTCATCTTCATAATCATCAAATTCCTCATCAAATTTAGGACTTGCAAAGTCCATTCTCTCAGCTTCCAATTCTTCTTTGACTTCTTTAGGTAAACTCAGGTACTTGTCCTCTACAATTGTTTTTGGTTCTAACATTTTCTTTTGTGACTCTTCCTTTGTAACCTCCAATTTTTCTTCTTTATTCTTGCTGTCATATTTCTTCCTTAGATACCTTCGTAACTCTTTCTTAAATTCAGGATCCTTCCACTCATTGGACAATTCTTTAAACATTTCACTTAAAGACCTTTCCATTGTAAACATCTTCTCGTTTCTTGGGTTCTGTATTTTTGCAACTAAGATTCTCTCGAAGGTAAAAATTTGGGTAGCCGTCATCCATCCATATTCTCAGTTCTGAAAAACTTCTAACGACTAATCAAGCCAAGTGATGTAACTCATACAAATGTTGATTGCTGACATGCAACTATATCTTTGGTCTCAACTTTGACATGCAAGTGCAGATCACTCACATGCAACTACTACTCGGCCCTCGAAACTGACATGCAAGCATCTAGGTAGTCTCAAAACTAACATGCAAGTACTGAGTAATGACATGCAACAATTGCTTGTTCTCAAAGACAACATGCAAACATCTGGGTAGTCTCAAAACTGACATGCAAGTATTGGGTACTACCATGCAACAACTGCTTGTTCTTCAAAGACGACATGCAAACATCTGGGTAGTCTCAAAACTGACATGCAAGCACTGGGTACTAACATGCAACTGAAAATTCTGATATGAACTTTTGCACAAGGGTTAGCAATTCCAACAGGCTGGCAGGAAAACCAGCTCTAATAACATTGTAATGGGCACCCTAGATTTTTTTTGAAATTCCACACACAAAGAAGATGCAATTGGTTAAAGTTCTTCCACACTCTTCTGATCACCTAGATCCCAATGTGGGCAAGGTGAGAGCATACAAGTGCTTTGGAGTTAGCATTCACAACAACAAGTAATCAATAATAACTTCCACTTGTTCAGTGGGCATCCACTTGATCGTGGGAATCAAACTAAAAGGAAACATCCACTTATTCAATGGGAATCAAACTGAAAGGAAACATCCACTTATGCAGTGGGCAACCACTTATTCAGTGGGAGATACAGAAAAGTAAATCCAGGCACATCCACTTGTTCAACGGGAAGCCCTAAGCAACAATCCTTTGGTGGTACTACCATCCAGGATTACAATCTATAATATTGCATAATGACAATCAACATAATGGTTAGGGCAAGCTGCAATATTTATTAATTCTAATCAGAACTGAAATAAACTGTTGTAGCATTAAAAATCAGAATATGAGCAGTTGAGAAGTCACCAAACATCACCCTGAAGCATACCCATGAAGCTTTGTTGCTGATTATGGATGTAATGAAGCTCAAACACTGAAAATACACCTCTGAAAACACTCTAACAGCAAAATACTCAGCTCTGATACAAAACCCAGCAAACTAGAAATACACAGAAATACTACTCACAACCCCAAAACTCTTCACACACCACAATTCACCTTCCAAAACACTTCAAGCAACAGCCAATGACCAAGGCACCTCCTATCAAAAACAAATGACAGGGAAAATGGAGGCATTTTCCTTCCTTAAACCCTCACGCCACCTACAACATTTGTATGGCCAGCCATGGATATAGGTGTTTGCTCCAAACAAACCAATCCTTCTTTCTTTCTCATATTTTGCATAAATGTTGCACTACCCAAGGCGCCATCATTCCATGAAACAAGACAAAGAGATATGCATCAGTTTATTTTCTAGGGCTCACGCCCTTCTCCAGAATACTACGGCTCCTTTGTTGTAGCCCTGCACTACACACACCACACTCACTCCAAAACTTAGCACAAAATACTTCAAAAATATCACTGAAATCTGTACACCAAAACCCTACATCAAAAAACAATTTTTTCTGCTCCACAATGTAAGGCCTCCATTGAAGCTCACAGGTGTTTCCTAAAGTGAAAACATTCTCAGCTAGCTAGGGTAGATCTTTCACTACCGAAACCAGCAAATCAGTTAGGTTAAACAACCCCAGAAGAAACAAGCTCAGCAGCTCCTATTCACAGAAAAAATAATTTCATGTCCAATATGCATAAACCTCCAGATAAGCCCAAAACCCCTTTATATAGACACTTTTATGGCAACAAGAGGAAATAAAATAATAATTTCACTTTTCTTTTAATTTCCTCCTCACATAAAAATAACGTTTTTAATTGCTCACTTTAAGTCTCCCTTGCCTAACATTCCTTTTATGTGAGCATCAAATAATACTTTTCATCACCTTTCCAAAGAGCTATTACACTTAAGTTATCTTTTAATATTTCCCATCCTTAGACAACTTCAGTGAATAAATAATTGAATAACTCAATAATATACCCAAGTAGTGAAAAGCATCCAAATGATATAATTTTGCAATTCTAATCATACCAATAGGATACTGAAGACTTAGAATGAAAATCAGAGACCGTCGAGTGACTGTCTAAAAATAGCATGTTTCTCCAAGAAAGTTGGAGAGCACTTGAGAGGTTGGAACTGAATTCCGAAAGCATCTATGAAATCCAAATGACTAGCCAAACTTAAAAACACGAACAATTGCTCTGTAAAACTGAGCCACAGCCACTCCAAGAACGTTGGAGTTCTTCCAAACATGACGAATAGCCTCCCGAAGACTAGGAACAAGCATAATGTGCACAAAAGGTCTATGCACCAAAAAGGGGACATTACATTATGTTGCAGAGATTGTCATCCATGTGTTAATCTGAGTTATTGTGTTCTTATGTTAGGTTTTAATAAGTGGATAGTAAAGAATTGTGATAAGCTTTGTATTAACACTTGTCTTTCTTCTTAGCAAGTAACTTTGTATGCTTCTAAGGTTTTGTTTTTTCTTAAATCTTCAACTATGGTTTCATTGTTAGTATTAGTTTGTTAATTCTCTCTCACTGATGTGGATCTATCGGTCGCTGTTTTCAGCCAATTAGTAATCATTTGTCTTTCAGTTTACTTTGTTTAGTTGCAAGCCTTATATATAAAAAAACGTCATTTGTGAGATAAGAAACTTTCAGGTCTTGTGCTCAACCTCCAAGACCCAAAAAGATTGGTCAAGATTACTTTCAGTTATTTCCTTCATGCAAAACCCCATTGAGAATCTTGTATAGTGTGCATAACTGTTAATTCTTGTTCATCGCTTTATGTTTAGGAGTAGTAGTTAGATCTTAGGGAGCTTCCCCTACTAATTTGAAGAGAGGTTATCCTCATGTGCTGTTCCGTTTTCTGTTGTCTCACAAGAGACAAATTAAAACACTAACAAACTTCAGTATTCATTGGCTCCATTTCACATGATTTCATTGGCAGACCTTCCTTTCATATGGTTTTTGTATTGTTTCATATATATTTATCTATCCCAAGGTGTCTAGAGTTTACCCTTCCTCAATGGGTCTTGAATAATTTTCATGTTACTTATTTTTGCAGCTCTTGGATTTCTAAGACTTGCTAGTAAATTCTTGTACTTTCCTTTCGTCATTCATGAACTTCAAAATAACTCCTTTCTTTCTCTCTAAGTTTGTGTACCAATGTGAAAATTTCTAATAGTTGCTTAACGTAATAAAAATTGTAATGAAATACATAAAACAGACAATGCAGATATATCTAGATTATATGCTTCTAAGCACACTGAACTCCAATTTTCAGCTATTTCTCCTGAAATGTGCATATAAAGGCAAAACTCCAACGGGAGAAAGGAAAATGCAAAAGTAGCTAAATCCTTGGCTCCTAAAAGTGTCATTGTTTCCAACTCTAATTTTTCCATCTATCGCTGCTAAAATATACATACAAAGGCAAAAACAAGAACTTAGAAGCTTTATAGGTTGAATATCATACCTTTTCAACTAGTGTAGATTCGGGAGATAGATTTTGTGACACAACTCGCATCAAAACATCCTTTGAACTGCACCTCATAAAACATTTTAAAATAATCATAAATATTTTGTAAATGTCAAGACTTTCTCTGCTATGAGAATAAAGGAATTAATTTGAAATATTATGCATAACAAAAATAACTCAAAAGCCAAATCCAGTGGACAAAATCAAAAAGTTCATACGTGAGGATTCCACGTGGTTTATTCTCAACTGTTACAACAGCTGCATTCAAGTGAAATTCACGCATTTTCTTTGTAGCCATGAATACAGATTCAGTAGGTGCAACTGTCAGTACCCTGACAAAAGAACATGTATGAACTAGAATTAAGTTCATATATTCATGAAGTATATGCTTAACATAAAGTATATGAATTGCAATACATTGCCAAACTAGAACACTACCACTACTTCTGGATAAGGAAAGACTTACTTTGTATTCTCTGTCATAATAGTAGCCAGAGAGGGTCTAAACGTTCGCTCACGTAGTATCTCAATGAAAGTATTAGTACCTGATATTGTGTAATCCAACATAGATATGGAGGAATTAGATGCCATGGGTTCCATGATATAATTAAACCAAGTATCTGTTTCCAGCAAGCAAGAATACACAAAACATTACCAGAAATTGTGCTTCCCCATTGCCGTTCTACCCCTTCAACAGCAGATGCGATGGCATTACCCTTTTCTGCAGCCCTTTCCATTCTTGATATTGCATCATAGAGGCATTTTGTGATATCAAGCAACGCTATGACCTCTCCATTTTCCACAACAGGCAAGTGTCTAAATTTTCCTGCATTAATATTGACATTGAACTTTTATGGTGATACTGACAAAGAATTTCCATTCACCATTATAAAACACAATATACAATATCTCTGATACGATTGTACTAACCTTGAACCATTTTTTGTAGTGCTTCTACTGCTAATGTCTCAGCCATTACGAATATTGGGTTCCTTGTCATCACCTTGGACACAGATATCTCTGCTGGTTTTAAACCTTCTGCTATAACCCTTGTCGCTATATCCTACAACAGCCAAAGCAAAGTTTGACTTTTTATCTTGAGCAAACTCCAAATGATCACATTACTTATATAAAATAAAAATGCTTTGTGTACAAGAATGTCAGCATACCTTATCAGTTATTATCCCACAAAGTAGAGCATTTGAATCAGTAATTAAGGCAGCATCCACTCTACGCATAGCCATGCGACGACAAACATCTAGAACTGTTGTACCCTCTGGAACTGTCAGAGCTTTTGACAATCTCAATTTTTTAACAGTTTTCTCCCCTGTGAGTGACCTGTTAATGAATAATGACACAAATGCTAATTTTAGGATTGAACTCCTAAAAATTATTTCCAATTAGCAGAAGCAAGCAACAATAATCAAACATTTTAACTAGCATTCTACTCATCATTCCAAATAAGTCCTAATTACTGATTGTTGTCAAAAAATTCTAATCCAGAAGGATCTGGGACTTTGATGATCTCATGGTCGACAGTGCTAATCATACACCATCTTCACCAAAAGCTGAACCCTCCCAAGAACATGTCAAACCACAAAACTCTCAACTCCTCTTCGTCAACACAGCACCAATCTGATAGTGTCGACCCTGTTCTGTGCAGCTATTCTGCAGAGTTTCTAAAATGCAACAAATCAGAGGAAATGAATCAACTGAGGACGAGTACTTGTGTCTCTTGTAACTTCCATGGCATCCCTTCATCTTCTACACTTGGATATTAATGTAACATGGTTATTATTTAGGGGAAGATGTGAATCAATGAATGAGCAATATACTTATTCAACTTCACAGATCACTGTACAAAAATTTTGTATAATAGAAACATGCAATTTACAGTTCTAGCATTGTGTCTCATTGCTCGTGTGTTCTCTTTGCCTAAGCACTCTGGTTTGATATTTACACTCTTAACATTCTCTCATTCAAATTCATTTTGGGTGTGTTATTCCTTGGGCACACAAGGACCCCAGATCAAATTCGATCATGGTAATTATCACATGTATGAGAAAATTGTCTCCAAAACTATTTCGCAGTAGTGAACAAAGTCAAAACTTAAGAATATGATCATTGTTCATGATATAGTAGTTGCCAGCATAGAATGCAAAGGGTAACTACCAGCTGCCAGAAAGATCATTAGCTAAAATAAAATAAGGATAGTGGTAAGCTACAAATGTGAGGAGGAAAGAACTTATATTAATTTCCACAAATGGCTGAAATGGGTGAAAGAGACTCAAAAGTACAGCCAGTTACAATAGCAAGGGAGCCAAAAATGAGCGCTTACATCTAAAAGAAATAGGAAGCTGGAAGCTACAAGGTAAAAGCAGAATAAAAAAAGATTCAGAATACCTAAGTCGTGAACCAAAAATGAGCGCTTACATCTAAAATAAATAGGAAGCTGGAATCTACAAGCTAAAAGCAGAGTAAAAAAATATTCAAACTACCTAAGTGGTGAACCAAAAATGATTCAACCCATGTAAGTAAAGATGTCATGTATTGCACCTTTACAAATAACCATATGAAGGGGACCCCTTGCCAAAGAAATTAAAGCTAATAATGACCTTGGAAAGAGAACAGAGATAAACCTTATTATATCAAAATGTAATTAAGACAAAGGAAAAGACACCCTCATTAATAACCACAAAAGAGCCAATACAAGATCAGATAATGTACATAGGAGAAAGTCCCGGAATAAGTAGGTCCAGTTGAACAAACTTGGGGAGGGGCAAAAGGGGGTTGTGGAGGGGAGGGCATCTACAATCATGGTAGTCCTTTGAGTCCCCTAAAAAGCCTCATGTCTAAAGGTGAGAACTCTCAAGGTAAAGAGACAATACAAGATAAGATAATGTACATGGGATAATGTACATAGGAGAATGTCCTGGAATAAGTAGGTCTAGTTGAACAATCTTGGGGAGGGGCAAAAGGGGGCTGTGGATGGCAGGTCATGTACAATCTTGGTAGTCCTCTAAATCCCCTAAAGAAACTGATGTCTAAAGGTGAGAGCTCTTGAGGTAAAGAGCCAATCATGTAATGTCCCTATTTTGAGCTCAAGTGTTTTTGTTGAGCTTGGTCACATGGAGGCTTGGAAAAGGGAATATTGCTATACCCTTGGAATTTGGAAAGTCAGTTTTCTAGTGGCTCAACTATTTTTTATTGATAAAATGAAGTTGGCTTTTGGCTTTTGGTATTTTTATGATAATTATTGAAAAGTCAAAAATATTAAAATATTATGCCAAGACATGGAGTGACCCAATTGGGAAAATAAAAAAATGGGAAAAAGGTGAAAAAAGAGAATTTGAAGGTAAAATGTATTTTATAATATTTTATTATTAAAATATTATAAATATCTCCCAAGTCGCTGCCCAAGAGGGAGAAAGGAAAATAAAAATAAAATAATAATATTTTCTCTCTCCTAGCCACCACCCAAAATTGGGAAATTAAAATAAAATAAAATAAAATTATTTGAGGTCGGCTATGGACTTGAAAAATCATTATATTTTGTTTTATTTGGGCGCCCAAGGAGAAAAAGATAAAGAAGAAGGATTGAGGTCATTTGTATCATTGAATCATTTGGTATTTTCACTTCTTGGAGATTTTATCTTGGCTGCAACTTTGTTTCAGTGATATCTAAGGACGAAAACCCTTGGATTTTAGTGGTTTGGACGAAAAACCATCGCACTTTGAGAGATGGATTCACCTAGGATCCATTATTGAGCTTATTTGCAGATTTACATGGAGTTGAACGCTTTAAACAGCTAGGGTTTCAAAGAGGATTGCATAATCAGCTAGGGTTTGAAGATATCTTGCAAGTTGAAGGCATATTTATTCAGATTTGAAGGATAATAGAGTGTATTTTCATTGATTGCATTCATGGCTAAGGTTTGATAAGGATTCTACATCATTTGGTGGTTTCATTGTTGGAGGAATTCACTATTTTACACTCAGAAATTTATATCAGATTGCTGCACCTTTATACCAGACCTTTGAAATCATTACACAGGTGCAGATCAGAGAGTTTCCAACCAGGGCATTGATATTGTGTTATCATATTTTCATTGTATACCCTAAGCGCTTCATTTTGGACATCTATCGCTAGGGTTTGGAGGTGTTTTTGGCTTGGATCGGCTAGGTTTTCATGATCTGATTTCATAACAGCAGGTACAGTTTGAGTTGTTACAAAATGTAATATCAGATATATTGATCAGAATTGAATATGTACAAGATATAGCAGAGCTATTTATAAAGATTTTACAAAGGCTAAAAATAGCCAAAAGGAAAAAAGCAAAGAAGATAAACATTGACCATTAGAACGTAACTAACTATAGTTTAATACCCTCCCATAATGGTCAATCGGTCAACAACACCAAGATGCCTCCTGAATTTGAGAAACTTATCCGGGCTCAGAGATTTGGTGAGAATATCGACAGTCTGATCCTCTGTAGGAACATACTGCAACACAACAGGGCCGTCTTCAATAAGCTGGCGAATGAAGTGACAATGATGATCAACATGTTTTGTCCGTTCATGGAAGACAGGATTTTTGGCAAGTTTCAACGCCCCTTGATTGTCACAATACAAGGGTGAAGGTCCTACTGGAGACAGTTGCATGTCTGAAAGCATCCGTCGAAGCCAAACTGCCTCACAGGCTACTTTAATAGCTCCCCTATATTCAGCTTTTGTGGAGGAGAGAGCCACTGCCTGTTGCTTCTTGCTGGTCCATGTGACTGCACCTGTGCCCAAACTGAAAACATATCTAGAGGTAGACTTCCTGTCATCAACAGATCCTACCCAATCTGAATCTGTAAAACCGATCAGCTGAGGATCTTTGCACCTGCCATACAGAATCCCAAAGTCGGAAGTGCCGTGCACATATCTCAACACACGCTTTGCTGCAACCCAATGTTCAGCTTTAGGGGCTATCATGAAGCAATAGATGTAGCTGATTGCAAAACTAAGATCAGGGCTAGTGGCAATGAGATAGATGAGGCTGCCCACTAATTGCCTGAATGCGGATTCATTCTCTACAGGAGAGTCTGAATTAGCAGAGAGTTTCAACCCTTTCTCCATTGGTGTAGAAGCAGGTTTGCAGTCTGTCATTCTGAATTTGTCCAACAGACTCTGAGCATACTTCGACTACGAGATAAAGATGCTGTCAGATTGCTGCCACACCTCAATACCTAGACAATAATGTAGGAGGCCTAAGTCTGTCATGTCAAATGTGTGACTGAGATCATGTTTGATCTGGTGAATCAACGGCTCGGAGCTGCTAGTAATTATCAGATCATCAACATAAACAACGATGAGGAGGCTATCATCAGCATACTGATGGACATATAGATTGGAATCAGAAGGACTCTGTTGAAAACCATGATTGACAAGATACTGGTCAATCTTGAGATATCATGCCTGTGGAGCCTGTTTTAGGCCATAGAGGGCTTTCACCAGTTTGCACACTTGGTGTTCTTTCCCAACGACTTTGAAGCCAGGAGGTTGCGTCATGTAAACTTCTTCCTGCAACTCTCCATTGAGAAATGCACTCTTGACGTCCATTTGATGGACTTTCCACCCAAACTAGGCTGCCATGGCAAGGACAAGTCGAATGGTACTCATCTTGGTTGTAGGAGCAAAAGTCTCCTCATAGTCAACACCTTTTTGTGAGTAACCTTTGGCGACCAGCCGTGCCTTATATTTGTCAAGAGTCCCATCAGCCTTGTACTTGACTTTGTACACCCATTTGCATCCAACGGACTCCTTCCTAGGAGGAAGATCAGAAAGAACCCAAGTATTGTTCTTCAGAAGACTTTGGTGCTCAGCATCCATAGCCTTTTCCCATTCAGGTATGCCTTTAGCCTCAGAATACGTTTGAGGCTCTGAGATGCTGTGAAGATTGACCATGAGGGCAAAATTGACAGTATTTTGCTGTTTGCTCTTCTTTTGAGCAGATCTACACTCGATGAGTTCATTATCATGAAGATCACCAATTGTTTTGGCCCACCATTTAGGTTGAAGAGCGGATGAACCAACATCTGAAATAGGAGCATCAGTATTACCAGGAGAGGTAGGAACAAGATCAGGAGGATCCAGAATATCCTGAGGAGGAGCGGGTGTTTGAACAACAGGCGGAGGTGTGGGTATAACTGTAGGAACCCTCCCATCAGATGGAGCCAGAAGAATGCGAACACCTGAATCTGAAACCTCCAAACGTTGATTCTCAGTATGAAGAGATGAAGTAGATAGAAGAAAGGGCCCAGTAGTCTCATCAACCACTACATCACGACTGAATATGAAACGATCAGTGTCTACACCAATCAGTCTGTATGCCTTATGATTTTCACTATAACCAGTGAACATGAGCTTTTGGCTTTTGGAGTCCAGCTTATTGCACTTGGCATCTAGAATCCAAACATGAGCAGTGGAGCCAAAAAATTTTAGATGATTGACGTGAGGCTTACGTCCAAACCAGGCTTCTTCAGGAGTCATCTTCAGAACAGCATAGGTGGGGGACCGGTTCAGAAGATAGACAGCAGTGTAGACTGCTTTAGCCCAGAACTTTTTAGGAACACCTCTATGCTCTAGCATAGAACGTGCCATCTCAGTAATGGTGCAATTCCGACGCTCAACAACACCATTCTGCTGAGGGGTGTACGGTGTAGTTAGTTGGCGTTTGATGCCATGTGCAGCACAGAAATTAGTGAAGGAAGAAGAACAAAACTCCCCCCCATTATCAGATCGAAGAGTGACTATTGGACAGCCTGACTCTTTTTCCACCAAGGCCTTGAACTGCTGAAATGTACTAAGCACATCTGATTTCTTTTTCAAGAAATACACCCACATTTTTCTGCTGAAATCATCAACAAATAGCAAAAAATATCTGCACCCAGTAACGGAAGAAGTGTTCATTAGTCCACAGACATCAGCGTGAACCAACTGCAAAACCTTGGATGCTCTCCATTTATCACCATCCAGAAATGGAGTACGATGCTGCTTGCCAGCTTGACATGCATCACAGACACCAGGAATTAGGGTCTGAATCTCCGGAAGACCACCAACCAAACCCTCCCGAGCTAGCTAAGAGAGATAGTACATATTGAGATGCCCATAACGTTGATGCCAGAGTTTGCTGATGGAGGTATTCCTGGCTGTCATGGCATGCTTGTGAGAATCACTAGAATCCACGAGTCTATATAGACCATGATCCTCAAGACCCTGGGCAACGATGGTACGTGTCTCACGATCCAGTATGTTGCACGTGTGCATGCTGAAAACAACATCCATATGAGGTGAGTGTCTCACTATCTGACTGACGGAGAGCAGATTCAGCTCCATTCCAGGTACGAAATATACATCGAGAAATATTAAATTTCTCCCGCTAGACTGAATCTATACATTGCCCTTTCCGACAACAGTATACTCTTCGCCTCCACCAAAGATGACAGAATCAGCGAATGGCGTGTACTCCGTGAACCATTCTCGCCAATGTGTGAAGTGTCGGGAGGCACCAGAGTCAATGTACCAAGCAGACGATTTGACATGATCGGCAGGTCTCTTGGCCATTAAGGCATAGACCACAGATTCCTTCTGCTCAGTGTACTTAACAGAAGACGCCATCTTCACATTTTTTGAGGCACGAAAAACGAGATCCCTGAAGGTGGATAAAAACCAGATAGCACAAATTTTGAGGCAAAAAAATGGCTCACAAACCCAAACACGGATTTTGAGGCAAAAAGAAAAAATATTTGCAGAGAGTTGACATGATCTGCACAAACTCCGAAATAAACAGAGACATCTTTCGAAGCGGGATCCACCAGAGGCAAATAAAGTAGTGACCACCACTTTGTACTAGAGATCACAAGCTGAACTCAGAACCCAAATGCTAGGGTTACATAAAGAGGCAGAAGGCGCTGACTGCAACTATCAAGGTCAAAAAAGCTAGACAGAAGAGCAAAGCCAGACCAAAAGAATCCTCGCACAAACAGATGTGCGCAGATAAAAAGAACTCACAAGCAGGGGATAAACCCTTACAGGATCCAAATGAGGCCGCGGAAAATTTTAGAAAAATCACGACTATAAAGGTTGCCGTTAGAAGACACGAAGATGCATCCAGACAAATCCCGAGTTTTACAAAAATAGATCCGCCAAGAGAATAGACGTCAATTCAAGACCAAGCACGAGCCTTGGAATAGTTTTTATAACACATAAGACCACAGAAATTCGCGACTAGAGATCGCGCCAGATAGAATCCACCCATGAAGATAGTGAGAAAGGAAATTGCGAGCAGAGGATCGCGCGAACTTCAGATGAAAGCACGATTTAATCAAAGAAATGGCCACCAGAAGCTATAACAAAGCTTAGAACGCCCAGAAATGGCGAAGGAGAAGTGAGTACGGCCGCCTTATTGCGCCGTATGATCCGTACGATGTACGGAATTCGAAGAGCCGATTATGGCTTTAATACCTTGTTACAAAATGTGTTACAAAATGTAATATCAGATATATTGATCAGAAGTGAATATGTACAAGATACAGTAGAGCTGTTTATAAAGATTTTACAAAGGCTAAAAATAGCCAAAAGGAAAAAAGCAGAGAAGATAAACATTGACCATTAGAACGTAACTGTCTATAGTTTAATATGAGTTTCAGTCATCTAAGGTTGGCACTTGTCTTCACTCTTCATTGTCATTCATCATCTACAAGGCGGTTATCATTGCTACAACATTGGAGGAGGATTTGTCTATCATTTTGATCACTTTGGATCACATTTGCATGCATTTGTAAGTCTGATTTTTATATCAGACCTTGACTGTTGTAATCAGCCACCTACATTTGAATGATATAGCCAATCCTCATTATCCTGGTATGTTCCATTGTGTTATCTAATTCCATATCTTTAATTTGGAATTGTTTGCGTGCTGATCCAATCTATTTCAGTCATATTTTGGAGTCATATGAATGTCATATTGCTATCTTTCAATCTTCATATCATTGCAAAACATATGTAAAAACAAAACATCAAAACTCCAAGCAAAACTTCCAAATATCAAATCAGAAAATTCAGGACAGCGAGCTAAAATTCAGATCAGAACTACTAAGGGTTCTTACAAATCACCTCTAGTAAAGCTAGTGGAAAAAGGTAGTAAGTGACCATCCTAAATCTCTGTACAAGCAATACTATCTTACTCAAATATCATAGTAGATGGGAGACTTGGAAATAAAGTGCTCATGCTTCTCTACCTCCTGAATAGGGGCAACATGACATATCAACTCGAGGACTAAGGTGTTCTATCTTGGAATAAGGTTGTCAGTTCCATAGTTGTTGGGAGCAAACTTCAATTGAACAAGAGGCCATGAGTCCAATGACAATGAATATAGTCAAGAATGATGATGGTGCAATCAATAAACTACAAATAGCGCTTGGCATAGAAAACCATCTTAGAGGAGAAAAGCTATGGGGGAGAAATCCAAGTTACTTGAACATATTGCCAATATATGTCCTCCTAAGCTACTTTATTAATCACCCTGTTTTGCAAAAGGAGACAAAAGGCATGTAGAGAGTGTCTTAAGGGAGAGAATCTTTGTGTAAATGGGATAGTGTGGTCAAACTATAAAACTCTAACTCCTCTTCATTCACACCATACAGCTCCAACAGTATCAACCCTATTTATTCGGCACTGTTGGTTTGCAGAGTTTCAAGAAAATGACAGAATAAAAGAAATGAATCCTCAGAAGGAATGCAATTGTGTTTCTTTTAGCTGCCTTGACATCCCTTCATCTTCTACTATTGTATATCAGCGTAACACACTTATTCTTTCTGGGGAGACAAATCCATGAATAAGCAATAGACACAACTAATCTCTTGAAACCAGTGTTACAAGACTCGGACTCGGCAAGCTGATTTTTGACCCGGACCCAGACTCGGTGCAGACTCAACAAATTGAAAAACCCATGAAATACAGAGCTTTTTAAGGATCTAAAACTTGTTTCATGCACCCTTTGGTAAATAAACCTTAAAGACACAATAAACTAATCAAATAGAAGCTACTTTGATCACATACACAAGTATACATCAATCACATGAGTATAAAAGCGGATTTCAGCTGAAGGAAACAACATTGTTAGGTATATAAATATTGTCGAAGTGTTTTAGGTGTACAAAACTCGTGGATTATGATATCCATGGCATCAAAAACAAAAATCACAATATAGAGTCATTAACTATGGTAGAAAGGAGCTTGTATTGCTCGGCCCAACATTGCGATCTCTATGTGGAGTCATGTGTTTGTATCTCAGACAAATCTGCAAATGTTGCTAGTTGTTACAACAATAGGAGCATTACTTAGGATAAGGATTGACTTAGCAAACCAAAAGTATAAATGTAATTCAATTACTTAGGATTCAAAAGAATAAACAAATGTTGTTTTTCCATCCAACATGGCCCAAAATGATTTTTATTTTTCACTTTTTAAAACTAGTGTGGGGGTTTGGGGATAGCACCCTAAATAGGGTCAAGGGGCAGTGCCCCTTGCAGGGGGCCTAGGGGAAACACCCCCAGTGGAGTGGAGGGGCAACGCCCCTCACAGGGATCTGGGGGCAGCACTCCCAGTGGGGTTGGGGGGCAGCACCCCCAGCAAAGTCGAGGGGCAGCACCCCTCACGGGGTCACCCGTCACAGGGTCCGAGGGCAACCAAATTAAAGCCTTTGAGACCACACAGACCTTCATGATGCATGTCATTTTTCATAATTTTACTGCTTTTAAATAGCCTTCAAAAGTCCTCCAAACCCTTCAAAAAACACTTGACTTTCACGCTTTTATGTTTAACCATTTTCCATTTTTAATTCTTTTTTTCCCTAATTTTCATTGACTTCGCCGAGTCTTCCCAGTAGGACTCGCCGAGTACTCGGCTCATGAGTCCTTGGGACTCGTTTTGACTTGCTCGCCTCGGGACTCACCAAGTCTTGGCGAGTCTTGTAACAATGCTTGAAACATTCTACAAACTTTTGCATAATACAATCTTACAATTTACAGTTCTAATATTATCACATGCTCATGTGTTCTCTATCCATGCACTATCATTCTTTATTTGCATCCTTCAATTAAAGATTTCAATCCATTTTGGGCGTTTTGTTCCCAGGCATCCTTGAGCCTCAGATCAAATTCAATCATGGTAGTCTTCTTATAAAGAAGGAAATGTCTCCAAAACCATCTCATGGTAGCGAACAAAGTCAAAATTTTAGGATTTGAACATAGTTTATGTATGGTAGTTGCCAACATGGAATGCAAAGGGTAACTACAAGCTTTCAAAGGACCATTAGATAAAATAAAATAATAATACTATTAGCTACAAATGTGCAGCAAGAAATTATATTATTGTCCACCAATCCAAAAAGGTGAATGAAACTCAAAAGTATAGCTAGTTAAAATAACAAGGGGAGCCAAAAGTGAGCTCTAACATCTAAAAGAAATAGAAAGCTACAAGATAAAAGCACAATAATGAAATATTCAAATTACCTAGTTGGTGACCCAAAAAATGAGTAAAACCTAGAAACATAAACATGTCATGTATTAAAATCATTACAAATAACTGTGTGTAAGGAGAACCCATCACCAAAGAAACTAAAGCTAATGGAGACCTTGGTGATACAATAGAGCTAGCCTTAATCTATATCAAATGGAAAGAACACAAAGGATTGACACCCTCTCAATCACCATGAGAGAGCCAATTGAAGATTTGGCAAGTAGGCCTAGTTAAACAATCTTGTGGGGGGTAGAGTGGGGTGTGGCGGGCATAAGTATGGGCATGGAGGGGAAGCATGTGCAATCTTGGTAGTCCTCAAAGTCCCCTAAAAATCTTGATGTCTAAAGGTGAGAACTCTTGAGGCAAAGAGGCAAGCAACTCTAATAAAGCTAGAGAAAAATGTAGTGTGAGTGCCTATCCTAAATCTCTATACAAGAAATAGTACCTTTCCTTAAATATCATTATAGGTAGGAGAATTGAAAATAAAGTGATCCTCCATCTCCATCTCCTAGAGAAAATAGAGGCAAGAAATCCTATCACCCTAGGGATTAAGGTGGTCAATCTTTGAATAAGGTGGTTAGATCTATAGTTGTTGGGAGCAAACTCTCAATTAAACAAGAGATCATAAATCCAATGACAATGAATATAGTCAAGAATGATGATGGTGCAATCAATAATCTGCAAAAAAAAGATTGGCACAAGAAGCCATCTTAGGGGAGTGAGGCTATGAGGAAGAAATACAAGTGGCTTGTGTCCAACACATTGCCAATATATATCCTCTTGGACTACTTTATTAGTGATCCCTCTTTTTCCAAAAGGAAATGAGGGCCATCTAAAAGGTATCTTAAGAAAGGAGCTAATTTATGAAAATATGATAGAATGGAGGAGCAAACTAGTCTGTGCGTACTAACATTACCATCATCCTAGGGGAGCCATGGAAGCAATCCACTCTAAAGAGAAAAGGGCTGAATATGGATGTCTTTGAACCCAAGGCAAGATCTCCAAAGGACCTTATTCTATGGAGATGGAAAATGACCAAAAAGATTCCCTCAATCAAAGAGGTTGGCAATTCATCTTGGGAAATACACTAAGAGAGTAGTTGTTTATATTAAATGACAAAAATGGAGCAATATAGTCTAAAACCCTCTCAATACACACCCAATCAATAGCATCTAAGCTCGGATCCTAAATATCAACCACATAAAAGGTAGTGGGTTTCATGATAGTATCAAAGAGTTCCTCTTTGAGCTCAAACCCTAAATCTTGGTAGAGATGTCCTAGAAAGCATATGAAAGCACCCACACACTAAAACAAGAAGAGGCATGTATCCCTTACAAAGGCATCATTGAGAATCATAAGAATGAAACAAGGTTATTCTAGTGGCACAAATTTCCTTGAGAATTTAAACTTGAGATGTCAAATAGCATAAACAAATGTAAGTCATTTGCCACTAGCTTAATTGCAATTGTTGTCATTCATCCATATGAAAGTTGTCATTGCAAAGAAACATGTCCATTAGAGCTTGCAAAGATATCTAGTTGACTCAATATTCAAGGACATGAAACCTAAAAATAAATAAATATCAATAACCATGATAAGTTTCACCTCTTAAATGTTAGTGTTGTCATATTTTGCCCAGCCAAAATAGCCCAAAAATCCCACCTTTCTTCCATCAGAAATATCCGATCTGAGAAAGCCTCAATGGAAGAAGCTTCCATCCAAAATTCCTAAAAATTCTAAGTATTTTGCCTATTTTTTGCCTTAGTTGGCAAAATTTGAGTTTGGCAAACCTTTGGTTCACTGATCGGTCAGTTCGCCGATTGGCCGCTTCGCCAACTAAAGGGACCAAAGCCAAAAAAATTCTCCTAAGGCAAAGAAGAAAGCAAAGAAGGCTTTTGTCGGCGAAATGTTTGGTTTGCAAACTCGCCAATTCATCGACCGACGAGTTCAACGATGGAAGAAATCCCCGATAGGAGGTCAAGGTAAAAGATGTAGGCAAAAGTGGCGAAAGGTTGCCTTAGTCGGCAAGTTCGCCAATCGGCGAATTTGCCGACTAAGGAAGAATGGACAAGTGGGAAGCGGCTAAGTAAAAGAAAATGAAGTGTGCCAAAGGAAAGAAAAGATAAAGAGCTTGCCTTTATCGGCGAAACTTAAGGTTGGCGAACCTTAAGTACGTCGATCGGTGAATTTGATGACAAAGGAATGAAGGCCAATCCAAGGGCAGAAAGTCAAAGTCACCAGCGGAGGGGAAAGTGAGAAAGCCTCTTGGTTCGCCGAATGGCGAAATTGCTGACTAAGCGAGGAACGAAGACACAGACAAGGCGATGGTTCGTGGCAAAGGGATTTTGCCAACCACAGGAAAGAAGTCGGCGGCCAAAGCACAGAAAGCAAAAGTAGGGCAAGTTCGTGAGCAAGAAGATTCGCCGATAAGGCGAAAAGGAGGCAAAAGATCAAACAAAAGGGAGAAATCGGAGAATCAGCAAAATTGCAAACTCACCGATTAGTTCGCAATTTCTCAAGTTCGCCGATAGGGCGATTCGCCGACATAGAAGCCCAAAAGGAGAAAACGAAGAGGACCCGATGGTTCGCCAAATGAAGATTTTGCCAACCAAAGGGAGGTAAAGCAAGGAAATCAAAAAGCGATAAGGAGGAGATCGCCATAGGGCAAATTCGCCAATAAAGGAAAAGTCAAAAGGGCGCCAAAGGCAGAATTAAAATAAACACCTTTTAAAGTGTTCTAAAAGCTTGCAGGACACGATTTCCTGAAATCACGCCATTGTTGCAGAATGAATTAAATACCTGAAGGACAACGTTGCAGATCAGTCAGATTCAGGTGGTTGAAACAGTGAAATTCTTCAATGCGCTAGTACAAACAAGGGACAAAATGAATTTGCAAGTACCATGGAAGGATTTCAAACCTTTCTTCTTCAATGCACCTGACACCCATGCATGCAGGCAATCTTCTTCTGCATTTTTTGTAGACCTGACAGGGCATGGCCACCGTCCAAGTTTGCAAGATTTCCTTATAGGGCCATGGGCCAAATTGAATGCAGTGTGGGCGCTTGGGCAAAAGCGGTTGACTAAGTTTCAGCATCTATGACAGCTACACAGTAATTGTAAAATTTATATAAGCATGTTAAGATGTATTTTTTAGGGGTTGACTGCATTGGGTCATTTTCAAAGGCAGAAAGTTCTTTGCAGGTTCAAGCCTTGTGGTTTTCTCCAGAACTAGGCAAATTTGATGGACTGTGCTCTTTTTTGAGCCTCTCATGTCTCCGTATCAGTTCACCAATGAAGGAGAGTCTGTCATTTTGTGTCTATCTCACACCTGTAATGAATTCTTCTTCTTTTGTAATGGCTATTTAGCCACTATGATCAATATAAACTGATTTTTGCCTCTCTCATTGTTCTTACACTGTGTTTATTTGATAGATGTAAGTTGTGTATTGTGGATAAAACGGTCCCTTTCATACTTTCATCTCTCTGCCTTAACCTTTGTTTGAACCTGCATAAGTCTATATGAGTTTCCTTCAGCATTTGAGATCATTACTGTGTTATGTCAATTGTTGTTAAACACCCTAAATCTTGGTGCATCACCTTTTAATTTTAGTTCCTCCCTCTTCCCCTTTTTCCTATGGACATAGCATTAGATTTAGTTGTCATTTTCTGGACCTTAAGTCCAGAAAGAGGAACTAGCCTTCTCTGGAGGTTTGGTCTCAATTGCAAGGTCCCACACCTTGAGACCAATCCCATTGTGTTGTTGGAATGCTTGAATAGATTCCAAGCAGGGTGCAATTCCAAGCGATAACAGTTCGACAGAAAATAATGTCCTCAAATTATCTACTTAACCCTAACCAAGATAATTGAAACATAATCTTCCACTACTTGAGTCCATTAGCATTGCATAACATTCATTTTACAAGCATCTACAATATCACAATAGCACAGACAGAGAGACCCAAAAGTTCATGGTATAATGAGTACCATATAAAAAGGATGAAAAGGTGAATCCAGGTCTCATGAAATCAAAGTCAATAAAAAGGATAAAAAGGTGAATTCCACTAGCACTAGGAAGAAATTTGCACACATGACCATTGTGGTAAGGATGGTCATGAAGAGTCCTCTTGTTGGAAGTTGCATCTAGAGAAGAACCCTCACAAGAAAAATAAGAAGGGTAAAAAGATCTCTAATGTTTCCATTGAGAAAGGTATTGAAATTGATTGCATTTTTGAAGTAGATTCTAGGCTTAATTGCACTACTAAGAGGGTTGATTTGACAGATAGAGAAGCATTGTTTAACATTAAGATACATGTCACTAGTGTTAAGGTTGATGCCTTGTTTGATTCATTCTCACAAACTAACTTGATTGCACAAAGCTTGGTAGATAAACATGGTTTGAAGACTTTTCAACACCCTAAGCCTATGATTTGTGTTGAATTAATGGTGCACCAATGCTAGTTGATAAGAACTATAAATTGAAGTTTGTTGTTGCATTTTAGTATGTTGATGAAATTGTGGTAAATGTTGCTCCTATAGAGTATAGACATTTGTGGAGTTATATTTGGCAGCTCCTACTCATATGACAAAAGGCAGTCTTCTATAGGAGGGGACAAATATCAAGTCATCAAAAATGGCAAATCTTTCATGTTGTATGCTATTTATGGCAAGAAGTAGTCTTCTAAGATCCTAAATCTTCATGGGAAGATGAGTGGTAACACACAAACTGTACCTAAAGAGAATACTAATATTGAAATAGTTACTCCATGTTCAAGCAAATTTTCATTGTATCATCCAAACACTTGGAGGCAAAGATGTACCAAATTTTGGTTGGCTTTTGTATTGTGGTGCAAGCTGAGATGGCATGTGTGTTTGTCAATTGGGGGATTCTTCCACCCTCATTCATTGAGTTCCAAGTTTTGGGAGACCAAAAGCCTCTGTATTAGGGAGGTGTGATCCATGAAAGGATCCAAGTTTCACTACATAGAAATGTGAGGAGTTGTGTTGCAGGTCCCAAAAAAGGTCTTCAATGGCATCAAAACTTGAATATTTTTTGCATATTTGTATTCCTCTCAAAAAATTATGCAATTTCAAAAAAAAGGCACGTTGTTTTGAGTTCATATGCAAAAGTTATAGCTTTTAGAAGGTTGGAGAGCAAAAACTGCCAAAAGGGGCAATTTCACAAGTGCCATGGCTGTTTTGAAAATGCAAGGATGGTTTTTAAAGTATTAAATGGTTTCAAAATTGTCTCTCTACCAAAAGCGGCAATTTTGCCCAAGCTCAGAAAAATGTCCAAGACATTCCAAGTTCCAGTTTTTTCTTTAGTTTCTCAATCTTTTTGTAATGTCCCCTTCTCATCAGTGATATCCAGGATTGACCGATAGCCTATTCCAGAGACCCATAGGCTAGTCGGAGGCAATAATTAGGGTTTCCAGCTGTGTGGTGCTCTTATGAGCTTTTGGGGATCTATTTGTCAATGTATGGCAGTTTGATTACTGGATTGCTTCTAGGTTTTCAGAGAGCTTCAGGGTGATATGTCATGCATTGGCATCTGAGGACTTTCTTGAGCTTACTATTTTTAGTAAGTACTATTTCTAGCAGCATGATCTGTGGCAGAGTATGGCGTTGAGTTCTTCTTTGGCAGTTTCTTGTTGGGATGGACAAGGATAATATAACATGAGCACTTTATTATTATATTCACAAAAAAAAAAGCAACTTTGGCATAATGAAATATTATAAAGTTAAGTTGTCCCCCAACGCCTAGGAGACATAACTTAATGTTATTTTAAAAGAGGGACCATGTGAGCACTTAAAGATAAATTATTTATTTATGCCAAAAGGGAATGCCTAAGGAAAGGTTAAAAAAAAGAAGAAAAGAAGTGTCTTTTTCTAGTTTTTGAAAGATGTTTCCCTCTCATGTGTGGCGCCCATATGGGGAAGTTTTCAAAAACTCTCAAGGAAGTTTCCAAGAACTCTCAAGGAAGGAAATATAAAAGGAGGTGAGGGCTCTTCTTGATGCTCATGCTTGGATATTGCTGATAATGAAATGTTATTGGAGTTCTTATTGATCTTAGGGCTTTGAGGACGAAAACCCTCATGCTTGACATTGGTTTCAATTTTCGGGTTTGAAAGAACCCCTAGCTGATTTCTACAGAGCAACTTCATACAAAGGTTGCATGTGGGCTTATTGGAGATTTTAGATCTCAATTGATATTTTCTTTTGCAGAGTTTTGGTGGGTAATCAGTATTTTCCAGTTTCAGTGTGATTTTAGTGGGTTTTCATCAATTCTGTGTTGCTGATTTTTGTATTGCTGAAATCGAAGATTCACTCATAGAGAAGAATCGGTGACAAATCTCGTTCTGGGTATTTGTCCAATCAATTCTGTAATATCCCTCATTTAGCCCAGTCACACAGATGGTGGAGATTAGCCTATCACATGACTTCCGTAGGCTAATAACAATGGTTAGGAGGTCAATTCAGGGACTTACTATTTATAGTAAGTTGGGACAGGAGCACTTTCTATTTTTAGCAAGGCAGTGGCAGATGATCGGTGCACGAGGTTCATGGTCTCGATATGACTAGAGCTCCATTTGATATAATATAAGTTAAATTAAATATTTAACTTATGTTATTTTATGAGACCTAAAATGAATTTAAGTTATAATGTAAAGTCACTTTATAAAATTAAGTTATAACTTAAAAGTGACTTACCTAGGAGATGGACGCCCAAGGTGATGAGGAGACATAAGGAGTTAATGAAAAATAAATAAAATAAAATACTTCTCTTGGGCGTTGGAGTTGAGGGAGAGATATAAGCAAAAAGTGACTTCATTTTGGCATTCATGCTTGACTATTGATTTTGCTTTTCTTTTGGAGAGTTATTCCCGTGCATTCTTGAGCTTGGAGCTTGAGGGTTTGATTTGGCTTTGCTGGGATGAAAAACCCTGCATTAGTCCCTTTCTTCGTGCGTGAAAGACCGCATCAGGAGAGGATAGTTGGAGGCTTCATTCTGGAGCTTCACCTGAGCTTTCATTTGATGTATTTTGATTAAGATTTGTGCAAATACCGAAGAATTTTTCATGGCAGATTGAGATAACAGTTGAGAGCAGATTTTAATGCAGATTTGAGTTTGATTGACAAAGTTTACACTACTTGCTAGGTCATGTTGTCTTAATGTTGGCCGTACCAACACTATTGCAGGTCGTACAGCTTATAAGGGTTATTTGAATGCTTTTTAGGACTGTTTTGTGCTTCCAACCTAGGCATCAGGAGTTATGGAGGATCAGAAATGAATTTGATATAATTTTCAGAGGGTTTTAATGCCTTTTATCTGCTGTTCATACCCCAGCTTGGTCGTACAGCTAGAAGGGAGACGTGGGTACTTGTGCTGATTTGACAGTTATTAGTGGTACCTGAAATCTTCATTGTTGGCATTTAGGACTGTATAACCTGCTGCAGCTTCATTGTTAATAGAGAACTTGCATTGTATCAAACTTTTGATGATATTCTATGGCATTGTGAGCTGACCCAAATACGGCAGCCGGACGAAGTTGAAGATCCCAACATGGGTATGTTACTGTAATTCATATTTTGCTATAATACAATCTAGGTCTTCATTAGTTTGTTCATATCTCCTTTAGTTTTTCTGGGTTTTCAGTATATTGTTCATATTCCATGTATGCAATGCAAATATCAAACATGCAAGCAAAACCCATGAAACCCTAAACATCAAACAAGCAGAAAACAAAAACAAAAAACACAGAGCAAACATATATCTGAGGGTGTATGTTACAGTGGTATCAAAGCAGAAGATTCTGCCATCCTATGAGTTTGACACCGACATGCAGATGAAATACTGAGTATGTTGCCTATGCAGTCTTTGACACATCACTATAATTTGAGAAGAAATAGGTCACAGCCGGAAATACAAACCCCACAGAAAAATCAAACAAGTTAATTGATGATAAGCTTAATGACAAGTTATCTGGGTCACATTATCAGCGCAGATGGTGTCAGGGGTAGATCCAGAGAAAATAAAGACAATTGTTGATTGGCCTCCACCTACAAACCTCACACAGCTTAAGGGCTTCTTTGGACTATGCGGTTTCTATAGGAGGTTTGTAAAGGGCTTCTCATAGATAGCTGCACCATTGACAGACTTGACCAAAAAGGGAGCCTTTGTGTGGACTGATTCAGCTCAGCAGTGCTTTGATTACTTCAAGCACTTGATGTCTACCTGCCCTGTGTTGGCAATCCCCGACTTCTCTAAGCCGTTTGAGCTAGACTGTGATGCTTCAAGAGAGGGGATAGGGGCAGTATTGATGCAGGAGAAGCACCCAATAGCATTTGAGAGTAGGAAGCTTCAAGGTGTTGAGAGGAGCTACTCGGTGTATGACCAAGAAATGTTGGCCATCATGCATGCATTGGCCAAGTTCAGGCCTTATCTGGTTGGGGGAAAGTTTATAATCAAAACAAATCATAATAGCATTAAGTATTTCATGAACCAAAAAGACTTGAACAACAAACAGCAGAAGTGGGTAAGCAGGCTTCAGGCTTATGACTTCGACATTGAGTATGTTAAGGGAAAAAGAAATATAGTTGCAGATGCTTTGTCGAGGAGACCCCACTTATGCTTATTTGGTGAGATATCTGCTGATTGGAAAGAGGTGATTTCAGCAGAGTACGCTAAGGACTCTTGGACAACAGGAGTCATTGAGGGCACCATTAAAGATGATAGGTATTCTGTGATGCATGATTTGATCATATACAAAGATAGAATATTTCTGGTGCCTAATTCACAATTCAAACATAAGATCATAAGGACTTTCCATGATGTACCCATGGCTGGCCATCCCAGATTTTTCAAAACTTATAGGTAGATTTGGGAAAGATTTACATGGAAAGGACTTAAGGATGAAGTCCTTAAGTATGTTCGTGAATGCCCCATTTGTCAACAAAATAAGCATGAGCATACTTATCCTGCAGGACTGTTACAGCCACTACCAATTCACAATCAAAAGTGGGAATATATCTCCATGGACTTTATTACAGGGCTACCTAAGGTTCAGGGGAAGGATAGCATATTTGTTGTGGTCGAAAGGCTGATCAAATTTGCACACTTCTTCGCCATTCCAGCATCATACACAGCTGTACAGGTGGCTGATTTGTTCTTTTGGGAGATCTTCAGATTGCACAGGATACCCAGAGGTATAGTGAGTGACAGGGACAGTAAGTTCCTAAGTTTATTTTGGCAGGAGCTATTCAGATTATGTGGCACTGAGTTGACTCCTAGTACTAGTTACCACCCACAAACAGATGGCCAAACAGAAATTGTAAACAAATGGGTGGAAGGGTATTTTCGTAACTATGTTTGGGGGCAGCAGAAGGCTTGGGTTAGATGGTTACACCTGGGGGAGTACTGCTATAATACGACATACCACATGTCAATCAGGATGACTCTATTCAGGGCTTTATACTGATATGATGCACCATGCTTTACAAATTTGATACTTGGTGATAGTCGAGTGCCGAAAGCAAAAGACCTATTATAGGAGAGCCAAGACATTGTGAAGGAGCTCAAAAATAACATCCAGTAGGCATAGAATCAGTAGAAGCTTTATGCTGATCAACACCGAGTGGAGAGCAGTTTCGAGGTTGGAGATATGGTGTATTTGAGGCTCCAACCCTACAGGCAGTCTACTCTGAAAAAGAGTGGAGCAAAAAAACTAAAACCCATGTTTTATGGTCCATTCAGGATTATCAGAAGAGTGGGTGAAGTGGCATATGAGCTTGAGTTGCCAGTGGATAGCAAAGTGCACAATGTGTTTCATGTTTCCAGGTTGAAGAAAGCTCTTGGCCACAATGTGATTCCTTCAGTTGAGCTTCCACCATTGGATGAAGAGGGGAAGCTAATCTTGGTACCAGAGGCGATTATTGATACCAGAGAAAGGAATTTGAGGAAACGGATCATCAGGGAATACCTGGTGAAGTGGAAGAACCTACTAGTTGAGGATGCCACTTGGGAGAATGAACAGATACTACAGCATCCTGAGTTGAGATTGCTTGAGGACAAGCAATCTTGGGGAGGACGGACTGTAATGTTCCCCATTTAGCCCAATCACAAAGATGGTGGAGATTAGCCTATCACATGACTTCCGTAGGCTAATAACAATGGTTAGGAGGTCAATTCAAGGACTGACTATTTATAGTAAGTCGAGACAGGAGCACTTTCTATTTTTAGCAGGGCAGTGGCGGATGATCGGTGCACAAGGTTCATGGTCTCGATATGACGAGCTCCATTTGATATAATATAAGTTAAATTAAATATTTAACTTATGTTATTTTATGATACCTAAAATGACTTTAAGTTATAATGTAAAGTCACTTTATAAAATTCAGTTATAACTTAGAAGTGACTTACCTAGGAGATGGACGCCCAAGGTGATGAGGGGACATAAGGAGTTAATGAAAAATTAAAAAAATAAAATACTTCTCTTGGGCGTTGGAATTGAGGGAGAGATATAAGCAAAAAGTGACTTCATTTTGGCATTCATGCTTGACTATTGATTTTGCTTTTCTTTTGGAGAGTTATTCCCGTGCATTCTTGAGCTTGGAGCTTGAGGGTTTGATTTGGCTTTGCTGGGATGAAAAACCTTGCATTAGTCCCTTTCTTCATGCGTAAAAGACCGCATCAGGAGAGGATAGTTGGAGGCTTCATTCTGGAGCTTCACCTGAGCTTTCATTTGATGTATTTTGATTAAGATTTGAGCAAATACCGAAGAATCTTTCATGGCAGATTGAGATAACAACTGAGAGCAGATTTTAATGTAGATTTGAGTTTGATTAATAGAGTTTACACTACTTGCTAGGCCGTGTTGTCTTAATGTTGGCCGTACCAACACTATTGCAGGTCGTACAGCTTATAAGGGTTATTTGAATGCTTTTTGGGACTATTTTGTGCTTCCAACCTAGGCATCAGGAGTTATGGAGGATCAGCAATGAATTTGATATAATTTTCAGAGGGTTTTAATGCCTTATATCTGTTGTTCATACCCCAGCTTGGTCGTACAGCTAGAAGGGAGACGTGGGTACTTGTGGTGCTGATTTGACAGTTATTAGTGGTACCTGAAATCTTCATTGTTGGCATTTATGACTGTATAACCTGCTGCAGCTTCATTGTTAATAGAGAACTTACATTGTATCAGACTTTTGATGATATTCTATCAGCAGCAAAGAAAGGAAGAAAAATCAAAAGATAGCAAAGAAAGCATTGGGAAAAACGAAGAGCTAAAGGTGCAAGAACAAGGAAAAAAAGAGGAATTACTTGTTTGTAATGTGCAGCCTATAAGTGAACACAATCAATGCAAAAATCAGTTATCATGCAGGAGTCTTAAAGAAGAAAAAACTTTAGATCAAGAGGAGACACATAGTACACCGTTGTGTCTTCATGTTGATCATACAGTGGAAGAGATTACGGTCATGGATCAGCCCATTAGAGATGTTGTAAACATGACACCAAGGTATGACACCTATTCTAACTTTTGCAACAGCGGTTCTAATCATGAGGTAGCATCCCTTTCACATGAAGGTAATAGTGTTAGTGAGTCTTCCTATGTTGGGACTCAAGTTGAGAGTGTTACACACGAGATATATATTGTGTATTCAAGCCACAAAGGTCCTCATTTTGTTCACCATATTGTAGAAGATGTTAAAAGGACACAAAGGTTGTGTTATGGGTGGTCTTTAAGAGCTAAGAAGGCCAAGATGCTTGCTACCCAAGCAAGACAACACTTACAAGAAGTCAAGGAAGGATACAATCTGATAGATAATGCAAGAAGACAGAGAAGAATGTGTGCATGTTGAATATACAAGGGAAGAACTTCTTGAGGTAAGCCCACAAGAAGAGCATGTTGAGTTGTGTGAAGAAGAAAGGAGGAATGATTTAGGAAATTCAGTTTGGGCATCTACTTTGCATCATGAGGTCTATGACTTTCCTCTTTTAGAGAGCTATTTGAAGGCCCAAAACAAGGATGATATTGGTCACACACTTTTATGGATCAGCCACAAGTGTTATATCCATTTGTGTGGAATCGAACATTATTGATTTCAATTTGGTTAGTCATGCATCATCTACAATGGAAGGGCAATTGTTAAGATCGTATGAAACATTTTGTCTTAGAGAGCTAATTAAGGAGACTAAGAGGTTGCTTACTAAGAAGATCTTGCATTTTGATAATGTTTGGCTTGTCCTGCATACTACACTTTGGAGTTTGCTAGTAAGGGAAAACATATCAGTTATAGAGGTGATGGTATGGATTAGAAAATGGGGCAGCAATCTTTTGACATCACATGAGCATGAATCCAAGCTAGATGGTGGTGACAAGAAATGTAGCATGGTAGATATTCATGAAAAGATAGATAAGCATGAGGTGATGGTGGGAACTTCTACTTGCCAACAATCTGAATTTATAACAGCAATGGGAAAAGAACATGAATCAATTTGTATGTTGATTCCTCACCCTTATGATGTTGATACTTTGATTGAGTATAAGGATGTCATAACTTCAAGATTTGATATGCTACAAGATTGGGCTGCCAAGTGTATGCAAGTGCGCTCTTGCATTGAAGTTTTCCAGGGTAATGAAAGAAAAGATACAATCAGTCCTAAATCTCTAGTTGGGGACAGCAGCGTTATACTCTCTCATTTACATGAACTTGCAACCCCTATTCATGGAGTAATTGGTGACAATGAGTTTCCAAAAGATAGCTTACATGATGCATTGGTTAAGCATGGCTATTTTGATGTTGCTTCTTCCAAGAGGACTAAATTTGTTTACTTTAGAACAACGGCCATAAATCAGTCCAAAGAAACTTGTAACATACACCACTCTATACATGATGAGAAGCAAGATTTCTCTAATTTTGAGTTTGTAGATGATGTTTTCAACATTAAAGAGAATGAAATGGTGTTAGGTATTCAATGGTTGAAATCTCTTGGAAGATTTGTCCAAGACTTCAACAAAATGATATTAGAGTTTACTCACATGGGTAAACACATTGTGCTTAAGCCACTAAAGAATGAGACAAAGGATGGGACAGTTAAGAGCATGTTTGTTTGCTCTAACATTGATGACTTCAAAGGCATGGATAAGAATGAAGAATTCAGTCCTAATTTTCTGAATTTGAACAGCATGGATATATCCTCACTTCCTAATTATATTGTAACTTCTAACCATTGGGAAAGGAGTGATATTGTTTCTACTTTGGTTGGTACACAAGATGCATGCATTGGTCATGGTAATTTATATGATGCATCTCACTTTAGGACTGATTTTAAACACTTTGGAGTAGTTGATTTAGAGCAGTCCCAAAGGTTGAATGATGGTTGGCTAGAGAGGGCAAAGCAAGCCAAGTTGTTGGCTCAACAAGCCAAGCTCCATCTTCAACATATTCATGATATGCACCATTCTTTAGATGATGATGATCAAAGGTTGACTAATTCAGAAAATTCAATTATTGTTGATTATTTTCTTGATATTGATAATGATTTTGTGGGGGACACTCCTAGTGGGCCAGCCACTCAAGAGTTGTCTTTGATGAGTGTTGATGGCATCTATGCTACACCTTTGGGTTTGTCACCTATTTCTCATGACATGGCAGCGATCTATTTGTTGATTGGTGACTTCATATTCATAGATTTCTCATGGATTAGTGATTGTCCTAGTTGGAATCATATAGCACTTCCTGATTTTTCATGGTTTACATCAGCGATTCAGCGGCCTAGGAGTGTGTGGAGGTATGTCTTTTGGATGGACATGGAGTATGAGATAGATTTCTTTGGTTTTCATTGGTTTGATGACACCTATGATATCATTCTTATCGCCGGCTTGGGTTATATCAGCGATGTTGAGAGACTTCATGTGTTGATGTATTGGCATGTGACAGTTCATTTATACATCTTTTTGCTGGACTTTCTTCATGGATGGTTGTCTCATGGTGTTTTGTTGAGATATTTCTTCCTCATCTCATACAATAGGTTCTACATTTTGGTTTGGGATCCAGGTATTGATTTGTTGAGTGCATTGTTACACATGGATTCTATTGAGTTGCTTCATACTTTGTGGTTTTATGGCGTATATATCAGAGTGGAGCAGCCGATTTATTTGCGATTGCTTGAGGGCAAGCAATCTTGGGAAGGGCGGACTGTAATGTCCCCTTCTCATCAGTGATATCCAGGATTGACCGTTAGCCTATTCCGGAGACCCGTAGGCTAGTCGGAGGCAATAATTAGGGTTTCCAACTGTGTGGTGATCTCTTTTGAGCTTTTGGGGATCTGTTTATCAGTGTATGGCAGTTTGATTACTGGATTCCTTCTGGGTTTTCAGAGAGCTTCAGGGTGATATGTCATGCATTGGCATCTGAGGACTTTCTTGAACTTACTATTTTTAGTAAGTACTATTTTTGGCAGCATGATCTGTGGCAGAGTATGGCGTTGAGTTCTTTGGCAGTTTCTTGTTGGGATGGATAAGGATAATATAGCATGAGCACTTTATTATTATATTCACAAAAAAAAAAAACTTTGGCATAATGAAATATTATAAAGTTAAGTTGTCCCCCAATGCCTAGGAGACATAACTTAATGTTATTTTAAAAGAGGGACCATGTGAGCACTTAAAGATAAATTTATTATTTATGCCAAAAGGGAACACGTAAGGAAAGGTTAGAAAAAAAGAAGGAAAGAAGTGTCTTTTCCTAATTTTTGAAAGATGTTTCCCTCTCATGTGTGGAGCCCATATGGGGAAGTTTCCAAAAACTCTCAAGGAAGTTTCCAAGAACTCTCAAGGAAGGAAATATAAAAGGAGGTGAGGGCTCTTCTTGATGCTCATGCTTGGATATTGTTGATAATGAAATGTTATTGGAGTTCTTATTGATCTTAGGGCTTTGAGGACGAAAATCCTCATGCTTGACATTGGTTTCGGGTTTGAAAGATAACCCCTAGCTGATTTCTACGGAGCAACTTCATACAGAGGTTGCATGTGGGCTTATTGGAGATTTTAGATCTCAATTGATATTTTCCTTTGCAAAGTTTTGGTGGGTAATCAATATTTTTCAGTTTCAGTGTGATTTCAGTGGGTTTTCATCAATTCTGTGTTGTTGGTTTTTGTATTGCTGAAATTGAAGATTCACTCGTAGCGAAGAATCGGTGACAAATCTCGTTCTGGGTATTTGTCCAATCAATTCCTCACCCTAGGGCGCCCCTATGCCTACATTTTCATCATCTTTGGCGGAGTTTCTGATTTTTTATGCCAAATCGCCCTCCTTGGGAAGTACGGCCCTCCTGGCATGTGCATCGGGTTGCGTGCATTAAATATTGTGCAACTTACAGTGGGTTTTCAGTGTTGGGGTTTGGACGTCCAGGCCATTGAAGTCATTTGCAACTGATTTGACGTCATTCAGAGACTCGGTGTGGATTTTGTGAGCATTTCAAGGGTTTCCAGCACTTTCCTGACAGGCTGAAAAAGTACATCAGATTGCTGTACCTTTGGGTATTTTAATATTTGTAATTCTGATTTGTATTAGACTTGCTGAAAAATGAATCAATAAAGCTCTTGTTTCAATTTATGCTTGCAATTTATTTATGCTTGTAAATCAATGTTCCCATGTTGTCATATATTGTTGTTATATTGTTGTTGTGATATAGAAATAAATAGGGAAAAAAAGAAGGGGGTAATTACACTTTTCTACTTCCAAATGTTTCCTAAGGTTTTATAACTCTATAAATATGCAATGTAATCTCGAATTGAGCATCAAGGAGAGAAAGAGGGGATTTAGAGTTGCATTTTATCCATTTTTTGAGTTCCTAGTGACTGTAGAAAGTTGTTATCAGGGATGTGGGGTTTTTGAGAGATTGTAAGGGTCTTAGAAGTATAATTTTATAAAAGTAGTGGGTTAACACTAATTATCAAGCCCAAGAGGCTTAGACCAGTTTGTAGTGCCATTTGAAAGCAATAAAGGCCTTCAAAGACAATTATTAAGGCCCCTTATGTATTTCATTAGTACTTCATCATCTAGCACATCTTTACTCATTTGAATAGCCCTTCTATGAAATTCACTAGTGTATTATTCTACAATTTGTTTCTCTTTCTATTTTTAAAATTGTCATTCCATACTCTTTTCCTCTTTGTGATATATTGGATAGAACTGCTTCCTAATTAATTGTTTTAAATCTTCCCAAGAACTTATAGGTGTTTTTTCAAAGCCATGGAATACAAGAGGCTCTCAAACCAAGTTAAAGCATGTTTTTCCAAACCTAGTCTTGCAAATGAGATCTTTTGATCTAAAGTAAGAGTATGAATACTCAACTATACCTCAAGCTGTGTAATCCAATTGTCCAGTTTTTCCCCACCTACATCTCCTTCAGGTGGTGGTATCTCAATCTTGGCCTCCTCCCTGTATAGAAACTTTCTTGGAAGACTTCTCCACCTTGGGTGCTTTTTCTTCCTCATTGGATTCCTTGTCTTTGTCCAATCTCTCCAAGAGGACTTCCATAAGGTTCGTCATGGTCTCCATGGACTAAGATAAACTTGTAATGGCATTCTCCATCTTGGAGAACCTTGCTTCAGCATCTACATATTCTCCTTCACCTTCCATGCTTCTCAACTCTCTCTTCCACTTACAAGATTCTATGTCTCTTTACAAAGGCAGAATATTTTTTTCCACTCAATCTAGTTGTGGGCATGAACTTGCAAAACACTCACAAGACACCTCCCAAATGAATGAACTTTCTTTGATACCACTTGATCCGCAAACTCTAATGGTTATATCATATGTAAATTATCAACATATGGAATTAAATGAGAACAAACAATAGACTATAATTAACTTGCAAGAATCAACAAATTTCAAGGATATTAGAGAGAAAATGAACACTACAAGACAAGCGACACCAATGTACCCTGGAGAAACGTACTTAGACTAAAAACTCTAGTAAAACATAAGTCTCACTTAGAATCACTTCAAATGGAACTACAAACTGCTCTAAGCCTCTTGGGCTTGATAAATGGCATTAACCCACTGGTTTTCTGCCTCTAAGACCCTTCAATCCCTCAAAAAAGGCATTGCCCTTTAAAAACTCTCTACAGTAACTAGGAATTCCTAAAAATGCATAAAACACCACTGTAAATCCCCTTCCTTTTCTCCTCAATGCTCAATTCAAGCTTACATTTCATATTCATAGAGTTAGAAAGCCTTAGGAAACCCCTAAAAGTTGAAAAGGCTAAGAAACCGAAGAGAAAACAGAAAACTGGAATGTCTCAGGATGTTTTTTTGAGCGAGGGCGAGACCCCCGCTTTCAGCAAAGAGGAGGTTTTGAAACTGCTCTGGCACTTTCAAAACCGCACTTGCATTTTCAAACTGCCACTGGCACTTTCAAAACCGCCCTTGCCACATGTTTGGTTTTTGAGCTCAAGGCCTTTTTGATATTTTGAAACTTTGGACTACAGACTAGACACAAAGAAGGACGTGAAGTTGACATGGTGATTTGGGGCGCAAGGGTGCCTGGGGAACAACACATTCAAACTGATTCAAATGTGTTATGAAGAGGATCAAAATTCAGAAGACAGTGCAAAATATTATTTAGAGTGCTCAAACAAGAAGAAAAATTTAAGAGCAAGAACTCACCATGTTAGAACTTTAAATTGCAAGATTGTATCATGCAAAAAGTTTTGTACAAGACTGGAGAGGTCAGATGTGTTACAAGATGTCTATCTGCTGCTATCTTGTTATCAACCTATGAATCTTCATCAATCTATGAAAGAATAATCACAGTACATTAATATAAAAGTTTCAAAGACAAAGGAATATCTTGGCAGTTACAAGAAACACAACCCTCCATCTTTAGCCAACTCATTTTTTTTTGTATTATCATTTTCTCAAAACATTGTAGAACAGCTGCAGAAAACAGGGCTGACATTGTCAGAGTTGTTCAGCATGAATGGTGAGGAGTTAGGATGTGTCATATGCCCACATATTCTAGGAGATGTTATAAAACTGATGCTAAAGACAGCATATGACATGATGCCACGAAGTTATGCCAATGCTCTGTAGGTTGATTAAAGTCACATATCCTTCTAGTTAAGTTGCCATTACTTGAGAGGTAATGGTTCCATTGTGTCAAGCTACAAAAGAAGATGTGGAAACATATTTGCAACTTAAATTTTTGTGAACCATTTTCCCTGAAAACGTATTTGACCCATGGATCTGACAAAGAGGTATTTCTTGTTTTTTAGTGTTGACTTTGGTGTCGATTACTTGATCCGCTTTAGGTATAGAGTTGCAATTAAGAACGATTACTATTGCAATTAGCTATAGAAATTTGTCAAGCCTAGAAATTTGCAAACATTTATAAGGGTCTTTGGTATTGCCCATTTTTGTATGATGTAATCTTAGCCAAATCCACATATACTCTGTGTGTATTATGTTGGTGTTTAATTTTGTTAGCCATGGGTTTGCTTAAATTTTGCTCTTGAGTCCTCTGAAAATCTTTGAGAATGGTGTATGGTTGTTGTTGAGGCATCATTTTCAGCTTCAGTCTTCAAACTCTCTCTAGAGAAATCAAGTTCTTCTAGCTAGAATCATCAACAATGAAGTGACCAGGTTGTCTTAAGAACCACATTTAAGAATGGAACAAATGATCTACTTCTTTTTATATCTGAATTAGAAGATGAGGCAATGTTGGCAATAGCTACCATAGCACTCGACGCACAATTCACAACTAGTTTACCATTATCCTATGTTGTTGTAGAATTGGATGCTTCAATCTATGCAAGCAAAGCTTTTCGACCATGACATTCCTTATTAGAGTGTCCCTGTTATTGTGTATTGTGCACCACTTGCTTAGTTTTGTTTGCAATTGCTTCTTTTGTTCTTCAAATGACGTGTTCTTTTTCTAGGATTGAGACGAAGGTGCTTTTCCTTGTTTGAATGTGTTTGGATCCTGACGTAGGATTCTTATTCTACATCTAATATTGGGACTTGGAATCTTCACTCTTAGGCTAATGCTTGTCTTTCAGTTCAAATTTGCATGTATATTTGTATGTTTCTCTTGAGGAAATATGGTGGAAATCAATGTTAATCTGAAGATCAGGTTTCAAGCTTGACCTATACTTCAAAATGAGATTTTGTTTGGACTCTTGAATGTTCAACTTGGAATCAAAGTGTGGAATATATCACTCTATTCTTGAATGGATGGGTGGCACAATCTAAGAAAAATTGGGAATACTTGATGTATTGATCCTCATAGTTTCAAAACAAGGTATAATAAATTTCTTACAGTGCTTCCACAAAACCATTCCAGGTATCTATGAGTGTAATGTCATCCTCATGGATAGTACAATAATAGATAATTATTCCACCATTTTTTGGTAGACAAGGAAACTTTCAAAAGTGCAAAGGAAGCCTTTTCTTGATCAATAAATTGATTATCACATAGTCTATGCAAGTGAGGCTAAGCCAGTTTTCTAGAGCATTGGCATCTATTTTGCCTTCAAAAATAGGGACGTCTAGGTTGACTTGTATCTTGCATGGCATTTGGCCTCCAAACAATCTATTTGGTGCCAAAGTAGATGAGTCTAAAGGAGACTTGAACATACAACAAAAGTTGAGTGAAGTGATCAATGATGCCCGCTCTTTCTCATACATCATGTTGCTCTAACTCATCTTCTTGTTGCTGTCAAGCACACTCTATCATTGTCTGAAACATTTTTGAAGTTGGCATCTCTACCATAGATTTGATGGCCATATGTTGAGATTGTGATAAGAGATGCAAAGAAGGATTGTGAGTTTCGAGATCAAGCTTCTTGTACTCAAACCTCATATGAGTGGGCATACAAACTGCATAAGGATTCACATATTTGTGCTCTGATACTGCTGATCTAGAGGCCAAGAGTGCCCAAGGAACAGCACACTTAAAACTGATTCAAATGTGTTAAGAATAGAATAGAAAGACAGAAATGATTAAGTGCTGGATATTAGTTAATGTGCTCAAACAAGAAGAGAAATTCAAGACGGAGAAGACACCATGTTAAAACTATAAATTGCAAGATTGTGTTATGCAAAAAGTGTTGTAAAATATTCGAGAGATCAGATGTGTTACAAGATGTCTATCTTCTGCTATCTTGTTGTCAACCTATTAAAATTTAATCTTCATCAATCCATGAATGAATAATCATAGTACATTAATATACAAGTGTGGAAGACAAAGGGAAGTCTTGATAGTTACAAGAAACACAACCATTCGTCTTCCTTCATCCCATTTTTTTGTTATGTCGTTTTCTAGAAACATTGCAAAATGGTTCTGTAGAACAAGGCTAACATTATCACAACTGTGCAACATGATTGGAGATGAGTTAGGGTGTCATGTTGTGTCCATGTATTCTACTGGAGCTAATAAAACTAATGGTGAAGACAGCATATGGTGCGAAGTAAAACCATTGAACGGCAAGTCAATCGAATTCACAGATCCTCTTGAATCACACAGATGAAAATCTAAAGATGGAACTTTTAGCAAGACAACTCATAGTATAAACATAAAACATGCATGTATACTTTTTTAACACAAAGTGTCATTGTGAAGTAACCTTGAAAGAGGTTTTTGACTTGATGCTTTGTTAGAGTGTCGTTACTGGTTTTTGAGCTAATAGAACTCCTTTGATCCATCGTTTCTAGTTTTCATCTCAATGGATCCAACCACAAATCATTGTTTTTGATTTTTATGTTGCATTGGTAATTGTGACAACATGTTAGTTACCATTTGTTTTTGGTGACAAATGTCTCATCTCCAATTGACATGGACATATCATGACCCATTTGTGTCTCTATGACCCTAGCCCCAAATTTTGACCAAATGTACATTTGACTCATGAAAATTTGGGGTACAACACAATAAAAATTAAAAGAATGATCATATTGAAGTTGTCAATCCATTCTTATCTTCTTCGACACCATGGTGTAAATATAACTCTTCATACTACATTCTATGTTTGTAATATACTAAGTGGGTTGGTAGAAAGGAGGCCTACTTAGATAAACTATGCCACTTAATCACATTCCCTTCTTTTAAGTATAATTTCTATTGTCTAAAACTGGCTAAATATCTTTGAACATCACCTAGAAGCAGAGTTGCATGGACATGGATATGGTATCGGATATGGATACAACCATTTTTCGAGACCCCTAATATGGATACGACATCATATATAAAATAATTAACAATATTAAAATCTAATTATAATTTATATATGTATAATTATCGTTAATCATAATATAATATATATATTATATTATGATTAACAATAATTATACATATATAAATTATAATTAGATTTTATTATATTATGATTAACAATATTTATACATATATAAATTATAATTAGATTTTAATATTGTTAATTATTTTTTATATTAATATATATATATATATATATATATATATATATATTAACAATATTAAACTTAATCTCCTGATAACGGGAGAGATCATTAGGTAGACATGATGGTTTTTATCTCCCGAGAAAAGATACGTGTGAGGTGACGGTGTCCAGGCTGGTCTTTCATTAACTTGGGTGGTGTGTGGTAGTGGCGAGTGCATTTTCTTTTATGGTGTTGAGTTTTCATTGTGTCTGGCTCATTCTTTTGTGTTTGTTTCTGCAATGGTGAAGGTTAGGAGTTCTCCTAGCTCTGGTGGAGAGATGAGTGGCGATTGCGGCCGCGACAACGACAAAGGAAAAGGCAAGGTGGGGGCTTTCATTCCCCGGCGTCATCAAATTTAGAGGAAGGTGGTGAGCAACTCGGTGGGTGGAAGGATGAAGAGGGCATACACTCCTCGCATGCGGTTAAACAAACTTTCTGAGGAGGCCATGGCTAATTTTGTGACCCTGGTCGAATTTGAAGTCAAAAATCCAATTCTGCAAAAGTGGCTATGCCGGATGCTATCCCTTGCAAAAGATGTGGACGGTCAAGATGGCGGGAAGGTACAGGAGATGATGGCTAATCTTTTGCTTGACCCTAGCACTTCGCGTGGTCACTAGAATGTGTTTGGGGTGGCACAATCTTTGACCCTGGCAACATTGACGTCCATTGCAGCAGCCTCTGTGTTAGTTCATGAAGATATGAAGATATGGTGGAGGCGTCTAAGGCTACGAAGGAAAACCATGAGGTGATTTTGGGCCATGTTCATGACGTGATGTTGGGGGTTGTTGAGACTCGGAGGACGATGGAGCACATTGCAGTCAAAATGGGAGTGCCTGTGGAGGAGCATGCTCGGCCAGATTTCACTTGTGCCTGTGACGAGGAGGGGGATTTGGTGGACCTGACTGGGAAGGCAGATTAGTAATCTTGTGATGTTAGATAGTATATAGGGGTTGGGGAGAGGGCCTTGTAATTTGCCCTCTCACCCTATTTATATGTTAATGTATCTTGCTGTTAAGAGTTGGTTAAGACAATTCTCTGTTCAGATTTAAGGGCTAAGCCCTATTTTTGATGGGTCCCTGGTCCCAAACCAGGGTTTTTACAACAAAAAAACAATATTAAATTTCATAATATTTAGTATAAATAATATATATTTAACAATTTAACAAATATATTATATATCAATAAATTAAGATTAATGAATAAAAAACAATATTAAACTTAATAAAATTTTAATAAACTAAACTTAAATTAAAAGTTAAATTGTTTTAAACTTAATAAATAAATAAATAAAAGTTTAAAAAGTAAGTAAAAGCTAAAAAAATAAAAAATAAAGGGATTCTCCCATAAAGTCGCCAGTGTTCAAGACCTAAGAAAACACTCAAATTTGAATTTTGTTCCATATATTCTCTCGCAATTCCCTATGAAATCTAGAGAAAAGGTAATCCTTACATGGATGTATCATTTCTCTGCTTGTGGAGTAAGGAAGCACTTATGCTAGCATATCCAAGGAAGATTTAGTCGACAATTGAACAAGCTAGATCCTATCAATATTATCATACATGATGCCCAATCAAAGAAAAGTAAGACAAGTAATTTAACAACAAATAATTAGGTGCTCATGCTCGAATGACTGAAATCTTGCTGCATCTCTCATCCGCATCTCCAGCTATCATTGAGAAGTTGTGGAATGCACGAATTTTAACAATTTAGGGTTAATTTTTTGGGATACAACACATATATCATGAGAATGCCATATCTACGCGTATCCAGCACAATTTAAATAATGGTTTTTTGAGGGTATGGCCAAACACAGTATCCGAGCCGTATCCATATCTGCGATGGCGGTACGCGTACTAGGGGAGAGGGGGTGGCGTATCCAATAACGCTACCTAGAAGGTTTGCAAGATGCCAATAAGTAAGCACTTGTTTGGTATTTTGTAAGAATGAAGTTTTGATCATTGAATCTACTTGTATCTAAACCTTCTCAATTCAATAATTAGTTGCTTTCACAATGCTCTAAAAAATATATTGCCTTCTAAAACGTCTCTATAAATGGCAGCTAGTCCTAGGTTTACCCACAAAGACCATTAGTATTGATCTTGTCCTTGTCCCAAGAAGGTGGAAGTTGTAATGCCTATTTTACATATGTACTAACTACCAATGATAATGTAGCTGATTGGCAAAGATGATATCACTTTCCAAACATTCCCTCTTTTCCTAGCTGTTAACCTGCCTTATAAGGAGATTATATTTTTTTGGAAAATCTGCAGTGTTTTGTTAAGAAAACTATGCCTTTTTCAAAAAGTTGCGGTGACACCACTTATAGTCTTCCTATAGGTCCTGGGCATAGTTACCAGCTATGTTCCTTAGATTTCAGCTATCGGTTCCTATTTTTAAGGATTATAATGCTAGGTGCATCCCTTTTCAATTTATTAGTTCTTAAATATAACCTTATCTTGAAAACTCATTTCAACCCCAGGAAATCTTTATCTCATGCTCTTGCCTGCACTATTGCTCAATCTATTAACTCTCTTAGAACACATACAACTCCTACATCATTGTTTTAAACTCGAGGGTTTCAACCTTGATTATGGGTGTAGTGTGAAGTCTGCTTTTACTTGGTTTATTACCTTATGGCATTGGCTAGTCTTTTTATGTCTTTAGCTCTAATTACTCCAAATACCAGACATCAAGCCTCAACAAAACAATATGACCAAAGGCAGAGAGGGTGGGGATCAAACTTAATCCTCTTCCCACCTAACAAAAACCTTTTGCAGTATCCACCAGCTGATTCCTCGCTAGGAGAAAGATGCCACAATTTTAAACTGACTGCTTTGATCCACAAATAAGTTAAAAAATGGTGGTTGTGTGGACCAAAGGCCAGGGTCCCACACCATACTAGCACCTCCATGCCATGTAAACATCCTTCCAACTTAGGTCACCATGAAAGTTGCCCATATAACTATCTGTCTAATTTTCACAATGGTCCATTTGAAGTGGCATGCCAGGTACGGTAGTAGACTTGCAATAGATTCAGTAAGGGGGAACATTCTCAATCAGCACACATGCAGAAAAATATCAGTGTACTTGACTAGATCCAGTGTGGTCTTCAAGATGGCACCTTCTCAGCAAATATATTGGTGTGTATATCACACAACTCTTATGTAGTACAGCATGCTTCAAACTGTAGCCGTGCAGTACCAACACCCTGCTACATCCTTAGCCCCTTCTGCAAGAAGCACCAAAAGACAACATATATGTTGCAAACTAAATTTTGCTCAGAGTAGTAACAATTATGAACAAAAAGATGAAATTGTTACTACTTTGAATTCAAATCAATTGCTACTCTCCTTATGCCATGAGGCAAAGCACAACCTGATCCAATACCATGATGAAGACAATAAGCGTCTCAATAAAGATGCTTGTACACAACATAAAGAACAAGATACAAAGAAAGAACAAAAATAATATTGATTATTTTCTATAAAAGCATAGCTCAAGATAATGATACATAAATCCACAACCAAGACATATTAATTCATTATTTATGACACAACAATCATGAATTTGATTTGGCTGACTCGACCTCTAAAGTCAGCCCGAACACCTAAATAAATTTTATGTTCTAACACGATGCTACATTGGAAGGTCTAGATTTACTATAGAATCCAACAGTTGAATTGCTTCTGAAGATTGCAATCTGTTTCCAGTAGAGAAGAAATACCAAGAATAACAAAAAAAAATGATGGTGAAACAAAAATCTGTTTTGAAAGGACTAGCATAGGAACTTCGAAGCATTAGAAGGTAAATGTTAGCCTGAGAATTTAAAAAATAGAGGGTCAAGTAAATATAAAATAGGCCATAAAGCCTTATTGTGGGATATGATTTAAGAAAATCCTTAGCATATGATCAGTCGCAGGTAGTCTGTGAAGACTAGTCTTTGCAAGTGTAGTGCTCCAACTTCTCTTGGAGTCTCCTAGGCATAAAACTTCCCTCAATACCTTCTCATGAAAGTTTATTCAACCCTATGAATTATGTGAAATGCTAAGAAGCAAAGGGCTGACAGGGTCTATGGTGAAGCTATGGACCTGGATATCTCATCCTTTGTCAATGACAAAATTCAAAACCCCTGAGCTCAAACCTGGATCCACCATATGTTTCATGCAGCCAGAGATATGGAAAATCTGGTGGGTAGTAATCTACAGTGAGCTGTGAACAATTTAATGCTGGACCCTAAATATAACTTTGATGTCAAATGTGTTTGATGTGGCAGCAAACCTATCTGATGCTGGGATTCTCTCAAATGCAGGAGGAACTTACATGCTCTGTCATGACCGCATGGACTTGCGAGAATCCATGATGATCACCGCAAGGACGATGGAGATGTATGGAGTTTTTTGATGAGGAAAAGGAAGTTAAATAGATACTTTCGAAGATAGTTGTAGTGAGCTAACTTGGAAAGTTTGACAATTTTTTGTGGACCTTGGGAAGTCTCTAAGATATGCATATGCATATCTTAAAGACTTCCCGAGGTCCACATAAGTTTTTCAAAATGGGGACTACTATGGTACTTGAGTGTGGAAACTGTTTGTTTTTAGAATTTCTGTTTCTCGTCTTGTGGGGTGGGGGTGGAACATGAGACCCTTCATGGGTCAGGAAAGCATGCTGAGTGCATAGTGCAGAGTGAAACAGAGTGAAAGTAATTAATTATAGGATGGCTGAAGGCAAATGTCCTATGAATTGACCTGTGCTTTTTTATTTTATGCAGGTGAAGTTTAAGGAAATGGCAAAAATTAAGAAATTCTTTGAGTACTGTGTGAGGAATAGGTTGCTTTTAGGAATGTTTTTAGAATGACTGAGCTTCAAATCTTAGGCTATGCAGATGAGTAAATGTTTGCCTATGCCTACAGCCTGCCTACAATGAGACCGATTAATAATAAGGTTGGATTCAAATTTTAGAATGAGACATGGAAAATATAAGGGTTTCCAGCCTTAGCTAAAATCCTCATAAGGCTTATTTAAATTTTAGAAAGACATGGAAAAAAGCAGGTTTCCAGCCTCAGCTAAAATCCTCATTTACGTAAGGTGGGTTTCCAGGATATGGATTGATGATAAAGATTTGAAGCTAGTATTTTCCTATCTCTAGTAGTTCAGGCCAGCCTTTGTTGAGGCAATTGAGGGTGAGCTTGGGGTTAGCCTTACAGGATTTCCTTCTTTTGCTGGTCTGGCTCATATTCCAAGAGAGAATTTTTTCTTTTTTTAAATGTGTAATTGCTTGAAAAGATTTAAATTAGAATACATACAAAACAAGTTACTTGCTTTGAGATTAATTTTCATGTATTTAAATTGACGACATAGAATAAGTTTTAAGTTTGTTTAATTATTTATTGAGATTCAACTTTCAAGTTAATCCTATTGACCTATAGTTTATGAGTGGCGGCTCAAAAGAACCTGTCCACCATACTACTGTGATGCTCCCAGGGATGAAGTACTCTGGACTTCCAGGGAGATCACCCATCCCAGAACTACATAGAAAAAGTTCTAAACTTTCTCAATTTGTGAAGGTTCGGTGAATGTTTATAATAGCTTTAGGCCTTGGAATAGATTATATGTTATACGCTGTACTCAAGCATTCCTCTTTGTAATTGCTGGCAAATTATAGAGAAGATTATGAGTGAAAAGCATCTGCATAACATGTTCTGAAATAAGTGAAAGGAATAATTACATACGGTTGACGAGGTGGCCCTAAAGACTTTCGCGATGGCTCATGTTTTCCGTTGTCAGATAATGATGAAGGCTTCTTCTTGTTTGATTCCGAAGCCCCAGGAGGCCGTTTCTGATTCAAACTCTGCCTTCTGCTTGGCAGTGACGGAGATATGCCTGTCACCTCATTATTCTTCATCTTCCCAATTCAATTTGGCGATCAATAATATGTTACAAATATACCCTTCCACCTGCGAACACTCTTGACTCCAATTCCGTATAGATAAGGCTTCAAGGAAGTGATTCCCTCGCCCGATTGGAGAACTCAAAACAAAAATTCTGTATGATTTCCAACTGTTATTTCTTTCGTAGATAATTATACATCAAAAATAGAGTTATGATGGATTTGTGGCCTCCGAATCCTCCGATGAAGGGAAATTCAACCCTAGCTATTTATTAATCCTCATCAACAAATAATTATATCAATATACAAAGTTTTTGGAGGCCGAACTGAATGTTTCCTCCATTCTTTCCAATTTGCATTAATTGGAAAGTCAAAATGAAGGAATCTCTCCGTCGTGATGAGACGGCCTGTTGGCGAATAGGATTTAATTGAGACAAGTGGGAAGTGCTCGATTTAACGACTCCCTCTTATAAACTAATTTACTGGACAATGGGAAACCGTCAAACAAAAGATGTGGGGCCAAATCGGCAATGCCCAATTTGGGTCTTCCTCGCCAAATCTGACACGTTTATGTTTCTGCATTTTTCTGATTTTTCATTTTTAATAGGTAGATTCCTTGTGCTTCTCTTACAATCCGTGGAATTTCTTTTTGAAATGTTTGATTGTATGGTGAAGATCAACCCAATCCAGCGTGGAGGACCGACCACTCGAATTCATGGATTCTCTCTATCACAAAGATTGGGTAGTAATTGCTGGTCTGCAACAATACCATCCACTCTTTCTCTCTCTCTTGCTCACGAAGATATCTCTATACAACAAAAATCTGGGGCAATAGATTAACCCTGCACTAATCTATGCTAATGAATGGATATAGATATTTGAGAGTGAGTAAGTAATTAATAATAAAATTTTAGGATATAGAGTTGGATGAGACTCATAAATGTAAAATTAAATTTATAAAATTTAAATAAAATAAATATGATATTTAGTTTGATTTTGGATGGAGGAATATGTTATTGAAGGTGTCAGATATTGGTTTGTGAATATGTTGAAAAAAATGTCTTTGTTTAGATGAATGTTTCAGAATTTGTGAATTGATTGTACTTTGTTTGAATTCAAATTGTGCCTGTGAAATTAACCCTGGACTTAAGGGAGTGAACTCATAGGGAATTGATGACTATAGTAGATGTATATCAACTTGTTCTGCCTATGTCTGAAGTGGAGTGGTGTCTAGAGACATCTTTTGAGAACTTGTTTGGCAAAGATTTATTCTCCTTTAATCAAGCCCCTAAGAGAACCAATTTAATAGCGATGAACCAAGATTGAAGATAGTAAGAAAGCATGTAGTATGCCTAGGATGATCAGGCAAGCAAGCAATGCAAAATTCATACTCCTTTAATGATCTTAACCTAGGTGAGCTCACACATTTCAACATCATTTCAAATGAGTAAGGAATGTCCTTATATAAAACAACAAAACATACAAATTAACACAAACATGCACTAGGTTGGCTCACAATGACTAGTAGGAGGAAATCGATAAGGTTTAATCTGAATTTTAAGATTTAAAAGTGTGTGTTTTAGGTCTGTGATTGTGAAAATGGCTTGAGCCAATTTTGCACTCATGAATCTCATTCAAGGTGGCAAATGGAGGATCTAAGGATTAGAACTCATTCCTAGGGATGAGTGATGATGATGAAAGGTTGGGATAATGTCATGAATCAAATTTCACACAAGAGTGTGCCACTTGTAAGCTTGTTATTGCATAAAGGCACTTTAATTGAAGTGGGCCCAAAACATAAGGGAAAAGGGTATGGGTATGTGATTTTCATCATTATAATAGTAAATATCAATCAAACTTAAATTATTTAGCTAAGATTAATAAATGTTAATGACAAAGAAAGGTTTAGGATGTACTTAGCTTCATTAGTTGCTCTTGGGTAGTTAATGGTTGATTTCATAAACTAGACCATGACTGATAATCAGAATCCAACTTTTGAAATTGAACATAGTTTGAATTATTATAAATCTACTTAGAAGCCCTACCCTACTCCTAGACAAAGCTACGCCTGCAATATGATTCTCCTAGCATGGTTTAGTGTTAGTGGCACAATTATATCCTTAACTCTCCTTCTCTTTGGTACTTGTGCGCCTATGTATCCAAACATGGGTGGTTTCGAGAAGCACCTTGGGGAGATTAGTCGTGTGTGAAAAGAAAGTGTGGAACTTCCTTTAGAACTAGTAAATCTTTGTTGTTGTTGAACAAGTTGGAATAAACACCAAGAAAAAATGCAAGATACCTATATGATAAGTCAATTGTGTAGTATTTGGTTATGCAAGTGTTGATGTAATGTCAATAATATTTTAATGCTTTGATTCCTTTTGATGATCCAATGTGATTTCTTTTTATGGCCTAGGGATTTTTCCTGAGCACATGATCTTTAATGCTCAATTTGAGTTATTTGGCATGCAAGTTGATGATAAGTATCAATCAAATTATCTCCCCCAGATAATGGGGGTGGCGGAGTTGATTCCAAGAAGAAAAGATTGGAGGCTAAATGGGAACTGCCGAGTGTAGGGTGGTTTAAACTAAACTTTGATGGGGCCTCTAGAGGCAACCCGGGAGTATCAAGGGTTGGTTGTGAGGTAAGGGACTTCAAAGGAGGTATGGTGGGTAAGGCATTTAAGAAGCTAAAACCAAGTTCAAACAATGTCATTGAACTCCAAGCATTAGGACTGGGGCTGCAACTATGTCTAAAATGGGCATTAGAAGGGTGGAAATAGAAGGAGATTCACATATTGTTGTGAATGCTATAAGGAAGGGGGACATACCTTATTGGAATCTAAGGATCCTTTTAGATGAGATTTTTTAGTATTTAAAGAAATTTGATGATTATGCTATCAATCATATATATATATATATATATAGAGAGAGAGAGAGAGAGATTAACTATGAGGCGGATAGGCTAGTGAACGAAGCCATCGATGGGAAGGAAGATTTGAATTGGGAGATGTCTTTCTAATTATTTATTTTTGCAATTGAAGGAAATTTATAGAACAAGACAAATCATTAGGGCCTAAGCAGCAAATGACAAGCGTGGGAAGTGGTTCTACTTAGCTTGTCATGATGAGAAGGCTAGCGGAGTTGACAGGGGTTTTAAAACAAAGAACTTGCCCTTTTAATGAAGGAATTATCAAAGCTTGAGGTAGTTCTGCAGCTGAAATGGATACCCCAATCTTGTTGAAAGGAGCCAAGAGGCAATTGGCATTTCTGGGGGAGATTTTGGACCAACGGATGCAAAATATTTTAAAAATCCAGAGCGGTATCGTGAGGTTTGCAATTGAATGTGTTATCGATGAGGAATTTATGCAATTTGCAAATCATTACCGTGTAAATTCTGATGTGGTGGCAATGTTTGTTGGATCATTATTGAACATAGGAGAAAGTAGGGAGGAAATTCAAGAACTGGTGAACGCTTACATCCTCAAGGAATTCATAGGAGGTCTAGATGAGGTCCTGGCAATGGAAAAACCAAGGTTTAGTATTCCTTTTGCGTCAGACTTTCATAGGGTGAATGCGAGCGCAAATGTGGTGGAATGGCAGTCCTTTATGGTGGTGTTGAGGGTTGACAAGGAGTAGGGGAGGTGAAGACAGGCAGTGATGGGTGCGAGTTTTCTCAAGAAGGTGCTGGGGAGAATCGAAGGATATGAATGGATGACAGATTTCATCAATGAATATTACCAGGTGGCCTCTATTGCATAGTTCAGTTTGGTCTTGGTTTTAACTTGCAATATGTTGATAATAGGAGAATGGGTGTTAGTAATATATGGGTTAATAGCAGAATATAGGATTATGGTTTTAGGGAAGGGGTTTACCAGGATTTTTCTTTATTTGGTGTATTTTGATACTTTATTTTTTTAGAGATTTTGTAATGAACTCTTATGTTAAGTTTGGTTAATTAATGCAAAAGGGAACTACCCCCAAGGTAGTAGCTTATCTAGCAAAAAAAAAACAATCAAATTATCCAAAAGAATTAGGTCAAGAAAGTGAGAAAAGAGATTTGAATTAGGAGGACAAAGTTGTGGGGGCAGTCATGTCCATGGGGCAATGCTAGCACTAGTTTTGTATAAGTTTATATTTCATGTCAATATTGATTGCTTTATAATTAGATATGCCACGAATATATAAAAGTGCAAATTAGAAAAGAATTTCTTGAAAGTTGTAATTTGAGTAATATATAGATTGCATAGGATAGGATTTATAGTTATCCTTTAGGAGAATTTAGGGACTTTTGGGCCTGAAAGCTTTATGCTTGAATACCAAGCATAGAGGGAAGCTAGGATATATTTAAAATGATCTAATTATAATTGTGATGGTGTTGGAGAGAAATTCTATATAAACCCAATGTAAACAATTTGTAAAAGCAGTTTGACTGACAAATGAATATAGGAAAGCTCTATTAGAGTTTGGTATGAATTTCTTGGGTGTTTATTATTTTTATGTTTTCTTTCTAGGGTTTATCTTATAGTTCCCATATCTATTTGAGGGTATTAGTTCTATCACATGCCTCGAGTGAGTGTTTCTATGGAATGATATGCTAGTGTGCAATGGGTTAAGTGCTAGCTAGTAGGTCAATAACACACATGGCAATTTTGGATAACATTTTAGTTCCATTATGAGGACCCTCTCATGAGTTGTGTATTGTGTGTTAGGTATACCTTAGCAAGTTATGCATAGAGAGATCAATCAGTGGTCTAGTAGAAAACTTGAAGAATTTGTATGTAAGGAGACCCTTGCTAGTACATCTTTCTAATATTGGTGCAAGTGTGTTGTTTGATCCATTGTATGAGGTGTTCTTTGCATGGTTGGTAACAACATAAAGGTGTATCCCACTTATTGGTCTAAGTGGGATGTGCGAATCAATATTTTTTGTAATTTTCCATTTTGTCTCAATTATAGCAAGCAAACTGTAAAGAAGTTAAAGATAACATAAACTAATGGTTTGTGATATTTCCTATGCAAATTATATTTCTTTTTTTTTCATTTAAAAATAATTTAATTCATGTTTTAAATATTTGTTAATAAAGTGTTTCTTACACTTTATAGTATTTTTAATGAGTAATATTTCCTTTTATCACATAACTAAGCTAGAAATAAAATATTTTCATAATTTGCAAACAAATTATTAACATTGGTATCTAGGGCATACATATTTTTTACAATTTTTTGTTGCATATTTTATTTATTACTAATTTTTAAAATGAGAACTATTAATTTAGACACATTTTCCCTTAATGTATAATTTTTTTGTATATACCCAAAATTACCCATTTTTATTGAAACAAAGACATCAAGATCAAGGTCACTAGATTATTTTTCAAAAAAAATATTGTTTGTTCTTTTTCTACATGTGTCAAACAAAGGTCTTCAATTTTTATAATAACTTATTTTGATTAGAAAATAAAAAATAAATATAAGAATAAAATAAATATATTAAGTAGCACTTAGGGGTAGACTGGATGGTCAAGCTGTTCAAAAACATAGATGATAGTCATTTGTTTGATTCCCTTAGATTTACCCACTGCATGGAGGGTAGCTCATGCAGATGGAGGTTATAATGGTGTGTGTTAGGACCTTGCATCACAGGACCCACCATGTGTTTGATTCCCCTACTAAAAAATAATTAATAAATATATTATGATCTATATTTTTTGGAAAGCTTACTATGAGGGCTATATTCTTGCAAAATTTCATGTTATGACGACTTTGTGTGATCATGAAAAAGGTGATCTTAATCAACAAGTCATGTCTAGTGAAATACTTCCATGTGGCTTGGAGGGAAAAGGGTACCATAGAATGTTTAAGGTACACACATATAAATGTTAAGAGTGTTATCTACAATGAACTTAACCTAATTTTCCTTGTGTCCCAGGATTGGAGCACACTATTTTTCATAAATTATTAAATAAACATGTGTCCCACAAGTGGGACAAGGCTTTATGCTTCCACCAAGGAACACATGTTTAACTTTTTTTTTTTTTATCTTGGATCAAAATGTTCAAGGATAAGTAATAGAGGGTACTTGAGTGGATGTTGTAGAGTATCACATATCTATAGCAATTAGATAATGTTTAGACCCATGTGATTGATACCTTTATTCAAGGTATAGTTAACAGTTATATCTTGGAGTTTGTTGTATCCACCTATACTTCTATTGAAGAATCTTTGCACAAGTTTCTTAATCCATAATGGTGCAAAATAATACATAGCTTATAGATTGGGTCCAAATGTTTCTAATCAATAGGTGTGGTGAGACTTTTATCATGGAGTATACTCTACCGCACATATAGGTGCATGGTGGATATACTAGCAAACTCAGTAGAATATTAATAGCACAAAACAATCAAGGCCGGTATGATGTTGGGGCATCCTGGGACAAAGCAAAACTAGTCACAACCAGGAACCAAGATGTAGTTTTATGAGGATTTTAGGGCCAAGGAAATATGGAAGAGCATAGGGCAAGGTAACACACCTAGAAGGAGACGATGTGTACAATAGGAGAAAGTGCAATCTCTATTACACAAGGAGAATAGGCAAGGAGTAATCGACAAAAGGAAGGGTATTTCAAAGAAAATGAATGGAGAAAAATAGAAGTGGCTAATGGAGGAAATCAGTCCCAACATAAGAAAATTACAACAAAATGGAGCACAAAACCTCATGCAATCTATCAAAAGCATTGAACCTAAGGTAGTTTGGAAGAAGCACCAAACAAGAGGCAATCAAGCAAATCACCAAACCCAAGGAGGTTGAGAAAGTAAGAAGTGAAATGTGGATAAATTCCAAAGGCATTAGATAGGATGGTGTTAAGTCAAGGAAGACTGCATGGAGATGCCAAAGGAGCCAAAGATAAAAGGGTGTGTAAAAGAGAGATTAAATGTGCAAGTCTTGCACATGGGAGAGGATGCATTGGAGAGGAGTGCACTAGAGAAGAAGAGATAAGGATTATGTCGAGGAGAGTATTGACAAGGAAGGATGTAATGAAAAGGGTGGAAGGCATAGTGTAAGTGCATAGTGGAAAATACACGAGAAGCTAGAGACATAGTGCAAAGAGGGTAAATACAAGGAGAATGTGTGATAAAGAAAAGGGAGAGCATGGAGAGATGGATAAATAGACATTTGGTAGCCTTGAGTCTAAAGATAACAAATGAGTTAGAAGTTATCAAAGATCCAATCCACATTGAGATCTCCTATTAGAAGATGGACAACATCCAAGGTAGGATCGACTACCATGACAATTAGTACAAGCCATAGAGGAGGTGTAATGGTCAAGACATTTAGTTGTCAAACAAATAAAGAATGTGATTTTAAAATCCCAAGTGTGGCTATATAAGCTCGAAGGGGCTAGTCAGCTAGTCAGTTAGGGCTAGTCAATTATCCAATTAGTGCTAGTTAGTTAATCAACTAATTGGTTGTGAGTTTATAGTGAGTTAATAAGGTCCAGTGTAGAGTTGGTTGATAGTCAGTTGTTGGCTGGAAGGTTGATAGATTACAAAAATCTAGTTAATGGGTAAACTAGAAGGCTAATATTCATAGCCAATGACAGATTAGGGGGCCATCATAAAAGGGTGCAAAAGGAATTTTTGAGAGCTATCTGAAGGGTTATACCTTTGAGGTAGATAATATAGAAAAGATAAAATGTGAGGATGGCTACCTATATGTGGACAATGTATAGCAGAACTAAGGAGCTCTTGGGTGTAATGAGGGATTAGAAAATGTAACCATTTTCCTTCCAAAGAATGAATAAAACTTGTCCACTACAAAGTGTTAGTTGTATATTGTTGTGTGTGTGAGTATGATTCCACATGCTACATGGCTAGGCATCCCTTCATTGGGATCCCTAGCCTCATATATATCATAGTATTTCTAAAGTCATGCAACAATAAAGATGTGTTAGAATATTAGGTTAGGTGTGTTGTGCACCTTGCAAGCCTGGTAAATATTTTAATATGTTGTAAGTGTTGTCCATCATGGAATGGAGCATCACACTTGGAGGAAACCATGCAATTCCTTGGATGACATTATGGTATGCCAAAAATATTTTAGGGAATTCCAAACACTTCATGACTTATTGGGTCATGCTAGAGCAAGCCATAGAATCTCATATAGAAATCTAACCAAAGACCTAAATTAAAGACTCTAAGATGACCTACCAAGAGACCTCAAAAATTAATATCAAGAATGATTCCTATCAAACCAATACCAATTATCTTGGAAAAGATGTCTAATCTAGTATGTTATGGATAAGTTAAAATTCACCAAGTGCATTTAAAGGTTGCACCAAGCCTTGTGATCAACAATGTCAATCATGATGATGAAAGACCTATAAATCGATCACTAAAGTTCAAAACCATCATGAGGTAGTATGAAAGAATAACTAATAGGAGTTCACTAGATTTGTTCATCTCTATGGTTCTATGGAATGTGTTCATTTGTGGATTCTCAATGGAGTATGTTGGCAAAAATAGGAGGTGCTTATACAAAGTGCTCATCAACAGGTGGAGGTGGAAGTTTGTTTAATAGCTCAAACTCGAATTTGAGCCCAAATAATCCCTCAATTTTAATAAGGAACGTAATGAGACCTCCTTCAATCATTGGTGGAGGGACAATCATGATCTCTTCTTCTATCAATTTGGGAGCAAGATTGTAATAGGCTTTCGTACACGTGGTTGTGCAGAAACACAATTTTTCTAGACTATTATTTTTTATCTTTTCAAATATTTGAATGTTTTTCTATTTTTGGTTTAATAAGATGTGCAAATGACCTAAATATGGATGTGACTATTATGAATCCAAGTTCACTAAGTGCAAACTTCACCTAGTATGATTATTTAGTATATAATTGTTTTATTAATGCAGGGCCTATTTTAATATATGCACAAAAAAAACAAGGCTCTACTTTTATTGTAATCCAAGCTAATATGCATAAATGTATAATTTTATAATGAATAATATGTAAAGATAGTGCTTGAAGTTGAATGGAAAAAATAAAATGAGAACTTTGATGTTGTTGTCCAAATAAATAAATCAATAAAAATAGCTAAGAGTTCTTTCTAAGCCTAATTTGTAATTTGTTTGCATTTTTCTTAATATTAACTAACTATGAACAAGTAATATTTTAGTTTGTAGATGGCTATCCTAACAATAAAATTGAATGTAAGTATGTTGGTTCAATGAATATGCAAGTTTTAGAAGGCAAGATTTTAACAATTTTATCAATATTTGTTGTCAAGAATGCTCAAATGATGTTTAAATATTTAGTTTGAAGTACATGTAGACTAATATGGACTATGGTCAACTAGATAACAAGCTTAAATAGGTTGTAATAGAGTAATGTTTTAATGATTAACAAGTTTTTCAATATTCTAGGAAGCAAAATATTATTCCTTTAGCATAGAAAAGTGTTAGACTATCTTTAAATTGGTTGTCCCGAATAGGGGTAACAAGGAATAGAGCATGGAGGATTATATGAGAACCCATGAATGAATTCAAGAGTTTGTTGAGGTTGTTTACAAAGAAGGACAAGGAAGTGGAGAGCTTGGAAGCTCTATTTGAAGCTAGGCAATCAATCCTAGAGGATGCAAGGCCACCCAAAATGTAGGGGTAATAGAGTATTTATTTTTCTTAAGACCTTGGAAGGCCTTTTCTCTTGAAAATGAAGCTAGGAATTTGAGATTCCAACTTGGAGAAGGGAATAACGATATCCATTTGGATTTAGGATCCTAGAGAAGTCATATTTCTTGAAGAAGGAAGTTATTGTTGTAGATTTGAAATGAACAATGAAAACCAGAAAGAATCTATTCTAAAACTAATTTAACAAGATACTCTAAACATGCATACAATTACCAATCCAAACAAACAATTTTAAACTAAACTAACACAAAATTAACTATAAAATCACATAAACAAATAACACAATTAAATCTATCCAACTTACCAGCCAAACACCTACAAGACTATAGTAGAGGATTGTTGAATTAATATTGAAAATACTAGTGGAGTTCTTAGGCTATCTTGTAATTCCACATCTATCCAATCCGATGCTCCTCCAAGTTAAGTGTAGAGCAACTTCTATAGAGGTAACAACTAGATGGAATAGTGACCTACATGAATTTGGAAAGAGGAAGGCAACTTGGGATAACCTCTAATGATTGAATTAGCAAATTGGAAAGCTCAAAGATGCATAAATTACTTGAAATTGTGAAGAGGACTTGCAAAATTAATGGAAAAGGTTATTATTTTGTATTTGGGTTGTTACAAGATGAGAAGGCACGAGCTTGGGCATTTCAAATTGGATGAGAAGGAAAATAGATACTCATTTTTTAATTTAAAATAATTAAAAGGAAGCATGATGAAATTATCAATCGTAATAGTGAGGCAATTTCATAATCGTCATGATCAAAACAAAAGTATCATTTTAGAAATGGAATTGTAAGGTTAGTTACAAAAGCATTTTTATTGAGGTGGTTATGTAACTACTGCCCGTTGAGAAGCAATAGTATCACCATGGGTGGTAAAACATAGAATTCAATTTGGAAAATCTTGGGGAAAACTACACTAAGGCTAGGGAAGGTCCTAAGGGCATGCTAGGGATGGGTAGGAGAGTCCTCAAGCATAGGAATTTACAATATGAAGGGTCAACTAATCAAATGGTATGCACTACAAAGTAATTCTCATGGGATATCCTGCATCATAAAACTTAAAATGTTAATTGAATTTATCATGTTCAAATTTGGGTACTTACAAACACAACTCGCCACTTAGAATGTTGAATATGACAATATAAATTACTTTGTAAGAGCATGATGAAGTGAGTTACAATAGACATGTAAGAGAATCTATGACAAAAAATAAGTTACATGTAAGTTGGAATGATTATTAGGAGTTGAAGAATCGTAACTTGAACCCCTTTTGGGTGTTAACAAGTGGATATTCCATCTTGAGGCTCCTTACTCTATGTATTGAGTGTTGGCATTAGGAAAATATGAGAAGATTTTATGTAGGGAGATGCTATTGAAATGTTGTTGTAACTCCTTGTAAAAATATCAAATGTGTATTTTTAATCTCTTTGCTAATAGATTTGAGGGTAGATCTTTAACCTGAAAGTGGTTTTCCCAAGATAATTTTTTATTTATTTTTCTATGTTGGATAAGTGTAAGATAAATGGGGTAGAAAATGGACAAAAAGTGAAATTTTTTCTCCTTAAAATTAGAGTTTGTTATAGTTGAGGTAAATATTTGAAGCACTTCTAGATAAAATATTAAGATGGTGTAAAAATATGAAATGCGGGATTTTCTTTCTAGTTTTTAAATATGTAATTTATTTTAATACCTAGATGATAAAAGTTGGTTAAGTAAAAGATGTACAAAAGTAACCTTTTAACAAAGCATGTTAAGAAGCCAAAACATGCACATGTATGACCCACATAAAAAGTAGTAAATGGAAGTATTTTTCAAATTTGTTTTATGCATATAATATTAAAGTTTGATTTGGATAGTTTTTTTATAATTTTTTAGCAAATATATATTTGTTATTGACTATTTAGTAGGATTAATGTGTAAATCTAAAAGCCCTCATGTGCGACCTACATAATTTGACCTAAAATAATTGCATCATGAACTTTTTTAGTGTGTAGAGAATGATGTCTAGATTGGTCACACATAATATTTTTTTAAAATAAAAAAATAAAATTTATTAAAAAAATAGTAATATATGTCCTTTCAAGTTTATGAAACTTTGTGTTTAAAAATTAATAAATAAATTAAAAAATATGTTTATCATTAAAAAAATTACATTTTTGAAAACTAGACATTCTCATTTATTAAGAGTTTTAATTTCATCAAAAACATATTGAAAATAAAGTCATTAGCCATATTGTTGAAGTCAATTTTACTAGTAGATGTTGCATGGCATTGTACTCACAAGTCCAAGGCTTAGAGTTAAATTTCCAAGCCTAAAACCAAGGCAAAAGAATGGGTGGGGGAGATTTGAATTTAAATGTAACATGCATCCACTATTTTTACATCAGATATATGTTTATAGAATGAGTATCCGTTACTAATGGACACCCATTACTAATAGATATCCATTTACATAATGAGAACCCATTTCTAATGTATCTCTTGTGCATCTATATAGTAAACTATAGTAAGGGAAAAGTACTTTACTATTTTTTTTGACAACAAGCCAACAATGATTGTTTGTGTAATTTTTTATTCTAATGTCTCTTGCAATCTCTTTCAAGCATTATTCTACTATTTTTTTGCAAGTTTTTTCTCCCGCACCATTAGTAGAAGGAATACCAAAGCATTGAGGATCAATTTTAAAAGGGATTCAATCATAAGCACAATTTTTTAGAGGAATCAAGCATAAACACCATATTTGAAAGGAATCAAGCACAAGTACCATTTTCAAAAGGGACCTTCAAGGAGAATTTATAAAAAGGATATTCAAGTATAAGCACCATTTTCAAAAGGGATATTCAAGCACAATCACTATTTTTAAAGGATTTCATGCATTATTTTTAAAAGGGGCTTTCATCCACCATTTTGAAAAGTGATATTCAACAAAGGATCTAGATCTATTTGTATTTTAAGGAGCTCAAGGAGTGGATCTATTTTAGAGATCTCTTGTTAAAATTTTATCAAGATTATTTGGTAATTATGGGATCAAATAGACATCAAGAAAAAAGGAAGGTCTTGACACCTAAATAAATAGAAGCACATCAAGAGAAGGACGTAAAATGACAAAGAGATAGGTGTAGTATCCTTACTATGTCTAGTAAACTTGGTGACAATCACACAATTCAGAGGAAAAACCTAACTGAACAGTCCACTTGGACCTTTGGAAAGACCTTCATTGAATTATCGACAAGGGCTAGTAAGCTTGTGATGGCACTAGCACTGTATGTGCTTTCAAAGATTTAAGACTACCTAACTCATCCTAATATAGTGTTACACTTGCTAGGAAATCTCAAAGTTGTATAACAATAAGGAAAGTAATGCTGGTACTATTTCTACAGGTGCATATAATAAAAGAATATAACTTTTTTCTGTCAAGGAATGAATACTAAAGGTTAACTTAATATTGATAATCTAACATACACTCTACACTCTGGAGTACAACAAGTTGAAGCAAACTAGAATAACTCAAGAATCTAATTGATATGATGCATTTATGGAATAATTGTTACAACAATGATAACATGTAGAAAATGAAGTGAGGGACAGTTACCTTGAGTGGCCCTTGCTCAAGTGACTGTCTCCACTGATCTAGCTCAATTCTAGTTTCTTAGATTGACAGAATCATACTAATCCCAAATCATTCATTACACAATCTTTACAAAATCACATGAGATTCTGCTAGAAGATTTTATTCATGAATCAAATAAAAATCGTATGTGTAACTAACTGGAAAAAGATATGGTAACTATATTTGCAAATTGAACAAAGAATAACTTCAAACTTAAACTACCTCAACCACTAAGCCATACATATAGACACGTGGGAGTTTATTAAAATAGGGTCTCTTAACTGAAATCACAAATCACTACTCCCTACATACCTGAGTGTGATAAATGTCAAGTAACTAATAACTAAAAAAGAAAGAAAGAAGAGTCAAATGAAATTGAGACTCTTGTAATAGAACTAGAACATGGACTGGTTGAATCAGTCACGTTAGACTCCTGACTACAACAAAATTCTTTCCCTTCAATCATCTTTATTAATTGTCATCATGATACATAATCATCTTCATCAAGTGCCTCCATGCTGTAGTTGTTGCACTCAGTTTATTTCAGAACCTTCCCTGCTCTGTTGTTTGGGAACTCTTTGGATGTGGGCTACAATCCATCTCCTCCAGCTGCAAGAGTTAGTTCACAAAACATGCACACAATACTAACAACCATAGTCAAGCACAAATATCCTTTACAATCCATACATTCCCACACATAATCATGCAATATTCATCATATTATAACCATATTTCCATATACTTAGTAATCAGGGTCAGGTTTGCATAATGATCATAAGAGATAGCATAATGTAGAAATATGTGTAAGATAATGTCTGAGAATGTCTATGAACTTACATAAAACCATAAGAAAACTAGCTAATAACTAGACTCATCAATAGCTGGAACAACAAAGGTAGTCCTAGGAAAATCTTATGTGGCAGATAGTGAAAGATATAAGGTCAATTTTGATATACCTTCTAGGTTTGTAGCAACTCTATTGGATTTGAATGTTCCTAAAGCCGAGGTGGAAGTAATTATGTGCAGTATGTTCATCCCAGATTTATTGGGTGGCTTAGATGAAATCTTGGTGATGGCAACCTTAGGGGTGAGAGTTCTGAGGATGAAAGATATGGTCCTGTTGCATATGCTGGGAGAAGTGATCAAATACTACCCCTTCATTCTAGATATCAAGGTCATGGAGTTGTTTCAACTTCGAGACCAGGCAAGAGTTGCGGTGAACTTCATCAGGAAAATACTGAAGATTGAGGCAGGGCAAGGCTTCGACTGGGTGGCTAATTTCAATCAATTTCTTCATGATTATGATGATGCTTATTTTTCTTGTTTTCTCTCTGTCAAGATAGCAGGGTAATAATCTGTATAGTGGAAAACATGGCTTTTTATTTTGTTTAAGAAAGCTCTATCAAGTAATAAGCACTTAGATATGGCTGGTCTTGTGTGGCTGAAGGATGTATAGGGTAGTCCTCTTAGGAGAACAGTATTAGAACAGGGAAGTAATGTTTTGGTTGGGGTTTGAGCAGAGAATCTCTGCATTTTGTAAATCTGCTTAGCAGAAGATTGTAACCCTTTTTTGAAAATCAATATAATCTCTCTATTACGAATAAAAAAAAAACTAGACTCATCAATAGGAGAGAGGATTCAACAAATGAAGAATGTTGAAGCACCTAATTTGGTGATTGTGAAAAAGGTGAACAATAAAGAGGAGAACATTGAAGCAACAAACATGGAAGAAGCAAATGTAGAAGAGACAAATGTGGAAATGGTGAATGTGGAAGAAGGGAATATAAAAATGGTGATTATGGAAATGAGTTAATGTAAGTCTTTGAATGCACTTAATGAGGAAGTTAACATTAGTATATTAAAGGAATATGGATATACTGATGTTGAAATAAATTATACTAAAAATAACACAATAGATTTTAATAACATAATCGATGATTTAGACATGAATATAGAGAACTTTGGACATGTAGACCATAATTTAAAATTAATGTAGAAAAATATGTCAAACCTATTGATATTGAAACCCCTTATACAAGGAGTGAAAATGAAAATATTTTTATTAAATTTAAAGAAATGTATTAGATGATCTTCGTGGTAAGAAAACTTGAAGAATAGTTCAAAATCATACGAACAAATGGTATGACCAATTTTTTAAAAAGTCCAGCATTTCAATGCCAACTAGTAATACAATTAATTAGAATGTCAAAAATGTGAAGAGGAATGAACAAATTAGGAATATTCATAAAAACTAAAAAAAGATGATGAATCAATTAAATAAATTATCTCTAGTACTGCTAATGTTGTTCATGTTATTAGAAACAAGAATTGATCCAAAGATAGTAATGTAACACAATGGGCAATAACAATTGCTTTAGTAAATAAATCAATTTTTTAAAAAGAATGATAACAAAAACAAGTCAAATTTTAATTGTAAATGCTAAAACTTTGTGAAAGACAATAAAGTAAAGATCAAGTATTGAAGATGGTCTGATTAACTAGAGTTGGCCTTTTAGTGGTGGACTTCCAAGGTCTAACATGAAATTAAATAATAAAATTGGGTGTTTGATTAAAAAATATTGGCATGATAATACAAGGGTATCATCTAATATTAAAGATATTTTCAAATTAAAAGTGGGTCAAAAAATTGTGATCCTCATCCAAAATATTTATTAGACATGACTCAAACATATTTATAAAAAAAAATATAGATGATTCAATTATAACAAAATTTAACATAAGTCAAAGGTCATTTGAGAAATGTAAACCTTGGTATGTCAAAATTAATAAACAACAAATCATTTGTTGCAAAAATCATGTATAGTTTCATTATTATAATGATGTTTTTCAATATATACATTTTGCTTTGCATATTAACCAAATTGTGCAAGAATGTGGTATTAATATACTACCTACAACAATTAAGGAGTTTATATCAGGTTTATTTTGTGAAAAAATTGATGGACACTTATTTTATTCAAAATATTACATTTCTAGAGAATGCAACAGATGTGGTAACCTTTCATTCTTAGAATGCAAAAAATGAAGATAGTTCACATGATTTTAGACAACAATTAGTGGGAGGTCCAAGAGTGTTCAATATCCATTAAATGATGGAAATTTTGGAAAGCATTGCAAGTTAGTGATAGAATAGAGTAATGTACATGTGTTCATCATAGAATTCAAGAATAATATTGTCTACAAATATGTGAAACACTCTCAATATGCTCAGTGGTTTGATGAATAATTTCACATATGTAGAAATAGATTTCCAATGGGGACTATACTTTCAGTGGTTGACTTTGCAAAAAACTACATTCTTGCTCCAAAAGAGGAAGTTCAATATCAACATTATAATTTAGTACAAGTAGCCATTTTTATTCATATTATAATAGACATGTAGTTGATAGTACATATAATGACATAATTTTTTTGAGGAAATATCATTTCTATTTGAGCGATAACCAGTCACATTCATCAGAGTTTGTGCAATATTATTTTAATGCATTTTATGATAGTTTAAAGGAAAGAGAAATCTAAATGACACAACATTTCATATGGTTAGACAATTGTATAGGATAGTCCAAAAAAAATTGAATGTTTTATTAGCTATGTAGGGCCCATAAATAAAACACTTCCTAACACATATGGAGTTTCTTGAAGCTGAGAAAGGTAAAGGAGAGCATGATGGAGCTGGAGTATGTGTGAAAAGAGCTCTTAGTAGGGAGAAACTAATTTTTTTAGAAGTAGCAAGATTTAGAGATGCACATGTAGTTGTGGATTGGTGTAATGAAAAATTTCTATATGATCTTATAAAAACTCAAAAGTTCAATGGTTATTTTGGTTGGGTAAAGAAGAAAACATTCTACCATGACATGATTTTGAGATAATTAGTGGATTAGTGAAATGGCATTCATTTAAGAGTTCCAATGCAAGAACATGGACTATGTGGAGTAGCGATCTTGCCTATTTTTGTCATTTTTGTATTGGAAGTAAGTGGAAAGCATGTGAGATACATAATGGGTTGAGTAATGGCAACATAGATCCCTAACACCTATAGAACACATTGATATGAGACATAGTTTGAAGAGGATAACCAATTGTTGGCATCAAATGATTATGATCATGTTTTAAACCTTGTACAACAATGTACATCAACAAGATGTAGTTCATTAAATTGTTTAGTGATCTATTTTATACATATGTATTTCTTTAAATTATATTGGCACCTCCTACTTCAGTGAATTAGTAACTTCTTTTGCAAGACATGTGTATGTTGTTGCACTTAAGGGCAATGAAGAGGAAATACACTATTGGTTGGATCAATGTGTTGAGACAAAACATAAAATGTTAGAGGCTAGAGTAGATGATGATAACTATGAGTATCCTATAGGTTTTGTGGTTGTTGTTGATAATTGGATATGGAAATATTGAAAAGGAAGAATGGTTTGCTTACATTTGAAAAATATGAAACACAGAAGAGAATTATTCACTACTCACATTTGATTGTGGCAACAAATATACAATTAGTGAGATATCAAGGGAAACTTGTTAGAAAAGAGTTATGGACACTTACTATGGAAGATCATGAGGCAATTGTAGATGCATTACAAAAGAGAGGATGTAGATGGTATAGTGGAGAGTAAGTTTTAAATGGTTTGTAAGTATGTAGAACCAAACTCTTAAACTTTATTCTTTTAGTATGTTATCCACTTTCCTTTTTTTAATCTATTACTACTAATGTATCTTGAGGTATGTATACATTAAAGGGATTTTTAAGTAAAATATATATTTTACTTTAAAATCCCTCTAATATGAGTCTAGACAAGCTTCCACCTTCACATTGTTGGTCCTCTTAGTAGAGAATATTTTTAATCTCAAAGCAAAGAGAAGCTCATTCCCTTATTTAATTGATTTTGTATTTTCCCCTTAGAAAATTAGTAACTAATTGCATATCCCCTTAAACCATTTCATTAAGTCCCCTTAAGCCATTCCCTAACTATGTTCTATAAATTAGGTAATCAATTTAGTTTTATAACTTTGGGTTTTAGTCTAGTAATTTTGGGATTAATTAAATAGTTAATTGATTTAGTATCATCTCCTTACCAAAACAGTAACTAATTGCATGTCCCCTTAAGCCATCCCCTTGAGTCCTTTTAAGCCATCTCCTAACTATGTTCCATAAATTATGTAATCGATTTAGTTTAATAACTTTGGGATTTAGGTTAGTAAGTTTAGGATTATGTAAATAGCTAATTGATTTAGCATCGTCCCCTTAAGTCCCCTTAAGCCATCCCCTAACTATGTTCCATAAATTAGGTAATATATTTAGTTTAATAACTTTATGTTTTAGTTGTCAAATGGGTTGTGGTTAAATGGCAAGGCCATAAGGTTGTCAAGATGGAGATCCAAATTTGAATGCCCCAAGTGACGTCTATAGTTGGAATTCTAAGTTGTGGCTCTTGGACTTCCATTGTGGTTTCTATGTTAAATAAGTGATCTAAGTTGAATATGTGGATGGGAAGGAGGTCCCCATTGTGACTTCTACTGGTATTGGGCTAGCTTAAATAATCCCTCCTTACCAATAAAAAAAAAGCTTTAGGATTTAGTTTAGTAAGTTTAGGATTAGGTAAATATTTAATTGATTTAGTATGTTGCATTTTAGTCTTTTGTTCATTTTTATCTTAGTTAAGGTTGTTGTCATTTGGATTCTACATTTTTATGTTTGCATTGAACATGAATTTTATTCTAATTGTGGATTTTTGCATTTGATATCAAGTTTTGAATATTGAATTCCCAAAATTATTTACAAGATGGTATCAAAGGCATGAAGTAACACTCAATGTAACAGAGGTAGGATGCAATTGATTGAGGGAGTGCAAGTGGATCATACAAACCTATAATGGAATAGCATTAGTTACTCTATGTATGGAACTTGTTGATATAGAGTATGTGCACTTTACTAAAGATGGGTCTAGCTATATCTTGACATTGCCGCCCCTCATGGATTCATTTTAATGGTAAGAAAATATCTTTAAATGAGAGCGAGGGAGAAATATAATTTGTTGTGTATATATTGAAATAGCAAGTTAAGGATGATAGTTTTGATAGAAAATTACAAGAAACTTTTGATAATGTAGTGCAAGAGTTTCAACATTTTACAAGAACATGTGTAATGGGATAACTATACTTTTTATTTATAAAATTGGGAAGAACGGAATCAACAAGAGAATAATAAATATCAACAAGTAAATAGATTATGATCATTATCTAAGCTAACACAACTCTCTATCTGCACATTCATAGGTGACTGTAAACGATAAAATTCAAATAAATGCAAGATAAAACAATACAATGCAAATTACCTTTTTACCCAAACTTTATCGAATACCTCGAATGATACGTGCAAGATTGATCGATGTAGATGATTGAATGTTGATTGCTCACAGATGCAACATAATAGTGAGAAGATGATTTGACAAAATAAGGATGCTCAAAACTCAAATGATGATCTCAAATGGCTTGTGAGAAGCCATATTTATAGACAAAGGGTTGATTTTTGATGTGGAGGGAAGAAGATAAAATAAGGAATGGATTTGATTTGATTTTTGCTTTATTAGACAAAAGAGGAAAGAAAACAAGATGAGATAAGATTTAGAAAGATAGAAAGCGAGTTGATTTTTTTTCTTTAAAGGAAATAAATCCTAAAAAGATGAGAGGAATAATAAATGAAATATCTAATTAATAAATTAATTAGATATGCATGAGTTGCAATTTTAGAAAGAAAGCAAGAGGATTTTTATTAGGATTTTATTAATTAAATAAATATTTAATTTATTTAATTAATTTGGATTGTGATGGAAGATGATGTGGATAATTAAATAAATAAATAAAATTTATTTAATTATAAGGGAAATAGATAAGTGACTAATTAAATAATTAAAAATAATCATTTAATTAGAGAAGATTAAGGGTCATGAATAATTAAATAAATAATTAAAATTTATTTAATTATAGAAGATAGGATAAATGGATAGAAAGGGAAAAAATAAAAATTAGTTAAATAAATAAGATTTATTTAACTAATTAGGTGAATGATACAGGTACCTAGGGCAAAACATGCTAATGACAAGGTGTTGGACACTTTTAGGTGTCTACATTTTGCCCCTCTTTAAGATGATGTTTGAGATGATGAAATTTGTGTTGAGTAACATCATTTCAAAGAATCTAAGGTATTGATAGAAAAAAAATATGGTAATGGAAAGATAGGATGAGGATGCCCCCTCGAGAGGATAGGTGGGTTGGACAAACATGAGTAGGCTCTCGACATGAAAGTGGTTGGTCAAGGAAGAAAGATAATGAAATGGATAACAGAAAGGATGATGTGTTATGCTGCAATGAAAGTGAGCAATTATGATGTTTGATATAGCACTAGACATTATGCACCAGGGTATGAGTGTAATGCCCCACCTAGGAACCTCAGAGAACAACACAACTATGCTATACAAACAGGACAATTTTTTTTTTAAGTTAGAAATGACAAGTAATGTTAAACATATCTATACATATCATTAAACTGAGCATTATCCTGTAAGGTTCCATGGCTGCATTACTCAACAAACTATTAACAAGATCAACATTACGAATTAACTAACAACAATAATTCATTCTAAATGTATTGTATCAACTGAATTGAGTAAAAACATACAATTCCATATTGTATCATCAGAAAGTAGACATCAAGATCATGAATACAGGATTCCAAGTACATATACAATTTCCTTTACATGAGAGTACATTGATACAATGTTATCAATATCACTTTCCTGAATACATTGGAGTACAAACATCAAAGTTACAGTACATGTTTCCATTGATATGAAAAACTAGAATATGAACATAAGTATCAGTCTCCTCAAGCTAGAGCAAGATCTGAAATCTGATATACAAGGAACCTCCTTCTCGCACACGAACATCAACAAGAGAAATCAATGGAGATAAAAGCACAACCACCCGACCATGTGGAACCCTAAGGTCCACCCCCTGTGCTAGGAGATAACATAAGGTCCCATGACATAAAATAGTCAGAAAGACAAAAGACTAATAGGTGCAAGGACTACACATGACTCTAATACAACATGGGTCAATATGAACAACACAAGTAACTCAAACATCACTTCCAGAGGCAATCACACAATAAAAGGGGAAAACATACTTAGGGAATGCTAGGGTGCAGTAGGGAAGAGTGTCATCGCATGGTCCTAACATGGGTTATCCTGGCAGTCTCTTGCTAGACGTCGGCCCCCATCTATGGGTTATCCTAGCCGTCCAGACACCAGCCCCCATCTATGGTTATCCTAGCAGTCTCTCACTAGACACCGACCCCATAGGGTGACACATGCAGAACCAATATTCCTTTTGTGAGGACAAGGAAGTTGATCTTGCCAACCACAGCCTTCTCATCCCATCCTTAGCCTGAACAAGCACTACAGGCATGGGTGAGGCATCCAATTATCTTATTTAGTGTGGAAACTACCCAACCCTCTAAATTTATTATTAAGTTATCACTGGATTAAAAACTTCCAATGGGTTATCCTGGCAGCCACTTTGGGCACTGGCCCCACATTGAAAGCCACTCCCCTACTTGCATCTAGAAGACCCTATCCATGAAGCAATACAATTACCATCACAATGACAAGTAACATAAACAATGCAATGCATTTACCTTCTTGCATACAAAACATAATCATAGGGACCAATTCTTATATCCTTGTCCCAAAACATAAACCAAGCATGAACTATCACGTTCTCATCATAATGCATTTACAACACAAAATACACATCATTTCACATCACACAAAGCAAGGCATTATCCATCTTGCATAGTCATCATAATCACATGAATAGGTACACTGAGCAAAGCATTATCCATCTTGCACATGTATCATACCAACATGAATAGGAGGCAACATCTCAAGAATGCATTTCATTCAACTCACATGATGCACATAGAGCCAACCCCCCCACAATCATACCCTCCTAGGCCTCTAGAAACAACTTCCCCAAATGACACAAACACTTGACACCACTAAACACAATGGTCTCACATCACATTCACTCTTAGATGCACATCATAAACTAAGTCATCAATACTTCAATTACAATACCACAAATGCAACATATAATATGATGCACTAATTATGGGTCTTAAGGAAAGTAACATTAATCCAAGTATGATTAATCATCTAACAATTATAAAGTGAATCTATCTCATCAATATAGAACCGTAACTTTCTAACCACCAGTAGTAGTTACAATATGATCATAAGATATCAGTGTCAATGCGTAACAATATTTTAACTAATAGTTCTTAAGACTTATTTTAGTTTCATTTAATTAAAATGATTGTGAACAACATGCAAATAACCCTAAGACATACACATTAAACACAACAATTATTTAAATGCAATCCTTATCACAGTGAAGGACTATCACCACAATTAATATCATACAATAGAGTATTAATAACCATAACACATGAATGTTATATAGATGGCTACAAAATCCACTATTTACACTAATGTAGATTTCATTAATAATCTAGACAATTTTGAAAATACTATTAAATATGACTATATAATCAAGACTAAAAGCCTATAATATTAGAATGCTATAAATCTCTTACACTAGTTAGAATCACAAGATACAAAACCCGAAGCTACAATGAAAGAACCTTGTTCTAAGGTTATCTTGAGAGGAAAGGAATACAGAACAACCAAACATTCCTATAGAACTAACATCTTCATCAAATCTACCACACTTTTAACCACATGCATATGATAGGATCATAACACATTTAAAGGATGGTTCAAACCAAGTAGAAGTATCATGGCTAAAGCAACTCAAGAGTGAACACTAATAGGGCACAAGTAAAAGAACAATCTTTTTCTAGGTTTTACCAAATTCCATTCAGCACATGAATAGGAAGAAAGAAGCTCAGGTTGCTATGGGAAAGTTTAAGTGTCAACTTGATCAATCTTCTATAAACCACTACTACATTGGTCCTATGAATACCAAAATGATCATACCTAATATATAATTCTTCTAGAGGTGTCTTCACCTCATAATAATTACCAAGCTTGCTAAAATCCCTTACCCAACACTAGTATTAATAGAATAAACCAATACAAAGCATTCTAAACTGCTAAGTTACCAAGTGTAGGAATAGAAAAGGGTTGATTGAGTTCAAGACATAAATATGATACAAAAATTTTCTCAACAACAAGGTTAATAAGAATGTGACATTTCTCAAGTACAAGTAATAAACATGCTCTATACAACTAATGAACCACCACATCTGTAAAGGACTTTATTATCACATCAAAATTCACTTACAACATCGCATACACAAGAAATCAGGACATACTAATTTATGCCTCAGGAAAACTAAACCTCGACAACATGACCTTATTATGACCACTGATGCAATTTACACAAGTTCCATTTACCTTATATAATTCTACTCGTAATCAACTAATTTCTAAAACAAACTTATAAATCAAATCTAAAATACATTGTTTACAAGCTTAAAGTCCAAACTTACTTATCATATTTCTACTAATAAATCGTAATAAAATCAATATCAATTTAAATTAAATTTATCAACATTAATATACAATCACTTATCCAAATTGAATTCTTCTACTTCTATTCTATATAGATTTAATAGCCTTCTTATAACCTAACAAACAACCAAAATAAGTAGAGTTATTGGTGATGCAACTAACTATTTTAACAGAGATGAAATAGGTGAGAGGTAGACAGTCAAAAAATATTCATATCTCCAAAATGACATAGTGGGTAAGGCTGATTTTTAGATATGATTTAGCTAACTAGGTCATGCACCATATATAAAAAAATTAGAGGAACCCAGTTCTTAAAAATAAAGTTATAGCTAACACAACAAACTGTAAAAGCAGAGATGAAATCGATGAGAGATGGATAGTCACAAAATATTCATATATACAAAATGACAAACTGGGTAAGGCTAATTTTCGGATATGATTTGGATAACTAGGTTGCGCACTATATATAAAAAAATTAGAGAAACCCAGTTCGTAAAAAAAAGTTATGATTAATGCAATAGACTATAAAAATAGAGATGAAATCAGTGAGAGATAGACAGTCACTTCAATCAATGACTCCCAGAAATGCAATGATATTGGATATGATAACAAGGCTTCTAACCTCTCAAGCAAATTACAATCGATAGGAAAAATAATAAATCAAACATTTGCTTCAACAATAAATTGAGACAGAAATTCGAACCAAAAGAACCTGATTTCGCTTGCTTGATTGGGCTAAAGATTTGATGCCGGATTCAATTGTTGCAGCCACAAACCAATCTCTCCCATCTCCTCTCCCCTCAAAATTTCTATCTGTTGAAGATTATTATGAGAGAGAAATCCCCCCAATATTTTTCAGAAGATTCCTCCCATTAAACAATTTGCTATTTTTTTTATCATTTACAACCAAACCAGACAATATTTTTTTTATCTTATCTATTTCCTTTACAATTAGACAAGAATCATTTTTATTCTTATTTATTTAGTATTTACTATATATTAGTTTTATGAAAACTCATAAATATTATCTATTTTTATTGCCACTTAACACAACATTTAATTATATTAATTAATTTATTTATCTTTAGCTAGCATTTACATTTATTATTATTTTTTATTATTTATTTCCATAAACTCAAATTCTCATAAAGGCATATATATAAAATAAAAATTCTTTCATAACTAATAATATTATTTTAATGCAACAATTAACCAAAGCAGCAATCAAACAATTCCAAACTAAATAACTCAAATGCAGAACAATACTTGACACAATGCATGATCAAAAGCATGACCACAATGACAGTGAGTGACCATTATGCTCATACAGACAACACTGATTGGGTGCAAAACTAGATACTCATCCTTTTCAAGGATGATGGCTAACTAGGGGACCATATGTCATCTCCGTTCAATAGTTTCCATTGGGTTTAAGGCATGCTCAGACCTGTCAATTTAGGTGGAGTCGATGCCTGATACCTGCAACCTACAACAACCAAAAAAATGGTCAAACATATAGATGTATATATACTCATACAATCAAACACACCGTGAAAGGAAATCGCAGTGTAGCAGGGTACTCATGCATGAGTAATGCGACACTGTTCCTCTCACAAACACACATCAAACAAGTAACCACATCACACATAATAATCAATGGCTGATCAACCAGATAAGAAACACCATCAGATAATTGGATGCACATAATAAGAGTGATCCACATAATCAATTAAGTCCATAAAGTTGTCATAACATATGCATAACTCAAGTAAATATCAGTGTCGCAACAAAGATTATCAATAAAACATACTAACTGTCATATGAAACCACATGAGGATAATCAAGAATGTCACCAACATGAATGTAGCATCTACCAACATCATATAACATACAACATCAACTATCTAACATACCCTAAATATTCCTATTATTTTACCTTCACCTTCATGCTCCTTAGCCAGACCACCTGCACATCCAAGGTGAGAATGGAGGGGCACTACAATGAGGACCAAGGTGACAATGTGTCTCGTGCCCCAGCGTAATACAACCTTGTCTAGACATATGAGGAAGAAAACTTAGAGCATTAAAGTGCTAACGCGCGAAAGGTATGATGTGACCTTAGATGCAAAGGATAATGCAAAAAGTTGTTCCAACATACACAAGATATGAAAATTAGCCATAATGATACATATATGATACAAATGCAAGATAAAAAAGACAACACACACAAGCATGCAAGCATGCACAAATGATTAAAAAAAAAACAAGGTATTGCCCCTGTCAAGTTGTAAGCCAATGATTAATTGTTGATTGATGATGATAAAAGTGTTGTCATGGCGGGGAACGATATATCCCTAGATCAACACAAAGATGTGGGAACGATATATCCCATTGATGATGATGATTGATTGACTTGGTTTATGACAAGATTAGGATCAAGACCAAGAATGCGATTGGATAATTTGACAACCTTGATTAACTTGATTGGTATGGATAAAGGGTGACTGGCATTTGGATCTATTGCTTGGATTGAGATTGATTGGAAGAAGTGATAGATTGATGAATGGATTAGATTGGAAGAAGTGATGTGATTTTGATTGATAGACTGGCGTGATTTGATGAGTTGATTGGATTTTTTATGGATATTTGATTTTTTTGTACTTGGGGGAATATTTTGATTTTTTTGTAATTTTTTTAGGACATTTTATGATGTTTTTGGTATTTTTTCAGGACATTTTATGATGTTTTTGGTATTTTTTAGGACATTTTATGATGTTTTTTAGATTTTGATATGTTTCATTTTTTTGGATTTTTGGTATGTTTTGGGATGTCAATGGATTTACAATTTGGGGTAGCCTTTGTGCTAGATACCAATAAAAAGGGAAGACTAAGTCTAGGTGTAAGTATTAAGGTAGGATTGGATTAATGGATGAAATGGATAAAAGGATAGGTGATAGGATAGAAATCTTATGATAGATGGATGGGTACAAGGATAAGCTATAGTGGATGGGAAGGATGTATGCGTAAGAGAGCAAGGATCTGATCTCAAAGGCTATGTCGCATAAGAATAACATGCCTCATTCTGAGTGTACTACTTAGGATTTTTATGACAATGCTTATGATAATAGGATGGTGATAAGATTAGGCTTGGGAAGGATGGAGTACATCAGGAGATAACCAAAGCATGTTTCAACACTTTGCCCTCAATCTTTGTCAAAATCAAGATGAGGAAGGGAAGACGAATGGGCTCAATATGATAGGTATATATATTGGATAGGGATGGTAGTGACAAGATAGGATATGAAAATGATATGGTCGATGAGACAATGTGCCCCCAAGTATAAGTGATATAGAAGATCAGCTTACGCATGATGCCTGTTTGCCAGGTTTTCATCATGGTACTTATCCAAGGCACCTGTTTACCAGGTTTTTACCATTGGACAAAGGGATTTCTCTTTACTTTTTAAATTTTTTTTTGGATTTTTTGAATACTTGGATGGGATAGGTGGATATGGACAAAAGGGACTCAAGTGTCTAGTGCCATGAAAGGTGATAGTCCCGCTAGAGATGGATGTCATCACATGGACCATGTCAAGTGTGCTCATAGATGTTGATAGGGGATGATTGCATGAAAGTGAGATGAAGAAGGTAGATAGCGGATTATGATGTGGATTATGGAGGGATCGAAAGTGGATTATGATGTGGATTATAATGGACTTATGAAAAGCATGGACCGTAGGAAGGTGATGGGGGAGATATGTAGGATAATGAGTGAATGATGGAGTGATGGAGGTATGGAAAGGAATCATGACCAACGGATGCACACACCGTGTTAAACATGGAAGCTTTGATTGGATGGTGGTGTAGGAAGCAATGGTGATGTTTGCTTAAGAGATGGATGATTTAGGACTTTTGGAACCCACATGGACTTAGTATTTTTATGAATTTTTTTTTCATGTGGGATGTTTAAAATGTTTGAATGGAATCGTATTTTTGAATGGAGGGGGATGGTTGGGATTTTTGAGAGGTAGACACCTTGATTGATTTTTGTTTAGGGACCCATATCATTTTAGTTTTTGAATTTGCTTTTGGAGGTATGGGCTTGGATGGATTTTTTAATGTACCTTGCTTTGAATTTTTGGATTGATTTCCTAAGGCATTAGGACCCTTAGGATTTTTCACTTTATGGAAGGAGGCATCCAAATGTTTATTTTTGAATCCCGTGTGATGGGTGGAATGAGTGGAAGCCTTATGTGTACACAATGTGTGCCTTTGTTGGTCATGATTAGGATATTTAGGGTATTTATGAATGATTGGGATGTTAGGTGTTGGTAGCAATGGTGGTAAAGTGGATGGAGGGATAGTAGGAGTTGGAAGTAATGGAGGTAAATTGAATGGTGGAAGGTGTATGGTCACATGCTTTTGAAATTTGTAGGATGAGGGAGGTGGAATGGAAATGTATGTTTGAGGAATATGATAGGGTTTATGATGGAAGGAAGTGGATTTAGGAGGTGTGGAGGAAGTACCAACATCATTAGATTATTGACATTGGGGTGTGTATCCAAGGCCAAATGAGCGAGGAGGGACCTTGACATGGATTGGCTCCAAAATGCCTTGTTCATGAACCTTTGCCTTGGTAGTTCATGTTTTGGAGCATGCGATTGACTATAGGACTAGGTGTAGTTTGGACACTAGACTTGAGTTGATTATTGGATGGAGAAGGTAAAGTGGATAATGGTTGTTGGTGTTCTAAGGAGGAACACTCATGAATGGATGTGGTTAGACTAGTAGGATATGGTGGATTTGAAATGGAATCAATGGTGGATGTGGAAGGATCATTAGGCTCTTTCTTATGTTCATTGGGATCTAAATTATTTGTTTGATCTTCTATGTTTGCTTTGGAGGCACATGTCTCATCATGACAAGTGGAAGGTGTAGGATCACAGATTGGGCTAGATGGAGGATGACTAGGAGCAATTTGGATGTCTTGCTCATGGATTATAGGATTATGGATAGGATCAAGGTGCTCATGGATAGCTTCTTCATAGGTATCATCTTGATCATAAAGAAGGTAAATGTTATGGATAGATTGGATGGGGATGATTTGATCTTGATTAGATTTAGGGGCTATTATTTTTTTATTCTTAGGATCATGCTCTTGACATAAGTCTTGGTTTTCTTGAATGAAAATGGATAACTCTTAGATAGGCTTGACATGTTCTTGAGGGTTATTGCCATGAAGGCACAATAACTCTTGACTTGGGTTCATGATAGGCTTGATTGTTTGTGGATCACATGATGGTGTTAGGATAGGACTAGGCATGATGTAGGACTCTTTTATAGGCTCAAGAATAGGTGTTTGATGAAATGGCAATGTTTTATTCCTTGCTAGTACCTAATGGATCACATCCTTTGCAAGGGTATGGGTAAATGGACAATATAGGGGGTGGATGATAAGGGTGGATAGGGTTGGAGGCTTAGGATCATGATTAGATTGAGGGCTAATTGGATGAATAATAGGATTAGATGGATTGGGACTTGGGATAGATGGAAAGATAATGGAATTAGAGGGATTGATTTTATCCAAGACAATCTTACCACAATCTTTTAGGTTCTTGACCAATCTTTGAAATCGAACACAAGTGGATATGGTATGGCCCCTATGCCTATGGTATGCACAATATTCATCATCTTTATACCAACTAGGTTTAAAAATAGATGGAGAATATGCTTTGAATGGGTATAGCTCAATCAAATTTGCTTGGACCAATTTCTCTAAAAGTATCTCCATGGAATCTTTTAATGAAGTATTAGTGGAATATGGGGATGAAGGTGATGAAAGTGATAAAGGGCTTGATAAAGGTGTTGGGATAGGACTAGTTGGCTCATGTGTTGGCATATGATTGGACGGTGAAGGTGACTCAAAGGAGGCACTTGCTAGGTTGGTTTCTTTGTTGTCAAAGTTAGCATGACAAAGGTTGGGAGATGGATAAGCTGGAGGTATTGATTGGTTGGACAGGTATGATGGCATGGATGTATAAGGGGATGAAGATTGATATGAAGGTAAAGGTTGATATGAGGTTGAAGGTCGATATGATGTGGATGGGGATGAAATGTAGGGTGTTGAAGGTTGATATAAGGTTGATGGGGTGGATATATAGGATTGATATGGAGGTTGTTGATGTGGTGATTAGGTTTGATATTGGAATTGTTGATGTTGTGGTGGCACTGGGTCTTCTTCCTTTCTATATAACCAACTAAGTTGATCAAGCATTCTTTTGGTGCCATAAGGATCATTCTCATAGGTTTTGTTTAGAAATGCCATGTCCATGTTTACAAGTGGTAGAGTAGGATATGAGGATGTGGAGGGGTTGTGATGTTAGAGATCAAATTTCAATACCTTAGGATGATTTGTTTTGCTTCAAAGAGTGGATGATTCTCTATACTTAAGGTAGACTAGTGACACTTAAGTAATAGAGTTAATTGGATGACTTACTTGAGATAGACTAATGATCTCAAGCAAGTTTGAATAAATGTTGATAATGATCAAATAAGGACTTGATTTTTCATTGGGTTGATTTGGATTTTAGGTTTTGATAATGGTGTGGATGATCGGGTTAGGTGACTTGGATGGATTAGGATAATGTTAAGGATGATGTGGGATAACTTGGATTGATGATTAGGATGAAATTATCTCGTGACAGGGAGTTTGTTTTTGATAGTTTTTTGGCAATTTTATGGCGAGAAGACAAGATAGCAAACACTCATGCACAAGCCATTCACAAACATTTACCACATAGGCTGGCTGAGACGATACCTGATGGGTTCCCACTTGGTTTTACCCAGCCATGCCTACTTATGGCATATAGCTCCAGGAACTTGGGGCACAGGCTCCCCCTTATAGTGCACTCACTTCTCAGGCACACCAAGTTCTAGGTCCTCAAGATGCATAGATCTTGAGGTACCTTGCTATCTCTGCCATAAGCTACGAAAATGTGGGACGACTATCAAAGTTTCTTCCTGTACCAATAGATAGGGGTTTTTGGATTCTTCACAAAGGTTTCTAGTAAGGGCTTCCATTTAGGTGGCTATACATGCGGTGATTTGCTCCATTAATGGAGGCTTCCCAGTCTGCAGAGGTTATGCTCCATAGGGTTTTGGGGGAAACATTCGTTGGTATAGCGCAACAACACTCGTCGTTTGTGACTTTCGACACAAACACATTATTTATATAGCGGCTTGGAATGGCTTGGCTTTAGCCTATTTCCACTTGGGTCATACCCCTTCTCACAATGGGAAGGCAGACCCTCTAGAGTTGATAATGATTTCTCATGCACCCTAGATCCGTTGGTTAGGCAGGGGGAGAGGATACCTTCATTGCCAAATCAGGTAACAAACAATCTCAGCAAGCAAACGAAGAAAATGAAAAACAAGCACGAAGAAGGTAGATTGTTAATTTTAAGCACCAAACTGAAGTGTGCCTACTTTAGTGATAAATGATAGATTCTTTGATCGCTTGAGGCTGCAAAAGATATATCAGTATGTTTTTGTCCTTCATTCTTTGACAAGTGTCTTTGACAAGCTACACAAGTAGATGTTAGCTGCCAAAGAGGATTAGATTAAAAGATATGATATGATAAAAACCTGTAATTGATGATCTGATACAGTGAAATAAGTTGTAAAAATATAAAGTAGATGAAATTTTATGCACTTTAAAAAAAATTCATTGAAAAAGGATATGTTTTGCTCAAGATACATGCATTTTAAGTTTGAACGGAAGCTAAAGTTTACCTGTAAAAATACCTAATGAAATGATGAGTTCACCTAATGAAACCCTTACAAATGCATAGTTTGTCTTGTTAGTTTTCCAATGCCTATAAAAACACAAAAATTTGACATGATATGCAAAAGTTATGGTAGTTTTAAAAAAGAAAACTATTTTAAGCTTTAAAAAGCACTATTCACGGCCTGAAAACACTGTTCATGCCCTGAGAACACTATTAACTATTGGAAGTACTATTCACTGCTGGAAGTATTGTTCATCATTGGAAAGCACTATTCATCGATGGAAACACTGTTTATCATTGAAAACATTATTTATGACCGGAAGTACTGTTCATTGTTGGAAACACTGTTCATCACCGGAAATCACTATTCATTGTTGGAAATACTGTTCATCACCCTGCAAACATTGACTCAAATTTCACCTACACCAAAAAGGGTCAAATTTTATGTTTTTCTTCACCTCTTGGCCCTTCTGGACACAATCGTGATGTATGTTTTAGCTCAGGAGGTCACCTGTAACAATCACTTGCAAAACTTACAACATGAGGGTTAGAAAAAATATATAAATTTTTATAACAAAAACTTACAAAAAATGATCAAGCAAAGTGAGTCCCACCAGGCGTGCCAGAATGTAAACTATAAAATTTAGATAAATACAAGATAAAACAATACAATGCAAATTACCTTTTTACCCAAACTTTATCGAATACCTCGAATGATACGTGCAAGATTGATCGATGTAGATGATCGAATGTTGATTGCCCATAGATGCAGTAGAACAGTGAGAAGATGATTTGACAGAATAAGGATGCTCAAAACTCAAATGGTGATCTCAAATGGCTTGTGAGAAGCCATATTTATAGACAAAGGGTTGATTTTTGATGTGGAGGGAAGAAGATAAGATAAGGATTGGATTTGATTTGATTTTTGCTTTATTAGAGAAAAGAGGAAAGAAAACAAGATGAGACAAGATTTAGAAAGATAGAAAGCGATTTGATTTTTTGCTTTAAAGGAAATAAATCCTAAAAAGATGAGAGGAATAATAAATGAAATATCTAATTAAATAAATTAATTAGATATGCATGGGTTACAATTTTAGAAAGAAAGCAAGAGGATTTTTATTAGGATTTTATTAATTAAATAAACATTTAATTTATTTAATTAATTTGGATTGTGATGGAAGATGATGTGGATAATTAAATAAATAAATAAAATTTATTTAATTATAAGGGAAATAGATAAGTAACTAATTAAATAATTAAAAATAATTATTTAATTAGAGAAGATTAAAGGTCTCGAATAATTAAATAAATAATTAAAATTTATTTAATTATAGAAGATAAGATAAATGGATAGAAAGGGAAAAAATAAAAATTAGTTAAATAAATAAGATTTATTTAACTAATTAGGTGAATGATACGGGTACCTAGGGCAAAACGTGCTAATGACAAGGTGTTGGACATTTTTAGGTGTCTACAGTGACAAGGCTTTGACTTGGTATTTGCAAGCATGTGAGATTACTTGGCACACTAAGAACATTGTTGACTTACTATGCCAAATTAAACTCTTTCCTACCACACTTGGGGGTCATTTGAAAGATTGGTGTGCATTATTTGATGCTTAAGGGAATATGGACAATCTAAAGTAGGATAAAGATGGTTTTTGGTAGAGTTTGATTATCTAGGTTTAACCCATCAAAACATTATTTTGTTAAAGGATATTCAACAATTATCAAGATAAATAGTGCATAGATATGACCAAAGGTTTAAATATCTTATTACCAAAACTATACAAAAAATTGGCATTACAATACAAAAGGAATGGTTTCATGGAGTTGACTACATATATTGAACCTAAACTAGTTCAAAGGACATTGGTGACATAGAAGGGTACACTAGAGGCTACATACAACTAGAAGCACTAGAAGAACCATAGGTTTATAGTTTTAATGGGCACATAGGGGAGAATATTGGATAGATGGTTGTGCGCATGGAGTATCTTGCTGGCATAACTAAAACTATAAGAGGATTGTGGTGTACAAAGTGTTGGGGAGAGGGACATACCACTACTAACTACCTTATGGTGAGACCACAAGAAGTAGACATAATGTCATTCCATACTCCTCTACACATTCCTAACTACGCCATTTTACTATCATGAAGCTTACAAAAATGTGACACATGATGCAAACAATTGTAGAGTGGTTCAAGTTTTGTGTGAATCATGGGGGAAATGAGTTTTGAATACTATAGTTTAGAATCTATATACATATATGTACCACACATCCAAGGATGTGGTGTTGGATGAGGAGAAGCATGTGGTCAAAGATGATTTGTAAAGGGTCTTGTTTCTCCACATGGCAAGTAAGGACTTGTGTTGCATGTCTCAAAACAAGTTTTTAAAGGCATCAAATTCTAAATATTTTTGCACATTTGAATTCCTCTAAAAAATATATAATTTCAAAAATGACACCTCAATTTAAGTTTGAATGCAAAAGTTATGGCTTTTGAAAGATGGAGGACTGTTAGAAGAGGATTTTTCAAATTCACCAAGGTATTTTTGAATTTGAAAGTTTTAAATTCATTGAGGTATTTTCAAATTCTCAAGGATATTATTGAATTTATTGAAGTATTTTTGAAATTCTCACTCTGTTAAAAGAGGTGATTTTGTCACAACATTTTTTGGCATCCCTTAACGTTCTCGTTTTTAATTTTCTCTTCATTTTCTTAGTTGATTCAATTTCCAATAGCTTCCTATGGCTTGTAAATATATTCAAACCCATTGCAAGCTTGAATTGAGCATTCAAGGAGAGTGATTTGGGATTTAGATGTAGAATTTAGTAATTTTTATCAATTTGTAGTGACATTGCAAGCTTTTAGCAAGGTTGTGGAGTTGTTGAGAGATTGTAATAGGTTTAGAAGTTGAAACTACTTGTTTTGTGATTATTTTGCAAGCCTAAGAGGCTTAGAGAAGATTGTAAGTGCCATTTGGAGTGATTTCTAAGTGGGATATACTCACATTTTGCTATATTTTTCACTCAAAGTGGGTTTCTCTAGGGGTATATTGGTGTCACTTATGATATCTTGTTCTCTCTAATTTTCTTACATTTTTCCTAATTTATATTTGCAAGTTAGTTTGTTTCAAATATATTCACTATTGATGAACTATTGGAGGAATATCCACCCTAGTATATGAATCAAATGGTATCAAAGAAATTGTGGTTGATTTACAAGTATACAACACAAATCAAGTGGAAGAAGTTTGTTCCTTATTAAAGAGGCTATGTGTTTTCCTACATAGAACCATAAGCATGGGTAAATATGTATGATTCCTCAATCTTGAGACTAAGGTAGCTAGATTATCTCAATAAATGGAGACTACAAATTGCCTAGTGGAGACTCTAGTGGAGTGTTTATGCTCATTAGAGAGCAAGGGAGAAACCCAGTCCATAGTAGGAGATAATTTCCATGGCAAGTTTAGTCCACCAAGCATGTCTCATTGGGAAGGCAAGGAAAGAGTTGAGATTCCATTTTTTATGGAAGATACATAAAAGCTAGAGCAATGGTTTGACCAAATGGAGGTATATTTTGATTTATATTCTCTTAATTTGGAAGAAAGGGTTTCTTATGCTATGTTGAAATTGGAAAGTTATGCTTTAAAGTCTCTTATTTTCTATGGCTATTGGAAACATTTTCCTATAAAATCTTGGATAATTTTAAGAAATTGTTTAGGAAGCAATTTAACTTAAATTTTCATGAAGGAAGAAAGTATTTGAACGTAGAAAGACTGAGTACACATGTTTATAGTTATTCATCATCCTCAAAGACAAATGGAGATAACGCTAAGACAAAGAAGGCAAAATCAAAACTTGCTAGATATTTGTGATCATTATGAGAAAATGACCATCAAGAAAACTCATGATGGATGTTGCATTTGAAGAATAACCCTCACTAGAACTCTAAGAAGGGTAAGAAAAATTCTTACCTTTCCATTTGAAAGGATGAAGAGATAGATTGCACTTCAAAATTTGATTCTAAAATATTTTCCCTACCAAGAAGGTTGTAGGTTTTGTACAAGACGAAAGGGAGCAATCAAAATTGTTTAGCATCAAATTTTAAGTTAAGAGTGTTAAAATTGATGCACTTTTTGATTCTTTTTTACAAGTTAAACTTGTTTCTCAAGAATTGGTTTGAAAATTTAGTTCAAAAACTTATCAACACCCTAATCCCTATGCATTGGGTTGGATAAATATGGTGTTAATTTCTTAATTAGTAGGCAATGAAGAACGAATTTTGATGTTAATCATAATTTTATTGAAGTGGTTTTAGATGTTGTACCAATGGATGTTTGTGGAGTTGTGTTTGGTAGTTGTTGATACTTAGATATCACAACCACACCTATTGGTGTACCAAATGTGCTCAATACCCATGCCACACAAAGAGCATAAAATGGGAATTTTGTAGAAGTGTGACCTTATTGTAAGACAACCTTTGGGATTAAACTATGATTAGGATGAAAAGGAGGAAGAAGAACAAAAAAAAACTAATTAAATGGCAATGTAGCAAATTAAATAACTTTTCCAATTACATAGATATTATTAGCACATGGTTAATAGTCAACAAAAATGGAAAAGACACATTTGCAAAAATAAAAAAGAAAGAAAACAATTATTTGCATGATTATCTTCTTGCAAAAATTAAGAAGTTTCCATACACATGGATCAAGGCTTCCTTGAGTGCAAATGAAAAAGCAAGTTACCTAGATCTATTGAAAAAACCAAATAAGCATAAAGAGCAAAGCATTTTAGTTATCATAATAAACACAGTGACAAGAAAACATAAGAGACAAGGATATATTACACATTTATATTTTCTATCAAAGGTTATAATAATATAAAATACTTCTGCTATGGTTTCTAGGCAATGTATCAATAGTGAAAATAGCAACATATTATTTTTCAACACCAAATTGGATCTGCAAGAGAAAATCAAAGCCATCTTGAGTTTCTCTGATGCTTTGTTTCCTTCTATCTATTTGGGACTGCCCTTGACTGTGAAAGAAGTGTCCCCTACTTACTAGAATTTAGTTCTTGAAAGGATTCAAAGGAAACTTGCAAGTTGCAAGGGTAAATTATTGAGTCATGTAGGTAAATATCAACTCCTTAAAGCTTCTTTACAAGGTGTGCCTACTTGTTTTCTTACTCTTTTTAAAATGCCCATGTACGTAGCTGAAAATTTTGAGAAAATTTAGAGAACTTTTCTTTGGACAGGGGTTGAAGAGAAGAAAAATGGCCCTTGTTAAATGGGACAAAGTGTGCCTTCCCAAAAATGAGGGAGGTCTTGGTATAAAAAAGATCCACCTAATGAATGAAGCCTTATTTGATAAAGTGGGATGGGGTCTTATGAGGGATAATAAAAATTGGGGTTCCATTATGAAGGCTAAATACTTACATAGTGGGGAAGATAGTAGATTTATTGATCAAGAGGGCCTGCCTAAAGGTTCCATAATATGGAATAAGGTACTGAAATCTAAGAATATTCTTCTAAAAGGAATCAAGTAGAAATTTGGTAATGGAAGTTTGATTAGATTCTAGAAAGATGCTTGGCTTCAATAATAGCCTCTCATAAATTAGGAGATTTACAACAATCTTGTTGGATTGGCCAATAATTTCTTTGGGGAGAGGGTGGATAATTATATCTTGTACAATCAAGGAATTAGATAGTGGAAGAAATTAGTTGATTATTGTCCTAATCAAAGTAACCTGGATCAAGTGGTTAGTTCTTTGCAACTAAAACTTAGTAATTTTAGAATTCCCATCTTCCCTAGACAAGATGAAATGATATGGTCTCAAGAAAGCAGAGGTTTGTTTTCAGTTTAGATAACTTATGGTTTGTTGTTAGACCAAATTCTAAGGAAAAGTTTTTGGCATTTAATTTGGAACCACCATTTGATTCCTAAAGTCAATTTCTACTGGTGGATGGTTGCTCATAACAAAATCCTTACTCAAGATAACCTCAAGAAAAGGGGTTTTCAAATTTTGAACAGATGTGTGTTATGTTTAAAGGAGGAGGAGACAGTTTCTCTTTTGCTTCTTCATTGTGATTTTTCTAAAGAGCTCTGGGATATGACTTTGCAAAAATTGGTTATGGACTGGGTCATGAATGGAAACTTGATTGAGGTTTTGGAGAGTTGGAGAGCTCCTTTCTCCCACCCTAGAATTAGAGAATTATGGAGGCAGATTCCTCCTCATTTGGGATCGAGTTTGTGGAGGGAGAGGACTAATCACATCTTCAGATATGTCATCAAGAGTCCTAAAGAGGTTTTTATTACCTTCTCCAAAATTCTGATTGAGAATGTCTCCAATTGTACCTTGAAAACTCCTGAAAGTCCTCCTAACCCTATTGAGATCAAGCTATCTAAAAATTGGGGTCTTTCTACTAATATAATGAAGTTTGATAACTCTAAGAAGCTAGCTCAATTAAACACTAGATGGAAACCCCCCTGAAGGTTGGTACAAATCAAATCTTGACGGGGCCGCTAAGAGAAACACGTGATTAGCTAGTGAGGGAGGTGTCATCATAACTTATAAGGGTGAACTTGTTGTTGCCTTTGTTGGAGGGTTAGGAAGTCAGACCAATAATGTTGCTAAAGCAATGGCTATGCTATGGGGATTAAAAATTTTGCTTTCCTTGAAAGTTACTAAGATTCAGGTGGTGGGTGGCTCCAAAATCATTATTGATGTTGTTTTGGGCAGAGCTAACCCTGGATAACAGTTAGGTGATATCATAGGAGATATAAAAGGTCTCATTATTGGGTTTGAAGAATGTGAAATATCCCATATTTAGTGTGAGGGAAATAGTGTTGCTAATGGCCTAGTGTTATGTACCTAGGGATATGATATTATAATTTATTTAGGTGGATGGAGATGTCAACATGTGGCACACATCCCTTAAGTTAGTTATTTTAGGTCTTATGGATAACTTGTGTAATTAATTATATCAGGAGTTGAGTAGGCCTTCATTAGAATTACCCTTCCATTATGTTATTAGGAGGTATATTATATAAAGGAGGTGATTATCATTGTAAGGATATGTGTAGAGTATGACATTGTATTGGATATCTCTTGGAGATATAGCGTGGAGTGGCTTCTTCCATAAGGAGTGTTGTATGGTGTTACCCTACCTCAAGGGTATTCCACATATATTGGATATTAGGGCATATTTGCCCAAAAAAATTCTTGTGTTGTGTGAGATCTATCTTTTGCATTATATTATTTCCATTATTATATGCTTGGATCTTATCACCTAGCTAACCAAGGTCAAAATTTAAATAATTGGAGATGTTAGCGAAGGTTGGAAAATCTTTCTAGGCCTTTACAAGACCTCTTTCAAAAGGAGATGCATAACTTGAATTACAACTAATGATTGATATTAGTGGTTTTAATTCAAATTCTTGGAGCGCTCCCCTTTCTGGCTAGGGTGGCAAGGTTGCAGGTCCTGTCTTGAGGGCTGACAGGCTGAGTCAGCATTATGTTCACATGGGCAATCTTATGAGGTGGTAGAGATATTTTAGTTAGTTGATGGCGTATTTCAATAATGATGACCACCTTAGATGGTACAATCATTTAAGTTCACGTAAATTGAACTTAAATAATTTTAATTACATCCTCCATACTGGTGGCAGGGAAAGTTCTAGATACCATGATCTTAGAAAAATAATTTCTCTGAGGAAAAATTACCATTTCTTCTATTGTTTATATGATAGCGGGGGTATTTTTACTTTTTTGCAGCGCCTTTTTTCCAATTTCCTTTTCAAATTGTTATAATAGGGGGATAGGATGAGGACTGAGCCCATTTCATGTGATGAATTCAAAAGGAATGATACTATTTGGCATATCTGTTGCGAGGGGGGTGGCTTCATTCCTGTAATGTCTTAACAAACATGATGAGAATTTATCTATCCAGTGTGTTGCTTCTTGGGATAATAGGAAGGTGCAAATTGTTGGGGTTAGCTTTGAAATCTCTAAAGAAGTGATCGGGCTTGCTACAGGCATGTCTATCAAAGGCAAAAAATAGAAGAGACAGAGTAAAGTGCTTGACCCAAAAAATTTAGCTATTTTATTGAAGGAGGGGGAAGAGTTGTTTAATCTCCAAGGTGGGTTTGACAGAGAGAAGTTGCCTAAACCATGGGACGGGGTATGTTATATGTTAATGAAGTATTTCACTTTAGAATGTCGCTTCAAAAGGTTGTATTATTACCATTTTGTTCTTCTCAACCATTTCCATCGTAATATATTGCTTAGTATTCCTTTTTACCTCCTCTCCTCCCTTGAAGCGTTTGTGAAGTATGTCAAGGAGATTCATGCCCAAAATTTTGAGAAACCCCTAATTCTATTACATCAAGGGTTAATTTTCTAGCTTTATAAATTCCACCTCACACTTTTCCCTCCTAAACCCATTCAAGCTAGCCTTTTTGATAGCCCTTCTATTGGCTCCCCTTTGTTTGCTAAAAGTAATCCTAAGCATGGAATTGTGATTCATGAAGTCACTCCTAAAAATCTATAGGAGAATGTGGTTGATCCCAAGAATTTGGTGACTAAGAGAAAACCTAGCATTAAGCAGAGCTCACTTAGAACCCCTAAATCTATTAGTAATAAATCTCCCCCTAGTTGGGATGTGGCTGATAGTTTGATAGCCCTCAAAGAAGGCTCAGTGCAGGGTGTCACTCCTAAGTCAGAACCTAAGAGGAAATTAGAGGATAATATAAGTTTAGGGGATAAAAAGTAGAAAGGGATCATCTTGCATAGGGAGGAGGAATGTAGGTTTATTGAGGTCGGGAAGCTTCTTAACAAAGGAAAAGACAAAAGGGAGAAGGGTCAGGATGAAGCTAAGTTTGCTAAGGTTTATAGGGTTATTGTTATTCTTAAGAAAGAGAAGGTTGTTAATCCTCATGGGCAAAAGATTTGAAAGTTAAGCACCAAAAGGTCTTGCAGATTGGCTGGGAAACCCATTCCCAGTCTTAAGGAGATGGTGGTTTCTAATGATTCTGAACAAAGGGATGATATAGAGGAAAGTGAGGGGGATGTTGAGAAAATGGAAGGGGTTTATGCTCTTGATGATGAAGGTCCTAGTCTATTTGCTGAGATGAATCTCCCTTACTTTGACTCAAAGACCACGAACCATCCTATGGAGAAGCAAACTGGTGCTGCTAAGGATTGTGCTACTTGTTCTCAATATGTTTATGATATTACAAGTGTTAAAGCCAAGTTGTTGGAGCTGAAAGGGAACTTCAAGATCCTTGCTCAATTCACTACCAAGGTCATGCACCATTCAACCAACACATTGGTTGTCTTACAAGATTTATAAATGAAAAAGAATGGGGTTGGGGTGGATAAAATGAAAACTATGAGGATATGTATGCTTTCCTCACTTAGGATTGGGAACATCTTTTAAACTAGTCCCTTTTGGTTGGGTTCTATTCTCTTAGTGTTTTTTTCTTTGTAGTTTTTTGTCATCTGTTGTCTATCTGCTATCCATTTGCTATTGGTGCTTTGGTTTTGGTTGTTTGAGCTTGTTTTGTGTGCCTTAAGGGAAATTTTGTAATAGGGATCGACATCTTTGTTTTTCCACTTACCTTTATAAAAAACATAAAACACTTCTATTTTAAGGCTCAAATCTACACAATTTTTCTTAGAAGGGGGAAAGGCTTCACCCAATAAAATCCTAGTTCACCCACTGCAATAGAGCTTATTACAATATAGACCAAAAGAGAGATCAAGAGAATAAAAAAAACATTAAATTCTCCATCATTTCAATTGAACTCTTGCATGAAAAAGTTTAAAAATTTTTAACCGCCCATCACTACATGCTTGCCACTATGAATTTTATAACTGGTGCAAGGTAGAGTGCCAACTTCATAAAACAACTCCCACTAGTCATCTGCCACTATAATCTCCTTTATTTACTTATCAAAACCCTAATATTTATTTTCCCATGAATTCTTTCCTTTTTTTCATGTGTCTTTCTTTTAAATATTATACATAGGCACTTTGTTCCTATATGAAAAATCATTTAAATTTTTTATTAAGGTAAATCCTTATTATAATATATGGATTTATTCTTTCACACACGGGCAAACTTTATTTTGATATATTGTGATTACCTGTAGCTAAATAATTTGGAAATAGATTGCACAAATAATAAAAACATTCACACAAGCATTGGAACTTAATATTTCATTCAAATGTACTAGAATATTTCAAATTACAAATTACAACCTTCAACACAAATATAATTCCTAGATGAAACTACCTCAAGAAACCAAAGGAATGTCATCCTCTAATCTCTAAATCCAAGGTGTTTCATCGTCAGATCCAATAGATGAGCACAAGTTCTCAAACTATGACAAATTAGGGTTTGTTTGATAAAATGACAAAAGATAAAAATAGATGAAGTTGTTCAAGTATATAGAGATTGAAGGCCTATCTTGGGGCCTGAAATCCCATACCCAATCCACCTCAAATAATCTTAGAGAGAGAGCAAGAGTCATCTACAAGTGTATAGGTCGCCCATGGCTACTAGCAACATCTTGACATGGTGATGTACATGAAACCATGCCCTCTGCATCAATAACCATTTATATTTGTACACATACCATGTCTTTGAAGGGCTCACACATGTTTATACATGTTTAAAGGTCTTCCTCAATCTTATCACATCCATTTGAGGCCATTAATGGCATCTTGGGTTGTGCAAGGAGGTAGGTGGGATTTCTATCTCGAATGATGGGTGTCTGAGGATTTGCATGCCAAAGGGTGCAATAGTAAGAGGGACTACAAAATTAAGAGTCAGGATGTCATTAAAATGGTTTTAACTTAGTACACTAACGTTAATATTTTTGAAGGTTCAAAGTTGAGGGTTCAGGGAATGGGATACATGGATGCTAGGATGCAACGAGAAGCAAAGGTCTGCTAGCCTAGGAAGGAGGAATGATGGGACAACAAGGAAATGGGGAACATGATGCGTGTAACAATTTCTTAAGAGGGAAGGTTGGTAAGGAAATCCCTAAAGGTTTAGAAGAGAGAATCATGATGGGGAGTAAGGATCAAGATTCAAAGATACCAGATGTAGGAAGGAGTGGGGATCAAATATTCAGGATATGGCATACTTGATACTAGAGTGATGAGGGAAAGGAAAACCTAAAATTCCATTGGGGACAGTGTGGTTTGAGGTTCTAGGATACTAGATACCCTTTAGGTATGTCGATAGGGAAAAGCCTAGGGGCTCCCAATATAGTGGAAGTTAGGACTCTAGGACACCCGATACCATGGGGATTGGGTGACCAATTCATTTAGAGGGAGTGAAAGAAGGGAAATGAAACTACAAAATTTCATGGGAGATAAGGGATCAAGAAGCAGAGGCACAAAGAATTGGAAAGGGATGCTGACAAAGGAAAGTCTGAATTTCTAAAATGTGAGGGAAATAAGAAAGAAATAGTTGAAGGAAAGGCATGATAGCATGAGAAATCTTGAAACTCTTCCCAAGGCTAGAAAATGACCCAAACACCTTCATACTTGTAAACAAGGATACTACAAGTTCACCAAGATTCCTAAAATTCTGCCCTCAAGAAATGCAAATTTGGATGTTCTGAGATTTTTGGTCCCTCCCAAGTAGCATCTTATGTAAGTAGATTCCTCCAACAAACCAAATATTTTGGAATGATTGTGTTCCTCAATTTCTTCACCCTAGTAACAATAATAACATCCAATACCAATATAAGCTCCCCTTCATTATCTAAGGGTGGAAAATCCACTAAAGGACATGGCATGTTGTCCAAGTGCCCTTTTGAGACAAGATACATGGAAAATGTTATGATTTTTTTTTTTGGTAACTCCAACTCATGAAATTCACCAACTCTCCTCAAGACCCTATAAGGTCCATAGAAGTGAGGTTTAAACTTTTGAGCCCGACTTCTTTTGATGGAAGATTGCCTAGAAGGTTGCAATCTCAGAAAGACCATATCCCCAACTTTAAATTATCTCTCAGTGTAGTTTTGATCTACATAGAACTTCTATTCATTCTAGGCCTATTGAAGATGATATTTGAGTGATTTTATTTTATCTTGGCTATACTTCACCAAGTCACTAGCTATTGGCACTCTATTACATATGAGCACTAAATAAAAAAAGGTTTATGTATCATAAGCATGCAATGCCAAAAATAGAGACATACCAATGGACATATGGTGAGTGGTTTTGTAGTAGTATTCTCCCAAGTGCAACCACTTAACCCATGTTGATTGTTGATCTTAAATGTAGTTTCCCAAGTAGCCTTCAACCCACTTATTTACCATTTTTGTTTGTCCATCTATTTGTGGATAATAGCTTGCACGATAGGAGTGAGTTTTGTACTAGTAAAAAAAATAATTATTTCCAAAAGGATCTAATACATATTTTATCTCTACAACTAACAATATTTTTAAGAAACTCATGTAGCCTAAAAAATTCTCTAAATAATAAATCTACCACCTAATGTGCTTTGAATTTTCAAGAAATAACAAAGAAGTGTGTTGTAATGTACCCATTTTCAGGTTCTCTTGCATTACAGTTGGCATTGACCTTGTGGATGTGTGTCAACATTATTAGAGGAGTTTTTTGATGATTCCCTTGAGCTCAAGTGGTCTGGAGGATTCATATGCCACTTTTTAGGGTGATTTTTGGCTTCGGGTGTGCTCTCTAAGAATATTGGAGAGGGCGTCTATTTATAGAAAGTCACCTAGTTGGATCCATTTATCGTTATTCTTTATCAGGATCACTCTAGTACAGTCATTTTTTGATTCCGATGCATTCCGATAGTTTTTGCAAAATGGATGTATTAATGGCTTTATTTTAATTATTTTACTAAGGTCACTAAATATTATTTAAAATATTTTAAAAGCACCTTAGTGTTATAGCTCATCAGAACCAGAATGAAAAGTTTTAAATCATGGATACATAATATTGGGACCTTGTGAATCAAATATAATCATTATTTTGATAAAAAGGTCTTTTTGAGCTAAAGAGGAGCTTTTAATTAAAAAATAAAAGCTTCTAGAAAGGTCAGTGGGAAAAAGTATAAAAGGAGGTTATGTGAGCTCATTTGGGACATTTAGAAGTTGTTTATTTTCCTTTGGAGATTTGGAGATTGTGCCTGTGGCCAACTCTTACCAACGGGATGAAAACCCCAATGGTTTCTTGAAGCTGAGGATGAAAACCCTCTGTCTTCAACAATGCAGTTCCATTTAGGGATCAACAATGAGCTGAAGATTTGGAGTTTGGGGACGAAAACCCTTGGATTTTGTTGGAGCAATTTCATTCAAAGATTGCTAGTGTGTTGAAGGATTATCGGTTAGAGGATTTGATGATTCCTAGAATTAGTCACAAAGGGTTTACTGTGCAAATTTATTAGAGATTCTTCAAATAATAAATTTGTGATTAAGAGTTATTGCTAAGGATATGGCACTACAACTGAAGTTGATTTTATCATTTATCATTCTTGCTTCATAGTTGATTGTTTATTTAGAGTCACGGTAGCATTTGTGGGAAGTTTGACTTCCATTACATCCAGTATACAACATTTGGAGTGGAGTGTAGCTACAACTGAAAAATATTGTTGTTTGGTGGTGATCGAAGGTGTGGATAGACAGATCTTCCAGATTTTCAGCTACAACATCATTTTTTCAAGCTACAGCAGCATGTATTTATGTGACAACAATAACATTGTGGATCTACATCATTTGATATTATATCACAGCTATAGTAATTATGAGTTTGTATAAGAAAGCATTGCAATTGAAGATCAATATTTAATGTTGGAGCTTGAAGTCAGATTGTTGTTATTGGTTGTTTCTTTATACATGCAAAGTGTTTGTTAAAATGTTCATGATATTAATATGCATTGTGGATTTATTGTTTGAACAAATATTGTCTCAAATTGCATTTCGAATGATCCCATTCCAAAACACATTTAAACACATTGAAAACAATCACTATGCAAAGTGATTGATGAAATGCCTGCATGATAGAAGTCATAATACTTTGTGGGTTTTGGAAAAAAAAATAGTTTCAATTTGGGGTGGAACATTACAGTGGTATCAGAGCTAGTTTTCCTGCTAGCCTATTGGAGTTCTAACTTTTGTTGTAGTTTCCTCAATTAGTATTCAACATTTTAGTAGCTAAAAGTTTTGTTTAGTGGTTGCAAATCATCATGCCACTCACGGAAGGAGAAATTTTGAAGGAATACCAAGCTATGGGAGAAGAGTTTCATGCTTTAATCTCATTTGCAGAATTCATGGATGTTAAGGTAGGAGTAAAGATTTACCATGCAGGTGAGGATCTTGAAGACCTATATCAGCCAAAAGATGTTCTTCTCAGTACTTTGGAGGAAGTTGAGGGTTGTTTATACCTGGTAAATTGATCACCTTCTTAGGGAATGCAAGAAAATATGAAACCTATAGTGACTTCCTTGGGTAAGAGAAAATTGTTGAGATAGAAAGATAATGATGTAAGATTACTTGTTTCTTCTTGTTTAAGTGAAATCATGAGAATTACAGCTCCTACTACTCCATACAATGATAACACAATGAAAGAGGTAATTCCACTGATGGTGGACAGTTTTCTGGATATTGATGATATCACATGTTCTCATTTTTCTAGAAGGGTTGCTATACTTAAACATTTACAAAAATTAGATTGAGTAACCTTGTGTTGGATTTGGCATTGCATGATTTGAACAACATGTTTCACCATTTCTTTACTTCAATCAGGATAGAACATGATGACGATGTTATGGCATCCATGAAAAACATTATGGTTTTGACTATTAATGAGAGTGAAGATGTTTCCTAGTCTTTGTTTTCTATCCTATCAGCTAACTAGAAGAAGGGGATTCTTGGAATTTTATTAGTTAAAGGGAGATTAGCTAGAAGGGTGATTGATCAATGTGATAAGAAATTGAAACCTTTCTTAGATAGTGAGAAGCAAGAAAATGAAAAGAGGAATATGGTAGAATATTTGGATGGAGATGGTGCCTTGACTCATGAGGACTATGTGACAGGGCTTCAGGATGATTCTTTGGACATGCATGTAGCCACTATGGATGAGGTGGTCCATGAAGAAAAGGACAAAACAACATCTTTGGATCCTAGTTCGGATTTAACTAGTGATGATTCCTATGCAGAAAATGATTGTGTTGAGTTCACTCGTGTATTTTCACATGAAGGGCATGGAGAAAGAAAATATGATGATGACTTGAAAACAAAATTTGATGATCCTTTATCTTATTCCGGTGATGTTAATATAGGTGGCCTAGGATTTAACTTTCAAACCAAGCCTATGGAGAGAGATACTTATGTTGACATCAGTATTAGTGAGTTGGAGAGTGATTTATTTAGAAAGACAACATCACAGGAGGAGCATAGTGAACAAAGCAATCAACCTTTTAACACATGGGATTTAGGTGTGATGACACCTAAGTATGATGAGGATCCTACATGGGATGAATTTCCTTTTGATTGTGATGATGTTATGATTTTATAACACAATGCATGCCTAGAGGATGGCATTGATTGTGTTGCTTTATTTCTTGAGAACAAATCTGATTTACCAACACATGAAGCTAACTTTGAGTAGAGGTTTAGGGACTTTAGTGATTTGGATTCATAGTTTGCTACTGAAAATGATAATGGAAAGGCTCAGGTGATTTGGGTCAGCCTTGGAGTCATTGATGATAGGTATGAAGGTTCTAATTTTAGTATTCATCATAGAAACAATTCATTTCCTTTGCATGAATATGATTGCAAGAATAAATTTGTGGTGATCATTGATAACCCGTTATTTGAGATGAGTGTTGATATGACTTATGACAATCCACTCTTTGAGTTGGATGATGGAGCTATTTATGGTTGTAGTATTGTACTCGGAAAAAATAACAAGGTATGGGATACGGAAGAAGATTCAGAACTTGAGTTGGAGTGTGGTACTCAGCTTGGTTTTGATTCAAGTTCACTTTATGAGGAGTTTGGTTACCCTCCTAGGAGACCACCAGAATGTACAAATGATGAGACAGATGAAGTTTGCATTTGGGATGATATGACACGTAGAAGCATCGTCATTCCTTGCTACATGAGGAATTGGAAGGTAACTTAGGTATGCAAATTGATGATTTCAGTTGAGAATCATTTCCTTGTTGGTATTCATTATGAGTTGCTTCATTCTTGCATGAGGTTTGGTCTTGAGTTTTGGAGTTGGCCAACAAGTGTGACATTTCATACCTTAACTGAGTAATATTGCATGCTTTTCATATGTAGTTGGTGATGCATTTCCTTCATGGGATGTATTGATTCTGGGAGATCACTCTTGGTTAGATATCCATGCTTCGGATTCTCAACAAGAATTGTTAGAGATTATTGGGAGTCATAAGAGTGATATTTGGAGGGATAAGGATTAAAATTTTAGACTTAATAATGTTGTTCCTTCCCTTACCAACCATCTAGTGGTTCCATTTGTTTATCTACAAATGGATTGGAGAGAAAATTTAAGTAAGGATTGGGTCAGTGAATGATTGGTCACTCTTGGGTGTGTTCCTTGGCAAAGATTGGATCAGTTTTTTAGTTTTGAGCTTGTTGTTTGGTGGCAGGTTAGCCAAATCATTTTTTGGTTTGCTTTCATTCAGAGAAGTTGGCACATTATTCTTTGTCAGGGAAGTGAAATTTTTTAGTTGTAAATTGCTTCAGAATATTTCCCAGCCACTTTTGAGTTGATTTGGTGTAGCACAATGCTTTTCATGCATGCTTATAGTTGGGAAATTTATTGGTGTCGCTGTTGTCCTTGGTGTAGAGCCCTAAAATCATATTGTACCTCTCTGATTTTAGTTTTGGACAATAGTCATTATTATTTACTTCATACCTTCCTAACTTAGAGAGTTTATCTTATGAAGGTTTGTGATGTAAACTTTGATAGTTTACTCTCAGTGTGGGGTCAAGGTAGCAAATTTCCACATGCTATGATTCATCTGTCCGAGGCTCTTGGAGTTGTAATAGTGAGTGTTAACACCGCTGTCCACTTTTCAATTAGCCTACACTTGACTTCAACTCTTGGCCCGTAGCTATGTTGGTTTGTTCTTTCAAACCAATAGTGGAGTATTTGGTGGTTGGATTTGGTTGCTGGAGGTGATTTGATCGTAGGAGACGACTCTTTGGTTACTTCCATACTCATCTCTCCTATGTTTTTAGTAGGATTTCAGAATGATTACCACTGCCCTTACATTTCCACATTGGTTATGGTGATATTCTTTTGTGAGAAGATTGATTTTGAGCTTTGGCATGCTTTAGGGTAGATGGTTATGGGAGTTTTTCTGGACATAGTTCCTCTATTTATTGCTTCCACCCTAGTGAGTGATAGGCACTACAAATACTTTATGAGGATAGTGTGCATATCGTCAGATGATGCCTTATTGATTGCAATGGTTTGGGTGTGTTGGTGTGTTCGAAACTTTTCTTTCAAAACTTGGAGATTAAGTGTCAATGATGTGTTAACAATTTATGACATAGAGGCATTTCCAGGATAACTGATTTCAGAGTTGGTTTTGTTGGCATATTCTATACTAGTCACTTGTTAGGGATTGATCTATCTCACTTTTGGGACATCACGAGGAGAGATGTTGAGGTTTATGTTTTATGGTTGAGCAGGTTATCTTTCATGTTACCCAGGATTGTGTTAGGTACATGGATTGTAGTTATGGACCTCACTGAGATGTCTTGGTAGAAGATGTTTCATGGTATAGATTTTAGCCCTTTTAGGTATTTCAGTTTGGGTTTTGATGATGGATATATTATTGGGTCACAGGAGAGAGGAGTGTGACTTTGGCATGATGAGTTTATAACTATAGCCAGAGTGGTGCAACGTCAACATAGTGGGTTCTTTCTGAGATTGATGTAGGACACTAGGATCATAGGTGGTTGTAGCTCAGTTTAGTCTGATGTTTCTAGTGTTGTGCAGGCATTGCTTGAGGACAAGTAATCTTTGGGGAGGGAGGACTGTAATCTCCCCATTTTTGGGTTCTCTTGCATTGCAGTTGGCACTAACCTTGTGGATGTGTGTCAATGTTATTGGATGAGTTTTTTGATGATTCTATTGAGCTCAAGTGGTCTGGAGGACTCATATGCCACTTTCTGGGGTGATTTTTGGCTTCGAGTGTGCTCTCTAAGAATATTGGAGAGGGCGTCTATTTATAGTAAGTCACCCGGTTGGATCCATTTATTATTATTCTTTATCGAGATCACTCCAGTGTAGTCAGTTTTTGATTCTGATGCATTTCGATAGTTTCCACAAAATGGGTGTATTAATGGCTTTATTTTAATTATTTTACTAAGGTTGCTAAATATTATTTAAAATATTTTAAAAGCACCTTAGTGTTATAGCTTGTCAGAACCAAAATGAAAAGTTTTAAATCATGGACACATAATATTGGGACCTTGTGAATAAAATATTATCATTATTTTGATAAAAAGGTCTTTTTGAGCTAAAAAGGAGATTTCAATTAAAAAATGAATTAAAAATAAAAGTTTTTGCAAAGGTCGGTGGGAAAAAAGTATAAAAGGAGATTATGTGAGCTTATTTGGGACATTTAGAAGTTTGTTTATTTTCCTTTGGAGATTCAGAGATTGTGAGATTCAAAGATTGTGCCTGTGGCTAACTCTTACTAGCGGGATGAAAACCCCAATGGTTTCTTGAAGCTGAGGACAAAAACCCTCTGTGTTCAACAGTGCAGTTCCATTCAGGATCGACAATGAGCTGAAGATTTGGAGTTTGGGGACGAAAACCCTCAGATTCCATTGGAGCAATTTCATTCAGAGATTGCTAGTGTGCTGAAGGATTATCGGTTAGAGGATTTGATGATTCCTAGAATTAGTCCCGAAGGGTTTACTGTGCAAATTTATTTGAGATTCTTCAAATAATAAATTTGTGATTGAGAGTTATTGCTAAGGGTATGGCACTACAGCTAAAGTTGATTTTATCATTTATCATTCTTGCTTTATAGTTGATTGTTTATTTAGAGCTGCAGTAGCATTTGTGGGAAGTTTGGCTTCCATTACATCCAGTATACAATATTTGGAGTGGAGTTTAGTTACAACTGATAAATATTGACACAGTCAAGGTAGGAGGGTCTGGTAGGGACTGTCCAACCTTGCAACCTTAAACAACTAACAAAAAGATTATAATGGATATGCAACAAAAGCTAATAGATAACCAATAGAAAGATATAAAGATATTCATGAACATATGACACAAGATATATCCTGAGAAAAACCTAACAAGGAAAAACCCTGCCTTCAAAGCTCATTCTTCATTTATTATACTTCAAATCAAATTACACATGCCTCAAGGGCTTTACAGATGCTAGGCCACAACCCAAGGATTACAAAAGATTCATACAACAATATTCTTCCATTATTTATTTCTTCTACAACTCAATTCTCTACTCTGCAACTCATTCTGCTTCCTATTATGCTTTCTTCTACTCTGTTCTGCTACTTATTCAGATTAAAACATCTTAAGATCTCGCTTCATTTCTTCGTGCTATCGATCACTTCCTCACTCTTGTGTTGTAGCAAATCTTTATCCTTTATTTATATTCTCCGCAAGCGTTCAAGTCATTATCAAGTTGGCCTAAATGCAACGACTAGTTGTGAAACATGAGCACAAAATAGGTCAGGCCTAAACATAAGGTACTACTCCACAAATGCATAGAAATTCATGTGGATCTCCATGAAGGTCATCCAAGTCCTATACTTCATCAAATAATGTTCCTTTAAGCTCAATCAGTCACAAATTTGCTCTGGAAGCTGATTAGACTTTACTAGACACTGTCATCTCTGCTCTACAAAAATAGTCAATCTTCTGATAGTGATATCTTTCTGGAATCAAAGCCAAATGATCTGAATTCTTGATATGTTATAACTAACTAAGTCTAGATGTTAAGTCCAGCTCTGCAACCTCTAATACTCAAATGCGGTAAAATGTGGTATCTCTCAGTTCACTATCCCAATACTCTGTTTTCATTGTCAACTATCTCAACTGTCTTGAATTATTCTAGATGCTCTTGCATTAGACTCTTGGGGTTATTTGAAAAGTGGGCCTCTTCACTTTGGTCTATATTATGCCAAAATCAGATAGGTTTGGTGACCTATCTTCAAGTATTTGCAACTACCTCAAGGTCGTCGATCTATCCAAGTCCATCCTGTAAGACTTCCTCAAAAGTAATATAGATTCGGTGATTTGTTTTCAGGTACTTGCAATTGCCTCAAGGTCTGCGGTCTGCCCATGTCCACCCTACAAAATTGCCTCAAGTTCATCATCTTGTCATGATCTAGGTTCAACAGTCTACCTGCAAGCCTTGCATTGCCTCAATGATTGACGGTCTAAGCAAGTCTTCTCCACAAGTTGCCTCAAGATCAATATCTACTTCAATCAAATTCATTCATGCATCTTCTGGAACAATCAAGTTACTTTCTAATCCAATCAATACACTTTTTTAATTTCTTTGCAACACTTTCCAATCTTGATCTCAAATACAATTTCTCTCACACACCTTAGAATATTACATTTTTTGCTCCATATATACTTCAATACTTTTCTCTATTTCTTTATCTAAATTTTCTTTACTCTGGTACACAAACTTTCTCCTCTGGTAGAATATCTTGTCATTCCCTCTTTCTCTGCCACATGATCTTCTCTGCTATGCTTCACATTTGTTCACACAACTTTATCTTACATGGCTTCCTCTGTTCTATAACACAAATCTCCTTAAGATCAATGCTTCTCCTTCTTCTAGTTTCTCTATCAAATCTAATGTCTCAAAAGATTCTCCTTCCTCTACATAAACTATCTTTGTATCAATAGGCTCTTCTTCTTTTGCACAAACTATCTTTGAATTATGTACTGCTTCTCCTTCATTAGCCTCTCTAGTAACAGGTTCTTGTTGACTTTCACTGCTTGATTCTTTTCTCCTCCAAACTTGAAAACAGGTTCTTCTGAATGGTCTTCTATCAAATCCTCTTTCATCTCTTCTGTATCCTTCATTGTGATAAGACTTGTGACTCCTGCCATCTCTCCCTTTGTAGTTTGAATTATTGTCCTCATTCTGATCCGCATAAGGTCTTCTTTCTTTGTATCCTGATCCTTCTTTTCTTCCAACATATGAATGCTTCCATCTATACAGTCTTCTGAACATACAAGTAACATGTTTCCATCCTGCTCCATCAATCCATCCATAGTTCATCTGTATACAATCTATCATAGGCTTTCTTCTTCTCATTTTATCCCAACACATCCTTTCAGAATGATTCCTTAATCCACAAAACTTACAAGGGTATAGATCCCAACACATTTCCTTTTCATGCCCATGTCTATTACAATGTGAATAATACATACCTCTTCTTCCTTAGTTTATTTTGTTTGAATTTACAACATCCTTACCTCTGTCATATCCAAGACCTTCACTTCTTGATCTTATTACTGGTTCAATAGGTTCTGTAATTCCTTGCTGATACTTTCCCAATCCTTGTCCTTCATATCCCATTCCTTGCATGATTTTGAAACCAATACCATCACCAACAACTCCAAGTTTAGTCATACTACTACTTTCATCTGCACCTTCTAAAGAAACTTTTCCAACATCACACAAGTCATTAGTATCACAAGAAACATCACAAAATTCAGGCTTAGATTTTAGATTTTCATTCTCTTTTCTGTATGCTACAAGTGACTTTTCTAACTGATCTTTTTGCTCTTTTAATTCTGATATTTCACTTTTTTGCAAACTATTCTCCTTCTTCAATTCTTCCAAATTGTCTTCTAGATCTTTGTTCCTCTGTTCAACCTCATAAAACAACTTAAATCCTTCTTCTAGTTCTGCAAATTTCTTTTCAACATCCTCAAACAATTTCAGCTCTGCTTCTAGGTCTTCATTTTTGCTCTTTACATCTTCCAGTTCTTCTTCAAGGGCACCAAACTTGTCCACTCCTAGATCTTTCATCTTCTCCAACAATTCTACATTATACTTCCTGATTTTGCATAGTTCATCTTCCAAAATATCTTTTTCACATATTAGGGTTTCATTTTCTTTCTTCATCCTCTTTCCAATTTTCCCCATTGAAATGAATCAGATAAACAACTTAATTTTGAAAATCTTACCCGAATCCTTCTTGCCTTGATTGTCTTACGCTATGACACTTATTGCTTCTAGGGTTTTGCACAACACTTCATCAGATTCACCACCTTATAATAGATTCGCAACCAACCCAACAGATTCGAAACCAGCTTTGATACCACTTGATACAGTCAAGGTAGGAGGATCTAGTGAGGGACTATCCAACCTTGCAGCGTTAAACAACTAACAACAAGATCATAATGGATATGCAATGGAACATAATAGATAACCAACAGAAAGATATAAATATATTCATGAACATATGACACAAGATATATCCTGAGAAAACCCTAACATGGAAAAACCCAACCTTCAAAGCTCATTCTTCATATATTATACTTCAAATTGAATTACACATGCCTCAAGGGATTTATAGATGCTAGACTGCAGCCCATGGATTACAAAAGATTCGTACAACAATATTCTTCCATGATTTCTTTCTTCTACAATTCAATTCTCTGCTCTGCAACTCATTCTGCTTCCTGTTATGCTTTCTTCTACTATGTTCTGCTACTCATTCAGATCAAAACATCTTAAGATCTTGCTTCATTTCTTCGTGCTATTGATCACTTCCTCACTTATGTGTTGTAACAAATCTTTATCCTATATTTATAATCTCCGCAAGCCTTCAAATCATTATCAAGTTAGCCTAAATGCAACGACTAGTTATGAAACGTGTGCATAAAATAGGTCATGCCTAAACATAAGGCACTGCTCCGCAAATGCATAGAACTTTGTGTGGATCTCCATGAAGGTCAGCCAGGTCTTATACTTCATTGAATAATGTTCCTTTAAGCTCCATTAGTCATGGATTTACTCCGCAAACCGATTAGACTTTACTGGACACTGTTGGCTCTACTCTGCAAAAATAGTCAATCTTCTGATAGCAATATCTTTCTGGAATCAAAGCCAAATGATCTAAATTCTTGATATGTTATAACTGACTAAGTCTAGATGTTAAGTCTAGCTCCACAACCTCTAATACTCAAATGCAGTAAAATATAGTATCTCCCAGTTCACTGTCTCAATACTCTATTTTCATTATCAATTGTCTCAGCTGTCTTGAATTCTTCTGGATGCTCTTGCATCAAATATTGTTGTTTCGTGGTAATGGGAGGTGTGGATAGGAAGATCTTCCAAATTTTCATCTACAACACCATTGTTTCAAGCTACATCAGCATAATAACATTGTGGGTCTACATCATTTGATATTATATCACAGTTGTTGTAATTCTGAGTTTGTATCAACAAGCATTGCAATTGAAGATCAATATATAATGTTGGAACTTGAGGTCAAATTGTTATTATTAGTTGTTTCTTTATACATGCAAAGTGTTTGTTAAAATGTTCATGATATTAATATGCATTATGGATTTACTCTTTGAACAAATATTGTCTCAAATTGCATTTTGAATGATCCCATCCCAAAACACATTGAAACACATTGAAAATAATCACTATGCAAAGTGTTTGATGAAATGCCTACATGATAGAAGTCGGAATACTTCGTGGATTTAAAAAAAAAATGGTTTCAATTTGGGGTGGAACATTACATGTGCATACCTAGTTAGCCTATCCACAACACCATAAATGAAATACTTACCATGTACCTTAGGGAGGCCTATGATGAAATCCATGGAGATGCTTTCCCACTTTTGATTTGGGATAAGAAATGGATGAAGAAAACCTACTGGAAAGACATATTCTACTTTGTTTTTATGATAGGTTATGCATTCTCTGATGTGTTTGAGGGCATCCTCCTTAAGGCCCTTCTATGAAAATCTTTATCTAATTTTCCTATAGGTCTTGTAGTATCCTAGGTGTCATATTAGAGGTGCATTATGAAAAGTTCTCAAAATTTTATCCTTCATTCTAGATTTAGGAACTAAGAATATTCTATTTTTATAAAAAATGAGACCATCTACTACTACAAATGTATCATCTCTCACATTCCCATCAAGGATGTTAGTAGCAAATGCATTTTAAACATATTTTTCCATAATAGAGACCTTCAAGTTGGCAAAAATAATAGAAATTAGAACATAGAGTAGTCATCCTAGAAAGAGCGTCAACAACTACATTCTTTTTTGCTTTTTTGTACTCTATGTCAAAATCATAATCTTGGAGCTTACTCACCCATTTTTGTTTCCTATCATTCAAGTCACATTGACCAAGGAAGAACTTCAAGATATTATGATCTATCTGCATCACAAATCAACCACAAACCAAATACTATCAAAACTTGGCCAAAGCATGCATGATAGCCAACATCTCTTTGTCATAGATAGAGAATGCCTTTTCTAATTCTTTTAATTTCCTATTTTCAAATTCTATGGGATGCCCCTTTTGTATTAAGACAACTCCAATTCCCTCTCTTGAAGCATCACATTCTACAACAAATGGATGTGGGAAGTCTAGGATAGAAAGAACAGGATGTGAACTCCTTACCTCCTTAAGCTTATCAAAAGGTTCTTGTGTTGTTTCTATCCATACAAAATATCTTTTCTTTGTCATATTAGTTAAGGTTGCTACTAGCTATGAAAACCTCTTAAAAACTCTCCTGTAATATCTACAAAGGCCAAAGAAGTCTCTCAACTATGTCAATGTGGTAGGAGGAGGCAAATCCAAGATGGCTTGGATATTTTGTTGATCCACCTAAACATATTTATCCCTAATGACATGGCCCAAGTACAAAATCTTTATCACCCCAAATTCGCATTTGGATTCTTTTGCAAAGAGATCCTCTTGCTTCAATATACCAAGGACTATATATATGCTTCAAATGATCTTCCCAAGTCTTGTTGCAAATAAAAATGTCATCAAAGAAAACCAAAAATATTTTTTCTTAATTGATCATTGAATAGCTAATTCATCCATGATTGGAAAGTAGCTATAGAGTATTTGTCAAACCAAAAGGCATGACCAATAATTCAAAGTGCCCAAAATGACATCTAAATATTGTTTTGTGCACATCCTCATTCCTCACATAGGTTTGTTGGCAACCTAATATCAAATCAATATTTGAACAATACATAGCTCCATGCAACTCATCAATTAGGTCATTGATCTTGGGGATGGGGTACTTGTTTTTGATAGTCTTCTTGTTTAAAGTTTTGTACTCAATACACATTCACATGGTGCCATCTTTTTTCTCCATTATAACCACTAATGAAGTAAATGGGTTAGAGATAGGCATGGTGTGACCCATTTCTAAGAGCTCCTTTATGGCCTTCTATATCTCATCTTTGTACATTCGAAGATGTCAACAATGAGTAGTCATGACCGACTTAGAGCCTGACTCCAACTCTATGATGTATTGGAACCCTCTATTTTGTGGTAATCCTAGAGGAAAATCACTAAATAGCACATGATTCTTATCCAAAATATTTTGAATATCAATATTATAAGTACATTGCTTACCTATGAATGAATTTGTAGGCAACACCACACAAGTTGCCACCCTGGCAACTTGTCCCTTGGGGAAAGTTCTCTCCATTATTTTAGCACTAAGAATTCATGGTGCTCCATCTGAAATCCCTCTAAGAATCACATCTTTCCATTCAAATTTAAGCTTAAGCTCCATGGATTGATTGTTGTTTAAAAACTCACCAAGGGAATTCAACCATTGTATACCCAAAACTATGTCAGTTTCTCCTAACCCCATAACATAGAAATTGTCACATACCTTATGATCTCCCATGGTTATGTTGAGTTGTCATAATTTTTTGGTGCATGGAATGGTGAATCCATTAGCAACAATAATATTTAATCCTTCAGAGTCCTCAACTTTCAATCCTCTCTTGACCACCAATTCTTCATCAATGAAATTTTGGGTAGCCCCATTATCAATGAGCACAATGATCTATTGTCCAAATAACACTCCCTAAAAACAAAATGGATGATATATGGGTGCTCCTAAAAGATTTTTAAGGGTTCCTCTATTTGTACTTTCATCATTCTTTTCAAGTTAATGCTCCTCCATGAAAGGTTGTGGCTTAGGTTCTTTAAGATCTAAGTCATAATCAAATACTACTTTAATATAATGGACTTGGATCTTGCCAAGGCATCAATGACTAGGTTCCCATGGTTCCTTGCATGAAAAACACAACTTCTTCCTCTAAAGTTCATTCTTGGAATGATCATCTATTTTCCTCATTAGAGGAGGTTGTGGTGTGGCTTTCTGGGAATGAGAGCTATATCCTCCTTTCTCAAAACTTCCTTTGTGCTAACCAAATGTGGTTTCTTTAGATGCCAAATTATTTTATAGCATTGATGACTTAAGTGTTAAAGACCTCTTGATGGTTTCCTAGAGAGATGGTGGATCAAAAGCCTTAACTAGGCCTAAGAGAGGGTTAGCCAAACCTTCAATAAGATAGTCTTTTTTACAAAACATCAAGTACCATTACTACACACCTCTGAAAATCTATCACATAGTTGTCTATTAAATTGTTGTGCTTCAATTGCACCAATTCTTTAAAATGGATATCAGGATCCTTCCTCTCAAATCTATCAATCAACCTCTAGTTGAACTCATCATATGTTGTGATAAGACTATGACCATGGGTGATTAGGCCATGGTGCCACCATTCATTATTTATTCCTTCCATATGAATGTCATTAACTTTGATTGCCTCTTCCTCATATATTAGACTTAAGGAAAAGTAGGTCTTTAACTTTTAGATCCAAGCATAGGCTAAAAACTTGTTGGACCTATCAAATGAAGGAAATATGAGCTTTCCCAACTAATGATAGAGATCCATACAAGTCTAGATCTAATTTGGCCTCTTCTCATTCTTAGGCCTATTATTTGACTTCAAAGTGTAAAAATTCATAAAAGTGATATCAACACAAACTCGTCACTTTTTGCTTTATATTCAACATGGATAGATGCCAACTCATCATCCTATTGATCTATGGATGTTTCTTCTAGATCCTCTATATATTTTGCAAACATGTGACTTTGGGTAGCTCAGAACCGCTGGCTATTCCAAATGTTTGATTCACTCAAGGTTAGAAGATTCTCCTTGATTTCCATTACCCATGGAGGTAATCACTAGATTTACATTAGGAGTTTGAAATATTTAGTTAATGAAACTAATGAGCTTCCCATTATTGATAGATCTCATGGTTTCCATGAATTGTTTTTCTCTTAATCTTCTATTACTTCTTCTTGATTTGGATCTTGTGCTTGATCAATGGTTTTTTCATTTTTCTTTACAAGATCAAGGATCTGATACCACTATGATGACCTATAGCTAAATAATTTGGCAATAGATTGCATAAATAGTAAAAACATTCACACAAGCACTAGAATTGAATGTTTCATTCAAATGTAGTGGAATACTTTAAATTACAAATTACAACCTTAAGCACAAATGTAATTCTTGGATGAAAGTACCTCAAGAAACCAAAGGGGTTTTGTCTTTTGATCTCCAAGTCTAAGTGGTTTCATCCTTAGATCCAATAGATGAGCAAAAGTTCTCAAACTATGGCAAATTGGGGTTTGCTTGATAAAATGGCAAAAGATAAAAAATGATGAAGCTGCTTGAAGTATATAGAGATTGAAGGCCTTGCTTGGGGCCTGAAGTCCCATTTCCAAATCCACCTCAAGTGCTCTTAGAGGGAGAGAAAGGGTCATCTACAAGTATACAAGTTGTGCATACCTGCTAGCAACATCTTCACATGGTTGTGTACATAAAACCATGCCCTCTCCATCAACAACCATCTACATTTATACACAAATCCCATCTCTGAGGGACCACACATGCTAATAGGTGTTTAAAATTCTTCCTTAGTATTATTTCATCCATTTGAGGCCATTAATGGTGTTCCAATTCATTCAAGGAGGTAGGTGGGGTTTTCAACTTAAATGACAGGGGACCAGGGATTTGCATGGCCAAAGGGTGCAATTTCAAGAGGGCTAGGGGAATTGGGAGTCAAGATGCAATTTAGATTATTTTTAATGGGTACACTAGTTAAGATGAAGGCAATTTAGAAGACATAAACCACAAGGAAAGCATAAAACTAATGATTTTGCCTCAAATCTTCAAATATTCCATTCTCCTTGATAAGGTGGAGGAATGCATGCACCCAAAAAGCAATTCCTATCTATACCCAATGTGAATAAATGTGTATTGCTCTATTCTAACTAGTACAAAATGGAGGCAAGTGATGAGTGCCAAGTAGCACCCATGAAATACATCTTTTTACCTCTCTTTTTCTCTTTCCTGATCCCATCTTTCTTAATGTCTGCACCCAAATAAGTTAGCAAGATCGTTCTAGATAATGATTAATTGAGATAGATTACTTAAGATCATAATTTCTAATTGAGGGACTAATGTGCATGGAGTTAATGGAAAAATACATGAACTTCTCTCTTTTTGAATCAATAGGTGTAGATGCTAGGAACAACAATTTTGTGCATCTCCGGAGATAGTCTTCAATGATCTCTGAAGATAATACCAGAGTACCATGACACCAGAAGTTTTGAAGTAAAGAGGAAAGCCTCTCTGGAGCTGGACGGGAGTCTGGAGTATCTCTGGAGCTGAAAAAAGAAGGCTACAATGGTATCTTCGGAGCTAGGGACATCTCCGTAGCTATAGACATCTCTAGAGCTACAAACATATCTCTGGAGCTACAGATAGGGACAGACATCTCCGGTGCCTCCTGAGAGCAGGGCATGTTTCCAACATAAGCTGCCGATCAAGCACTCTCAGTAGTGATCGTAATACCCCTCATTTCACTCAAATCATCACCTAAGTAGTGAAGGGTCATCTTTAGTTAACTGCTAGAGTTTTTATCTTTTTAAAGTTTTTGCATGAGTTACGGATAGAACTGATTCAATATCCATATTTTCAGGGCCTCGCTACCCAAATGTATTAAGACTCAAACTTAGAATTCTGAGTGGACTTCTGCTCCACCCAGTTTACTTTTATTGCATAATTATTTTTCCATAGTTAGACAACTAGTGTAATAAAGAGATGGATGTCATCTTATAGAAGAACTGGTAGATACGATAAGTGATATGTCAGCACTCATTTTATATATACTGATAGAAACAACAGAAGAGATATACAATGATTTATTCTGATTCTCAATAATCTCAGTTTTGTGATATCAATATTTTTTATGAATGCAAAGTGAATGGAATTGGATTGAGTTTAGTTGTGATCTTCTTCTTTTGTGCTGATTCTCTACTGTAGCCTTCAGCCCCAAGGGTGTGGAGCAAGGGCCCACTCTCACCACCAAGGCCGAAGGCTAGTACCACTGTTTTATTACTTTAGATTTTGCTATGAAAAGTATTTACAGATTTTGATAGATAGATGCATGTTACTATTTTTAAATTGTTTTAAGTAACTTCCTGTTTAATTCCATTTTTAGCATTCCTTAAATTCATTCAGTAAGTAGACAGATTAATCTCTTCAAATTAGTAGAAGCTGTTAAGATTAGCTAAGAAAAATGGTAACTGTAGAATCCCTAGTTGCAGATAGCTGAGGACACAGCCCTGGATTTTGACATCTAAAATATGATTAAATGATGAGGTACAATGACACCTTGTCATTTTTAGTGCCATTGCTGGGGATATCTTGTGTTAATTAGGGAAACTTAGTTAAAACAATTTTTAGGATAGATCTATATGGTTAGAGCTAGAGATTCGAAAGGAAGATATATAAAATAGACACCCCAACAACAAGCCATAGGAGAAAGTAGTGGGGTGGCACAAGATCTTGTTGAAGAGAGAAACCTAGAACCTACTCTGGAAACTACCCCTCAATTCAATAGTCCCTTAGATCCTCTAAATCTTCCACTTGTCGATTATATCCAGGAATTACAACAAAAGTTTCAGGCAGATCCTTTGATAGAACCTAATTTCCTAGAACCTTAGGGAGAAGAACTAGTACTAAACATGGACAATGATAATCATGAAGAAGAGGAAAATCAAGCTCCAAGAACCTTCTCATATCCTATTGTTTTGGCTACTGGAGACAATGCTCCTATGAAGAATATCTCACCAGCACACTTGCCAAATTTTAGAGGACTTTCTTCTGAGGATCCAGATTAGTTTTTGTTTGAATTCAAAGTAGTCTACCAAACTTATGATTATGGATCAGATAACCAAAAACTCAAACTGTTCCCTTCAACTCTGAAAGAATCTGCGATGAGATGGCTTATGGGTTTACCCTAGAATTCCATCCATTCTTGGGATTAGATGGAAATAGAATTTTTAGAAAAATACCAAGATTATTGTAGATCTAGTAATAAAAATAAAGAATTGTTTAAAATTAGGAAAGGAGAGGAAGAAACCTTAGAGGACTATGTTGACAGGTTTAATTTTGCCTTGAGAAGGTATGGTAACCCAGTAGATCACTCCTTGGCCAGAACCCTGTTTGTAAAAGGATTGGATAAAGAATCAAAACATGCACTAGATCTAATGGGAAAAAGAAATATCAACAAAATGGATATACCTGCTATAGAAGAACTCTGTAGGAACTATTCTAGAACCCAAGATGGAGTGAGGTCATCCAAAACATTTAAAGGGAAGAATGAAATAGGACAGTTAATGGAAGAGATTGCAAATCTAAAAATAGACATTTTGGTCTAATTAAATACCACATTGGATAGAATTCAAGGAAAAATTAGAACAACTGATTAAAATAGAGCAATTGAACCACTCTCCATCTATTGTCCTAGGTGTAGAAACAAACATCTGTTGAGAGAATGCTCTTTGGACAAATCAGATATTTGTTAGATCTATGATAGGGAACATCCTACCAGTCAAGGTAGTCAACTTCCAGCCTTGAAAAGATTGAGTAAGAAGAATGCTATAATAAAAGAGGAATTGAACTATGTGGGACAAAAATAAGCTAGGAATTTTCCTTATAATCAGTATCCAAACCAGCCTTCTTATAGGGGTCCTTCTAATTGGGGAAATAATCAGTGGAATCCAACTTGGCATGGGCCTTAGAATAATCCTCCTTGGGAACAACAGGATTGACCAAGTCAACATTGGCAAAACCAAAATTGGCAAAATCAGCCTTGGGGAAATCAACAGTGGCCACCATAGTTTGGATCACAAAACATGCAACCTCAATGGGGTTCTCAATAGGGATATAATCAACAATACCAGGGACAACCTAGATGTTTCCAACCTCAACAATAACCTTTACTAACTGGACCCTCCAACACACAAGGTCAATCACAAAATGAACTAGTTAGCTAATCACCTTTACCAGCTCAGCCTATACCAAACCTACAAAATAAGTAGGGAGCAACCGTTTACATGACAGAGCAAGAAAACATGGCTTGTATTAATGCTATATATTCAAATAATCTCTAGCTGCATTCTAGGAAAGTATTCCCAAGACCATCTCCTCCAACTATAGTTGAAGTAACCAATGATGAGGAACCTAAAAATTCATCCACTCAACTCCTGGAGGAGATTACTAATGAAAAAGTGCTAAAGGAATCATCCTTGGACAACTCCAGAGTTGCTCCTAAAAGACTGACTCCGGAGAACATTCCTAAACACAATTCTGACAAGAGCTCCATAGATGCTCTGAAGATGGAAAAACTAGCACCTTACCCAGAACGGCTTAAACAGTATGTTCCCCAGAAAAAGATCTTACAAAAACAAGTCCAAACTAACCTGGAATCAAAACTTTTAAAGAAATCAAGCAACTAAACATTGAAATTCCTCTTCTCCAAGTAATCAAAGATGTACCAGAACTAAATCAGTTCATTAAACAATATTGTATCAAAACATAGGGCAGGAAGAAAAACTTTCCCTCCACAATACAGGTGGAAGGAAAAGTAGTAGATTTATTGATGGGAGAAATTCTCCTCCCAAAATATGGAGACCCTGGAAATCTTGTCCTAACTATTTTTATCTCAGGGGTAGAAATTTCAAATGTTCTAGTTGATTTGGGAGTAGCAATTAATGTGATAACAGTGCACACAATGGACAAATTAGCTCTATCAGGTATCCAATCCACAACTACAATTCTTCAACTTGCTGACCAGTTAGTAGCTATTCCAAAAGGAGTAATTACTGATGTTCCAGTTGTGATAGATTCATGGGAATTTCTAGTGGACTTCCTGATATTAGAACCTAGAAACTAGAGAAATACTTATCCTCTGATTTTAGGAAGACTATTGCTGGCTACAGTAGCAGTATCTATTAATTGTCGAACTAGGGATATGGTCATTTCTAATGGGATAGATTTGAAGAAAATATCTTTGTATCCTCTAGCTAAACCATCAATACATTATATAGGAAGAGTATGGGTGGATGAACCAGAGAACAATGACAACAATGCCTTAGTAGCTATGGTAACCATCAAGGAACATTTGGGAGAGTTAGAAGAAGAAATATACTATGATACAACAGAAGAAATATACTATGATACAACAGAAGACATTACTCACATCCTAATCAATAAGGATGTGATGGAGCTCACCCAAGATTCTAGGAGAGAACTTCTTACTTCTTCTCATTGTACCCTTGCCAACATCATTCCTTGTGGGGAAACCTTTTACAGAGACTTAGCCACTTTCCACATGTTGCTTCCACATTCTTGTCCTCTCAATACCATGACTCCAATGTATGGATTAGCTAGATCTATGGATCAAATCACAAAGCAGGTCATGATTTTACTAGGGAAAACACTTAATATCAATACTTAGTTAACAACAAATTAGGAAGAAAAACTCATCCAACTTTTGATTTCCCATTCAACAATTTTTTCTTGGGAATACCAAGATATGAAATGCATACGTCCTGAGATTTGTACCCATCATATACATTGAGGATATTAAACTTGTCAGACAGCCCCAGAGAAGATTGAATCTTGCTTTAAAGGACATTGTCAAAATTGAAATAGAAAAATTACTTCAAGCAGGGTTTATATATCCGATCTCAGACAGTCAATGGGTCTCACCCCTTGTCATAGCGCCTAAAAAGAATGGGAAATGGAGGGTGTGTATTTATTATAGAGAACTAAACAAGGCCACAAAAAAAGACTACTTTCCTTTACCATTCATTGACCAAGTATTGGACAACCTTGTTGGGAGAAAGTATTTTTCTTTTCTAGATGGATTCAATGGGTATAATCAAATTCAAGTAGCACCTGAAGACCAGGACAAAACCACCTTCACATGCTCTTGGGGAACTTTTGCTTACAAAGTTCTTCCCTTTGGACTATGCAATGCCCCAGCTACATTTCAAAGACTTGTTTTAGCTATTTTTGCTGAACTAGCTAATGAATGCATGGAGGTCTATATGGATGACTTTACTGTGTATGGGGATAATTTTGAAGAAGCTCTCACAAACCTTAAGAAAGTACTAAAATGCTGTGAGAAAAATCAATTATCCCTTAGCAATGAAAAGTGCTTTATGATGGTGGAGGAAGGAATTGTTTTGGGACACCACATTTCAGAAAAGAGGATCAAAGTGGATCAAAACAAGATAGAAGTGATCACATAGTTGCCTTCACCCAAAAATCAGATAGATGTTAGAAGTTTTCTAGGTCATGTAGGCTACTATAGGAGATTCATAGAAAATTTCAGCAAAATAGCTGCCCCCTGTTTACCCTGCTTAACAAAGATACATAATTTCTATGGACAGAAGAATGTCAATCAACATTTGAAACCTTGAAAGAAAAGCTTACTGTCATACCAATTTTGAGAGGACCTAATTGGACTTTGCCATTTCACATACAGACTGATGCTTCAAATGAGTCCATTGGGGTAGTTTTAGGACAAAAGGAGGAAGGAGAGAGTATGCATGCCATTTATTACATCAGCAAAAACCTTACCTCTGCAGAAAGAAATTACACAACTAAAAAAGAATTCATCAGCTCCAGACACTTAAAACTATATTAGATATTGGTCTACCATTGTCTATAACTCAACATAACAGAATTCATCAGCTCCATGAGTTGGATGGAATTCAGACATAGGCCATTCAGCAAACAGAACTGGTTTAGTATCAGAGGAAGCAATGGCATGACCAACACATCAAAAGGAGGACATTTCAGCAAGGTGATTAGGTTCTTCTTTATTATTCTAAATTCAAATAATTCAAAGGGAAATTACAAACTCACTGGATGGGTCCTTATCAAATAAAGGAAGTTTTTGAAAATGGAACAGTATTATTGGAACCTATTGACGGAAGCACAGACACATTCCTAATAAATGGTCACTGAATCAGACTCTATAAAAGACCATCTACTAAAGAAGAGTTTCTTAATGATTTGTATTTTGATACAGGGGATACCTCCTCTGTCATAGTGTTGGATTGAACCAAAAAAAAAGGAAGGGTGAAAACCAGCAAATGGTGGCCTTCTAAAAAAAAAAAAAAGAAAAAAAAATAGAGAAAGATGGAAAACTAGTAAATGGTTGTCTTTCTTGACCAAGGGAGTTGAAAACCAGCAAATGGCAATTCCCTTCTTCAGGATAGTTGAAAACAATCGAGCTACAGAGGTGATCAGGTGCTAGGAGTTAGTCAAACGTACCTCCAGTGCTTCACAAACTAGGAGCACCTCTGGCACTTCACACACCAAGAGCACCTCTAGCGCTTCCCAAACTAGGAGCACCTCCAGTGCTCCATCCATAAAGAATCATTTACAACAATGGGTGGAGGGAATCCACTTCTCCAAGCAATAAAGTGGACACATCACATGATGAGGTCATCATGACTCATCCTTTGCTTTATGACAGGAATAAAATAAAATCAACATGTATTCAATTGCAGTGGTATTCACAAAGACAGCGCTGACATCACCCAAGGAACAAGGATTCTCAAACCACTCGTGAAATGATTGCAGGTGGCGTACCAATGGAGTAATGGGCATCATCTCAAGCCACCAAAAGATGCCATACACCATGTCACATGCAGTCTCATAAATGTCGTAGCATCTTTATCATGTACATCGCTCCTCATCATTAAAAATGATCCAGGTAATCCTATCTTAAATTAAGCATTAATAGCACTTGTCTTGTCTTTCTATTTTTGGGTGTCGCCACTATGACACGTCTTCCTACCATCATTTTCTTTTCTAAATTCACACATGCCGCCATCTGTGCTGTCCTGTCACCTTGCCTCTGGAGTGTCTTATCACTCTGTTGCATTTATGACTGCCTAGGTACTCTAACTAATTTGTAAATCTTCCATAAGCCTAAGCTGAGAGACATAACAATCCTCATTCGAACTTCCAAAATACCCTGAAGAATAGAGTCAATTGAACAGTCCTCTGGAGCCTACGGAGTTAAGAAGAAGGGATAAAATTGCAGATAGGAAAGTAAGGAATTAAGCACAGAAGGTGAAACCAATTTAGCAATGGGGGTAAAGAAGAAGTCTGAACCAAAAAGTGCTACAGGTCTTCTATAAGATGAAGCTATAGCAAACATTCTAAGAACTGCATGATGGCTGTGTTAGATTTAGGTCACACAATTGAGAGGGGGGGATGAATCAGTTGTGCAAAAACTTTCCTTCTATTTAAACACTTAATTCCACTTTGCAATTCAACAGCTTAATAGTAAATCAATCATGGAAACATAATGCAACAAATCAAGAGCAGAAACACACCAATGCATGAGACACCAAGATTTTTACGTAGAAAACCCGGTTAAGGGAAAAACCACAGGGTGATTAACCCAAGAATGTATTCTCTGTTAGAAGAATAGAAAGAACAAAATGGTACATGCCAATTAGGGCTCACTGCCTAAGCACACTACTCACAAGAGGCTCACTGCCTACAAGAGACACTATCTACAAAGAAATAAGTATCGCCTACTTGAACTAGAAAATAGCATCTTCACCATGCTTGAATCAGTTCCATTAAGCTCAATACTTCTGCTCTACCTTTCTCTCTCCTCCTTGCTACCACACACACATCTCAACAAGGACAACTTCAAAATGACTTCACAATCTCTTATTTATACAAGGCATCAACTTAGGAATGATCATCTAAGTTGGCAAACATCCACAAGATCATCCGCAAGATGCATAACTCATTCAGTCGACCTATCTCAAGAAAAACACCATCATCCGGAAGATATTCTTCAATTGCAAGATCCAACTCTAATGCGGTCCACCAACACAAACTGGACATGATCCAAAGACCACCACAAGCTTTCCTGAATCACCAAGAACATCCACACTTCATCTGCTTACTGAAATCCTTCTCTTCTTCATCTGAAACCTCAATAATACAGTCTGTCATCACTGTCACAAAATAATAGATGCTTGCGGACCTTCAAACCATGAACCAATCAAGTTGACACTTCACAACGACTTCCTTAACATTCCCTTAAATCCGTAGAACAGGACAATGCATTTCTAGATCTCACCGGACCTATCTGTCTCACTTTGTCACCACTAAACACCTGCCAAAACTGGTTTAACTTAAACAGCCACAACTTCTTTAGATCTTCATGCAGACCTCTGAAATCTCTACTAGACCACCTTAAGACACATATCTACAAACCCTTTAATCTGCATCCTCTGATCCTCATCCTATCATGGACTTTTACCTTATTGTTATTACTGTTCTTCACTGTTCTAGATTGAGACTAATTTTCTCAATATCCTCAGCACACAGCTCATCCAATCCTTATCATTAATGCAACAGGAGTATGTTGACATCAATGACAACATCAGTTAGGCTCATACTTGCAACAGGCTAGACTTTCTATAAAAAATTGAAGGGTTTCAAGAGGATATCGTGGATGAATTCCTCAGAAATCTAAGGGATAATCAGACAAATGTCAGAGGAGTCTGAATCAACCTCTCCTCAACCACTATCAGCCACATTTCTGGGCTACTTGAACAAGGTGAGAGGTTTTATCACCTGAAAACCTTATATATTGATTTGATTAAGAATTTCTCTATTCAAGGTGAACCTGCAATACAACTGCATTCAAATAAAAATAAAGTAAAAGGAATTCTTAGGTCCACACTTCCAAACCCCTAGCAATCTATAGCCACCTGGTTGATGAAATATTTTACTTGTGATGGTTAATTCACTCTAGTTTTAGGACCATTCATGAAAATGCTGATTTTTCTAAGGAATGGGAATGGACACCCTGAGTTTAACATAAACATTCCCAATTCCCTATATTCTACCATCAGGGCAACTGCAGAAAAATATTAGCAAAATAAGGGTTCCATGAAACATCATGGCCTCATTTTACTAGTAGTCAAACACCACTTCCTGTCTTAGGCCAATGGGGAAGAATTATGGCAAAACTTTCTTGAAAAGAATTCCTAGGACAGAGAACTAGAGATGGCACAACCAGGAGGTGAGGGTTCCCCTACTCACCAAGTGGAAGAAACTGAGCCTTCAACCTCTTCCATAGCTGTTCAAAGAGGAAAGAAGTCCTCACAAAAGGCAACTTCATTTGCAGCCCCTGTTTTTGATAAAAAGAGGAAAGGCAAAGAAATTATAGAGTTGGCTCCTAAACAAACCTCATACATGACTCGATCAGTTAGGAGAAAGATGACTCTAACTGAGGAATCTTTCCCTAAGGAATTAACATGGGAGAGGTTAGGATAGAAAATAGAGAAAACTTGGGCTGAAGAAACATCTGATGATTCAGATGAGATCCCTATAGTCAGGAAGAGAAAACAAAGAGAAGTTTCCCTAAGACCATCTGTTCATATGGGGTCAAGCCCAATTTCAAAACCATCATGTGCTCCGGAGACAGAACACAGATAAACTCTTACTATTTCCTTAGATTCTAAGGATGAAAGACCTGCTCCGGAGGCACCTGCCCCACCTCTACTATGGAGAAGCAAAAGGAAAAGATAGCTCTCACAAGCTGAGGAAGATACTGCTTTCCTAGTTGAGGTACTCCTGGGTTTTAGAACATATGAGGATAAGGCTGGACCGTCATCGGTGCCAGTAGAAGTAGAGGAACCCCAAGAGGACCCTCAGGACAGGCAGTCTGTAGAAAAAGATGAAACAGGGCAAATGGGTACAGTTGACAGTACAGGGCAGATGGCCATGGAAAACCCTGATGATCAACAAACAACAACAGAAGCAGAAGCAGAAACTTTCTCTCACCCCTCTGATCAAGAGGATGTTGAAATTTCAAAAGAACAAATGATAGAAGAAATTGAAAACCTAAAGAGACTACTTTGGGGGAAGAATCAGATTATTACTAACCTCAAGAAGGTTAGAATAGAGGTAGAAATGGAGCAAAAACAAGTCATTGAAAATCTACAAACAGAAGTCCAAAGCAAAAACAAGATCATCCAGGAGAAAGAAGCAGAATTAGAGGCTCAAAAAATTGAGGCAATCAAACTATTGGAAGAAAAAGAGAAAGAAGTAGCACAAAGTGTTTCTGAGCTCACCATGGCTAGAGAAAATAGCCTCACAATAATGGCATCATTGATTGAGAAAATACATAGCCAGGATAGATAGTTAACTTGGGCCAACAACAAATTAGATGACCAGGAGGAATATATTCAAGAGTTGGCTGGCCCAAGGGCAACCAATGAGCAAGAAATACAAATAGATGCATATGTGGGTCCAATCCCCATTGACATTCCTAAGGCCCTATTCCATTGGGAGAAGAAATGTAGAGAATATGAGGCTTCCAAGCCTATGCTGCAATTACAAAGGGTAGTCACCGCCAAAACAAAAAGAATAGAAACTCTAGAAGGAAAAATCATTGAAATGGCCTCCCTTTCTTCAGAAATTCTATCCTATAGGCCTCCAAGTGCCAGCTATTCTATGTTCTTACATGAAAGAGTCCTGTAGAGGAAATTCACTTTAGTCCTATCTGACCTGGCTGAGGATACAGAGACAGTAGAAGGATTCATGACATCATATACAAGAAGTAATGATGAAGACAAGAATTTCCTATGTGAATTATATCTGCATGGGTTCTGTGAAAATGATGTAACTTTCATTCTTAATTATTTTGTGGCAGAATGCCAGCTTAAATAATTTATATCCCTAATGAGGAATCATCAGATCTGGAATGAATGAATGGAAGATCATCTCAAGAAAGATATAGAAACAGATCTCTTCATCAGGAAGGAATGTCCCAATCCCAATGCTTTTAAGATCCAATTCAGGTCCTATATCTATCATCCTAAGAGTAAGGACAAGATTTTGCCATTATACCTAAAATGTTTGCAAGAGTGCTCCATCAATTTTGGTCTTTTCATGAACAGTTCAACAAATCCAGTACTTGCCATAGCAAAGAAAAGGTGGAATGCTTTGACCTCGGAGTAGAAAATGAGAGAGGTGGTCACCCCTGCAAACTTAAGGTTATTTATGAGAAAAGCAAAGTTAATATCCAAAATGATGGATAAGTATAAGCAGGAATGGATAGGTGGACGGTTCAGGCCCCCTCTCATAATTAAACCACTCCCTGTCTAGGTTGAACAGATGGAAGATGAGAAATTGCAGGACTGGTTGAAGCAGGTTGATCAATATAGAGGCAATGGTAATACCAACCACACAACTTGGTCTACCTATGCATAGGATTATAGCTTGACTGACAAGCTACTTCACCAGAATAAATCTAGATTGTAAGAAGTAGGACCTGCCAAACTTTAGGTATGGGGGGATGATGAGTGCCAAGTAGCACCCATGAAATACATCTTTTTACCTCTTTTTATCTTTCCTGATCCCATCTTTCTTAATGTCTGCACCCAAATAAGCTAGCAAGATCGTTCTAGATAATGATTAATTGAGATAGATTACTTAAGATTTGATTGAGGGACTAATGTGCATGGAATTGATGGAAAAATATAGAAACTTCTCTCTTTTTGAATCAACAGGTGTAGATGCTAGGAACAACAATTTTGTGCATCTCTGGAGATAGTCTTCAATGATCTCTGGAGACAATACTAGAGTACCATGACACTAGAAGTTTTGAAGTAAAGAGGAAAGCCTCTCCGGAGCTGGACCGAAGTCTGGAGTATCTCTAGAGTTGAACAAAGAAGGCCACAATGGTATCTTTGGAGCTACGGACATCTTCGTAGCCACAGACATCTCCGAAGCTATAGACATATCTCTAGCGCCTCTTGAGAGCAGGGCATGTTTCCAGCATCAGCTACCGATCAGGCACTCTCAGTAGTCATCGTAATATCCCTCATTTCACTCAAATCATCACCTGAGTAGTGAAGGGTCATCTTTAGTTGACTGCTGGAGTTTTTATATTTTTAAAGTTTTTGCATGAGTTACGGATAGAACTGATTCAATATCCATATTTTTAGGGCCTCGCTGCCCAAATGTATTAAGACTCAAACTTAAAATTCTGAGTGGACTTCTGTTCCACTCAATCTACTTTTATTGCATGATTATTTTTCCATAGTTAGACAGCTAGTGTAATAAAGAGATGGATGTCATCTTATAGAAGAACTGGTAGATAAGATAAGTGATATGTCATCACTCATTTTATATATACTGATAGAAACAACAAAAGAGATATATAATGATTGATTTATTCTGATTCTCAGTAATCTCAGTTCTGTGATATCAATATTTTTCATGAATGCAAAGCAAATGGAATTGGATTGAATTTAGTTGTGATCTTCTTTTGTGTTGATTCTCTACTGTAGCCTTCAGCCCCAAGGGTGTGGAGCAAGGGCCCACTCTCACCACCAAGGCTGAAGGCTAGTACCACTATTTTATTACTTCAGATTTTGTTATGAAAAGTATTTACTAATTTTGATAGATAGATGCATGTTACTGTTTTTAAATTATTTTAAGTAACTTCCTGTTTAATTATGTTTTTAGCATTCCTTAAATTTATTCAGTAAGTAGATAGATTAATCTCTTCAAATTAGTAGAAGTTGTTAAGATTAGCTAAGAAAACTAGTAACTGTAGAATCCCTAATTACAGACAGCTGAGGACACAACCTTGGATTTTGACATCTGAAATATGATTAAATGATGAGGTACGACACCTTGTCAACAAGGATTTGGCAATGAGATGAGGAAAATTGGCTGAGATTTTGACATAAGTTGGATGCTTGACAACTTGTTATAAAAGTGCTTGGAAAGGCCTTGTATTTATAGATTTTTAGAGAATTTTTTATCAATGGTGGAGGTTTGAAATGGAGATCAAAGGGTGGAGATTTCATAGTGAAATCAAGGGCTAGGGTTGCATCATCAATATTGGAAGGCTCACAATATTTTGAAATTTTAAATTCCACCTTGGGAAGGCTTTGCATTAATTAAGATAATGACTTATGAATAAATAAAATAATTCATTTGTGTGGGAGAGGGTGTATTTAAAAATTGGATTTTATGGATGAATGGGATGAGAATTGACCAATACATGGATTTGAAAAGGTGAGGTGGAGACATGTGTGAGATTTATTATTTAAATAACGCCCTTTCATGAATGGGGAAATATGAGGTGGAGACACATGTGACTCCCCTTAATTCAAAATGTTATTTATTTAATCAAGTGTGGGGAGATGGGATAATGAGGGCTTAAGTTAATTAATTAACTTAATTAATATGGTTGTTGGAAATTAAGAGATGGGTTAATTAGTGGTATGAATTAATTAAGGGTTTACTTAATCAATTTGGGTCTAGGGGCTAGGTACGGTATGATAGCTAATTAAATAAATGACATTTATTTAATTAGCCTAGGTTTAGTCATGGTCTAGGTGGATTAATTAAATAACTGGACTTTATTTAATTAATTTAGGTTAGTGGCAAAGGATAGGATAATCAATTAAATAAATTGTAACATTTATTTAATCAATTATGGACAATGGACTATGCAAAATTGTTAAATTAATTAAATAAGTTGATTTTATTTAATTAACTAGGGATGGGGGTAAATAGTGCAAGCGTCTCGTGTTAGGATTAAGGTTCCATCAACCTTGTAAATCTTATGTAATTTATTATTCCTATTATTGTTTGTAAATCATCCATAAGGGATCAAAGATTTCACCAGCAATGATCTTGTTTCAATTGCATGTTTATATCTTGTCCCTAATGCTAATTCATCCGTGATGGGGGGATGTAGGGGGTTTCCCCCTGTGAGGGGTCTGGGGGGATCATTCCCTTAGCAGGGGGTCTAGGACCGCGCACCCCAATGGGAGCTCGAGGACAGCACCTCCAGAGCCAAATTTTATCATTGTAAATCTGGACCGTTCATCATTAGGTCACATATTTGATGATTGATATTATGTCAGTTTTCTTGCCCTAGAAGGCAACCCCCTTTTATAAGGATTTTTGTACTACATTTTTATCTAAGTTGAGAGTAACAGGTGCTGCTGGATTGAAGATTGAAGAGGAAGAGGAAGTGCATGCATTGTAATCTCATATTTGAAGATAATACAACTTGGAGCCTCTTTTCTTGGTGGAGTTTTTTACCCGAAATAGTTTTCTCCATGTGACATACCGTGTTATGTGTTTAGTTCTTAATGCATATTATTTCTGTGTAGTGGGTTTTATTTCCATTGTAATCTCCATTGATTCTACATTATTTGGAGGACATTAACAAGGTTTGAATAAGATTTTCATTGTGTGGTTTGCACCTTCATTTCTAACATTTGGTATCAGAGCCTGGCTAATTTTGATTCTTGGGTGGTAGTGTGAAGGTTTTTAGCTACAGTTGGAGATTTGGTTGTTATTTGTTTGCAGATCTTGTGTAGATATCATGGCTACAACCACTGTTGCTTCTACCTCTTGATTGGACATTGAAAAGTTCAATGGCACGAGGTATGAATTGTGGAAGCTGAAAATTGAGGATTTGCTAGAGGAATGAAACCAATGGTTAGCTGTAACTAAGGATAAGAAACTTGATGATATTGCTCCAGATGAATGGGAAAGACTGGATAAGAAGGCATGTGGAACCATCAGGTTGTATCTTACAGATTCTGTTCTACTGAATGTTGCAAGTGAGAAGTCTGCACATAGCTTGTGGAAGCATCTGGGTGAGATCTACCAAGCCAAGAATATGGTAAATAAGCTTTATTTAAAGTGTAAGTTATTTTCCATGAAAATGAAAGAGGGTGAATCAGTTGTAGAGCATTTGAATTCATTTAATTTCTTATTGAGTCAACTAGCATCTATAGATGTTGAGGTGAATGAGGAAGGTAAATGTATATTTCTTCTCTGTTCTTTACTTGAGTCATGGGAGAATGTTATTTTGGCTATCATTGCTAACCTCACAAATCTGAAGTTGGATGATCTTATTTCAGTTTTGATGCCACAAGAATTGAGGAAGAAAAGCTTATATAGTTCAGGGGAAGTTCTATGGAAAGAGGACCAAAAGGAGATCAAAAGGGGTCTAAAGACAAGTCTAAGGGTCATTCTAAGACTCCTAGAAAAAAGAACATAGTCAAATATTGGAACTGTGGAAAGAGAGGACACGTGAAAAAGAAATGTAGAAACCCAAAGAAACAATGGGATTCTGCTACTGATAAGTCTTCGAATGTAGGTGATGAGGTTTTAATTTCTGCATGTAATGTTGTTTCTCATGATCATTGGTTGGCTAACTTAGGATGCTTGTACCACATGAATCCACATAAAGAATGGTTTTCCACATACGAAGAGTATTATGGAGGAAATGTGTACCTCAGGGACAACTCTACATATCCTATTGTTGGACGAGGGAAGGTAATGTTGTGTTTTAGTGATGGGAAAATTAAAATCCTCCTTAGTATTTTGCATGTTCCTAGGTTGGATAGAAATTTGATTTCTATTTCAGAGTTGAATGATTTGGGAATGCATGTGACATTTGATAAGCATGGCTGTAGATTGGTGAGAGGAAACTTGGTGGTAGCGAAGGGGAAAAGATTGGGAACTCTGTTTAAGCTAGAAGCAACTACTATTTGGAATGACTCTTATGCATCTAAGGCTAATACTAAAAATACATGTATGTTGCGGCACCATAGATTGGGCCACATAAATTAGTTTGGTTTAAAGACCATCTTAAATAAAAAATTGTTAGATAGTTTTATCCTATTCTGATGAGAGTTTCAAATTTTGTGAACATTGTGTGTTTGGAAAACATAATAGATCTCCATTTCCTTTAGACAGTAATAAATCTAATGATAAATTGGAACTTATTAATTTAGATGTTTTTGGTTCAGTGGATGTTGAATCAATTGGAAAATATAGATATTTTGTTTCCTTCCTTGATGGTGTCTCAAGGTTTACTAGATTTATTTTATGCATCACAAATCTAGAGTTTTCACTAAGTTTACAAAATTTAAAGCTTTAGTTGAAAAGCAATCAAACCATAAGATAAAATTTTTGAGATCTGACAATGGAGGGGAATACTATTCTAAGGAATTTGATGAATTCTGTAAGCATGCAGAGTATTATTAGATAGAAGACAACTCCATATACACCACAACAAAATGGAGTGGCAGAAAGGATGAATCAGACAATAATGGAAAGAGAGAAAAGTATGTTAAGTGAATCACAGTTGAACAAATGCTTTTGGACATAAGTTGTGTGTACTACAAATTACTTGGTTAATAGATCTTTGTGTAAGGATCTTGTTTCAACTCCTTATGAAATGTGGACAGGTAAGAAATCTTCTATTTCACATTTAAGGGTATTTAGCTGCAAGGCTTATGTTCACGTGCCTAAAGAAAAATGAACTAAGTTGGATCCAAAAGCTGAAAATGTACTTTCATTGGATATGGTGATAATGTAAAAGGTTATAAGCTTTGGAATCAAGTAACTTGAAAGATTATCTATTCTAGAGAGTTATTTTTCAAGGAACTTAGTGTTATTTCAAAACTTGAACAACCAAAGGAAAAAGAAGAAAAGGTGAAGAGAGTGCATTTTGAATTAGAACATGAAGATGCACCTCAAGAAGAACATAATGATGGATTGGGGGGTGAAGAAGCAGAAGAAGACTCAAGTGAAAATTCTAATAAGGAAGAATCTGTTGTGACAGAAGAAGTTGGTACAAATGAGCATGTAGAAGAACCTGAAGAGTCTGTTACTCCACCTCTAAGAAGATCCATAAGACAACGAAACCTAGTTGACATTTGCTTTATTGAGTACTGATAATGAACCTAGATCTTACAGGGAAGTTATTCATGCAGAGAATAGTGAGTCTTAGCAGTTAGCCATGTAGGAGGGGATGATGGATTTAGACTCTTGCAACACCTATGATCTTGTTCATTTTCCCAAAGGAAGAAAGGCCATAGGTTGCAAGTGGGCCTTCAAGAAGTAGTTTGGAGCAGATAGTTCATTGGAGAAGTACAAGGCTAGACTGGTAGCCAAGGGCAGGTGTTGCTAGATTGAAGATTGAAGAGGAAGAGGAAGTGCGTGCATTGTAATCTTATATTTGAAGATAATACAACTTGGAGCCTCTTTTGTTGGTGGAGTTTTTTACCTAAAAGGGTTTTCTCCACATTACATACTGTGTTGTGTGTTCAGTTCTTAATGCATGTTATTTTTGTGTAGTTGGTTTTATTTCTGTTGCAATCTCCATTGATTCTACATTATTTGGAGGACATTAATAAGGTATGAATTATATTTTTTTGTGTGGTTTGTACCTTCATTTCTAACATGTCAAGAAATGGTTGTCATTTTCATATGTCTTCATTATGCCCCTCTTTGATATGGCGTCATGACCAAGTGGGAGTGGCGTTAGATCAAAGAAATTTAAATTTTTGCCCCAGCTGATGGGGAGAGGAAGAATGGATGAGGGATGCCCCCTTGAGAGATTGAGTGAAAAATAAATTTTTTGAGTGAACTCTCGAAAAGGAGGAAACGGTGATAAAAAAGGTGTTCAAGATGAAAAATGGGGTCAATAGGAGGAAAGACAACTAAAAATGGATACGTTTTGTGGGCTGGGGGTGAAAAGGTAGGTTTAGGTATTACATGACAAGTATATATAGGATATGGGGGGCCCATCATGCCACATTTGCACACCTAAGCTTACTGACTAGGAGAGAGAGGAGAGCGATAGCGATGGCACAGAGGGGGATTCCACACAAGGTACACTAAGATGAGAGGGTTTGAGAGTACCAACATCCTCCATAGTCTGGCGAGATAGTATGCCACCTATCCTTGACTTTATCATTTTCAAGTTTTGGGTCATTTTTAGCATTGAGTATGGGTAGGTTAGGGGTCGTAGCACCTATGTGCAAGCATGTAGTGCTAGAGGTTGGGTAATTAGTGGCTACATATCGTTCAATGCTTTAAGCATGAACAAAAGAGTCAGTGTTGTATTAGTGCTTAGGGTAGGTAAAATAACACTTGGTTATGTGTTAGTGCCAGCGCTATGTTTTTCAGTGCTTGTAGCTAGTTCAACGATTGCGTAAAGGGATGTAGCACTTGCATCCAGATTGAATCTTGTGAGGTAGATGGTTGTGCTTTCATGTTGAATGGTGCTAGCATGGGAAAAGGATAGTGCTTTTGTGCCGAATGGTGCTAGTGCGAAATAGGGTAGCACTTGCATGCCAAATGGCACTAATGGTCAGTCTGTTAGCACAAGCAAGCCAAATGGTCCTTGCGGTTGGTCTATTAGCGCCTTCACACATGTTGGCACTTTAGTAAGGACTATTAGTGCTTCTGTGCCTATTGGTGCTTTAACAATAACTCTTAGCACTTCCACGTGATTTGTAGAAAAAAGTTTAAATTAATGGCTTGGTGGATGCAGGATGACCTTCCTTCACTTCAGTCGAGGGAGTGTCGACCACCAGTGTTAGCATTAAGGGTGGGATTGTTGTAGGCAGAGCATGGTCAATTTAGGGTGATCAACTTCTTATATATTGTGGATATGCCGACAATTCAGGCTCATCGACCCATGATGACAACTTTGATAGAGTGATGGCACAATGGGAGATGTATGTTTGTACTACCGACAAGGGAGATTATGATCACTCTTGAGGATGTTTGGAGGATTATACAAATTCCTATCTGTGGTGAGCACATGGTTTATGATCAGGTTGGTGAATTGGTGGCACTGCGACATGTATTTTCCCCTACCCAGGTCCCTAGAGACCGACAGGGGAAGGAGATGTTATGGGTAAACACAATGGGGAGACTAGGAGGTCTGGAGCTATACACTTGTGGAGTGATAACTGGGTTAGTGTTATTGGATCAACGCTCACATGGATTCCCTGTAGGGTGGGGGTTATCTTGGAGCAGTTGATGGTGCGCAGTGTTGTATATGCTTGGGGGCCATGTCTACTAGCCCAGTTGTATCATGACATGCATATGATAGTGTATCGGTGCGGGGTGAGCTTTGGTTGTGGAGTTACGCTCCTTCATATTTGGGCTTGGGAGCATATTGCGGTTACTCAGCTCATATGTGCACATGTACGACCACAGTTCATGCCATACGTCTATGCTTTTAGGGGCATATTTGTCACATCCCTAATTTTGACTAGAAATTACTTTATACTTTTATGTAAATAGAAGTGAATTCTATGGATAAATGATTTGGCATTAAGGTATAATGTCAGAATAAATCGTTAGTTTCCTAGATTCTAGTCATGTGAATAAATGCATGAGATGTATTGATTCCATAATGTACTCTTGAATTTGTTATTCGTGAGGTTATGAATGGACTAACGATATGCTAATCCCAATTACATGATTGCAAATTACTTTTAGGAAAACAGGTTTCCAGCTCTCCAAGAAAGGGAGGGAGAGCATCATGAGAGAGAATGGAATAGATATAAGGAAAAGCAAAGTTTGTCACCATCTTAAGTATTCTTGGTGGAATTGGCGAACCTAATTCAGTTGAGTAAGTGAAACTCGACCCTTTTGGTCTAAGTCATTACTCGAGTCGACAAGTTGTCAATGTCGTTTAGAGTCTTTTTAGCGACGTTTAATGTCAACCTAGTCGTTTTGGGAAAGCAACACTGTTAATGTTGTACATTAGTCCTTTTTGTGACTAAGGTGACTTTATTTTGGAAACGTCATTCTTTGTGTTGTAAATGAGTTTATGTTTGCAACCTCAATGGCGTAATTGTTATAATTGATAATATGCTTCTTTTTACTAGTTTTTATGTCAAATTCCATTTTTGTCTAATCGGAATTGACGTGATTTTCTTCTATACATGAAGGGGAGTTGTACTCGACCCAATCACGTAAGGTGCATAAGTTTGTACGTCACATTATTATAACTATATTGTTATTAATATTTATGTTTGTTTTAGACTACATTATTACGTAAAACTATAGACTGGAGGATGCAAGGATTGCTTATGGTTTCATGTGATATAAACTCTCTTTTAGGAGGAAGCATGTCTTCTTAAGCAATCCGATAGCATATGATGCTTTAAGAGAGTCATTGTTTGTCTCGTGAGCTTTAATTGAGATTATTGATCTCAACCTTTTGTTGTGGATTGTTTGATTTTATTTGGAGATAAATTGGCAATTTTTATCCCATCTTTTCTTGTTATAATGATTGCTCCACTCCTTAACCTCTTTGGAGGAATTTCTTATTGAGAAAACAAGAGGTCATAAGATTCGCCATTCCATTAGACTTGCATGCAAGCTAACCACATTGATAAAGTAAATATTCTGCCATCCCCACATTTATGTAGGAATTAAGGCAAAGTTTGAGTGTGGTCTTTAAGATCAACTACTCCACTACCTTTGCATGCGGGTGAAGCATGTTTATAGGCAAAGCTTTTACCAAGAATTGTGGGATGGTGGAGTGATTGGTTATGACCCTCACCTCCATTAGTTTTGCATGCCCTCGTGGTAGTTATGGGGGGGCGCAGGGGAAAACAACCATCTAAAATGGATAGAAAATAAGTCTTTAAGGGATTATCACGACACTTCGAAGGGGAGCAGATATTGCTAAGGAATTCGATCCATGCGGGTGAAGTTTATATATTCATTGGTTATTCCTTTCGGCAGATTGCTTGAACCTATTATGGATGCAAGTCCTTAGCTAATTCTGGAGAAAGAGTATCGAACATTAGACAACAACGAAAGTTCTAGGAGATCTCAGGTGTAAAAACGGTGGGAACTCGGCCTTAACAGAGAAAGAACTCTGTTGATATAGGATAGAGAGAGTTAGATATCATAGTAATCCTCATTGTTCTTAGTAATTTTCTAGTCTTTGTTGGAGAGGCTACGAGCTAAGGAGGTTGTGAAGGACTGCAAGAGAATACCTGCACAAGGGATCCCTTGAGGAACTGAGTATCTGGTCATTGTCGACTTACTTCATTTCCTATCGAGCCATGAACCATTTTTAGAGAATATGGTTTCTATGGTAAGCAAATGCAAAATGACTAGGTAAGTTTCTTTTTCTACGTTAAGCTTGACAAATGAAATAGTTTTGATTTTGTAAGAATCTATAAGGTATCTATACAAAGTTTCCATTATCTATTAGAAAGCATATTCCGCACAATACTTAAATTTATAGCTTTTCAAAAACTAGATGACCAACATGGTGCTCTATCTAAACCACTGCCATTTTTGTTAAGCCATGTTTGCATAGTTTTAAATGTTTGATAAAACACATTTAGTCTTATATAGTGGAAATCAAGACTTAAGTTTAAGCCCAACAAAGTTTGCAGAATGACAAGGTTTAGTATGTTGGTGGTAGAGGCTACAAACGCCATGCAATTCAGAATATGCACCACTAAAATAAAAAGAGACTCTCTCTTCTATGTCATATGTATGATCTTCATTCCTCGTTGATTAAAATAAGCTTCTTACAATAAGGAGTTGTCTTTCTCTTCTGTGAAATCTAGAGGTAAGTTTAAATGTCTTGTCTATGACTAGGACCTTTGCATAAGTCCTTGGTGACGCCTCAAAGATAAGGATGATCTAGCCCATACTTATAATTACCATTTTTAGCATAGAATAATGGTATAACATTTTATTTTGTCATTGAGATATAGTATTGGATTGTATGCTATAGGTATAATCTATCCTTAAGGGGATAATTATGTTAAAAGATGCTTTGGAAGTTATATGATATTATACTTCTATGGATCCACCAAGATTATTTAGGATTCACTTGATATCTTATATCTTGGTTTCACCAAGACGATTTAAATTGTGAAAGAGAGTTGATGGTTCATTTATAATATTAGCACATTGTGGGAATAGATCCTCATTGGAGAACTAGAGTTATTAATTGAATGATCCAAAAACCAAACCTAAGGTAATAGGTGATCCAAGAATATGGAAACCTAGATAGCCTTTAATTAGCATCTATTGCTTATGTTATGTTATCTTGAGTGAGAGAGTAAACTAAGAAACGTAAGGATATTGACCTCATAGTTTGTTTAATAGAACTTATTCTAGTGCTAAGTGCACAGAAGACAAAGTTATCCTAAGGATGGGCATCATTGGAAGTGATTTGTTCCAGGTTCAACATGATGGGAGATTCATAATTCAACCCCTCTTGTTGGTTGGACTATAGATGGCTGGTACAAGTTTATTGTCATGTTTTGAAGAATGAATACACATACGAGTCTATAACTTGTCATCATTGGAAAGTTGATAGACTTAAATAGACCAAGGGGTCAAAAGTAGTTTATTTCCAATTATAAATCAAACCTATTATGGTTGAGATTGACTTAGATCAAAAGAAATGATATGAAATGATGGTAATCATTTAGATTTTATAAGGAAGAGGATATACCTCAAATATTATGCCTATTCATGTTACGTGAAATGCCAAGTGGTCTAGAAAAGACTAGTTGAACTTGTTCTCATGTTTTGCTATATTTATGATTATTTTACCTATGAAAAACTAGGATGTGGATATTTCCATGTATTGGGTTAAAGAAGCTACCATAGTACTAAAACAAAGAGGATTTCCAAAACCTACAACCCTTATGTCAGGTATCACCTTGTATATTGGTCGACAATGTATGGTCGAGGAAACCATTTTGATCAATAGTGAAAAGTCAAGAAAAACTTATTGGTTGACAGGGAAAGGTCAAGAAAAGACAAGAAGAGTCTTTCTAGTACTTTATCAAAGGATGAGATTCTATGTTAGAGTCGAAACTTGTTATAATGCATCAAAGATGTTTGATATTTGAATCAGGAAATGGAGTGACAGGAAGTCTTAAACCCTAGAAGTTGCAAGTATGCAATGAGGGACTTGTTAAAGATTCAAATTGCCTAAATATATTGCATGTATGTCCTAGATTGAGGATACTTTCTAGGTTAGAATGACTAGAATAAATTTACAGTAAAGACAAGTCTATGTCTAGGGTTGCTAAATGAAGTAAGTCAAATTGTAGGATGAGATAGTTCCAAGTCGAGTCAAAGGTGTGTGTCTAGATGGCATGACCAATCAGTATGATCATACTTGGCTAGAGGGAATCTAGATTTGTATGGTCGATTGAAGTTGTGTAGGACACAACTCACTAGGACTCAAGATGGAAAAACTTGATAATTCCTTATATCTATACCCTTCGTGTAGGGTAGGGCCACTTTCTATGAGGAAGTTGTGTGGGAGATCGCCGGTCTGTGGATGGAGGTAAAGCACTCGGATGATGCTCTCTCTCTCTCTCTCTGAAGTAGAAGACTTGCTAAGACTCGTGAAGACATATATCCATTATTTCAGATATAGTGTACTCCATGTTATGACTTGCGGCAACCAAATTTATGAGGTAAAACTCTTCTTTATGCCAAGTGTAGCTTATGTATTGTAAATGAAAAGTGAAAGGATTTTACTATGATTCTAGCTTCGATTATGTTATAAATTCCAAAGTTGAAATTATATAGAAAGTTGTACTTTATTTCTTGAGATTATCGAAATGTTATAGAAAGAAAAAAAAATTATCTCTTGTGTTTACCAAGTTTATTTACTTTCTTGTAATTTCTTGATTTTACTTGAGTTTTAAGAGGAAGGATGTTACAATATTACACCATTGATCACTAGGAGGGCAACAATATTAGAGGTGTGCTTTGGATGATCTGACCATAGTGGTATGGCGGCCATGGGTAGGATATGAAATGTGGATCAATGATGGTGTACATATACCATTTACTTGATAGCCTCAGTACCTAATTGGCAGGACCAAGCATATCTTGGTTTGATATCTCCCTGAGCAGGTACTTTGACAGTTTGGTTTGCAATAGGATGTGCCTCAGGTAGAGGCAATTTTTTCTTGGGTGAGGTGAGAGAATGCGAGGCGGGGAGCTAGACTAGATGCAACTATGGTGATTGTGGAGTTCCAACACTTGGTTGCAATGGCTTGGTACTAGGGATCAATCATGGCTAATGCTGGCACAACTCTTGAGTATGATGCCTGGTGGGTGAGATTTAGGCCTATATGGCTAACCATTCCATAGCATCAGTTGGTGGTGGTGGAGACAAATAGTGAGGAGCAGGAGGATGCTGATTCTAGAGATGGTGATGATAGTGGTGATGGGGGTGGTGGTGGTCATGATTGAGATCAGATGCAGATTCTAGTAGTTGTTGCAGTAGGGGGATTGGGTAGGGGGCATCGAGTACGTCCTAGAGTGGATATGGAAGTAGGAGGGGTGAGTATGGGGATGATATGGATACATTGAGGGTTCAAGTGGTGAGCCTGGGGGAGGAGGTGAGGCAACTACAACGAGAGTGAGACACCCTACGGGGAGAGAGAGATAGCACATTGTTGGAGGTGGAGCGGTTGTAGGGTTTGGTAGATGGGGGTGGTGCTGGTGATGGGGCTGAGCTAGCGAGAGTAGAAGTTGAATGAGATGGAGAGAGGGTACTTCGACAAAGTGCTGAGGCTATGAGGCAAAGGGTTGAGATAGCTATCTTAGTTGTAGCAGCAGGTGAGCTGTTTGTAGGGGATGGTGGATGATAGTGGGATGATGTAGATGTGGGGTGATTACACCCATGTTTACGTAGAGTTGGACATGGCTATAGGGTGGGTAGAGTATTACTGCACCCTATATCACATAACAAAGCTGATACATCAGAGGGAGGCTAGCTATAGTCAGTGGAGCCACTCAGGGGTGAGTAGGTCAGTGAGGACCCATATATTGTTGGTGACAGGACCGGTTAGAAATCCTTTGTCGACGATGCCTCCATCAGTTGTGATGCTAGGGTATACAGGGGCAAGGCCTTCCATAGCACTACAAAGATCACCTCCTAATTCTCCCACTCCTCATCAGGGGAGCTCAGCTCAGTGATTTTGTATGTGCCTGTAGGCTTATTTATTGTAGACATTTGATGGATTTAGCCCTTTGGGCCCATTTTTTGTATCATGACCATTGATGTATATATGAGATGTGCATGTGTATGTATGGATGTATATATTTGTGTATATGATATGACCATTTCATTGAAAGTTTTATGATGGTTTATGGATTCTTTATCGATGTACTTTGATTTATGTTTTGGTTATGGGTTATGATGTAGATGGATGGATGCATTTTGATTTATGGATGTGGATTATATGTTCTACGGATATGGATGCATTTTGATTTATGGATGTATGATATGGATTATGATGTGGATTATATGTTTTATGGATGCATTTTTTTATGAATGTATGATGTGGATTTATGACGTGGATTATATGCTCTATGGATGCATTTTGGTTTATAGATGTATGATGTGGATTATGTTTTATGGATATGGCTACATTTTGATTTATGGATGTATGATGTGGATGCATTTTGATTTATGGATGTATAATGTGGATTATGTTGTGGATTATATGTTCTATGGCTATGGATGCAATTTTTATTTATGGATGTATGATTTGGATTATGTTTTATGGATATGGATGCATTTTGATTTATGGATGTATGATGTGGATATGTTAATGGATATGGATGCATTTTGATTTATGGATGTATGATGTGGATATGTTGATGGATATTTTGGATGTTTGTTATGATATGGATGCATTCTGATTAATTATGGATGTATGATGTGGATATGTTAATGGATATTTTGGATGTTTGTTATGGATATGGGATGGATAGTGAGGATGATATGATGCTATGGTTATGATTTGGAAATGAAATGATTATGAGGATGATTATGATTAGTAATGCAATGATTATGATGCAATGATTGTCATAATGATGATTATGATTAAAATATGGTAATATGTTGATGATGCAGTGATTGTAATAATGATGATTATGATTATGATATGGTAATATGATGATTATGATGTTATAATAATGTATGTGGATGCAGGTGTGATGTGGATGCAATAGGAATGGATGATATTGGTCATGATACAAAATGTCCTTGATGGGGGAATGGGGAGATGGGTAGGTGGGGAGATACACGCTTGCTGGGGGAGGGATGGTAGTTAGTTGGTAAAGGTTATGGGTATTTTGGTTAGAGGATGTTATGGTGGGATTCAGTCATTGTCCTTATTAATGCAAAGCCATAGGTAGGGGTGTTACGGGGAGATACAGGTCTTGGTAGGGTAATGATGTATGATTGGGTGTTAATGGTGGAAAATGCCACATCACTTCTATAAAAAGAACATGATATGTGGGTATAGGTCTAGTGGGGCATTGGGTGGCTATGTGTGGGTGGGGTGACTACCAAGTCTATTCTCAATATGATGTGTTTTAGGTGGTTATGTGGTGGGAAATGTCACATTAGTTCTATAAAAACCACAAGATTTTGTGGGTGTAGGTCTTAGTGGGGAAGTTTGCTGGGTAGTTGGGTGGATAAGTGGGGGGTTTATTGTGAACCCTTATGTTTTTGAAGATGTAGGTAAGGGATGGTCGGTTGTTTTGTGTATAGGATGGATTGGATAGATTGGTTAGGGGCGGACATTGGGCTGGAATGTTTTAGAGCAATCCTAGGTTTTATTATAGCAAAGAGGATATTTTCACCAAGGTATAAAGGACCAAGGTGATGATGTCTATCCAATTTTTGCATGGACTTGACACTCAAACAAAAGGGTGTCCTTAGACATGCCCAACTTAGTACAATCTTGTCTAAATGTGGGGGAGAAAACTTAGAGCATTAAAGTCCTAATGCATAGAAGGTATAAGCCTTAGATGCAAAGGAGCGATGGTATGCAAAAAACTATCCCGTCACTTACAAGATATGAATACTAGCTGGAGTAATAAGAACATCCAACAAACATGACATACAACAACAAATGACTCTTACCTCATTCTATACCATCCATTTATACACCAAGATATGGAAAAGCAAGGTGGTATTTTGGATAAGCGTAAAAGAGGTATAAAATATAAATAACAAATAAAAGACCAACCAACAAATGAAACAATAGCCATTGAGTCTCTTGCCAAGAGTATGGATAGATGTGATTGTACCATGCCTATTATGGGAACAATATATCCTAAGGCATGGGTTGTGATGATAGATTTTTGAAAGATATGTTTAAGATCAAATGGTTGTATGGTGATTTGGAAGGGTTATCAAGTGTTCATTATAGTATGTTGTTGTTTTTGCCGACTTTGTTTATGCTCAATCACTTTGACATGTTGTCACCCTATTTATTGCTTTGGGAGTTTTTTGAGATATTTTGATTTTTTGAGTTTTTGATGGATTTTTAATAGTTGTAAGGGATTAATTACTTTCCCTACTTAGTAGACAGAAAGTGTATTTAATTTGTTCTTGAGGCTTTTTGACTGCCTTAGCAAAATAGATTTTTTTATCCCAAATATTTTTGGTGTTTTGAGTATTTTTCTGTTGTTTTTGTGTTTATTTGGATATTTGGATATTTTGTGTTTTTCTAGATATTTGGATGTTTTTGTGTTTTTATGGATATTTGGATGTTTTTGTGTTTTAATGGATATTCTATTTGTACAAGGGGTCGATAGTATGCATACAAAGATCCAATTCTTCAGGGATTTTCCCTTGGCATGGGATGATAGTGGTGGGTCATGATGGGAAGGATTGTGATGCTTACTATTTATAATATCAAGCCATGGTGTGTTAGGTATGAAGTGATAGAGGATGAAGTATGGATTGGTTATGCAAACAAGAACTTAGTAGATGGTGGATGTGGCCACTATGCATGGTACCTGAGACAAGTTTTCACCATGGTACTTATCCAAGGTGCCACCGAAGTGGTTTTTACCATTGGATGACTTTATTGCACTCAGTTTTTTGTAATTTATTATTATTATTTTTTGACTTTTTGATTTTTAAAATTTTTCTACTTGGGATATTTGATGGGTCAGGCGTAAAACTTCTTGAGGTGCATGATGTTCATAGGATCATCCAAAGGCTATCCCTCAGGCATTGCTAGCTCATATGTTCTTGATCCATAACTGATTGTTATAACAAAAGGTCCCTACCAATTTGATTCAAACTTGCTTTTTTTGTTAGATCTTACAAGTTCCTCTAGTTTCCCATTAATACAAGATCACCTATTTCAAAGCAGCAAGTCTTGATTTTATTATTGTAGCTTCTATGAAGGTGATTTTGATATGCTTGCAAGTGGTTGAGAGCATTGAGGCATTTTTCATCCAAGAGTTTCAACTCATGTAGTCATGCAACCCAATACTCCTCCTCATTAATGAGATTTTGTAGTGATATTCTTAGAGAGGGCAGCTCAACCTCGATGGGTAAGATGTCTTTAGAACCAAAGACAAGGGAATATGGAGTGGCTTCTATGGGGGTACGAATGCTGGTACAATAGGCCCAAAGGGTGGGGTTAATTTGTAGGTGTCAATTATGATTGACTTTATTAACTATTTTCTTTAAAATTCTCAAGATGGTTTTATTTGAAGCTTCAACTTGACCATTTCCTTGAGGGTAATAGGGGGTAGAAAAGTGGTGTTGGATATGGAATTTTTGACAAAGGGTGTGAACTTCTTGATTTTTAAAATGTTTCCCATTGTCAATAATTATAGCGAGGGGGATACCATAGAGGCATATGATATACTGGAGTATGAATTTGGATATTTGTGTGCCTGTAGTATATGTAAGTGGAATGACTTCAATCCATTTTGTAAAATATTCAGTAGTAGAGATAATGAATTTATGGCCATTAGAGGAAGGTGGATGGATTTTTCTGATGATCTCAAGCCCCCATTGTGAAAAGAGCCACAGAGTAGTGATGGGGTGTAATTACATAGATGGAGCATGAATTAAGTCACCGTGTTGCTGGCAAGGAAGACATTTTTTAACAAATTGGTGAGCATCTTGTTCTAGAGTTGGCCAATAATATCTTGTTCTTAAGATTTTCTTTGTTAGGGTAGGTCCACTAGAGTATACCCCACAGATACCTTCATGTACCTCTTGTAAGGAAATTTGGGCTTCTCTTGAATCAAGACACCTTAAAAGGGTACCATAGAGACTTTTTTGGTATAGATTATCGCCAATGATGGTGAACCGATCAATTCAACAAATGAATGTTTAGCATTGGGTGGATGATAGGTCTAGTGGAATGATGTCATCATGGAGATAGTGGTAGATGTCCTGGTACCAAGAGGATAGGGGACCAACAATGTTGCAAAATAGTCAGACTATGGGAGATCATATGGTAGCATCGCTAATTCTTTAATGAGAAATTCACAATGTTGACTATTTTTTTGCATGTCTACAAGAGAACCTATGGTAGCCATCACATCTTCTACTTTGTTGTTAAGTCTAGGGACTTGCTCAAATTGGATTTTACAGAAGCATTCCTTAAAGTCTTCTACCATCATCTTATAGGGCAGAAGCCTATCATATTTTGTTTTGTACTCATTGTTTATCTTTTTTATTACCAGCTAGGAGTCACCGTAAACCATTAGTTTCTCTATTCTCCATTGGATGGCCATGTAGAGTCCAATGATGAGTGCTTCATATTTCACTACATTATTAGTGTAGGGGAATGTTATCTTGTAGGACTTAGGAATGTGGTCTCCTTGGGGAGTGACAAATAGGATCCCTACCCCCGATCCACGATGTGTATATGATCCATCAAAGTACATTTTCCATTTTGGTGTAGGTGCAACTATGAAGATGGAATCATCCAAGAATTCAAAAAGAAGTGGATGTTTTGTTGGGATTGATGCATCTACGAGATGATCTGCTATGACTTATCCTTTTATATCCTTTCTCTCTCTATGTATTCAATGTCAAATTTACTAAGGATCATAATTCACTTAGTCATATGACCTATGTGAGTTGCTTTTGACAAAAAGGTACTTTAGTGGGTCTATTTTTGCAATGAGATTAGTTTCATGATTAAGCATGTAGTGTCATAGTTTTTGAGATGAAAGACAACCACAAGACATGCCCTTTTAGTTGGTGTGTAATTAAGCTCATTTCTCACTAAGGTATGACTGATGTAATGTATGGCCCTTTCTTTCTTGTTATCATCATGTTGTGCTAGCAAGGCCCCTATTTCTGTTTATGTTGCTGAGATGTATAATAATAGGGGTTGTCCTAGTTTTGGTGGCATGAGACTTGGTGATGTCATGAGGTATTCCTTCATTTTTTCAAAGGCCTTCTAACAATTTGTATCCCATGTGAATGCCACATCTTTTTGGAGGAGATTTTGGAACATGTGGCATTTGTCAGCTAGTTGTGCGATGAAGTGTCTAATGGATTGGAGCTTTCCTTGTAGGCTTCGGAGATGCTTCAAATTTTTTGGAGGCATTTCAACTATTGATTTTATCTTTGCTAGATCAACTTCTATGCCTCGTTGGGATACAATGTAGCCTAGGAGTTTCTCCGAAGTAACTCCAAAGATGCATTTTTTGGATTGAGATGCACCTTTTATTCTTCTAGTTGATCAAATATTTTAGCGAAGACATTCAATTCTTCAGCTATTCTTATTTGATTGTATCCTGAAAAACCATCCATGAGAGATAACATCTCATGTCCAGCTGTTGAATTTACTATGATGTCGATATTGGGAAGGGGGAAGTCATCCTTAGGACATGCTTTGTTCAAAGCTCTAAAGTTTGTACATACATGGATGCCCTCAGTGACTTTTTCTACTGGTACAATATTCAAGACCCATTCAAGATAGTCTATGGGTCAGATGAAACTGACATCTAGGAGTTTCTTGAGCTCAAATTTGATTAGAAGTGCTATTTGTGGATTCATCTTTCTGAGTTTCTGCTTGACTGGTTCTACATTAGGCTGTACCGCCAAGTGATGTACCACTAGTGCAGGATCCAAACCAGGCATATTGACATATGTCCATGCAAAATGCTTGCTTCTCTATTTGAAGAATGCTGAAAATTTTGTTTGCTCTGCAGGGGTGAGTGAAGTTGCTCGAAAGGTGATTTTAGGTGACTTATTTGTCCATAGGTTCATCTCTTGTGATTCTTCCACTAGGATGGGCGACCTTTCTTGATATAATGTTGGTACTTCAGGGAGGTCCATTCTATCATCTTCTGGTGCCTCGAGGAGGTTTTCACTAGGAGATGTGTTCTTTATTTTTACTATTTTATCATTCGAAAGTGCCACATTGTGGTTTTCACTAGGGGATGTATTATCAATTTTTATGTTTTTACAACTAAGAGACACGGTGGTCTCGCTGAAATAGGCAGATGCATTGAGCTCTATAATATATCCTAGTATGTGCTCTCTTACCCCCATTAGTTCCTCTATGACCTCATCATTTTGAACAATATCAAGAATTGGAGGTCCTTGCTGGTCCCAATCTCAGAGCTGGGGATAGACAAGTGGAAGATCATTGGATAATGATGATGTGGTTGAAAGATTGTATATGGTACAAATGGATGATTCAAAGACTGTGGTGAAATATTCAAAAGAGTCTTGATAGTACCCTTCATTAGTCCTCTTGATAGCTAGAAAGGACTTAGCCACCTCACTTAACATATATTCTAGTTTTGAGGATACAGGCTCATGTTTTCCATATCCTAGACCTTGATGTCGAGGATTCTTTGTTGCTTTGATAGGCTCAATGATCTCTTATCCATGAAGGCCTAGACCACCTTGTCCTTTATAGCCCATGTCTTTCACAATGCTAAGACATTTTCCATATTTTTCTATAGGTAGGATAGGATCTTTGTTTTCTTCTTCTTCTTCTTCTTTGTATATCCAAGAGGATATGTCTTCAAGAACATCTTGCTCCATTAGGTGTCTTCATTCAAAGGTTGGTGATGGTTTACATTTCATGACCACCATGGATACTACATCAAATTTTGGTTTGCCAAATACTTTAGGGGATAGTGGAAGTTGCCCTACGCAAAATGCACCATGTAGGTCATACTCACCACATCCCATGTCGCTTAATTTGATCTTGATCTCAGGGATAGTGGGTGGTGATTTGGAAGTGGATGCAATTTTAGATGGATCAATGTAGGATATGGATGGTTTCATGGTATTATTGTAGGGACAAAAGGTATTATTGTGTCTTTCCAAAAAGCTACAATATTGGAAAGGACAAGGATCGATATATATGGTAACTTTGGTCCCATTATGTGGAAATTTTAGGCATTGGTGGAAAGTGGATGGAACGTCTTGCATGGCATGGATCCATGGACGACCAAGGAGAATATTGTAGGGGAGATCAAGATCAATTACTTGGCATGTTGTTTCCAAAATATTTTGTCTAACCTAGATTGGGAGCTTGATGGTTCCTTTAGATTGTCTGTCTGTGTCATCATAGCCTTTGATAGTTATGCTTTTAGGTGAATCCATGACTTCATCAAAATATCCCAAGTGTTTTATTAACTTTAGAGTACAAAGATTTAGGCCAGAGCCACCATCTATTAAGACTTGTTTAATGATATGTTTATGGATGTAGACTTTGATATGCAATGATTCATTGTGTGATAGATTGGATGTAGATAAATCTTGTTCAGAAAAGGTTAGGTGGTGAGGCAAAGATAAGTGTCCAACCATGGCTTGAAATTGGTTCACATTAAGGTCATTGGGGACTCGAGCTTCCAACAATGCTTTATCGAGGATTTCCTTATGGAGGGGTGATGTATGAAGCAACTCTAAGATAGATATATAAGCGGGAGTCTTTCCGATGTGGTCAAGAAGGTTGTATTTATTGGAGGATATGTTACTTGTGGATGTGGTAGTGGTGGGTGGATCTTCGGTTGGAGGTGTGCCAAATGAAGATGAAGGAAAGTTAGAAGACATAAAAACACAAGGAAAACATAAAACTAATGATTTTACCTCAAATATTCAAACATTCCATTCTCTTTGATAAGATGGAGGAATTCATGCACCTAAGAAGCAATTCCTAGCTATACCCAATGTGAATAAATGTGGATTACACTATTCTAACCAACACAAAATGGAGGCAAGAATTTGGCAATGAGATGAGGAAAATTGGCTAAGATTTTGGCATAAGTTGGGTGCTTGAAAATTTGTTATGAAAGTGCTTGGAGAGGCCTTGTACTTATAGATTTTTGGAGGATTTTTGATCAATGGTGGAGGTTTGAAATGGAGATCCAAGGGTGGATATTTCATAGTGAAATCAAGGGCTACGGTTGCATCATCAATATTGGAGGGCTCACAATATTTTAGAATTTTAAATTACACCTTGGGAAGGCTTTGCATTAAGTAAGATAATGATTTATGAACAAATAAAAAATTCATTTGTGTGGGAGAGGGTGTATTTAAAAATTGGATTTTATGGATGAATGAGATGCAAAATTGACCAATGTGTGGATTTGGAAAGGTGTGGTGGAGACATGTGTGAGCTTTATTATTTAAATAATTCTCTTGCACGAATGAGGAAATATGAGATGGAGACACATGTGACTCCCTTTAATTAAAAATGCTATTTATTTAATCAAGTGTGGGGAGATGGGATAATGAAGGTTTAAGTTAATTAATTAAGTGATTAAATTAATTAATATGGTTGTTGGAAATTAAGAGATGGGTTAATTAGTTGCATGAATTAATTAAGGGTTTACTTAATTAATTTGGGTCTAGGGGCTAGGTAGGGTATGATAGCTAATTAAATAAATGATATTTATTTAATTAGCCTAGGATTAGTCATGGGCTAGGTGGATTAATTAAATAAGTGGACTTTATTTAATTAATTTAGGTTAGTGGCAAAGGATGGGATAATCAATTAAATAAATTGTAACATTTATTTAATCAATTATGGACAATGGACTATGGGGAATTGTTAAATTAATTAAATAAATTGATTTTATTTAATTAATTAGGGAAGGGGATAAATTAGTGCAAGCATGTCAGGAAATGGCTATGTCATTTTCAGATGTCTACAACTAGCATTAAGATTTCTAAAGGTCCAAAGTTAGGGTTTATGAAATGGGATGCAAGGATGTTAGAATGAAAGGGGAAGCAAAGGTTAGTGGGCTTAGGAAGGAGGAATGGTAGGACATCGTGGAAATAAGGAGCACAATCCTTACAACAATCTCACAAGAGGGAAGGTTGGTATGGAAAACCCTAAATGTCTAGAAGAGAGAAGCATGACAGGGAGTGGGGATTAAAATTCAGAGATACTTGGTGAAATAAGGAGAAGGGATTGGGGATATGGCATACGTAATACTAGAGTAATGAGGGAAAGGAAAACTTAAAAGTTGGTTAGGGTGGCAAGGTTTAGGGTTCTGAGATACTAGACACCCTTTAGGTATGTCGATAGGGAAAATTTTGGGGGCTCGCAATATAGCAGAAGTTAGGACTCGGGGATACACAATATTGTGGGGAGTAGGGTGGCTAATTCATTCAGAGGGAAATGAAATTTTGAAATACCATGGGAGACAAGGGATTGGGAAGTTGGGGAATGGGGAATTGAGGAAAGGGATTTTGATAGAGGAAAGTTTGAATTTTTAAAATGCCAGGGAAACAAGAAAGTAAGGGTTGAAGGAAAGACATGACATCATGAGAAAGCTCAAAACCCTTCCCAAGGTTGGAAAGTGACCCAAACACCCTCATACTTAGAAATTGGGACATTACAAATAAAATACCTAAAAGTAATGACACACATGCTTAATTCTTTTCTATTGTTTTTGCTAAGCCTAATAGATCCATTTCTTATTGGCATGTGAGCTTCCTTTATTCCTAGTGAGCTTTATTATTTTTTAACTCCAAAGAATAAACTAGTAGTTAGACCCATAGGTTCAATGGGCATGCTAATAGTTTTATAATTATAAAACACTTTTGTTAGAGAGATAATTTTACCATAGTCAAATCCTCAATTACAAGGAAGAATTTACAAAATTCATCTTCCCAAAACTAAGAAAACTACTTTTTCTAGGCATCTTTTGAGATTGTCCTCCTCTTGAATAGGTATGATTACATAAATATTGTTTTCCATGAGTGCATACCTTTGGAATGAGAATGCAGGCGATATTCATAGATTTGACAATCTTCAAATTCTTGACAATGTTGTGAAAGTAAGACCCTAACAATCTGTCTTTCCCTTGATTGTTTATGTTTCCAATGTATATTGTTGTTCTATTATACTTAAATATTATGCTTTATGGTTGTCAATGCCCAAGCCATTTGTAAGGGGATTGTTGTGATGCTCACAACATGCCCCATTTTACCCTTTAGCAAAATGAGGACCCTTGTTGTGGCTGTTGCTTTTGGCTTGTGTGTTTGGTCTTGCTTGGTGGTAAAAGGGAAAAGGGGGTAGGTGTTGCAAAAGTGTTGAAATTTAAAATGCCTAGTTTTAGGAAAAGAAACTAAAGGTATTATTGAATTCTTTGTGAAAAATGATTAAGGGTTGCTTTTTGAACCAACTTGAAATTCCTAATATTTTGTGAAATATGAAGGTTTTGGTAAAATACATTGTTTCGGAGTTTGTATGTCATATACAAATTTGTTTGTATATGAGGTCTTTGTATTTGTCATGTTACATTTTATCAGGCTTTTGTTGGTCGCATGCATATTTTGAGTGTTTGCCCTTTTGCATACAAACTGGACCCGATTGATGTTCAAAAGTTGAGTGAATAAAATGGCAAGTCCTCGCTTGCATATGCCTTTTGATGTATGTTCAATATAAACACAATCAATATAAAAAGTGGAAAATATACATGATTGAACCCAAAAGTAGTATACAATGCAATTTATAAAAGCCGAAAGCTTACTTTACGTTGTATCACATTTTGTATGTATCCACATTTCTATCTTAAATATACATACAAATGCAGATTTTAAATGGAGGTTAAAAGGGAGTTTAATAGTGGTGGGACCCGTAGGTCATTGTCATAAAAAGGGTTTCGATAGGCGAAAAGAGGCTTAAGTGTTGATACATACAAAAAGGCCGGACCCGAAGATGAAGTAAATAATGATGTATAATAAAGAGGTTCCACATTTTGTATGTGTGTCATTTACAAGAAGATATACAAAAGCGAGGGATACAAAGATACAAATCTGGAAGTAACAAAAGGATTAAAAAATAGTCAAATATTTGTTAAGTTTGCATCTTGTATATTAAAATGTATGTTGTAGGTACATCGTGATATACATTGAGAGATACAAAGAGGGATATAAATAAGGTAAATGTAAAACCTGACGGTGATTTTCAAGGTGGTCTGAAATAACTCATGTCAGCACTTTTTGTATGTATGAAAGATTGTATGTATACAAACCTGACATACAAAAGAGGTAAAAGGGCATTATCAGAATGGATAAGGAAATTAAGGCAGAATGAAGGTATCTTTTGGTTTTGCACTTGTATGTTAGATTGTATCTATTATATACATTACGAAATACAAAAGTGAAATACAAGGATGGACACGAAGTAAAGTGCAACATTGTTTTATAAGCCATTGCATGTTTCGATTTATATATTAAAGGGATATACAAAGTACTATACAAAATGGATATACAAAAAGTTGAAATGCAAAGGACAGGAATTAACAAATGCAGTATTCAAAATACAAAGTTGAAATGAAGAGGAAGGTTTGAGAGATTTATTAAATACCACATTTAATGTGGAATTAACAATGAAAGAAGCGGACTTTAAACATGTTAGGGTTAAATTAAAATATGTTATAAGTTCATAATTATATCTTGAGAGCTAAAATTGTAGATGAACAGGACTATTGCACAGATTGAGCGAAGATTCAACAGTTGAACAAAATTTTAGAATGGTAACGACACAACCGAAATGGTAAATTGGGTCAACACTTATAGAGTTAAGCTAGTCACGAATACAGGTATGTACCCTAAAATGCCATTACAATGTAGTTAGTGAAAAATGCAAATTAGATATGGGTAATTTCATTTGAAAATGAAGCAAATGAATGGAAAATTACTATAGCTAATTAGGGAAATTAGCTGATTGCTGTTAGGTAGCATGAAATCTAACATAGGGAAAAGACAAAATGGTTAGGGTAAATGTGAAAATGTAAAAATTCATGGTAAAACCCTAGGAAGAGGAAGTAAAATGAGAGGTTAAATGTACGAGCTTTTTTACAGGATGGCTCCAAAGCAAAAGAAGGTGGATACAACAGGTGAAGAAAAGGTAAAGGTAAAAAAAGAAAGAAAGCCAAGAAAATAAATAGATAAAGAGGAATTGCCAGCACGGGGATATCCATCTCTGATCAGCACATGTGGAGTTGCAACAGATACAAACACTGGCTATTATGATGCAGAGGATGTCTTAAAGAAAATCACATCATCAGACGCTAGTCTTGATATGAAGTGCATATGGGAAAAGGGGTTATACAAGGCTGCAGGGTTCCCGTTAGCAATGGAAGCTAAGGATCTAGTTTTAGAATGTATAAGTAGATACAACTCAAGAACTAAAAAGGTAATACATGAAGAACAGGTCATTTCTCATTTATCCACAGAGGGGATATCCAGGACATTCGTCTTAGAAATCTAGGATAAAATGATTGATATAGATATAGATCAATATATAGACGATTTTAATAATAATGAGAGAGAATGCAAGAGTACAATCTTCTACAAATAATATACTACAGAAAACAAACCTAAGGCTGTAGTGAGGGTACCAAAGAACCTCTATAGAATCGATTTCAAAGAAGAAATACATCTGATGATTACCATGCTGAGTAGATTGGTAGGATTGAGAGATGCAACAAAGTGTGAACCATGGATGTTCACCATTATTCAATTCATGAGAGAAGAAAAAGAGAAGGATGGGAAAATTCATTGGCCCAAAGTTATTAGCACTGCCATATGGAAGCAGACCATGATAAGGAATCAGAAAATGATGCCTTTCTATTTGTCATCTTATGTTTGGGATCAACAACCTCCACTGCATCAATCACCACAACAAGAGCATATAGTAGTAGAGAAACCTCAAGAAGAAGTAATAAATGTAGAAAAGAAAGCAGAGATAAGTATAAAAGCACCAGCTTGGATAGGTGCAAAAGTTTGGAGAGAAAAAGTAGAAATACAATTAGTACCTATTGATATCAAAAGTTTATTGGGAGGTCATTCAAGAAAGGAGAAAAGGAAAGCAAGGATTATGTTAGCAATAAAGAAAAATCCTTCTGGATCTAGAACTCTAGAGTTGGCTATACCTCAAAAGGAGAAGGCTAAAGGAGAAATGAACATGGATGACTATAAATTGCTTAACATAGATCTTGGATATGTGACTAGGGAGCAATACATTGCCAAATGGTAGGATATGAATAATGTCACCATTGAAATGATGAGGAAGGATAAAGATAAGTATGATTATTTGAAAGGACATTGTCTAGCTGCAGCAATTTACCCAAGGTATGTTTGATCCCAGTTTTAGTCTACTAGAGTTACCTGTAGAACTAGCAATTTTCTCTAAAGACCAAATAAATGAGATGGAGAATAAGAGAACTGAGGTAGATATTTTTGAGATGTCGCTCAAGGAGTTTATGCAAAAGGGAGAGGATGTAACAAAACAAGCAATGGTAGGTTGGGATATTGCTCTTACAAGGAAAAACAAATGTAATGTTCTCATACATCACTGTCAGTCAAGATTAGAAGAGTGCGGATTGGAATCAAAATAGCTTGAGGACATGGAGGAGAGAGTGGAGGAGTTAATAAATGAAGGAGTCATTACTCCTTGAATGGCTAACCAATTACCATAGAAAAGGTTAGAGTTTAAGATTGAAGAGGACATTCTCAAAAGTTGTATTATGAATACTAGAGATTTGGAAGAGGTTGTTGATAATATAGTAAGGGTACATATGAAGATAATAGAAAAACTCATTGGGCATGAATGCCAAGAAGTACCAGTATATGGATTAACAAAGGCAATGAAAGAATTCAAAGCCATTTATTCACTATGTTTGGAGAACCCTGTAGCACATCTAAGTATAGAAATGATTGATTCAGTTATGGAGATAAATGCTAAGATCAAGAAATATCAGAAGAGGGTGAAAGGTTTAGCAAAGCAAGAGAAGAGGTTGAAAGAAGGAATCAAAGTGCAGCAGTATACATGGGCAAAGAGTCAAGAAGGTGATCACACTTTTATTGTGGGTGTGATAGATAATTTTGTAGAGCACCTAAAACAGTAAAAATGTATCAAAAGGAGGATACTTTAAACAATGACATATGCATGTGCTTGGGGATTCTTTTGTTATTATCACCAACAAGAAGTCAACAAAGGGAAGAGAGTCAATGAAAGTATCTTTTATTTTGAAAAGATTCTAATGGCATCTTTTGTGCTGAGGAAAGATACCATAAAGATATTTTGAGAATGGTTGAGAAGGATTCCCACTGTTGATCTATAGAATTTGAATGTGGACCATTGGATTGACTTTGTAGCCATAGTAGGAGAGTGTAGACACCTAAAATTGACTTGCTCCGCAACCAATTTCCCACACCTCTACACTAATTTATCCCTCCTATTAATTAAATAAATTCATTTTATTTAATTAATTTATCCCTAACCATCTGTCTATCCCTTGTGATCACTTAATTTATCACCATACCTTATAACTATATCCTCATTGATTAAATAAATATTCTTATTATTATTTAGTTAATTTTGTCCATTTTCCTAATCCCTATTAATTAGATAAATCATTCTTATCTAATTAATCTACCCTACTAATCAATCTACCCTAGCCTACCTATCCCCTAGACCTAAGTTAATTAAGCTAAACACTTAATTAACCTTGCGTAGCCCATCCTCCCACACACCTTTGAATAAAAATCAATTTTTTATTCAAAGGGTCAAATCTTCCTTACACATCATTTATCACCTTCTTACACATGTAAGTGTACATGTGTCCTTCAACCTTCACATCTCCACATAAAAGTGAATTTTTAATTCACACTCTCCCATGAGTTGAATTTTTAATACACTTGTCATATCCACTCTTCCCAAAAATAAAATTTTAATTCATTTTTATCTTCCACACCTTTCCCCATGTGAATTTAAAATTCACAAATAATAAGAGCCCTCCAAATCCATTAACTTAATCTCAACCCTTGATCTCTCTCATCCACTCCCCTTGTGACACTTGTCACAAGGCTATGACTTCAATCCAAACCCTAACTCTCAACCATTTCTAGCCCTTGATCTCATCTTTTAATCCTCACCCTCCATCCATTTTCTAAAAATCTATAAATGAGACCCTTCTCTAAGACATTTACAACAACTTCTTCTTGCATCCTTACCATGCCCAAATTTCTTTCAAATCTTTTCATCATACCGTCATAATGCCAAAATTTCTATCTTCTCCATCTCTTGTCCTCATCTCCATCTCAATCTCTATCTAAATCCATTATCTCTCATCCTATTGTGTTGAGCAAGCATTGAGCAATCCACATTTCCTCTACTTGGGTAAAATCTAAGGAGTTTGGGTGCAACTCCTTCCACCCTATCTTGGATTTGTGGGTCACATTAGAAGGTATATCATTTGTTTTTACATTTGATTTGTGTTTTTGGCTTTCATTTTGACTTCATAGATCACATTGGCACGCCTGGTGGGATCCACAAGGTCCCAATCTAACTATCTTGTGAGTTTTTTTGGTGAAATATGTGTTTTTTGTATATTAGTGCCATCTTCCTGCACAATGGTACCATTTTACTCACGTTTTGGCGCTATCCTCTATCTGTTGTGGTGCTATTTTAACACTTCTTTTTTTTCTTATTTTCTGGCCTTTCTAGCAATTTAGCTCTCAGTTTTTTGCAGGTTTTACGTAGAAACAAGGAGAAACTATGGCAAAATTTTCTTAAAATCATCCATTGACCAATTCTGTGTTGTATTGGTGCTATCGTCACCCAGTTCAGTGCCATCTTTCTCACTATAGACTGTAAACTAAGGCAAAAACACAGTTTAGTGCTATCTTGCCTCTATATTGGTGCGATTTTATGTATTAGCACTATCTTGCATCTGGATTGGTGCTATTTTCTGTATTAGTGCTATCTTCTGTATTAGCGCTATATTTCTTCTGGATTAGCGCTATTTTTTGTATTAGCGCTATCTTCTGTATTAGCACTATCTTGCCTCTGTATTAGTGCTATTTTCTGAGACTAACTTTTGGGTTCTATGCAGGGACTGACAACTTGTTTGCAAGTTATCAACATCATCTTGAGGACACTAACAAGCTTTTGCAGGATGTTTTTATCTCTATTTTAGCAAACATTTCAAGTGGAACTTAAAACAAACCCTTGCATGCTAGTTTACACAACATTTCAATTTGGTGTTATAAAAATTGATCAACAAACAATCAAATCTTTGTGTGTGTGTGCATTAGCTTAGAAAACATTTGAATTTGGTGTTCTAGAATTGACAAGTGTGTGCCAACAACAACTATCAAAACATTTTGATTTTAGGCTTTAAAAAGAACCACAAATTGCATCAATGAAATCATTAGATTAAAAAGAACAACAATCTGCATTCTTCACTCATATAATCAAGAAAATCAATCTAATTTGTGTGAAGTGTTTTCGTGATTTGTGCTTGTAGTGTGAAAAGTGTATGCTCTTTCCTCGCACCATTTGGTGACCTTGGGAATCAAAAACTTCTCACAACACTTGCATTAATCACCCCCAACATAATCCAAAGAACTAAAATGAACCATGTTTAGTGTGATGCAAGCACAAAATATACGTATGCTCTCCCCTCGCATCTTTATATGAACTTGGGGATCAAAAGTATTTTTTGTGGTTGTATTGCTTTTGTTAAATCCTTAGAGGGCCTGCCACCCCACTTCGAAAGGTGAGAATGACCCAAGTGGCAACAAGCTAAAGCCAAGCTCTTTCAAGCTGCTATATAAATTAATGTGCTTTGTGACAAAAGTCACAAGCAACAGGTGTTGTTGTGTTATACCGACAACCAACCTCCCCCAAAACCCTCCAAAGTGTAACCCTTGGAGGCTAGGAGACTCCATAACGGAGAGTAGAGCTGCCGTATGTATAACCACCTGAACAAAAGCACTTACTACGAACCTTTGTTTAGCAAGCCAAAATCCCTCTACTTGTCCCACAAGTATTGTTATTGCCTTGCCTTAGGTTGTACATGCTTTATTATCACATTTTTCATAAATCAAACCTTTAGCCATTGTGTTTTCTTGCTTGATTATTTGTCTACTTGCCAAGAAAAATCAAATTCATCCATCAATCCAACCATTCACATCCTTTAGCCCTATTTTCTTCTATTTTAGCGCCATTTTCCATCTGTTTTAGTGCCTTCTTCATCCATGTCTAAAAATTAAATTTTCCCATCAAAAACATCAATTTTATAAGCCCCCCCCTCATGTCGGGCTAGGTTTTCCTCCCAACACCGCTAAACCATCCCCCCATTTATCAAACCCCATAAGTTGAGCTTATCCAATCCCTTTATTTGAACTTGATCAAATTCTAATCCACTTCCTCTCTAGTAATAATCTATCTTCATCATCCTAATCATTCTTATCCACTTCATCTTAATCCAATCACCCATCTATCCTAATCATCCTAACCACCTATCTTATCCACATCATCATCCAAATCATTCAATTCAATCTTATCCTAATCACCCTCATCATCCTTAATCCAATTCATCAATATAATTCTAATCCCATCTCATCCCAATCAAATCCAAAATCCAACCAAATCCATAATATTCCAAACCATATTCCAAATCCAATCCAAAATCAACATCGATCCCAATCAACATACAAGTCCCCCAACATCATTATCAAAATCCAAATCCAAATCAACCCAATAAAAAATCAAGACCTTAGTTGATTATTATCAACCTTTATTCACACTTGCTTGAGATCATTAGTCTATCTTAAGTAAATAATTCAAATCAACAATCAAACCAATCAACTCTATTTCTTAACTATCATTAGTCTACCTTAAGCATAATAGGATCGGCAACCGTCCATCAAATCAAAATCAAATCAAATCATCCTAGGGTCTTGAAATTTAATCCCCAACATCACAATCATCCATTATCCTCCATTTCATCTCATATCTCTCCAACAAAATGGATCCTTATGTAGCAATACAACAATTATAAAGACATAGAAAAATCTATGAGAATATGGATCCTAATGCTAAGGAAAAATTCAAAAATGACATTAAAGATGTACCCTTAGCACACCTCATCATTGGAGAATCCCAAACCCCTACCCCATCTTCATCATATCAACCCTCATCATATCAACCTTCAACATCTTACATATCCACACCATTGACCTCATACCAATCTCCATCATATCAACAAACACCCTACATATCATCCCCATCCACATCATATCAATCCTCATTCTACCAACCTTCATCATATCAACAAACACCCTACACATCATCCCAATCCACATCATATCAATCTTCATTCTTTCAACCTTCATACCAACCTACATCTTACATATCCACTTCATCAACCTCATACCAACTTCCATCATATCAGCCTTCATCATATCAACCTTTACCCTCATATCAATCTCCATCCCCTTACACATCCATGCCATCATACCTATCCAACCAATCAATACCTCTAACTTATCCATCCTCCAACCTTTGTCATGCTAACTTTGATCAAGGGAACACCAATCTAGCACACCTTACCTCTGAAATCCAAACCCTACATCAACAACCATTTCCCCATACAAATCCCCCATCCTCTAATCCCCATCCTATCAACCTTAATCCATCACCCTACCTACCTTACAAGCCACCAATCCCTATTACCCATCCACCATCTAATACACCATCAAATCTTCCAAATCCTAACACCATGACATCCAAAGAATCCTTGTGGGATTTCCTCCAAAGAACCTCACCAAGCAAAGCAATGGAATCCCCCAAATCCTCCACCCCTCCAACACCACCACCTAGTCCAACACCTATCCTTGAACCCATTCAAGATCAACCACCATCTAATCCCATCACCCACTTATCCAATCCCAATCCTAATCCTACACTGTCCACCATCATTATCCATCCATTATATTGTTCTTCAACCCATACACTCATGAAGGATGTCGTCCACTGGCTATTAGCAAGGAATCAAACACCCTCATGCAATCCAACACCCACCAAACCTCTTGAACAATTTCATAGCATAAGTTAAGCACCCATCACATCCATCCAAGAACCTACCATCACCATCCAAGTCACATCCACTTCTATCCAAACACACGATCCATCAAATCCAAAGCATGTCAAAATATCAACCCCCTATCTAAATCAAGATCTAACCATCCCATCTAATCCCATCCCTAATCCCCTCCCATCTATTGATCAACTTATTGATCCCACCCCTTCTTCTACCACCCCTTCACCATCTACCATTAATCCTTCACCTCCATCTACCAATCCCATCCCAAATCCATCCTCCTATTCACTTGGACAAATCACTTTCATCCGTGGTGACTCCCTCATAGGAGGTGATCAACTTCCATCCACCACCTATCCTTCTCCAACGAATAATAGACTCGCGCCTTGTTTCCAAAGCACTAAACATCCCATTGCATATCGTATGCTCCAAAATATGAACTATCAAGGCAAAGGCTTAGGCCTTCATGAACAAGGCATCTTAGAGCCCATCCACACCACATTCCATCCATCCTCATATGGCCTTGGCTATACACCCTAAGAAAAACAACCTAAACATGTTGGTACCACTCATGCACCTTCCAAAATCCATTCGTCCAATCCCAAACATGGTACATCTCATCGCACCCCAAAGGCATATGTTTCCATCTCTCCTCCATCATCATATCATTTGCAAAAGCATGTGACCATCCATTTTCATCCATCAAATTTACCTCCACTACTTCCAACTCCAAATAGCCCTATCAAATCCACTTTATCTCCTATCCTACCAACGCCAAACACCCCTATCCACAAATCCTCTCATTCTCCTATCCTCCCAACTTCTAACATCCCTATCCTTAAATCCCCTCATCCATTTATCCATAAATCCACTTTTAACCCCTCCACCCATAAATCCCCTAAAATCCCCAATTAAGACCAACGAAAGCACACATCATCCAAACATGAAGCTTCTATCAAATCCATGGGATTCAAAAGTAATAATTTGAATGCCCCAACTCATAAAGCACAAAAGCCTAAAAATTTTATCCGTTCCAATCAAAATAAAAAATCTAAAAGGCTATCAAATCCCACACCATCACAAGAAAAAGCAAAAACAAAAATGGTGTGGGTCCCTAAACAAAAAGTGCCAAACTCTAGTGAAGCAACCACATCCCAATCTACCCCACAATCCCAAGCATCCCGCTCCCCATCTAAAATCCCATAATTCCTAAGTCCATTTGGGTACCTAAAACCCCAAATCGACCATCCAAAAATCCCCTATCTCGATCCCCATTACTCCCAACTCCACATCCAAAGTACAAGCTTCCAAATACATCACGGTGTGTGCAACCGTTGGTCTTGGTTCCCCTCCACCACTTGACATTCCCACATACCCCCATTTCTCCATCTTTCATCCACTATCCTACATATCTTCCCCATCACATTCCTATGGTCCATGCTATTGCATAATCCACATCATAACCCACTATCCACCTACATCCATGCAATCACCATCCATAATGCTATCCAACATGGGACCATCTTATCCTTGCTATGGAAATAGATGCTAGAGTCCCCATTCCATCAAAAAAGCAAAAGATCAAAAAAATCAAGAAAATATATAAAGAGAAAAAAATCCATCCAATGGTGAAAACCACTCCTTGTGGCGCCTTGGGCAAGTACCATGATGAAAACCCCTTGTGGGCATCATACATAATCCCTTCTCCATCCATTTTTGTATCCCTACACTTGGGGGCAAAATCATACCTTTCATCCACATCCTTTGTATATCCTATCCATCATCTATCTTTATCCTATCATATTCATATCCACCATCCCCTATTTATCCTAGCATTCCCCATCTATTCTATCCACTATATCCTCCTCCTTAGATCTTGATAAAGACAAGAGACAAAATATCAACAACTTGCTTTGGACACCTCCCGACATACTCCCTTTCCAAGCATATCCTCCATCCATCCACTACAAAGTCCATCCATTCAAACATGAACCCATCATGCAAAATCCTAAGCATTGGGACATATGATTCCTTGAAACATAGTCCTTGGAGTAAATCCTTATCCCCATCTCTCATCCATCTCTATTGCATCCCTATCTCTATCTTCTAATCCATCTATCATGAATCTCCTCTCTATCACCTTCTACTAACAATCCCTCCATCTACTTATCATGTATCCCTACTAGATCCTTCATCCCCCATCCTACCCCTTATCTGCATGTATCTATCCATTTATCAAAGTCTCCTATCTATTATCCTTTCATCGCCAAATTCTCAACCCAACCCTATCACCTTCACCTCTAGACTTGGTGTTCCCTTGTCATTGGTATCTAGCGCAAAGGCTATCTAAATGAAATCCAATGCAACCATCTCATAATAAACCATTCCCTTTTCAAAATCTCAAAAATCTAAAAAAATCATAAAATCATAAAATCCCAAACATATCCATCCCAAAATCAACATCATTCCATCAACGTCTCATCATCATCCCATCTATCCTAAATCACCCCACATCATCATCACAAATCAGAACTACATATCATCACCACCCGCATCTTAATGTGCCTTGATCTCATGGATATAGGGTATGTAGGCAGTCTGGAATACGAAGGAAGTTTTCAGTACTCAGGTACATAAGATGCACCCATCCAACCAGCTTAGATGGTCCCTACCTATCAAAGCATTGTCCCTTAATCAAAGTCACCAACTATCAAATCAACATCAACCACAACTTGTCATCATCATATCTTGCGCCAATCCTACAACATCATCTATTAATTCCTGCCTTAGGATATATCATTCCTACGATAGGCAAAATCCATCAATCATTATCCATCTTGGCAAGAGATACAATGGCTATTTGTTTGGTTCGTTGGTCTTTTGATTTTTGATTTTTATCTTTTGTCCTATTCAAAAATCACATCAAATCTACCTTAATCTCACTATAACATGGTATGTGGCGAAAACATCTAGAATGGGGCATAGTCTTGCTTTTGTATGTTGTGCTTGTGGGTTGTTACTCCAAGCTAGTATTCAGATCTTGTGGATCGTAGGGTCGGTTCTAGCATATTGATCTCCTTATGCATCTAAGGTTCATCATACCTTTTGTGTATTTAAGTCTTATGCTATGAGTCCCCTTCCCTCATCTAGACAAGGTTGTACTATCTTGGGCATGCATGGGATCACCCTCTTGTTCCGTGTCTAGTCCATGCAAATGGTGGGTAAACATCATCACCCTGGCCTTCTATACCTTGGTGAAAATATCCAATTTGCTATATCAAACCTAAGATTTCTCTAAATCATTTTCAGCACAATAATCATCCATTTTCCAATCCATCTATCATCTATTCATCAATCCATCATCATTCTTTCATCTCACCCCTTATCCTCCAACCACTTCTACCAATCTATTCCATCCATTTCGAGAGCACAACCATGTTCTTGCAACCCACCTATCCTCTCGAGGGGGCATCACCCTTAAAAATTATCCCCAAACCTTATCCTATTCTTCTAATTCAAAATCTTTTTTCTATCTAATCCAACTCTATGTTTTAACTTCTTTGAAATGATGTTACTTAGACGCAACACCATCTCAAAGAGGGGCAAATGTAGACACCTAAAATTGACTTGCTCCGCAAACCAATTTCCCGCACCTCTACACTAATTTATCCCTCCTATTAATTAAATAAATTCATTTTATTTAATTAATTTATCCCTAACCATCTGTCTATCCCTTGTGATCAATTAATTCACTTAATTTATCACCATACCTTATAACTATATCCTCATTGATTAAATAAATATTCTCAATATTTATTTAGTTAATTTTGTCCATTTCCCTAATCCCTATTAATTAGATAAATCATTCTTATCTAATTAATCTACCCTACTAATCAATCTACCCTAGCCTACCTATCCCCTATACCTAAGTTAATTAAGCTAAACACTTAATTAACCTTGCTTAGCCCATCCTCCCACACACCTTTGAATAAAAATCAATTTTTTATTCAAAGGGTCAAATCTTCCTTACACATCATTTATCACCCTCTTACACATGTAAGTGTACATGTGTCCTTCAACCTTCACATCTCCACATAAAAGTGAATTTTTAATTCACACTCCCCCATGAGTTGAATTTTTAATTCACTTGTCATATCCACTCTTCCCAAAAATGAATTTTTAATTCATTTTTATCTTCCACACCTTTCCCCATGTGAATTTATAATTCACAAATAATGAGAGCCCTCCAAATCCATTGACTTAATCTCAACCCTTGATCTCTCTCATCCACTCCCCTTGTGACACTTGTCACAAGGCTATGACTTCAATCCAAACCCTAACTCTCAACCATTTCTAGCCCTTGATCTCATCTTTTAATCCTCACCCTCCATCCATTTTCTAAAAATCTATAAATGAGACCCTTCTCTAAGACATTTACAACAACTTCTTCTTGCATCCTTACCATGCCCAAATTTCTCTCAAATCTCTTCATCATACCGTCATAATGCCAAAATTTCTATCTTCTCCATCTCTTGTCCTCATCTCCATCTCAATCTCTATCTAAATCCATTATCTCTCATCCTATTGTGTTGAGCAAGCATTGAGCAATCCACATTTCATCTACTTGGGTAAAATCTAAGGAGTTTGAATGCAACTCCTTTCACCCTATCTTAGATTTGTGGGTCACATGTGAAGGTATATCATTTTTTTTTGCATTTGATTTGTGTTTTTGGCTTTCATTTTGACTTCATAGATCACAGAGAGAAGCTTCAAAATCTATATAAGAAGCTCTGCTACATGTATTTTAGTACATAGGGATTTTTAAACTTTTAGCTTAAGGCTATAATTGTTAATTTTGTTGCAAGGGGAAGGTGTTTCTTTTAGAATACTTGGAGCATTTAGTGATTTTAGAGAGGAAGTTGCCTATGTCTGCATCAAGGAGTGCGTGGAATGTCCTGTCTCCTTTATGTATCTGTTGAAAGCGTTTGTAAGTTTTGGTGATTTTGATCAATGCAATAGGATTCATTATTACATTGTAAATTTTGTATGACTTTATACTTCAAATAAAGGCAAACTCAAAATTCTACATCTATTACGGAGTGTTTTCTAATTCAGGCATTTACTTGATGTATGTTTCTTCAAAAGATTGCAATCTCTTATGTATATTCATGAAACTGCTCAGGATTTTACATATGTAGATTTGAGTGTGTTGAATTGATTAGGTTTACTATATTCCTCAGTACGTGGATAGCAGAGCATTTAGATCCAATCTAAAATGATGTTTCTAACCCTATTCTTTCTAACTTTTCTCCAACAATTGATAACTAATTAGTTGAAATGCAGTTATTTAAAGGGAGTTGTTGAAAATCCTATTAAATACATGAAAATGCTAAAGATTTTTGATGATTTTCATAAAGTTTGAAAATTGAAGTCTATTTATGTAAAGTTCATACAAATTTTGACTTGAAAGTTATAAATGTTTGCAAAGGATCATTAAATTAAGAGATATTTGCACATAAAGAATGACAATTGCCAATAACACATCCTTAAATTGAGTAAGACCCCTTGAATATAATAGCTTCACAATGAACTGCTGGTCTATCCCACACGGTCAAGAACTGACCATCTAGAAACTTGAGATTGAGAATTACTAGTTAATTTTGCATATCTTTCAAGACAACTAAAGTTCTTCTGTGAATTTTAACTATGTTGTGAGTGTGTAAAAACTCTCATCAACAGGGATTTTTCATCATCCACCATGTGTGACGAGTATTTGGAACTAATTGTGGTTCATGCTTGTTCCATGCATGTACAATGTAGCACTGGAATTTCATGACAACAACGAGAGGTAGATCAAGTTTCTTTCTTTCATTTTTGTAGACAATAGTAATCACTTTGCTACTTGCATTCCATTGACTAGTCTAGAAACAAACCACAAATTCGTGTTTTGCACAACCTATTGTCCAATGCACAACACCACCATTATCTCTAGTTTTTTGTCATCTAAAATAGAATTAGATATGTCCCTTTTTTCTTGACAGTGGAGCATGCTATTGGTGTGGCCATTTATTTTAACATTTTTTGTTATGCATTGCAACCAAGTCATTTGTTCTAAACAAATGTATTGATGAAGAGAATGTATCTTGTTCATTTATAGAAAGGTCGTTATTGGTGTGTGACATGAGAAGTTTCCAATTTATTTGTGTTTCCTCTACATTCCTTATATTTATAAGAAGGTTTAAAATTTTGAGTTGGGAAAGTTTAATTCCATGTCCAAAAATTGTGTCCAATGTGACCATTGTCTAAAAGCTTCTTGAAAGTGTTATTCCATATGGAAATCCAACACACATTGGGATGTTTCATATTGGTGTCAATTTTCCCAGGTTGTTGACAAGCACAATAGAGCAACCACCAAATGGTATTTAATTGTAATATGGGAATGCCTCACATAACTTGTTGTTAATGCATTGTAACAACCTTGATCCAATGAAACCAATTTAATGCATTAAATGTAACAAATGAAACACATTCAATTTCTTGGAAAGTTGATAGAGTTTGACCTTGAAGAGGCTTCATGTCTTTGATTGGTATGTGAAATGTTTAGTGAATGGTTAATGCATTGATGTTGAAAGTAGCCATAACTATTGGGGTGAGAAAAATCAAGGGTGTTTGTGAATGGGGTACATTTTTTGAGAGTGATATCTTAATGTTATTAATCAAGTATGATTTCCCCATTCTTGTGATAACTTTTATGATCATTTGAAGTGGTGTTTGAGTTAGGACTATATGAGAGGAATGCTTCACAATATTGTTGAAAGAATTTTTTGATCAAAAGAAAGCTTGTCCTTTCTAATACATGAGTTGGTTTCAATATCTTCAACTTGGTTTGTTGAATGGTTGCACTCAATGATAGAAATTATGTTCTCTATCAAGGAGGGATTAATTGTATTGGTAACCCAATTATATTGTCAAAATCTTGATGTACAAGCATGTCTATGTTGTCAAAAACATCATTCCATGGTGGAGGCATGATAGGAGTTGCCACTCATTTACATCATGGTATTCCATCCTTTTTGATCTATCAAACATAAAGTCATCATAATTGTTGTTAGTTGATTTTGGAGGTGTGCAATAACCATGTCATGCATGTAGGTTCTAGTCATGCCTTCCCAACGAGTAACAATCTCTTTTCTACATGACTTAATTTCTTCTAGAATGTTGCAAAAAGGCAAGTACAATAGAATCTCACTTCAATAAAAGGACTTAAACATGTTAGTGTCTTTATAAGTAATAGTTATAAAATATCAAAAGATATAAATAATGTTTGTAATTTCTCTTTGTATCCACTTGTAGATTGTGCAAGACTTGCAATAATTCTAGTTCTCCTTACTTCACACAGGGACAATGATTCTAATGTTACAGGTCGACCCATATATGTTTCAATGAAACTTGAAGTAGTTACTAAACATTCTTGAGCTTAAGGTATATGACATAATATTTTAGTATTCAAATTCAAATAAATAAAGGAACAATTATAAATTTTCAATGGTAATTTTAACAAGAAGTGGAACAACTCTTCGCAATTATATCACAATTAACTATACTCTCACTTACAAACATGCAAAATACAATAGAAGTTGGATTTTTTGGGTAAACGTTTCCCAAGATGATTTTCAAAAGTTGGTAGTAGCTTTTAGCTTGATGATGCACTTTGGCATCTTAAAAACTTTATCAATTCTAGATGGTGTAGAAAAAATGATTTATATTAACTCAAAAATTTTAAAGTACATGCTTAGATTTTATCTTTATAAGTTCATACTTAATATTTCTTTTAGTAAAAAGAAAGGACAAACATGGTTGAAAAGCCACATTAAGGACTTTGAGTCTTTGCGAACTATAGATCAAAGCTATGCATTTTTGGTCCATGAGAACTGATATCATCTTAAAGTGCAAATCACAATCTAAAACACTAAAAACCTCCCTTTTAAGATAGTTGTGAAATACGATAAGAAAAATATATGAATTCTTGTAAATATACATTATAACTCATGTAATGAGTTCTAAAAGTGATATATTTTGTTGATCTAAATACTACAAAAAAAATATGCATAGAATCAAAAGTCCATTACAAAGACACAATGAGGATTTGAACCAGCTGGGCTTTGCCAAAGCACCCACATATTTGTCCATAATTTGATCAATAGAAATCTTCTCTCTCTTCTCATTCTTCCCTCCATCATTTAAAAAACAAGAGGCATTAAGAAAATGTTAGTTTAGAGTATATGAAGCTTCCATAACTATTGTGTATGATAAAATGTGGACTAAACAAAGGATAAATGCATACAAAGCACCTATCCTATTATACACTAATCTACCCTCCAATTGAGCTAAGGAATACATATGAAAGGTGAAAGAGAAGAATAACGCTCACCAAAAAAATCTTTTTTCTAGAGGGATATTCTCAAGATGATTTGATCTGGTTGAGTTTAAGATGTGGTTGCTCATTCCAACAACATGACTTTTCTTTACATCCAACCTTGTTCTTGGAAATGGCTTGTGGAATGGTTGATTTATAGATTTTGGATGAGGATGATAGATGGATGAGATTTGATCTTGTGTGATGGACGGATGTGATTGATCCATTCTCAAGAGAGAATGAGAAGACAAGAAGTGGCATCCTATGATTGGTGCACATGATTAGGGCAAGGATTAAGAAGATATGGAGGGTAGATATTTGTTAGACTTGAATGGAGGGTGAGGATTAGAAAGAGCATTTTTGGATCTATGTGTAAGTTTGGAGCCTTGTGCAAGGTTGACTTGGCTGATTTAGATTTAGGAATGTGTAAATGATTAGTTAGTTAGTTAAACTAGGTTTATTTAACCAACTAATGAGGAGAAGGATTTTTGCGATAACCTAAATAAATGTTATGTATTTATTTAATTTTTTGAGGAATGATGAGGGGATGATGGGTGATTTAATTAAATAAATGTGGATTTGTTTAATTAAAGATAGGACTTTAGAAGAAGGATTGAATTGGTTAATTAATTAAATAAATAGTAATAATTTATTTAATTAATGTCAAAATAATGACTAGATTTATTAATTAAATAATGCAACTTTTATAATTAATATTAAGAGAATGATAGGATAGGCTAATTAAATAAACATGATTTATTCAATTAAGGTTAGAAGGGGAGACACATGATACATCCGGTGTGATGTTAGGACATGGTAAGATTTAGATGTCTACATTTTGCCCTTCTTTGAGATGTTGTTGCAACTAAGTGAAGTAACAACATTTCAAAGAAAGTAGATATAGATATTACGGATTTGATTTTGGATGAAAATGATTGGGTTAGGGATGCCCCCTTGAGATGATAGGTGATTGAAGAACATGAGTGTGCTCTTGAAATGGACAAAAAATATGTTAGTAAAGATGCTTAGGGATGAATGGAAAAGAAAGATGCAAGTAGAAGTGGATGGTAATGATAAATGAAGGGATTAAGGATAAATATTGAGGATGAAAACATTAGTTGAGGAATGGAGGGGAGGGATATGTGAATGGTTGGGGGGATGCTAGGTCATGTGAGTAGGTAGAGTAGCCTAGTGTTTCATGTAGCATAGGGTATTATGCATCATGGCATGAGAGACCATAATGACATTGTGCCATATGCATGGAGGATTGACCCAAAATAAAAGGTCATGAGAGATCATATACTGTATGACACCATGATGTCATAGTGGTGATATGTTGCAAGGACTATTACAAATACAAAATAAAATGATAAAACATACAAGAAAGTAAGCAAGCAAGCATGCACACATAATACAAAGACAAACAAGATTTTTCCCTTGGTCAAGCTAACAGTTGATGATTGATTGATGATGATTACGATAACATTATTGATGTAAGAATGATATATCTTGAGAACAATGTAAGGATTGGGAATGATATATCTCGATAATGATGGGTTGCTTAGAGCTGAACTAGGTTTGTAGCAAGGTTGGGAACAAATTTAATAGATACTTTTGGATAAGGTGCTATATTTATATGTTAAATTTGCATGGATTGTGATTATCTTGAACTTGGATGAATTGTGATGGGGAAATAGGATTGTTACATTGGATTATGTTTGGATAGCCTTATTCTTGTAGCTAATGACAAGGGAAAACTAAGTCTAGACATAAGGATGAGTGGAGGATTGGATGGAATTATTGAAGGATTGTGGATAATAGATGGGATGGATGCAGAGTTCACGATGGATGGACAGAGGGGGTGCAATATTTGATCTCCAAGGACTACATTGCATAGGAATAACACATGCCACTCTAGATATACCATTCATGATGCTGCACTGCAATGCTTGTGATCATTGATTGGTAGTTTTTGATGTAGAAGATTGGGTATATAAAGAGGTGTCCAAAACATTATTTAAAATTGTGTCCCTATATTTATCAAGTTCATAAGTGGGAAGCGAGGATGGATTGGGTATGATGGGATATATATGTGGATGGAATGGATGGGAATGATGATAGGATGAGTAAGATGGGAGAAACTTGACCCCAAGCATAGGGTGCTCATAGATAACTGATTTATGCATGATGTTTGAGAATGGGGTTTCACAATGGTTATTTTCCAAGGTGCCATGAGAATGGTTTTCACCATTGGATGATTTTTCTCTTAAATTTTTAACTTTTTAAATTTCTCTTAAATTTTTAACTTTTTTAAATTTTATGATTTTTTTACTTTATTTTTATTTTTTTATTTTTCTAATTTTTGATGTTGGGATGGGATGGATGGATTTGGATGCAAGATATTTGGATTGGGAGCTTTGGATGGGGGATTCAAGTGTCTATTTACATGGTGAGATAATAGTATCCCATTATGAAACCTCTTCACATAGACCATGATGTTGGCATTGTGTTCAATAGATACTGGTAGAAACCCTGTTGATTGCTATGTTGGCTTCTCCAAAATACAAACATGGTACCATCAAAGTCCCTATGTTAGAGTATGCTTCCAAATAAAATGGGATGAAAAGAAGGTTGGATGAAGGGTAGAAAGTGATTATGCAAAATTTGGGACTAACGAGATGCAATAGTGGATGTACATTAGATAATGGATTTGATTAGGAAAATGGGATGGATGGAAGGATGGGATAGCAGAGGTGTGAATAGATTGTATTGGACCAAAGGGGATCATGACCAATAATTGTGCATAATATGATACATTCTATGATTGGATTGGAAGATGGAGTTTGAAGCTTTAGATTTGGGATTTTGAGTGTATTGGAAGATGGGTGGGAATATTTGATTTCAGATTTTGGGATTGGGATGGGGGATTTTTGTAATGCCAATTTTGAGATTTAGGGACCCAAATGGAGTTAGGATTGGGATGTTGGGACATAGGATTGTTGGATTTGATTTTGGATGGGGGATAGGGTTTTTTGGATTTGGATATGGAAGGATATTTTAGAAATGTAGATTTAGATTCTCCACTTAGGTTAATTGTTTCTCTTTTCTTTAGGACCCACATTGCTTTTGTGTTTCCTTTTTGATTCATGGGCCCACATCAAAGTTTTGATCTATTTTGATTTTTTACTTGATTTTGATTTGATATTGCATGTTGACATGTTGCGACATGGTGATCCAAGGAGTCTTGTGGACTCTTTATTACATATGTCATTGCATCCAAATTGCTTCTAAAGGGTATGTGGTGGTCCCATGGGGAAACATTATCTTGGCATCCCATGAATTTAGTGATAGCTTCATCATTTTGGAATAAGTCCAATGATGTGTGATTTCATTGGTCCTAAGCGGTGGGTGTAGCATCCTTACTATGTCTAGTAAACTTGGTGACAATCACACAATTCAAAGGAAAAACCTATTTGAACAGTCCATTGAACCTTTGGAAAGACCTTCATTGAATTATTGACAAGGGCTAGTAAGCTTATGATGGTATTGGCACTATATGTGCTCTCAAAGATTTAAGACTACCTAACTTATCCTAGTATAGTGTTATACTTGATAGAAAATATCAAAACTACATAACGATAAAGGAAGTAATGCTGGCACTATTGCTATGGGTACATACAATATAAGACTACAACTAATTACTATTAAGAAATGAATGCTAAGGTTTAACTTGATACTGATAATCTAAACCTACAATCTAGAGTACAAGTTTAAGCAAACTAGAATAACTCAAAGAATCTAATTAATCATGCATTTATAAAATAATTGTTACAACAAAAGTAATCATATAAGAAATGAAGTGAGGGACAATTAACTTGAGTGGCCCTTGCTCAAGTGATTGTCTCCACTGATCTAACTCAAATCTAGCTTCTTAGATTAACACAATCATAATAATTCAAAATCATTCATTGTACAATCTCCACAATATCACATAAGATTCTGCTGAAATATCTTATTCATGAATTCATCATTGAACAATAAACATTGTCTGTGTAAAAACAACTAACTGAAAAAGATCTGATAACTATATCTGCTAATTGAACAACTAACTCTATCTCAACCACTAAACTATACATATAGGCATGGGGGAAGTTTATTAAAACAAGGACTCTCAACTAAAATCATAAATCATCACTCCCTATATATCAGAGTGTGATAAATGCCAAGCAATCAATAACTAAAAAAGAAAGAAGAGTCCAAGTGAAACTGAGACTCTTGCTATAACGAAACTAGAATGTGAATTGGTTGAATCAGTGACATTAGATTCCTCACTGCAAAAGAGTTCTTCTCCTTCAATCACCTTTATTAATTGTCATCATGATGTACAATCATCTTCATTACATGCCTCTATGCTGTAGTTGCTACACTCAGTTTATTCTGGAACCTCCCCTGCTCTGCTATCTGGGAACTCTTTTAGCTGTGGGATGCACCTTGCATTTGCTGCGGGCTACAATCTATCTCCTCCAGCTGCAAAGAGTTAGTTCACAAAACATGCACACAATACTAACAACCATAGATAAGCACATATATCCATTACAATTCATACATACCCACACATAATCATGCAATATCCATCACATCGTAACCATATTTCCATATACTTTAAATTAGGTTCAGGGTTGCATAATGAGCATAAAAGATATCATAGTGTAGGAATATGTATAAGATAAATGTTTGAGAATGTCTATGAACTTTCATAAAAACATAAGAAAACTATCTAATGGTTAGACTCATCGGTGGGCTTAGGTGAAGGATGGTCAAGGGTAGTGATAGGGATAATGGTGTTGATGAAAGGGTTGGTGGCAACAAACTCTTCATAGGAGCAATGGGAGGAGCCTATTTTTATGTTGGAAGAAGTTCCCTTAGGATTTGTAGAAGTGTTACCAACATCTTTAGTTCATTTCTCTTGAGATTTGTAGCTGATGCCCTAAAATCCTTTGCCTTGATATTTCATGATATAACACATTTGATTTGTGATGGGATACTTTTTAGTTTGCAAACAAGATGTGAATCCATCTATAGATTGGCAAGAATCGGTGGTAGTTGTAATTTCCTCTGCTATGAGAAAACTAGATTAGACAAAGGTGTTGGAACCAAGGTGATAGGATTGTGGTTTGGGGATGGCACCGATGTGGGTGTTTTAATCTTGAGATTGTAGGGGATCATGAAAGGGATTATCTTGGGTTCTTGGATCTTGATTTGGTTGGGTATAAATTTGGGTATGCTTTAGAACAAGCTCTTGACACATTCTTATTTTCTTGGTTGATGTAATGGGTCATTTTGCATGGACATCACCATTAGTGATTAAGGTGTGGATACACTCCTCTAGTTTTGCACATGGGTGGGTGAAGGGTCTTTGCCGCTTATGGATTTTGGATTTGATGGACTTGATGGACCTATGGAAAGGTTGATGCTTATTCTCTGACATAGGCAATCTCATGGGGATGATGGCTTTATGAGGATCTAGGATTTCCTTGATAGAAATTAGGTGGATGATCACATTGTAGACAACATGCTTGTTTTTGTTAAGGAGGGATGGCATTGGACTAGCTAGGTCGCATGATTCAACAAATTTTCTCTTGCTTGTTTTATTAGGATTTTTCACTAGTAGTCCTTGGAGGAAATCCGTAAGGGATGATAACTTTCATGATATAGTTGTAGATGGTGGGTGGTTGGATTGATGCGATTGAAAAATTTTTGAGGATGAAGGGTTTGCATAAGAGGTAGAGGCTACAAGGTGCTCACATAAGGTTGGGAACTTAGATATGGATTGGCTATGAGGACCTTGGGCCAAAATAGGATTTCGCTTGTCAAAGGTACCATATGGATGACCATTAGATATTCGATTAGGATTTGCATGATAGTGCTAGTTGGTTCTTGGTCTAAAGGCTCTTGATTGTTCATGTTTGGGCGATGAAACCCTATGGTAATCTTGCTTGTGATAATGCCATCAAAGGGATATTTGTGATATTCTTCTTGATCAACAAGGCTATCATGATCATCATAGTCAAATGGATTTTGTGATTGGTTGTGATGATGGGACTCATCAAAATAAAATGGATTTATTCTTTCCATGATGTTCATTTTGGATCTAGAAGATCTTGGATTACTTTGGCTGATTTGGATCTTGAATTTTGAAGGCTTTGACCTTAGGGTTTTCTTTGAAAGATTTTTGGATTTTGGGTTTGATTGGTTGGAATTGATTTTGATGTTTGGATTTAGATGAGGTCTAGGACCTTACATAGCTCATTGATAGTATTGATCAAGGCCAAGAACCTTAAGGTGCTTGATGTTGGATTGGATTAAGGCTAGGGACCTTGTGTAATCTTGATGTATTTGAGTGATTTTTTATATTGATTTGGAGATAGCATGATGATTGATTGGTTTGATTTTGGTTGGGGGATTAGACCAAGGACCCTAGGTAATTTTATGGTGATTTTATTTGTTGCACAAAGTCTAGCACCTTAGGGAGTTTGACATTGGATTGATTAATGATTTAATGATGATTTAATTAAAGTCTAGGACCTTAGTGTAGTGAGGTGATGGTTTGTTTTGGATGTTAAGGATAACTTGATGGTTTCATTCTTGATTTGAAAAAAAGGTCTAGGTACTCAAGAAACTTCATGATTGATTTTGTATGTAGGATGACAATTGTATTTTGGATTGGTTTTTATTTTGATTTTGAAGGATTAGGTCTAGGACTCTTGATTTTGACTGGTTTTGATTTGGATGGGGTTTAGGAATTTGGGTCCTTAACCAAATTTAATTTTGTAATGAGTGACATTTGGATTTAGGATGATGCTTTGATTTGGGATTTGAGTTTGGTTCCTGGATGAGGTTTGATTTGGGAGATTATTTTGTGAAATCTTAGATTTTGGATGGATGGATTTCATGTGGCTTGAGGGTGTTGGATTTGTTTGAAAATTTGGATTTGGAGGGCTTTCAACCTTTGGATTTTGAGGATTTGCATTGGATTTTTGACTTTTTGATTTTTTTGGGGGGATTTTGGATTTATATATGAGTTTCACATAATTTGCAAACACATCAATCACATGAACAAACTAATTATTCAAGTGGGATTGTTCAGCTTATGAGCACACCATTAATGCCTAAGCTTGGTCATGGATACTTTTGGCCCATAATCTTAAAGTGCTAACCACAAACTTGATTTTCATTTATTTGTGGCCTACTATCTTAGTTCCAAAGGCATGTGGTGAGTATCTTCTTAGAGCTAATAGCCTACTGGTGCATCATAAGTGACAAACAACTAAAAGTTATTTAGCTAGGTTGAAAAAGGCTTTCTAGGGCATGTCCTCGTTATACCTAAAGGCACATGAGGCTAGAATCTATGAAATGTGGTGTACATGTCTAATGGCTTGGTGAAAGAGGGTAACCCACTCTCTACCATCACTTTGTAAGCTATAAATTTTCTTGCAATCTTAGCCTTAATGATAAATGTACCTCAATGGGAGAGTCTTTTGATTCTCTCCCAAATTTCTATACCTTGTCAAAACACTTGAGTTCAAGTTTCCACTTGGTGATTAAATCCAAGCCATGCTCACTAAAAAGAAACTCAAAAAAAGGACTAGTCACTTTTGATTTCTGAGATTGCCTTGTGGCACAAGGAAAGAGCATACACGTGCCTAGCCTTTTGGGTAAAAAAAAAAGTGAATGAAGGGGTGGTTTTGATTCCCAAGGTCACCTTATGGTACATCAATGAGGGAAGAGAATACACACCTCTTATTCACACAAGAATAAGAAACATGTTCATTGACCTTAAGAAAAGCAAATATGAGTGTGAAGATTAACATGCACAAGAGATGATTTTGATTCACAAGATCACCTTGTAGTGCGAGGGAAGAGCTTACACACCCTTGGACACACTAATCTAACAAACAAGTTAATTTTCCTTAAGAAAATGATTAAACAAACATTTAAAATGGGGTATTGAGACTGTCTTTGTCAAGAGAAACCTACAACCAACACATTAGTAGTTTGATAAGGTCTTGGATTTACAATTTAGCTACACAAACAAGGTTAGTAAAACATTAAAAGACATTCCAAGGTTAGTGGGATGTTAGCAAACCCAAAAAATAATAAAATATTAGTACAATCCTAACATCAGTACCAAAGTTCTCAAACAAGTCACGCACATGCTCACTAGTAACATAGAGACTCTTTAGGATGAAAATTAGGAACGTGGTATGTCAAGGTTTACAAAATGGCCTCAAAAGGTCACATAAGCACTCAAATAGGTCACATAGACTCTTCAAGATGAAAATTGGAAAAATGTCTTGTTAGGGTTTATAGAAACACCTCAGAAGGTCACATGGGCACTCAAATGGGTCATAAAGACTCTTTAGGATGAAAATTCGGGAAGTAGCTTGTTAGGGTTTACAAAAACACCTTAAAAGGTCACATAGGTGTTGAAATAGGTCACAAAGACTCTTCAAGATGAAATCTGGGGAACTAGGTCTTTTGTAAGATTACAAAAATGCCTCAGAATGTCACATAGGCACTCAAGCATGAAACATAGACTCTTTAGGATGAAAAGTGGGAAATGATTCTTTTGTATGCTTACATAAATGCCTCAAAATGTCACATAGGCACTCAAACATGACACAAAGACTATTTAGGAGTTACAGGTGTGCTCAAGGGTGAATGTTCGCCTTCAGCGTACGCTGCCGAGCACGCTTACGTGTGTGAGGGGGTTTATAGGGTAGTAAAGGAAAATTTTTGACAGTTCGTATCATGATCACATGATGCAAGTGGACATGACACGCGTGAATGCGTGTTGTGACCACATGGGAAATGTGGGCATGACATTAAATGAGTTGAGGCTTGGGTTTAGGTTTATGGATGTGCTCTAGAATGTCACGTATGTGCTCAAGCATGACACAACCATGCTTAGTACTTCATGGAAATGCTCAAGGATGAAAACCGCTAACAAGCTTATCTAGTAAGTTGACAGATGTGCTCATCTCAAAAGTGTATGTGCACCTAGATTCTAGATATGCCAACACAAGTCATGGAGATGTTGAACCATGAAAAATATGACCTACACACTTCAAAACCTTGAAAAACAATGTCAAAAAAACTTGCAAACACAAAAGCTAGATAGGGACAAGGTCCCACTAGGTGTGTAAAAATGTGTATGATAGAATGTGGAATAAACAAAGAAGAAATGCATACAAAGAACCTATCCTATTCTATACTAATCTAGACCTCCGATTGAGCTAAGGAATACATATGAAAGGTGAAAGAGAACAAGAGGGCTCACAAAACAAACCTTGTTGCCATAGGGATATGCTCGAGATAATTTGATGTGGTTGAGTTGAATATGTGTTTGCTCATTCCAACAACATGCCTTTGCTTTGCATCCAACCTTGTTCTTAGAAATGGCTTGTGGAATGGTTCATTTCTAGATTTCGGATGAGGAGGATAGATAGATGAGATTTGATCTTGTGTGATGGAGCCAGATGAGATTGATCCATTCTCAAGAGAGAATGAGTAGCCAACAAGTGGCATCTTATGATTGGTGCACATGATTAGGGCAAGGATTGAGAAGATATGGAGTGTAGATATTTGCTAGATTTGAATGGAGGGTGAAGATTGAAAAGAGGATTTTTGGAGCCATGTATAAGGTTGACTTGGATGATTTGGATTTGGGAATGTACAAATGATTAGTTAGTTAAACTAGGTTTATTTAACCAACTAATGATGAGGATGTTTTTTGGTATAAATTAAATAAATGTTATTTATTTATTTAATTTTTTGAGGAATGATGAGGGGATGATGGATGATTTAACTAAATAAATGTAGATTTATTTAATTAACATTGGGACTATAGGGTTGAATTGGTTAATTAATTAAATAAATAGTCATACTTTATTTGATTAATGTCAGAATAATGATTATATTTATTAATTAAATAATGCGACTTATTTAATTAATATTAGGAGAATGATAGGATAGGTTAATTAAATAAACATGATTTATTCGATTAACGTTAGAAGGGAGACACTAGATAAATCTGGTGTGATGTTAGGACATGTTAAGATTTAGGTGTCTATAGCTAGAAAAAGAAAAAAAGGATATGGCTAAAACTTAATACTGGATACTTTCCATCCTACCCATGGCATAAATGTTATAGTCAATATCCCACCCTTTGCCCTTAGAACTATCATAAAATAAAACATCATCTTGCACTGTTATTTTGGAATCAAGAGGCACAGGAGGATACAAGTGGAGATATTGCACACAGTAGCATGGAGGTATTGCATGTACCTTAATTCCACATAAGTAAAAGCAATCCCTTTTTCTTTTGCTTCCACTTTTCTCTTTAATAAAATATGCATATTTCATGTCAAATGGTTGACTCCACTTGTGGATGTGTTACATCCCCAATTTCTGTCCTACTATACTTTTACTTTTACTGGGACATAAGTAAATCTATTTTGATGTTTAGATTAATGTCAAGGAAAGACAGATTATATTGAATTTCATTTATGGAATTATGGAAATAAATATGTTATTGTCAATTTAATATTGCATTATGAGATTTGGTTTATTATTTGAATAATGATGCACTGATCATAATTTGTTGATTACAAGTTTGAAATAGGATTACAGGTTTTCAGATGACTCTTGGAGAAAAGAGAGAGAGAGTATATTTTGAGGAGAGAGATATAGACCTTGGGTTATGAGTGATTTATTTGCCAAAATGAGTATAAGTGTTTAACAAAAATGTGAACCAATGTGTCATAAGAGGTAAGTCTTGTCTTGTCAGTTTAATTTTGAATCTAATTGACAAGTAGTTGATATCTTGATACTTTTCTAGTCAAGTCGTTTGTGAGTCGACATAGTTGTTTGTGAAGAAAATGACATCGTCTGAGAAGAACTGTAACCATTTACATTTAATGTAAACATTGCGATGTCCTAGTTGTAAAATGGTTGGGTTATTATTTGAGTCACCTAAGGTTTTATTGTCAACATTAAATGTATTACAATGAACTCGTCAAGTCAAGTTGACGTGAATTAATGTATTTCTTCTTAAGGAATCAATGTAATATGATTTCCCACTTGAAGGGGAGACAAGCACAACCCAAGCTCATATTATGCGAAAGTTTATGTAAAAACATATTTATTTATTCCTTTGATTGTATCATCTTTGTACTTTGATTATTATATTATGTAAAGCTTTAAGTGTTAGTGTGATATAGTTATATAAAGTTATCTAATTACCACCTTTTCTAAATTCAAAACTTAAATGTTAACCTCTATCCATAACTTAGGATGCCTTGTAGTGGGAATCCTAATCATTGTAGCAATTACTGCCCATGTTGTCCATAAAACCGTGCATGCTTATTTTTTCATTGGAGAAGTCCACGGTTGTGGACATTTATTTTAAACCATTTGAGAGTGGTCAAAGTGGGTTGAAGGAGAGTTAGCTTTGATCAACGGATGTCTAGTGTCAGTTAGTTGTTTGTATTCATAAACCACATCCATCTCCCATTTTAGCTGGCTGGTATTTATGCAGAAAATGGCATATCGCCGTGTGCATAGAGGGCATCTTGATTCTTATCAGTTAAGTTGTCATTATGAACATGGGGAGTGTTATTAGACCTTGACTCTTTTAGAGTCATTAGGGAGAAGGACAACTGAGTAAGGTTGAAGAAATCATAGTGCTTGCTTCCTTGTGCTAGAATCTGTGAACCTATAGGAGGTTGTTTTAATCAATTTCGATCGAGTCTTCCTTAGTTGTTGGAAGCAAGATATCAACGTATGTGAGTGGAGTCAATAAATTAAAGATGGTTGTTAGTTTCTAGGGGTGATCAACCAGTAGTTAATGAATCATGGTTGGACATTAGGGGTTCATTCTAAAAAGCATGGAGATAGAGAGGTCATTGGGGAAATAGGAGTAAGAAATCACTGCCGAAGCACAGACGTGAAGGCGACATCATATAGGCCGACTGGTCAATAGACTCTACAACAATAAACTCATTTGAGCTGTTGTCAGGTAATACTTAGGTTTGTGTTATGATATCAACAGATTTATCATGTTTCCTAATGTTTCTTGTGTACTTACATAGGAGAACCAATATTATCTTTTAGTCTGTCTATGATGATCGATTCATAGCTGTGAACTATATAATGCTTGTTTTTCATTATGTGTTAAACCATTTGAAGTAATTGTTATTGCCATTATAGCTAGGTGGTCGATGCTCATAAAGGATGAATAATCTGAGTCAAACAACTTTTCATTATGTTGAATTTTGATTGTTAAATGATTTAACTGCTGAAATGAATCATTGTTCATTATATTCCATTACAACCGTAGAGGGTCACCTTTTAAAGTTGTTGATTTTATAGAAAAGCCAGTCAATACAATGAGAAGGTTTGATATTGTGGTAGGACAAGAGTTTGGTTATAAGATAGTTATACCACTCTTATACATATTAGTGTCAGGAAGAACTATGATAGGTTTTAACATAGATGAGTAAGATGGCTAAATCCTTGAGGTGGGTTAACGGTAGTATAAAACCATTTCTTGTTAAGTTTATAAATGTTTATTATGGTTTCTTTTCTAAGAGAACTTAGAAATCTTACTAAGCTTAGGAAGCCACCTTTTATATAAATCGAGTGATAACTCTTTGAAAATCTTATGATAAAGACATTAAGGTCTATAGGACTATCCTTACAATGTATTCGGTAAATGAGAATAACTTTGTAGTAAACTATTATGATGTGATTAAACTAAGTATAGCTAGATAAGAACTTGAGTGGAATCATATATGAGTATATAAGAAGTGATGGACAATGACAGCACATGAAGGTAAGTTGAAAGTATTCATATTCCTTTTGTCTAGAAGTTATTCTCTATTACCAAACCATAGTATTCTTAACCTTGGTTGAGTAAACCAAAGGTCATTTATAAACCTTAGTCTTGAAGTTATGAGATAAGAGTTATTTTGATTTAATGGATTATTCAAGGGTTAAATAAAACCCTAGTTTAACCTAGAAGGGTTAAAGATTATTTGATGACACCTTTATGGTTATAACCCGTTTAGTTATTTTATGGGAGTAGACATTAAAGGGCTAAGAAACCTAAATAATAAATGTTTATATATATATCTTATTGAAAAGAGATTTGTTATTAGTTGATAATGTTTAACCTTAGGTAGAGAAACCTATTTGATTGGTTACAAGTCGACTTGAGATATAAATCATAAGCCTCAGGTTTTACAGGCATGCAAGAGGTACCAATAAATGTTAGTCAAACATTAAATTCATTATACCTTTTGGTCACAACTTCTCTTAACTATTACTTGTCGATAAGTGATGAATCTCAAATGTTGCAAAGATGCAAAGAGATACCCAAGAATAGATGGTCATTCCATAAGGTCTAAGGAGCAATGACAATGTCTTGTGAATTCACCTAAGGCAGAAAGACTAGTTTTGAGTTAGATAAAACTCTTTAGTAAACCTTAAATTGACCACGTAAGGTAATTATTTATAATTAAATCATTGTGGTCAATATATAGATCGTAATTGAAGGGACAAGTACCCTAACTATGTTTGTTTATTCTTACTTGTAAGAAAGGAAATAATTTCCTAGACTATGATGCCTAACCTAGGTAAGGTAACCATCTTAGTCGTTATAAATTGATTTAAAATTCTTAGGAATTGATAAGTCTTGGATCTCAGGTATTGCAATGATGCAATGAGAATCCTTGTAAAGAAAGGTGGTCGATAAGGTCTATAGAATATAGATAGTGAATGTAAACTTTTCTAGGTTAGGGAAGAGTAAAATATTAAAATTGTCAGGACTTCATAAGTTAAACGTGGTTGACCAAGTTGAACTATAGGGATATGATAGTATCCAAGTCAAGTTGGGGTGGGTGAACATTACGACAACGTTCATTGCGAACGTCAATTTATATTAAAACTATGGCCATAGTAATGCATGTCTCTGCATGCATTGTTGGTTCACTGTATTTGGATTACACAACCTATTAGAAATCATACTTAGCTAGAGGGTATCTAGGGTTGTATGGTTGATAGAGTTGTGTAGGATACAACACTATGTAATCGGAAAAGCAAATTACCACTGGTCACCTTTGGTCTATATTCCTTGTGAAGGGTAGGGCCAATTCCTATGTGGAAGATGTGTGGGAGACTGTCGATCTGTGGTTGGAGGTAAATCATTGGAAAGATACTCTCTCTCTAGCAGAAGACATGTTGAGGCTTGTGATAAAGATGTCAGATTTCCAGATGCAATATACCTTTGTGACTTGTGTTTATTGAGACTATGTAAAACATTATCTATTGTAGATATTGTTATTGTAAAGACAAAATGTCATCTTTGTTTAATATATTATGTTGCTCATTTTAGAATAGAAATCTTGCAATTTGTTGTTACTTGATTATATGTTAAATAAAAGAAAAAATTTCTCTCATTTTTACCTTGTTGAATTAATCTATGGTAAATTATCAATTTTACTATGTTTTTAGAACGTGGATGTTACAGGATGTGATGAAAGCACTTAGAAGAACCATGTGAGTAAAGTTGATGACATGTTTATTCCATCTAGCATAAAATTCACTATCATGTCTCTTACAAAAACATTGGGTCTTTGTTTCTCCTCATCTTCAACCATGTTGATTTAAAATTCATTAGTTGTTTCCATCAATTTAGAAAGGTCATTTCTAAGGAAATTGCTTCCCTTCTAGAGCAAATAATATTGACAGAAAAATCATCCACCATACCAATTACCTTACACAACCACCTTTCTCAACTGAGGTTAAGGATATAGTTGATTCTCTAGAGAAAGGGCACGCTGTACAGAAATCTCCCAAAGCTTAATTCCATCACATCCCTAAAAATTTTGGCAAGAGATAATTTCGAGATAGAGAGATGCAAATAAGGAGGATCTGCCCTAAAGACAACTTTTCAAATATTATCAAAGATGAATCTCTAAAAAACATCTTGCAAGTTTGTGTAGATTGTTGGAAATTTTAATCTAGAGTTAGACTTCATTTTAATTCCCATCATATAATATCTTTTGGGATATGTTTATTCTACTGCTCTAACCAAATGAGTTATTAGTTGGCTGTTCAAAGTGCATTTATTTTTGGTAGATACATTTGAATTTCTGATGTGAGTGGGAAAATTTGAGGGGTTAGAAAAGACAAAAGGAAAAGTGAGAACCAGTGTGTGTGGGCATGTGTGGTGTGTGTGTGGAGAAGAACATTAGTAGTAACAACAAAAGAGAGGACAACTATGGAGAGAAGAATATTGTAGAGCTCTAGAAAGAGCACACTACAACCATGGAATAGTAGCAGCATCTACAGAAGCTGACAACAACCAACTAGAAAATAATAGTAATAACTACGGAATCACACAACAACTACGGAAAGAAGAGGGACAACACACAACAATGTCTAGTCAAATCTAGAAGCTCCAAAAAAGGTGTGAAATCATTGTAAAAGAGGAATTCAAAGCAACAACTCTGTAGTTTATATTTTCAACATTTTTTGGATGTAAATTTTGAATATAAATATAAATAGAAAATTTTGTTGTTTTTTTATTTGTCCTCTTCCATTCTTCTCTCTCCAATGAGTGGTATCAGAGATATACCAACACATGGTATTAGAGCTAGAGCCCTAATTTTTCTAGGTATTAAGAGTTTTTCTCCTAAGTTAGATAAATGGCTAGAAGTGATAGTAAGAGTTGGCAATAGCCACCAAATTTTGATGGACAAAACTATGATGTTTGGGCAAATAAGATGAAGATAATAATGGTTGCAAATGATTTGTGGGAGCTTGTGGTCAATGGATTCATAGATGTGATTGACCAAATGGCTTATGTAGCATTAACAAATGCCTAGAAGAACCAACTAAAGAGAACTAGAAGGAAAGATGCAAAAGCCCTAAGTTTGATTGAAGCAACAATGACAGAAGCCATATTCCCTCGAAAAGAAACACCAAACTACTCAAAGGAAGCTTGGGAGATTCTTCAAAACTCCTATAAATGGACTGATAAGGTGAGGTTAGTCAAACTTCAACTTCTCTAAAGAGATTTTGAAACTCTTCGAATGAAATATGAAGAGTCCATTCCAAACTTCCATACAAGAGTTTCCAACTTGATAAACTAGTTAAGAAGTAATGGTGAAGCTATAGAAGAGCAAGGGATTATTGAAAAAATCCTTAGGAGTCTACCCTTAAGATTTGACCTGATTGTTGTTGTAATTGAAGAGGCCAAAGACCTCTCAAAGATGATAGTGGATGAGTTGATGGGTTCCCTACAAACCCATGAGCATCGATTGAATAGATCCACTCCTTCCCTAGTGCAAGACTTCAAGGATCAGACCAGTGTGAGAGGTAGGAGAAGAGGGAGTAACAACATAGGTAAAGGTCAAAAAGGTAAAGGAAGAGGCTACTCCAGAAGAAAAATCTCAAACATTAAGAGGAAGCAAGTAGCTCACAACCAAACTTCTAAGATAAGAAAAAGGGCAGCAACTCAAATCAAAGGTATGATAAAAGTAATGTTCAATTCTATTATTGCCACATGTATGGTTATTTTGTAAGTGAATGTAGAAAGAAGTAGTGTGACCAAGGGAAACAAAATACAAATGTAGCTAATGAAAACATGGATGAAAATGAACATCCCTCAAACATGTTCATTGTGTGTAACATTGTTGAGCAAAGCAACGTTGAGGTTTGGTATTTGGACAATGGTTGTAGCAACCACATGAGTGGTACAGAAAATCAAGTTTGAGATTAAGATGGGGAACAATCAAAAGATTCCAGTCATAGGAAGATGCAAAATCATCATTCAAACCAAGTATGGTGATAAAAGAGCAATCCAGGATGTCTATTATGCCCCTAGCATAAACACAACCTTTTGAGCATTAGATAGCTGGTCCAAAAAGGATATAGAGTTCTAATGGAAAATGGAGAATGCATAATCTTTGACAAGGATGGAAGCAAGAACAAGATTGTAGCAGTCAAATGACAAGAAATAGAATGTTTCCCCTTAGGATACAAATTGATTATCCAACACAGTTCAGAGTTGCATCTTCAAAACACATGAAGACTATAGAAATGGGACAATAGTCTGCCTTCAAGATAGTCATCAAAGAGCAATCCAAACTTTGAATTTTAAGGTATGGGCATTTAAGTTATTTTGGTTTGAATCTTTTGTCAAAGAAAGATATGGTTAGGGGGCTACGAAAAACTGTAGAGCCCCTAGAAAATGTGAGGCATGTATCCTAGGAAAGCAACATAGACAACCCTTTTAATCAGGAAAATCTAGGAGGGCAAAAACACCATTGGAGCTAGTTGTAAGGTCTGACAATAACACCTACTAAAAATAGCCTTTGAAAAACAAAACCATTCCCAAAATTGCTAACTAGAATAGAATAAAATTAACTAAATAAAATAGTGCAAAAAGAGGGGAATAACTAAATGTTTTCTGTAATAACTCATCTCATGAATTAACTTTCATTAGTATACACAAATAGATTACATGCATCAGTGATTTAATTACATAATAAAATAGGACTAAGCCTTTATAGTATTTAGCCATGTAGGCTTGCAAGAATATCATATTAACTATGTATACATGTCATCCACATCTATTCCTTTAAACCTCATAGAGAGAGAGCATCATCAAGGTGATATCCACCCTACCACGAAACATTAAACTTCCCCGTGCTACCCTACTGGGAATCCCGACCCATCACGAGGGGCCTAGCAAACTGAAGATGGTTTGAGTGAAGAAATCTGGTGCCATGATTTAACTATCATTCCTATAGCATGTGTTAATTCATAAACTAAATCTATTGATAATAAGGTAGAGAGAAAAGACACAATTATCCATGCTCTTTTTCAATTCATCATACACAAATGCAAGAATCTAAATGCATTCATAATGCAAGATCATACAACATTCATCGATGCATTTGCAACCAAGACATATTGAAGTAAGAAGATGTATTCCTTCATATTTCATTCTAGGAGTCATGCATATTCATTTGATAAGATAAGTATAAATAGTCCAAACAACTATCCTATTCCATAAACCAATAATGGTACACAAGATTTTAAGGAGTCCTAATTCTCACTTTCAAGTTATTTGTCCAATTCCTTTCTCAAAATATGTGTATTCAACAACAATTTTTAGTATATAATTACTAACTCTCTATGAGAAAACAATCTTACCTCATTAATTAAATCAAACAAATTTATCTAACACTAAATGATTCCTCTTAACCCTATTCCTATCTTTAAACAAATGCTAACAAAAAGGATCTTACTTATCCATGATATTTAGACTATGACCCTCAGACATATCTACTTCTAAATCATCAGGTTTTTCCCATCTAGACTTATCTTATTATCTAAAGATCTAGTGATGAGATTTGTTATTTAAAGAAAGAAACAATGAGTTTAGGTCTGAGCAAGGGTATAGTTGTTACTCTCTTCGTAACTCAAATAAAAGTTCACTCTTCATAGTTTTTATCATACCAAGGTGTATTTGGATTAATGGAAGGTTTTATATGTTTTCTCATTCATGGATACCTTAATTTCATAGGGTAATAATATTATTAACTTAAACATTTACAACTACGAAAACATCTTAGTGCATCTAAAACCATAATTCTATGTTGATATCCTACCAAATCCTTAAAGATACAAAAAATTCTATGTTGTTATATCTAAAATGAACAAAACTTAATGACTATCGAATTGTGGCACATTTCATAGCCCATCTGATAAGTAAAGACAATTAACAAAACTAAAGGCCACCATAGAAAGAAGAATCTCATCTCCAAGATTATCGTAGAGAAATAACGAGAGATATCTACACGAGGTGTGGCCTTAGCATGGTCTGAAGCACAAAGTTTCACAACAAAACAAAAAGATACATTTGCTAGCACATTCCAAAATGAATCGACCTTGTAAAGAGATCAAAATTCAATATGAAATTATTCACATTATTCCACAATAGTAGAGATAACTTCCAATACGGTTGAAAGGAAAAACTTAATAAGATTGAAGGACAAGCACACAATCTATCTGTTTAAAAGGCTAAAGAATTTCAAGGTAAAGTAATTGGCCATTTATAGGTAAAACACAAGTAGACCTACTAATGGTTTGGAAAAATGTCTCAGAGAGATGTAGTTTTATGAAATGCTAAAAAAACACACAAGTAATAATATGTGCACCCAAACTAACAACAAAATTTGCAAAACTTGCAAAATGAAGAAAAGAGAATAGTAACGTGAGCGTACTAGTGGGCTAATTAGGCTGATTGATCCAACCATCAATAGATGTTTGAAATTTAAACATTCTGAAGAAAAGAAGATATAAATAAAATGGTTGTTTCTTGCTAAATGTTTTCACAGTTAGTCGCAGAAAATTCATACTCGTTTACAGATTTCAAACGATCATGCACAAATACTATTAATGTTGTCCACATGACTGCAATTAGCAAGAGGGGTAGCTCGCTCTAATAGAGACTCTTGCACCTCTGGTTCCATTCTTCTTTCTGAATATGTATCCAAATAAATGCCAAAGGTGGGGATAGGAGGCCACGTTTTTCATAGCAATAACTAGTGTACAATATCTTCTCAAGGGCTCATTATGTGAATCACAATATATTTTACCTCTAAATTTTAGGGTTCAAATGTCATATCATTTGTTTAGTTTGAAACTAGCATGCACACAACAAGGCTAAATGTATTTGTGGATGCTTAACAGAACACACAAAGGGGCTTTGGATGGGGTTGGAGTGCGTTCTGGGCGAGTTTGATGCCATGTATGGAGATCGATCCATGAAAATAATTGTGCAATAAAATATCAAAGTTAACTACAATGCACTACCACGTATTAACAACACATTTGTGTGAGACAAGACTTCGTAATAGTGACTACATGTACTAAATGTCAAACTGGCTTTCATTCAAATCAGTTCCCATATTGAAGTTTCCATTTCTATAATATCAATGAAAATGCAAGAAGAGCAGGCAACCCTCCTGAAAGCAAATGGGCACAACTGATTAAACTTATGAAAAGGCAACCTCCATCGATCACCAAGCTTTGTGCATAGAGGTTTCAAAGTGGAACCTAGAGACCAAATAAGGCATTGGTATAACATTTATAACCCCAGACACAATCAGTCAAAGAATAATTACTGGGTAATAGTGGGTTATGGACGATTATAATTTGGGAAGGTTAATATATATACATATTTTGACATAGATCAGGGATTGTTCCAAAAATCAAGTTCGAATCCCATTGTTCTAATCTTGTTGTATCTAAGTTTGTTGGCTCAAACAGAAATAACAAATCCTAATTATCAAAAGAAAAATGATGGCTTACCAGTTTTCCACGGTGACTTCAATCGCCTGAGAAACTCGAAGAATTCCCCCTCTCTATTTTCTCCTCTATGCGAATATATCTTTTCCTTTAAGATAATGTCCCATTTTAATATTGTTTTATTGCTATATTTTTCCATTGCTAGATTTTTGCTTTATTTTTTTTCTTTCTATCTTTTTAATAAGTTTTCTTTTCAATTTTAGTTTTCTTCTTCTATTATTTTTTCTTTATTTGTATCTTTATTTTTGTTATTAATTTTCTTAATTATTATCCCTATCTAATGAAGATAAAACCAAAAGTTGTTGTATTAAAATAAATAAGTTCATCTTATCCTCTAAATCATTATTTTGGAAACAATGAGTTTATTTTTGGGGACAATTAGATTATGTGGTATTTATCTTTTTATCATAACACATAATTGCAAAATAATATTTTAAGATAGAAAAGTATCATTATCTATCTAAAACATTTCAAATTATCTAAATAATTATTCTATAACGACTATGATTTACTAATGCAACACAATTAATTATTTCAGTCTAATCTAATTTTGAAATTATTTTTCACACACATTTATATTGATGCAATTTAACCTATTTAAAACTATGTGGTGTGTGCAGATTCCCTTCACCCACAGTCACCATCAGTCGGCTAGATGCCCCCTCCTCGATGATACTCTCTCTCCGTTGAGAGAGTTTCCTGCCACATACATGAGTCAGAATTAGTCGATGCTCATCAAAACAATAATATATTTAAATTTAATTATTGAAAGTAGGTGTCATGACACTAGTGCACTCAAATTTATGTGGCCCCATGAAAACTCCCACCATATTCCATAATGTATACTTCATGACCTTCATAGATGACTATAATAGGAAGACTTGGGTTTGTTTCTTGAAAATAAATCTGAATCATTTGAGAAATTCAAGTTGTTTAAGGCATTGATTGAGAAACAAAGTGGTTGATTCGTCAAGGTCCTCAGAACGGATAGAGGAGAGAGTATATCTCCAAGGAATTTCTAAATTTTTGCAAGAATGGAGGCATTGAGAAATAGTTTACAGCTAGATACACTCCACAACAAAATGGAGTTACTGAGAGAAAGAATAAATCATCCAAGAGATGGCTGCAAACATGTTGAAGGCCAAGGGGCTCTCAAACGAATTTTGTGGTGAGGCTATAACAACAATAGTATACCTGCTAAATAGAAGTCCCTCAAAGGTTGTGAGAGATAAGATTCCATAAGAAGTGTGGACAAATTGCAAATGGAGTGTGGAGCATCTGAGAATATTTGGATATGTGGCATATGCATTTGTGTGAAAGGAGAAAAGACATAAATTTGATAACAAAGGAGAAAAGTGCATCTTCGTACGCTACAAAAAAGAATCCAAAGCATACAAATTGTATAACCTTATTACCAAGAAGGTTGTGATCAACATGGATGTCAAATTTATTGAGAATGAATCATGGGATGGTATGGTTGATAGCTCTAGGAACAATCTCAATGATGGTATCTGTAGATGATGAAAATAGAAATGAAGAAGAAACTCCTAGTAGTCAAGAAGAATATCTATAGGTTCAACTCTAGAATCTAGCTCCAGATAGCTTCATAATCATCTCTAAAGCACTACATAATCAAGTAGCTTTGGAATGCAGTTGTAGAATCAACTTCGGAATACTCTAGAATGCAGTTCTGGAAGTAGTTACAGATCTTATGCTTGCTTCTTTAGTGCCAAGAAAGACAAGGAGCATGAGGGATATTATGAAAATACAATATATGATGATTTTGATGAAAGTTTGAACTTTGCTTTATTTTCTCGTGGTGATCCAACATATTTTGAAGAGGTTGTGAAAGAAGAAAAATGGTGTAAGGCCATGGATGAGGAGTTGGATGTAATATAAAGAAAAGAAACATGGGAGCTAACTGAATTACCCAAAGGTAAACAAGTGATTGGAGTACTTTGAAGTTGATGAAAAATTGAAAGGAATAAAGCAAGGCTAGTTGTTAAGGGATACAAATAGCAGTCTGGAAGATATTATGATGAGACATATGCACTAGTTGCAAGGCTGGAAATAGTGCAGGTAGTCTTAGCAATATTATCTCAACACAAATGTATACCAAATGGATTTGAAGTCAACCTTCATGAATGGAGTGCTCAAAGAAGAAGTATATGTTGAGCAAGTACCTAGCTATGAATTCCTAGGACAAGAAGACAAAGTATACAGGTTGAAGAAAGCCCTCTATGGGCTCAAGCAAGCAACTTGGGCATGATATAGAAAAAATAATTCATATTTGCTAAGTAATGGATTTAGCAAAAGCAGTAGTGAGCCAACACTCTACATCAAAGTAGCTTATGGTGAGATATTAATTATTGTTTTGTTTGTAGATGATTTGCTTTTCACAAGAAATAGTGACCTTTTCATTGTTGATTTCAAAGGGGTAATGAAAAAAGAATTTGTGATGACAAAATTAGGTCTGTTGTGATATTTCCTTGGGATTCAGGTCTAAAGAATGGATCATGGCATATTTATTTCACAATCTAACTATGCCACATAGATCTTAAATGTTAGATTCTCAAATAAATCAAGAGAAGAGCTCTGATACCAGGTTAGATTCTCAAATAAATCAGGAGAAGAGCTCTGACACTAGGTTAGAGCCGGATACAACCACGTACCATGTGGGATTCGTACCCACTACGTACCACGTCGATAAGCTGAGCTTACGCGGACGAAGGGTTGAGGGCTCGAGGGACTCGAAGCGATGACCTACCATGTTAGATTCTGCGAGAAGCGAGAACTGAGCCAGGATCTGATATCAGTTGTAGATCATATGCGCCTCCACTCAACAGATGATCGAAGATCAAAATAGTAGAATGAAGAGATATTTGAAATGAGAGAAAAATAGAGACAAAGAAAGAGAATTTTGAGAAGACTCTCAATACTCTCACCAAGCTATCATTGAACTGATATTCAAGTCTGTGAACTTGATATTCAAGTTTGTGAACTTGCTCATTAACTTCAGTGAGAGGAGAGTATTGCATATATAGCAAAAAAGGGCATATACATCCAAGAGGTGTAATAACTCCCATATCCCATAAAAGGTGGGAGATCTTACCTACTTGGTAAATGCCAAAACATGTGGGGCATATACATCCAAGAGGTGTAATAACTCCCATATCCTATAAAAGGTGGGAGATTTTACCTACTTGGTAAATGCCAAAACATGTAGCATAACCTCCTTACATGAAAACAAAAAGAAGTTATTAAAGGGAGGCACATAAAGACAAAAGAGTGTGAGAACTCTAACTACCCCATAACCTTCTTAGGTAAGGACAAAATAGTGGTTATGAGAGGTGGCACAAAAAGACAAAAGAGTGTGAGAACTCTAACTACCCCATAACCTACTTAGGTAAGGACAAAATAAGAGTTATGAGGGGTAGCACAATACTCCATAACCTACTTAGGTAAGGACAAAATAGTGTTTATGAGAGGTGGCACAAAAAGCCAAAAAAAGATGTGTAACTCAACTACCTATGTGTGGGAGAGAGTTACACATGTAGCTGATGTATTTCACCACGTGTCCTCATATTAACCACTTATACTAAACCTAAGCATATTAACCACTTATAATAAACCTAAGCAAGCTTAATAATGTGTAGAAAAAGAAATATCCCTAAGAAAAATAAAAAATCTACACCAACACCTCCTCTTAAGCATAGCTTAGGTGGGTGAAAAGATGGGTCCCAGCTACTAGGCCATGTTAGGTACCCATGTACAAAAAAATTCCCCCAAAGAGAGAGAAAAGCCCCCCCCCCCCAAAAAAAAAAAAATAGAGAGAGTGAAAGAGACTATGAAACCCCCCCACAACAAAGTAGCTCCTGTGCCAAAAGAGGATGCCCATATATGAATGTTGGAGATGATCCATTTGTGACAAATGACATTTCTCCCCTTAGGAAGAAACAACTCCAATGGTGAATGTCGAAGTAACTCCCACTCAAAGAAGCAAGGTGAGGAAGGAAGTCTCAAGATGTATCCTATCTTAGAACTCTGCTCAAGTGTCCCCATGTGAATATCAAAAGATGCCTCAATGCACAAAGGTAGAAGCAATCCAATCCCATGTGTACAACCAGGAGGTACAAGGTCCAAAGACAAGGAAGATGGGATAACAGTGATGAAATGTCTGTCATCAAAGAGGAGTTGAATGTCCTCAAGAGTGTCATCTAGATCCAAAATGTGAGACTCTACAAACAAACAAGAGATGTCTGGTAGAAATTGGTCCCAATGAAGTGAATCTAGAAGACATATCTGATCCTGCTACAAAGAATCACTGGAAGCCCTTGAAGAAGCCTCTCTGAACTCTATAGTAACAACAGGTGCAAGGACAAAATAATTGTCATGAAAGAGGAGAGATAGCCCCTCAAATGTGTCCTCCAAATCTGAAATGTGAGACTCCACAAACAAAGATGCAATGTCTGATAAATAGGAATCCCAATCAGGAAGACTGTAATGATCCTACTGCAAAGAATCACTGGAAGCTCTCAAAGAAGCATCTCTAGAATCTGATGAAGCAACAGGTGATGTATCTGAAGATGGGGTATCAATGTATGTCACACAAGATAGGGTAAAAGTAGACTTAGTATCATCCACCAGAGCCTGGTCATCCAAGGAAACATCACTCTCAGATGAAGATCCAAAGTCTCCATACAACTGTTGGATGATGGTCCAAGCAGTGAAAGGGCACTCAGTGTGCTCAATGTGATGTAGAATATCCTCAGAAACAGTAATACATATTAGTCCATAGACCATGTCATTATTGTTAAACCATGCTTTCTTCTGTTTATAGTCATTTGGCTCAGGAATGAGTCCGAGGAGATAGGGCAATAGATCCTCCTCAAGGCATTGATTCTTTATCCCTTGTTTTCAAGACAAATAGTTCTCTGAGGTTAACTTAACAACAGAAGGATGGAAGTAACCGAAATCCATGATGAACCCCCAAAATGATTACAATAACTCCATAAAAGATGTGACTCAAAGAGAGCACATAAGACACCCCCTTTTCCACTCAATCAAAGAAACCCCCCCAAGAAAATTTGATTTGGCACTTTATATTTAGTGCATTTATAGCTGCCACTAGCAAGAAATACTAAGTGGTCTTGATTTTAGTGCATTGCAAAACCCTCACAAAGAGCATATGCTAAAAATACAACTTTGACACAATACTCAGATAAATAAATAGTACCACTGCGATCTACTCAAAAAATCATGCACTTTCAAAAAAAGAATCGCCTCGATACGAGGTCATATGTGAAAGTTATGATCCTTCGAAGTTCCCAAAAATAAGAACTGTGCAATGTCACGACTGAGAATCTGCAATTTTTGAAAAATCTATACACTAAAATAAAAAAATTGTACCAGCATGTAGAGTACAAAAAATTAGCCAAAATAAAAAAAAGAAGCTCGCAAATCTGAGGTTGGGAGCCTGAGTTACGGCCTTTGGAAGTTGAACTGCAATTTCTAAAATGCCAATGGAGAGGGGTTTTGCTGTAGCTTTCTGACGTCGTTTCTGTAAAATATATAAGCTGTATGCAAAAACTAACTGATACCCAGAAAGTTTTTCGACCCTAGGAACAAAACCTAGAAATCTTTTTTTAAATGAGTAGAAGCTAGAACCCAATTTGTTACCGTGTCCTCCAATCTTTGATTTTGGTGGAGTAAAAGTCACTTTTGATTTTCTCAAGCCTTCTGGACACTCTAGAAGTACTGAAAGATGCCTCCACTATTACCACAAAGCTACAATCACCCAAATCTCACAAGAACACATATATGCAAACCAGATTACCCAGATGCCTATTTTCCTTTAAACTGTTCTGATTCTCTAGTTCATTTAAGGATGCAGGAGAAGAGCATACTTGGTTTTTAAGAAAAATATTAGCGATCTAATAATCTCAAATCTCTCAAATAAATCAGAAAAATAATGAGCTGTACCAAACAACACGGCTCTGATACCATGTTAGATTCTCAAATAAATCAAGAGAAGAGCTCTAATACCAGGTTAGATTTTCAAATAAATCAGGAGAAGAGCTCTGATACGAGGTTAGAGCCAGATACAACCACGTACCATGTGGGATTCGTACTCACTACGTACCACGTCAATAAGCCAGGCTTACGCGGACGAAGGGTCGAGGCCTCAAGGGACTCGAAGCGATGACCTGCGCTCTGATACCCTGTTAGATTCTGCAAGAAGCGAGAACCGAGCCAGGATCTAATGTCGGTCGTAGATCATATGCACCTCCACTCAACAGATGATCAAAGATCAAAATAGTAGAATGAAGAGATATCTGAAATGAGAGAAAAATAGAGACAAAGAAAGAGAATTTTGAGAAGACTCTCAATACTCTTACCAAGCTATCACTGAACTGATATTCAAGCTTGTGAACTTGATATTCAAGTTTGTGAACTTGCTCATTAACTTCAGTGAGAGGAAAGTATTGCATATATAGCAAAAAAGGGCATATACATCCAAGAGGTGTAATAACTCCCATATTCCATAAAAGGTGGGAGATCTTACCTACTTGGTAAATGCCAAAACATGTGGGGCATATACATCCAAGAGGTGTAATAACTCCCATATCCCATAAAAGGTGGGAGATTTTACCTACTTGGTAAATACCAAAACATGTGGCATAACCTCCTTACATGAAAACAAAAAGGAGTTATTAAGGGGTGGCACATAAAGACAAAAGAGTGTGAGAACTCTAACTACCCCATAACCTTCTTAGGTAAGGACAAAATAGTGGTTATGAGAGGTGGCACAAAAAGACAAAAGAGTGTGAGAACTCTAACTACCCCATAACCTACTTAGGTAAGGACAAAATAGGAGTTATGAGGGGTAGCACAATACCCCATAACCTACTTAGGTAAGGACAAAATAGTGGTTATGAGAGGTGGCACAAAAAGCCAAAAAAAGATGTGTAACTCAACTACCCATGTGTGGGAGAGAGTTACACATGTAGCTGATGTATTTTGCCACGTGTCCTCCTATTAACCACTTATACTAAACCTAAGCATATTAACCACTTATAATAAATCTAAGCAAGCTTAATAATGTGTAGGAAAAAGAAATATCCCTAAGGAAAATAAAAAACCTACACCAACATTGAAAAGGTTTAGAATGCTAAATAGCAAGCCTGCCCCAACACCAACAACTACATGTCTTAAATTGAGCAAGGAAGACAACAACAATATGAAAACCCAACCCTATACAAAAGCATGGTTAGAAATCTAATATATTTGACAACTACTAGGCCTGATATAATGTATATGATAAGTTTGATTTCTAGTTTCATGGAGACACCCAAGGACACACACTAGCAAGCAGGAAAGAGAATCTTGAGGTATGTCAATGTCACCAAGTGCTATGCCATTTTGTATACTACAGCTAATGAGTTTGAGCTAGTTGATTACATTGATTAGGTAGGCAATGTAGATGATAGGAAGAACACATCAGGATATGTGTTCCACATGGGTATAGGAGCCATTTCATGGGCATCTAAAAAGTAGCCTATTGTTTCTCTCTCCACAACAGAAGTTAAATATATTGCAATAAATGTCGTTGCATACCAAACTATTTGGCTTAGTAGAATCCTAGCAAACTTGAATGAGGAGCAAGAATGGCAATGTCTCCTCAATAGCCTTACAAGGAATCTAGTCTTCCATGGATAAAGCAAGCATTTTGAGATCCTGTCATGCTTGCATTTCCCATACGGTCATGACACACAACACACGTGTCATGTCCACATTTGCCATGTGGTCATGACATGAACTACGAAAAAATTTTTCTACCTATCCTTAGGAAGCCCTTGCATGCGTCTACGTGTTCAGTGGCAATAAACATAAGGCGTAAACATGTCAACATAATTTGGGGAGGTGCATTGTCCCACACAGTCCCCTGCGTAATGATAGTTGTCTAGGGGGTATGCGACACGAAGTGTGTCACTTTTAGGGTTAGAATGATTTTAATCTAAACCCTAAGTCTCCTAAGTGTGAAGATGATCTCGCCAGCTTCGAAACCTAACCCTAACTCAGATCTAAAAGAAGATCGAATTACTGATTAAGAACAAATGGTATGATGGATGCATGATTAAAGTGAAATGGTAAAATGAAAGTTAATAAAATATCGTAAAAATTAGAACCCTAGAATCTAGGAAAAATTTGACAGCATAACGCATTTTCAATAATTGGATTTAAAATTTTTAAATAAAACTCTAATAAGAAAATAAACAAAATTTAAGAATAAAAATTTAAACTTAAGAACAAATTTAAAACAATTTAAAATAACAAAAATAAATACCTTACCAAGGTCTAATAAATCAACCTTGCATAAAAGGATTAAAATTTTGAAATAAAATAATAATAAAGAAATAATAACATGACGCCAAAATGGATAACAAGTTTGAGTCCGTTGATACATATAATTTCAACATTATATTTATTAGCTCACTCAAACTAATAGAGAAGGGAAGAGATTAAGATACTCATTCGTGTAAAATAATAGTAAAATAGATAAATAATTAAAATGAAAAAAATCACGCTAAGGAGAAATAAAATAAAATAATTAACCCAACTAAAATGAATTTAAAACAAGGGGAATACTCTTCAAAATTAATCCCTCCCCTTAAAAATATACTTTCACAAGGCAATAAAACAGAATGTAAAACCCCATTTAAAATAAAAATAAATTTTAAATGAACACATAAGATAAAAGAAGACAAGGCAAAAATAGAGGATTTAAAATAAAGAAATAAGACAAATCCTTCACAAAAATCCTCTCAATAAAATAATTGGTCTAAAATTGAGAAGCCCTAATCTCTAATTTAAAATTGGTTATCTAATAGAAGCCCTAATATGTATTATATTGTTTTCTCTTGTTTGGTTGCCCTAATCCTCTATCTCATTCTTTCTCTTTTGTTTTGTTGTTGCAGGTTAGGGTTTGAAAAAAAACAATGGAGGTCATGGGTGAAGCCCTTTGCTACCTCTCACGGAGGTATACTCAGTTGAGTTGTTATATATCTATATTTCTTTTTTCTTTTTTTGTGATAGAGGGATATATATATATCATTATATAAACTGTATATGTTTTAAATATTTTAAATAGGGTTCAAAAGGTATGAAGGGGCCGATCAACGGCCAGATGGAGGGCGGAGCGGAGTGCGAACGACGTTGAGAGAGCGGCGGAGGGATAACCCGCAGGAGGGTTCGATGGTGGCAGCGCTAGCATCAAGTGTTAGTGGCAGGGGAGCGTAGTTTTGGAGGAGGGTTGGTGTGGGGAGGGGGTCGTGCCTCCCCCCACACCCATGCGTAGTTTTGGAGGAGGGTTGGTGTGGGGAGGGGGTCGTGCCTCCCCCCACACCCATGAGTGTGGGGGGAGGCATGACCCCCTCCCCACACCAATAGTAGCAGCGAGGGCAGAGGGGCGGCGGCTGGGCCGTCGTCCCTCTGCCTCTGTGTTTTTTTTTAATTTCTCTTTTTTTACACCAAAAATTTTCCGCGCTAGGGTTTCGACCCTTAAAAATTTTCAATAGCAATTTTCTTCTCTTTACAAAGTGTAACTCTATTCTGTGGTATATTAAATGTATATGGGTATTAATATATATGTATATATGTGTATATATATGTGTATATATATATACTCAAATATATATACACTGTCTTTCTATTAAAAAAATAGTTAAAATACTTTCTTCTTCTATGTATATATATTTATATATATGTATGTATGTATATATATTTTAATATATACAAAACTTACAAATGGTTTAGTTTTTTTTTTCTTTTTATAACAGTAGATAAACAGTAACATAAATAATAGCAAGTTGAGTAAGCTAATAAAATATATATTATATCTATATATATATATATATATATATATTCCTCTATATATATATGTATATATGCATTTAAATAAACACAAACAAAACTAACTTTCCCACAATGGCTTAAATAATAGAAATTTTATCTTTTAGTTTTATAACATTACTAATTCAGTAGCATTTTTTTTTGAAAAGCATAAATAAACTTAGATATCTCCATTTTTTTTTGAAAGAATATAATAAGGTAAGATATGCATTTTTATCTAAGTTTTCCTTTTAACAGTGCAACTTCCAAACTAGCAACTAATAAAATGAACTTTTAATGCAACAAAACAAGAAACTAATTTAACATTTCTCTCTTTCTTTTGTATGAAATAAATTATATACAACTACTGTTGCATTTTTTTTTGTAAAGAACAATGACAAAAAATTCATATAACTTCACTTGCACTTCTCAAAATACCCAACTCCACAACATAGAGAATAAACAACATTTGAATAAAATAAAAAAAAAGAAGGTTTACATTTTAATACTTTTTATAGCCAACTCCAAGGGCATAAAGCTTTACAAAAATAAGTACAATAGGGCCACAACGGCCATGGCTCAAACAACCAACAACATACAACTCTAGAAGCACAAAAATGGACTTCTCAATAAGCTTCATTTCTTCACTTAAGCACCTGCAAATAAAACACAACAAGAAGGGAAACCCAACCACTTTGAAATGCCCTCCTCCCAACCGTAGACCCGCAAGTGGGTCACCCCCGAGCTAGAGAGGTAGGGATTCACACGGTTGCAACACACTACAACAAACATCAAGCAACAACAACACAAAATAAACCCCAAGGATAAACACATAACACAACTCATAAAAATGAGTTTGATGGGGGTAGGGAATGGACCCCTCTACTTCAATGGCCACACCAAACTACCAAAATACCGAGACTCATGGCCTCAAGCCAAAACCTCCAAAACCACAACTCCTCAAATATCTCAAAATATACTTCCATGGCACTCTTGCCATTCACATAATCTCCACAACAAGTAAGGATCCCTCAAGGCCATAAATAACACAAATATGGGAGTGACCTCAAGGAGGTTCCTTTCCCCTAACCCAAACAAGTTGAGCCTTACCAACAAATGGAGGTGCTCTCACCAAATTCTCATCCCACACAAAAACAAGAAAATAAAACAAAAAATAACAATACTACCAACACATCACAATAAAAATGAGCAAGGGTAAAGAACAAGACATAGAGCTTACCTTCAAAAGCCCTAATAATAGAAGCACGTTTGGTGATGAGCTCCAAGCCTCTCCAAACTTTCCAATCTCCAAAATCTCTCTAACTTCTCCAAAGATTGCTCAAAATAGAAAGAATCTCCAAAATGCCAGAACTCCACACTCCTCAACAAGTGGAGGTAATATATGCCTTCTAAATTGGCCTTGAGGAATGAGAAGGTGACACTTGTCACCTTCTCCTTCCTCCTCCTATGCCACTTGCAAGGGAGAGGAAGTGTGAGGGTGACAAGTGTCATCCTCCAATTCCATCTCATTCCTCACCTTATCCACTTGTGCTCTCACACGTGTGAGAGAACAAGTGGTGAGGTGGCATTCCCATTCAGACCTCCATGAGGATAAGGGATGCCATATGGCATCCTCTTATTCTCTAAGAGAGCCATCTCCCTCCAAGATGCTCTCACACATGTGTGAGAGTCTTGGAGGAAGATCCCACACACTTGGGAGTCTTGGAGACCTCCCAAGTCCTCCTAGGGAAGGGATTCCCAAACATTGGGAAGGGAGATAAGTCTTTCCCTAGACATGGCTCATCTCCCACCCTTAGCTAAATCAAATTTCGTTACTTTGACTAAACTTTAGTTTAGAGTGACCAAAAGTGAGTTAACCCAAGGTTTAGTTAGTCAAAATTGACCGTAGACCTATGGGTAACCACTTAGGGTAATGTTTGGGACACTAAGGTTCACCTAGGGGGTCATAAATCTACTTTAAATGGCCTCAAAAATAAAAACAATTACCCAGTGGTATAAGTCAATAAAAATTATACAACACATAATATTAATTAATTTAAACAAAGGGTACTAGGCCAAAATGATGAAATTAAAACAAGTACTTAAATCAACACTCAATTTTCAAACATGATCCTTATCCCTCTTGGGAATGGATCAGTTTCATAGGGAATAACATATGTGTGAATTCTACCTCCAATTTTCCGTGGCCTGGGAATATAATTCTGCACATCTCGATCAAGTGTCAATCGTATCATGAATAATCATAGCCGAAGCAACTAGAATTAAATTTATGCCATTGACTACAACAATAATCATATATAACATAATTCTGAATTAAATTGCATTTTTCTATCACATGTCAAATAGTCATTATCACATAAATAACTAGAAATCACATCACATAACATCATCTAATATATCTCATATGTCGGATCACAAAATAGCATCAAAATATGATCAAATCGAATCACCACATGTCTAATCAATGTCATATCAAAATCAAGAGATATAATCAAGTATGCATAATGAAACCATAGTCTCTAAAAGTCTGAAAATGTCATCAACTGAAATGCATAACGATCAAAATAAGGAAGGAAAAAAAATCGGCCTCACATCCTCCCCCCTAAGACTATACTTCCTCTTGGAAGTCGTAAAAAAGGTGAGGATAGAGTGCCCTCAATCTAGCTGCATCCTCCCAAGTCACTGTGACCTCATCATAATGATCCCACTGGACCCTAACCTAGTCCAGCTCTCGACCTCGAAGGCCCAGTGTCCGAAGAGCCAATATGTGAATTGGCTCCAAAGTCCGCCTCTACCTGTAGAGCACTTCAGTTTAGTACGTAAGATAAATTAGATATATATCACCTCAATACAGAAATATGAAAGACATCATGGATACATGACAGGCTAGGTGGCAATGCTAGATGATACGCAACAGGTCCTATCCACTCCAAAATCTCAAAGGGTCCTACAAACCTTGGTGTGCGCTTAGAGCCCTTTCCATAACGGATTGGACTCTTGTGTGGCCGCACTCTAAGGAATACCCTGTCACCCACTAAGAAGCTCCGATCAGTCCTCTTTGCATCAGCATACTTCTTCTATCTATTTTGTGCCTCCTGAAGTCTCTGCCTAATCAGTGTGACCTGCTGCTCCATATCTTGAACTAGCTCTGGACCAATGGAAATCCTATCCTCTATCCGATCCCAACTCAATGGTGTCCTGCATGGTCTATCATATAAAGCCTGAAAAGGAGGCACACCAAACGAGCTGTGATGCCCATTATTGTAGGCAAACTCAACCAAATACATATACTCCTTCCATCTAGACTGATGGTCCATAACATACATATGAAGCATGTCCTCCAACACCTGATTCACCCACTTTGTCTGTCCATCTGTTTCGGATGATAAGCGGAGCTAAAGTTGAGCTGTGTGCCCAATGCTTGCTACAAGGCTCTCCAAAATGCTGAAGTGAATACAAAATCCCTGTCTGAAATGATGCAGCGAGGTACTCCATATAATCTCACAATATCATCTAAGAATACTCTCGCCACTACTGGCGCATTGTACATCGTGCGTACAGGTGAGAAATGTGCCACCTTGGTCAACTTGTCGACTGTCACCATGATGCATCATGGCGACGCAAAGACATAGGAAGACCAACAATAAAATCTATGGAAATGGTGTCCCATTTCCACTCTGGTATCTCATGTGGGTATAAAATACCCGCTGGATGCTGATGCTCGGTCTTGACCCTCTGACACTTGAGGCATCAAGCAACAAACTCTATAATATCTCATCTCATGTCTGCCCAATGGTACAGCTGTTGTAGGTCGGCATGCATCTTCTTCACCCCCAGATGTGCTGCATATGGTGTTCTGTGAGCCTCTGATAACACTACAGTATGTAGGTCTCCTGCGCGGGGTACATAGATATACTGTCGATGACGAAGTAACCCATTTGCTTCAAGTGAATACCTTGCATACTTGCCCATAAGGGCCCTCTATGAACTGATCTCTTGCTACACCTCAAGAAACTACTCATCCTCTGGCAGATGCTGAATAATGCATCCTTTCAAATCCACACTCAAAGTCAAGATCAAGATCTCCTGGCGCCTCCGACTCAATGCATCAACAACCATGTTCTCCTTCCCTTTGATGTAGTGGACATCAAAGTCATACTCACAAAGAAACTCCATCCAACACCGTTGACAGGCATTCAGATTCAACTGTGTAAAGATATATTGAAGGCTGTGGTGATCTGAATGGAGCTCAAAGTGATGACCCAATAAGAAATGTCTCCAATGAACTAGAGCATGAACCACTACTACTAACTCCAACTCGTGCGTGGGGTAGTTCAGCTCATGGGTCTTGAGCTTTTGCGACTCATATATAATTGCTCTACCACCCTACATAAGTATGGCTCCCAATCCCTCAAGTGATGTATCTGTGCAAACCATAAAATCTGCTACAGGATCAGGAATCGCTAGAATGGGAGCGTTGGTGAGACGTTCCTTGAGGACTCCAAAGGCCCTCTCGCACTGCTCAGTCCATAGAAAAATCTTTCCTTTCCGCTGAAGGGAAGTGATGGGGTGTGCTATCCGAGAAAAACCCTCAACAAAGCGATGGTAATAACCATCTAACCCCATAAAACTCCTGACCTCTATCACACTGGTGGGTGCTTGCCAATCTTTGATAGCCCTGATCTTCAATGGATCTACTGAGATTCCATCGCCAGACAGGATATGCCCCAGATACTGTACCTCTATCCTGAAAAATGCACACTTCGCCAAGTTCCCATAAATATTTTGCTCTCTCAAACATTGTAGAACCTGACGTAGGTGCTCCTCATGCTTCTCCTTGGTCCGTGAATAGATCAATATGTCATCGAGAAAAATGATCACGAACTGATCCAAGTAGGTACGGAACACCCCGTTCATGAGACTCATGAACACAACAGGGGTGTTCATCAAGCTGAAGGGGACCATAGTGAACTCATAGTGGCCATATCGAGTCTGGAAGGTGGTCTTATGGATGTCTACCTCTGTAATACGTAACTAGTGGTAACTGGACTTCAAGTCAATCTTAGAGAACACCCTAGCTCCTTGCATATGATCGAAAAGATCGTTTATCCTGGGCAGAGGATAACGGTTCTTCACCATCACCTTATTCAACTACCTATAGTCCATGCACATTCAAAGAGACCCATCCTTCTTCTTCACAAAGATGATAGGAGTGCCCCAAGGTGAAATGCTCGGTCAGATGTGCCCCTTCTCGAGAAAGTCCTTTAGTTGTAACTTGAGCTTTGTGAGCTCATGTGTGGTCATCCTGTAGGGTGCACGAGACACTGGCTCAACACCTGGCACTAAGTCTACCTCATGATGGGGTGGCATCCCTGGTAACTCTGCTGGAAACACATCGACAAACTCTCTAAGGATGAGATGATCATCCAAAGATGCCTCAGGCTCGTCATCTGAGCTATCACTCATTGTGATGGCAAACATCTGGCATCCCTTCTACATGCAGCGCTTAAGCTGCTGAGTAGATATTATACACACTATTGTGGGCTTCTGCATGCCCATAATCTCAGGTGATGTACCGTGATCGTCTAAGTAGCTGATCACCTTTCGGTGATAATCTAGCTTGGCTCGATGAGCCGCAAGCCAGTCCATACCCAACACCACATCGTAGGATCCTAATGTCATAACTCTAAGGTCACATACTATGGTAAAGGGTCCCAAAGAAATCTCGCAGTTGTGGACTAAGGCATTTACTATCATCTCGGCCCCTGAGGCCAACTCAACCACCCACCTATCACCCTGCCTAGAGGCCACCAGCCTGCAACGCTCCACTAACGATGGAGATATGAAAGAGTCAGTAGCACCATAATCAAAGAGAATAGAAATGGGGATACCCCCTATCATACCTGACGTCTCAATCACTGACGCCTAAAAATCAGCCTGGCAGTTATCAACCACTGCGAACATACGATGGGACCTACCCACATCTCCAACATTTTGCTCGAATCCTCCTGCACGAGGTTGCCCCTACTGTAAAACCCTGTAGACACTCTCTGGCTAGGTGTCCTTCTCCACCACAAACATAACATGGGCCCCTAGCTTGTACCTATCCAGTCTGAGTCCTACTCGACTACTGCTGTCCTAACCTACCAGTGGATCCTTGTGAGCCCTTATATGACTGCTGCAACCTCATGGGTCCCGCAGGTGGTCTCTACTACCTTTGATCTCTGTGCGGGCCCTACTGCTACCAACCTCTATTATGCCCCCATGTGCCCTTTGTTGCTGCTGTGGGGGCCTAGGAGGTAAGGGTGTGGAACTAAATCCTCCCCTATGAGGTGGCTGTGATGGTCTATGGAAACTCTGCTGATGCTGCTGCTACCTCCGATCCTGAAATTGAGGGCATGAACTCTACCCTCATCCCTGTATCTCCTCAGCGATATATGCCTTCTCGGCAGCATCACTGAAAGTCTAGGGGTCTGCCATACGAACAGGCCTTGCTATGCTATGGTTTAGTCCTCTAATAAACTTATGAACCAGGAGTTTCTCGTCATGGAGATACTCTGCATATTAGGACAACTTGATAAATCTACCCTCATACTGAGCAACTGTAAGTCCTCTTTGCTAAAGGTCATGAAAGTTGTCTATGCGACGCTGCCTGTAATGATCTGACAAGTATCGCACATTGAAGTACTCAATAAAGGTCTCCCATGTGAGAGTGTCTAATGAGAGGTGATGCTTGCACTCCTCAGTGTGCCACTAGGTAGCTGTTGCATCTTGCAACATGTGTATTGCTACATGGATCTTTGTGTTTCCCTCATAAGGATGCAACGTGGAGCATTTGTCTAAGCTAATGAGCCAAGCCTCTGCCTCAGCTCCCTCTATGGTTCTGACGAAAGTAGGAGGGTTCAGCCTCAACAAATCCCTAATGGGATCTCCTCTGTCTCTGTGCCCTCTGATAAGCTCATCTGTGTAATATTCATAAGGTCTGTGAACAATGTCTTCTACTCGTACTGCCTCATCACACCTAGCATGACATAGAGGGCTCTTGCTACGGGCCCTGTCTGTTGATCCAACCTCCTCTGCCATCGTCTCTGGCACCTCAACATAAGGCTCCACATGTGGTACCCCTCGCGGCTCAATGCTGGGCTCCACATGTGGCTCGACACGGGACTGTACTCGTGGCTCCACGTGTGGCTCCTCTCGCACATCCTCGCGGGGCTCAACATGTGGCTCTACATGCGGTTTAGCTACAACCTATGGAAGCCTATCTAAACCTGCCTGTAAAGCCTGTAATATTTGTGGCCCAATATCTGGTAGTGCCGGTGGTGCCTGCTGTGCCTGTAGGATCGGCTATGGTTGTCCCTCAGCTGAAGAGTCAATGTGCACCTCAAGGGGTGGAGTGTGGCAAGATTGCATTTGCCGAACTCGTTAGGGAGGCATCCCACAAAAATGAGGTAACCACAAATTAATCAAAGTTGCAGAAATAATAATGTGTCCTAAACACGCCTAGTGTTTTAACTTAGGCTCTGATACCAAATGTCATGCCCACATTTCCCATATGGTCACGACACACAACACACGTGTCATGTCCACATTTGCCATGTGGTCATGACATGAATTACAAAAGAACTTTTCTACCTATCCCTAGGAACGCCCTCACATACATCTGCGTGCTCAATGGCAATACACATAAGGTGTAAACATGTCAGCATAATTTGGGGAGGTGCATTGTCCCATGTAGTCCCTTGCGTGATGATAGCTGTTTAAGGGGTATGCAACACGAAGTGTGTCACTTTTAGGGTTAGAATGATTTTAATCCAAACCCTAAGTCTCCTAGGTGTGAAGATGATCTCACCAGCTTCGAAACCTAACCCTAACTCAGATCTAAAAGAAGATCGAATTAATGATTAAGAAAAAATGGTATGATGGATGCATGATTAAAGTGAAATGGTAAAATGAAAGTTAATAAAATATCGTAAAAATTAGAACCCTAGAATCTAGGAAAAATTTGACAGCATAACGTGTTTTCAATAATCGGATTTAAAAATTTTAAATAAAACTCCAATAAGAAAAGAAACAAAATTTAAGAATAAAAATTTAAACTTAAGAACAAATTTAAAATAATTTAAAATAACAAAAATAAATACCTTACCAAGGACTAATAAATCGACCTTGCATAAAAAGATTAAAAATTCGAAATAAAATAATAATAAGGAAATAATAACATGACGATAAAATGGATAACAAGTTTGAGTCTATTAATACATATAATTTCGACATTATATTTATTAGCTCACTCAGACTAATAGAGAAGGGAAGAGATTAAGATACTCATTCGTGTAAAATAATAGTAAAATAGATAAATAATTAAAATGATAAAAAATCACGCTAAGGAGAAATAAAATAAAATAATTAACCCAATTAAAATAAATTTAAAACAAGGGGAATACTCTTCAAAATTAATCCCTCCCCTTAAAAATATACTTTCACAAGGCAATAAAACAGAATGTAAAACCCCATTTAAAATAAAAATAAATTTTAAATGAACACAAGAGATAAAAGAAGACAAGGCAAAAATAGAGGGTTTAAAATAAAGAAATAAGACAAATCCCTCACAAAAATCCTCTCAATAAAATAATTGGTTCAAAATTGAGAAGCCCTAATCTCTAATTTAAAATTGGTTATCTAATAGAAGCCCTAATATGTATTATATTGTTTTCTCTTGTTTGGTTGCCCTAATCCTCTATCTCATTCTTTCTCTTTTGTTTTGTTGTTGTAGGTTAGGGTTTGAAAAAAATAATGGAGGTCATGGGTGAAGCCCTTTGCTACCTCTCACGAAGGTATACTCAGCTGAGTTGTTATATATCTATTTTTTTGTGACAGAGGGATATATATATATATATATATATGTTTTAAACATTTTAAATAGGGTTGAAAAGGTATGAAGGGGCCGATCAGCTGCCAGACGGAGGGCGGAGCAGAGTGCGAATGGCGTTGAGAGAGCAGCGGAGGGATAACCCGCAGGAGGGTCCGACGGTGGCAGCGCTAGCGTCAAGTGTTAGTGGCAGGGGAGCGTAGTTTTGGAGGAGGGTTGGTGTGGGGAGGGGGCCGTGCCTCCCCCCACACCCACGGCCCCCTCCCCACACCAATAGTAGTAGCGAGGGTAGAGGGGTTGTGGTTGGGGTGTGGGGGGAGGCACGACCCCCTCCCCACACCAACAGTAGTAGAGAGGGCAGAGGGGTGGCAGTTGGGCCGTCATCCCTCTGCCTCTGTGTTTTTTTTATTATTTCTCTTTTTTTACACCAGAAATTTTCGGCGCTAGGGTTTTGACCCTTAGAAATTTTCAACAGCAGTTTTCTTCTCTTTGCAAAGTGTAACTCTATTTTATGGTATATTAAATGTATATGGGTATTAATATATATATATATATATACTCAGATATATATACACTGTCTTTCCATTAAAAAAATAGTTAAAATACTTTCTACTTCTAATGTATATATATTTATATATATACACATATGTATATATATATTTATATATATATGTATGTATATATATTTTAATATATACAGAACTTACAAATGGTTTAGTTTTTTTCTTTTTCTTTTTATAACAGTAGATAAACAGTAACATAAATAACAGCAAGTTGAGTAAGCTAATATATATATATTCCTCTCTATATATATGTATATATGCATTTAAATAAACACAAACAAAATGAACTTTCTCCACAATGGCTTAAATAACATAAATTCTATCTTTTAGTTTTATAACATAACTAATTCAGTAACATTTTTTTTTTTGAAAAACATAAATAAACTTAGATATCTCCATTTTTTTTTTGAAAGAATATAATAAGGTAAGATATGCATTTTTATCTAAGTTTTCCTTTTAGCAGCTCAACTTCCAAACTAGCAACTAACAAAACAGGAAACTAATTTAACATTTCTCTCTCTTTCTTTTGTATGAAATTAATTATATACAACTACTGTTGCATTTTTTTTTGTAAAGAACAATGACAAAAAATTCATATAACTTCACTTGCACTTCTCAAAATACCCAACTCCACAACATAGAGAATGAACATCATTTGAATAAAATAAAAAAATAAGGTTTACTGTTCAATACTTTTTACAGCCAACTCCAAGGGCATAAAGCTTTACAAAAATAAGTACAATGGGGCCACAAAGGCCATGGCTCAAACAACCAACAACATACAACTCTAGAAGCACAAAAATAGACTTCTCAACAAGCTCCAATTCTTCACTTAAGCACCTACAAATAAGAGACAAAAAAAAAAATCCAACCACTTCAAAATGCCCTCCTCCCTACCATAGACCCGCAAGTGGGTCACCCCCGAGTTAGAGAGGTAGGGATTCACACGGTTGCAACACACCACAACAAAAATCAAGCAACAACTCAAAATAAACCCCAAGGATAAACACATAACACAACTCATAAAAATGAGTTTGATGGGGGTGGGGAATGGACCCCTCTACTTCAAAGGCCACACCAAAATACCAAAATACCAAGTCTCATGGCCTCAAGCCAAAACCTCCAAAACTACAACTCCTCAAATATCTCAAAATATACTTCCATGACACTCTTGCCATTCACATAATCTCCACAACAAGTAAGGAGCCCTCAAGGCCATAAATAACACAAATATGGGAGTGACATCAAGGAGGTTCCTTTCCCCTACCCCAAACAAATTGAGCCTTACCTCCAAATAGAGGTGCTCTCACCAAACTCCCATCCCACACAAAAACAAGAAAATAAAATAACAAACAACAATACTACCAACACATCACAATAAAAATAAGCAAGGGTAAAAAATAAGACATAGAGCTTACCTTCAAAAGCCCTAATAATGGAAGCATGTTTGGTGATGAGCTCCAAGCCTCTCCAAACCTTCCAATCTCTAAAATCCCTCTAACTTCTCCAAAGATTGCTCAAAATAGAAAGAATCTTTAAAATGTCAAAACCCCACACTCTTCAACAAGAGGAGGTAATATATGCCTTCTAAATTGGCCTTGAGGAATGAGAAGATGACACTTGTCACCTTCTCCTTCCTCCTCCTATGCCACTTGCAAGGGAGAGGAAGTGTGAGGGTGACAAGTGTTATCCTCCAATTCCATCTCATTCCTCACCTTATCCACTTGTGCTCTCACACATGTGTGAAAGAACAAGTGGTGAGGTGGCATTCCCATTCAAATCTCCATGAGGATAAGGGATGCCATATGGCATTCTCTTATTCTCTAAGAGAGTCATCTCCCTCCAAGATGCTCTCACACGTGTGTGAGAGTCTTGGAGGAAGATCCCACACACTTGGGAGTCTTGGAGACCTCCCAAGTCCTCCTAGGGAAGGGAGATGAGTCTTTCCCAAGACATGACTCATCTCTCACCCTTAGCTAAATCAAATTTCGTCACTTTGACTAAACCTTAGTTTAGAGTGACCAAAAGTGAGTTAACCCAAGGTTTAGTTAGTCAAAATCGACTCTAGACCCATGGGTAACCACCTAGGGTAACTTTTGGGACACTAAGGTTCACCTCGGGGGTCATAAATACACTTTAAATGGCCTCAAAAATAAAAACAATTACCAAATGGTATAAGTCAATAAAAATTATACAACATATAATATTAATTAATTTAAACAAAGGGTACTAGGCCAAAATGATGAAATTAAAACAAGTACTTAAATCAACACTCAATTTTTAAATGTGATCCTTATCCCTCTTGGGAATGGATTGGTTTCATAGGGAATAACATATGTGTGAATTCTACCTCCAATTTTCCGTGGCCTGGTAATATAATCCTACACATCTCGATCAAGTGTCAACCGTATCATGAATAATCATAGCCGAAGCAACTGGAATTAAATTTATGCCATTGAATACAACAATAATCATTTATAACATAATTTTGAATTAAATTGCATTTTTTTATCACATGTCAAATAGTCATCATCACAAATAACTAGAAATCACATCACATAACATCATCTAATATATCTCATATGTCAGAACACAAAATAGCATCAAAATATGATCAAATTGAATCACCATATGTCTATTCAATGTCATATCAAAATTAGAAGATATAATCAAGTCTGCATAATGAAACCATAGTCTCTAAAAGTCTAAAAATGTCATCAACTAAAATGCATAACGATCAAAATAAGGAAGGAAAAATAATCGGCCTCACAGATCCACTATCATTTTATAAGGGAACTAGTTGAGCATGGAGAGATTGAACTACAATTTAATTTGCAGGTTCAAGCAACAACTCGCTGATATATTCACTAAGGCACTATCAAAAGAGTGCTTTGAGTGCCTAAGACAAAACTTGGACATCGTGGATAGCTTCGAAAAGATGGCTTCAGAAGGACACATGACAACTCTAGGACAACTCCAGAAGGGCAGGACAACTTTGGAGACCAGCTCCAGAAGGACATAGATAGCTTTGGAAAGTAGCTCTAGAAGGACAAGAAAACTCCAGAGACCATTTGGAAGGACATAGACAGCTCTGAAAGGACACATGACAACTCTGGAAGGCTAGCTCTGGAAGGATAAGAAAACTCTGGAGGCCAACTCTATAAGGAAATAATAGCTCTGGACCAGCTCCAGAAGGACACAAATAGCTCTAGAAGGACAACTACGGAAATCTCCAAGTAACTATGTAGATAACTTTGGAGATACAAAATAATTATAAATGCATGATATGTGACTCTAGATTAAGGGGGGGTGTTGGAAATTTTAATCTGGAGTTAGACTTCATTTAATTCCCATTAGATAATATCTTTTGGGATCCATTTATTCTGCCGCTCTAGCCAAATGGATTAATACTAGCTCGCTGTTTAAGGTGTATTTATTTTTGGTAGATATGTTTGAATTTTTGATGTGAGTAGGAAAATTTGAGGAGTCAGAAAAGACAAAAGGAAAAGTAACAACTGGTGTGTGTGGGCGCGTGTGGTGTGTGTGAACATTAGTAGCAACAACAACATAGAGGAGAACAACTACAGAGAAGAATATTACAGAGCTCCAGAAAGAGCACACTGCATCCAACTAGGGAATAGTAGTACAACTATAGAAGCTCACAACAACCAACTATAGAATAGTAACAACAACTATAGAATCACACAACAACTACAGAAAGAAGAGGGACAACACACAACTATGTTTAGTCAGCTCCAGAAGCTTTGAAAAAGGTGTAAAGTATTGTAAAAGAGGAATGCAGAGCAACAATTTTGCAGTTTAGATTGTAAACATTTTTTGAATGTAATATTTGAATATAAATATAAGTATAAATTTCTACTGTTACTTTTGTTTATCCTCTCCCATTCTTCTCTCTCCATCAAGTGGTATTGGAGATATACCAACAAAAACTCCTTCATTATATGCCTTGGAGAGGAAAATTATGAGCTGCTCTAGAATTTTTGATTGCACCATCTCGAGTATGAAATTTTTGAGCAATTTAGTGTTGAATTTATAGTTGGCAACCTTCCTCTGCATCTTCCATAGCTCGACATTGGCATTAAAAATTCCTCTACACCAAAAGTCGTGAAGAATAACATTGAAATGTTCTCATTTCTTATAATTTTCACTTTCAAAGGCTTAACTTCTTACATGACCTTAACCTCTATCGAGCAATGCTAACTTATCTCTTAAGGTATGACCAAGTCCCAAATCAAATACGATTTTCTTCCTCCAAATTGAATTTCAAATTTCAAATATTTTTTACATGTTACAATCATATATTGAATTGTAACTTGTATGGTCAAGATATTTTTGATGGTAATCTTTTTAATCTCCAAGATCGATCCATATATTTCATCTAATTCTCTTCACTAAAGAATCACTTATCACTAATAAAACTGTATGCACTTTGATTAATTTAAAGACAAAAAAAAGCTTTAATATAATATATACAGCTGCAGGCTTTTGATATTATATAATAATACCAAGCCTTTTATATCTCCAAACCATGGGCCCCACCTTGGCCTCGTTAGCTCCTCCAACCAATAGCGTTCCTTTCATTCTGACATCCCTCTAAAAGTTCTTGGATTTGACTAATCGATTGTTATGACAATTCTTTTGAAAGGAAGTGCGGGGCATTAATCTCCCTAGATCAATGCCTCACGCTACTTTCTACTAACCCTTCACGTTAAAATGTTGAAATGGAGTGGGAGCCATTGGATCATCCCATCCAACGGTTGCTGAGTGATTGCAACAAACCAACAAAGCCGTGGCCAAATACCCTGTGACTTTCTTTTTACTTTGTGATATTTTCTGTCATTGCATGTAGGCTCCATACCTTATAAGCTGAAGTTCTAGTTTGGCGTAGGTCCATAGGCTACTCACCATCCATGCTGCAACCTACCTTTATGAATTTATACACGGCTTTATCTCCAAATGTTTCAATATGCAAATGTGCATCTTCTTTTGCAACGAACATTCATTGATTTGCAACATTATCTGATGTAGGTTCAATGAAGCAACTGCCATAAATAATAACGTCAGGTGGGACTGATTGAAACATTGATTTTGACTATAGCTGAATCAATAATGTTTGAAATTACACTTATGCAATAATTAGTTTCAAATTACGCTTCTGCAATTAAGCATGGTGGTTGCTAAATCTTAATGTAACATTCTATAGATCCATGGTATCTTTCATTGTAAAATAATATGCACTCAAGTGACCTATATTAAGTCATATGGCAAAAACATCCGAAACAAAGTCCCTATTATTTCAAAGTAAGTTGATTTGGGCGTTTTGAACTGCTAAGAACCCTGATCAAGCTCTTAACCACCAAGATATTGAACTTTGGAGGTAAACTAACATTACATTGTCCACCTTGTATTCATAGATTTTCCCTTTGCTAACCAATTTGTATTTTGATGGGCCATCAAAGTAACCTTGTACTTCCCATGGAACTCTAGGTATCCATATATATTGTCCATTATATCATGATTACATTCTCTGTAGGCTACCATATGGCTTGAAGAATATCCTACCATGAAACCAGAATGGCCAAAAGATAAGTTTGTAGTTTTCAATGCCACTAAATGTATCTAATGGATCCTCGAAGACAATGTCCTCCATATTAATTCTTTAGCCAGTAATTTTAGCTATTAATACTAGTATGGAATCACCACATCTGTAAATGTTTCTCATTATTCTAATATGTGTCTAGGTAGTGTACTAATAAGACCAAAATCAATTGCTTAGTTCCCACTATGGAGGAGGGCGGAGTTTTCTTTTGTCCCTTGCAAACACCATGAAGCACAAAGTTTGTATTAGGCACATAACCAAAACTACTCATCTGCATGGAAATTCCTCTAACTTGGCATGGATCTTGTCAGTCTCTGCATGAGACCTATCATTTGTGACAAACAAATGTACTCTAAATTTTACATGGGTTCAACTGTATCTAAATTGTTAGCAACATTTTTGGCTTTCATTATTTTGCATTTCATGATATTGTATTTTTCTCAGACATAACCTCAAACAATTTGTGTGCACTCCAATACTTCCACAAATGGCATATTATTTGACAAGGGAATTTCCAATCAACACATCTAAACCAATTCCAACTTGTACTTTGTAGAAACTCTATAGCTTCAAGCTGATTGAGGTTAACTAGATACATGTGCAAGGGACAAATCCATTTTGCATACTGATGAGAATGACACAAGTTGAAAGTTCAGTTAAACTTGATTCAAATTCTAGTGTAATTTTTGCACTACAGTAGTTTGTATATTTATGAAAGAAATGATGCATTTGTCTAAAGGGCCAACAAGTATTGCTTAAACAAAGGTGGATGGTACTTTATGTTGAATGCTTACAAAGACAAGAAGGAGCATGATTTGTAAAATGATCATAGAAGTTGGATCAATGAGGTCAGAATGGTTCCACTTAACTGAGAAAAACCTTGAAATGCATTGCGAACTCAAATTCATCAAAATGTAGGGTGTTGCAAAGTATAAGGGATTGTAAGGAAGCTAGGAGGTTGTCAAGGATGGTATGGTACATCTCTAGAACTCTACAAAATAAGTTGTAGACCCCAAAGTGACTTGGAAAACCTACTTTAGTGAATTTGTCACTTGTCATATCTAGTGAAAGCATCAAATGGCATGGAAAATTTGTCACTACCATGGTGAATTTTCATTACTACAATGAATGTATAAACACCTCTTTTGTAAAACCAACAGAAGCGTCACAATTTAAGTCCAATTTGTGGAATACAAAGGGTTTTAGCTATTGATCTTGTTTTTTGGATATTTATTCATCCATTTTTGAGGTTGGGGAGGCTATAGGAAAGGAAATTGAATTCATTTAAAAAGAAGAAATGCCCATTTTTATGTGATTTTAGTGAAATAAAGTGAGTGTAATGTTTTGAAGCTACAAAGAAGGTTGCAAGTGTTTGATTCAAAAATTGGATCTAGCTTTTGTACTTCATGGTAGAAATTTTTTAATATTCTTACATATTTGGATTCCTCTTGAAAAATTATGCAAGTTCAAAAAATTGCATGTTTCTTTTGTCCCTTGCAAACACCATGAAGCACAAAGTTTGTATTGGGCACATAACCAAAACTACTCATCTGCATGGAAATTCCTCTAACTTGGCATAGATCTTGTTAGTCTTTGCATGAGACCTATCATTTGTGACAAACAAATGTACTTTAAATTTTACATGGCTTCAGTTGTATCTAAATCTTTAGCAAAATTTTTGGCTTTCATTATTTTACATTTCATGAGATTGTATTTTGCTCAGACATAACCTCAAACAATTTGTGTGCATTTCAATACTACCACAATGGCATATTATTTTCTAATCAACACATCCAAACCAATTCTAACTTGTACTAGTAAATCTGGCCTTTGTAGACACTCTATAGCTTCAAGCTAATTGAGGTTAACTAGATACATGTGCAATGAACAATTCCATTTTGCATATTGATGAGAATGACACAAGTTGAAAGTTTAATTAAACAAAAATTTGATTCAAGTTATAGTGTAGTTTTTGCACTAAAATAGCTCGTATATGTATGAAAGAAATGATGCATTTTTGTAAAGGGCCAACAAGTATTGCTTAAACAAAGGTGGATAGTACTTTATGTGAATGTTTACAAAGACAAGAAGGAGCATGATTTGTAAAATGATCATAGAAGTTGGATCAACAAGGTCAAGATGGTTCCACTCGGCTAAGAAAAACCTTGACATGCATTAGGAATTCGAATTCATCAGAATGTATGGTATTGCCAAGTATAAGGGATTATAAGGAATCTAGGAGGTTGTCAAGGATGGTATGGTACATCTCTAAGAGTCTACAAAATAAGTTGTAGACCCCAAAGTGACTTGGAAAACCTACATTAGTGAATTTGTCACTTGTCATATGCAGTGAAATCATCAAATGGCATGGAAAATTTGTTACTACCATGGCAAATTCATTAATACAATGAATGTATAAACACCTCTTTTGCAAAACCAGTGGAAGCGTCGCATTTTAGACAATTTGTGGAATACAAAGGGTTTTAGATCTTGCTTTTTGGATATTTATTCTTCCATTTTTGAGGTTGGGTAGGCCATAAAAAGGAAATTGAATTCATTTAAAAAAGAAGAAATGCCCATTTTTATGTGATTTTAGTGAAATAAACTGAGTACAAGGTTTTGAAGCTACAAAGAAGGTTGCAAGTGTTTGATCCAAAAATTAGATCTAGCTTTTTTACTTCATGGTAGAAAAACTTTAATATTGTAAAAACCACCACATCTATACAATAAAATAAAGCATAAAAAGAGTAAAATTAAAATTTTTACTCAAATATAATTTTATTCCATACAATATTCCAAACATGAATATTACAATAAGATAGAGAACATAGCTTAATAAATCATAGGACTATGTCCTTTACCTCATCTCACAACATATGAGTCACACCATACAATGTCATCGATACTAAACCTGGTGGAGAGAGAGCATCATTGAGGCAATTAACCGCCCAACCACAAGGCTTATGCCTCCTTGGTCTTACTCCTGAAGTGGAGAAGCTCTCTTTGCGAGGGGTCTAGCAAACTGAAGACAACATACGTGAAGGAATCCAGTGCAACATGATATCTCTAACATTTTACAAATAGTAATCTATTGCAAATGAACATATATCATGATATGACAAAGAGTGAAAATAAATCAAACCAGTACAAATATTTAATTTGATTTTAAAAATTTTGGCCAAAGCATCTTTTTAAGTTGATGACAACTAGATAGGTTAGAGAACATAACCTACCCTTCTCTATAACCCCATATTCCACACCCATCCATGCTCTTTCTCTAGCTCTACTTACAGAAATAATAGAAGTAGAGAAACAACATACAACTGCAACCAATCATGCAACATCCAAAAGATGCATTCAAAAGAGTTCATTAATTCATTCATAAGTAGAAGACAAATCTCAATAGACAACTTCATAGTATTCAATTAGCAATATAAATCCAATCACTTCCTTCTAAGGTCTATTCAAATAATTAGACATCATCCTTGATCACTAACTCAATTTCATAATTACACTCCAAACTACAGAAATACAATAGTCATATCTTCCACATCGGGTCTCATAAGATTTCATATAAAAATAGACAAGAGAAGGTCTAACTTACACTTAGCAAATGTTTCAAGAATATAGGTAAATTTCCTTATTCAGTACTTATACTTTTGATGCAAGGATATTGACGACTCTCTAACAAAATATATTCTCCATACATAAGATGAGTTTATTTCTAGTTGTGAGAAAAATATACTACTCTTTATCAATTCCATGCTCATGTGAAAGTAGAAATGTACAAAAGACAATATACAAGTCATTCTAAAATTTATTCCACTAACTATTCATCCTCTTCTAAGATACTAAGCACAAGTTATCATTGACACATTGTCAGAAAGCCAAAAACATAATTTTCTATACAAGGGTTGAGATAATTATCAATATGTCTTTAACTAAAAGGTATGGCTTCCTACCTTATCAGAGGTTAAGAGGTTTCTATTACATCTTTATATAGTAAAAAATATTTCAATATCTAACCTAAATTAGTTACTTAAGTATGCATAAACAAAGATCTTTAAACAAAGATCTTTAACCATATTATAACCTTTCTATGATAAGTCTCTACCTTTAAATCCCGACTCAAACATAAATGAAGGAACTAAACCATATTGCTAATTTTCATTTCCTAAGATAATGGAAAAACATTCAAATAGGTTCTCACTTCCTATAAAAACTATCATTCTTTCCTTTATCACAATATAAAAGAAAATCACATTATAATCCCACATTTTAATCATCCATTAGTTAACACTCCATTAAGCTAAACTACAACTCCTTGTTGCAAATATGTGCCTAATCGGTGTTGTCATTGATGTCAACATATCCTTGATGCCATTAGTGTCAACTGTATCCTATTTTGTTGCCTATTTAGAAGACTGGAATGTTGAGGATATTGAGAAAATTAATAAAGATCAATGTATGCGGACCATATGGCTGAGTAGAGGATTGTCTAAAGAAGCTCCAGTTAAGATTTGAAAGGTTCGTATGAAGATTTGAAGAAGCTAAGGCCATCTGAGTAGAATTGGTTTTGTAGTAGAGACAGAGTAACAGGAAAGAGGTCCGGATTATTTTGAAAATGTAAAATGATGATCTGTAGATCTAGAGGCATGTTTGGGAAGTCAGGTGTATCATCAACTCAAGTGGTTCGTGGTTTGGAGGTCCGCAAGTAATTTTTCTAGTGTGATAGTCATGTCAAATAGTGTTCTTGAGGTTCCAGATGAAGATGCAAGCGATTCTGATGATTTGGAGGAGTGTGGATGTTTTTGTTGAATTCAATGTGCTTGTCAAGGTCTCTGGATCATGTGACTACTATGTTGGAGGTCTGCATTGAAGTTTGAGCTTGTTGATGAAGATTTCCTTCTTGGTGTTGTTGTTCTTCCTAGTCTTGGCCGACTGGATGATTCAAGCGTGTTGCAGATGATCTAAGAGCAATTCTCTGGAGTGTGGCATGTTGTTGAAGATAGATTCAAGTCTTAGATATGTTTGGCCGATAGCATAGTGATTTGAGTTAAGTCAAGCCGACCTTGATGTTTATTCAAAAGTTGATAAAGCATATAAAGGTGTATAGTTGAGGTGTGGAAAATCATCCTTGTGTGAAAATAATATAATCCGAAGAAAGGATCAAAGGCAAAGTAGAGCAGAGGAGAAGCAGACGAACAAGAGTTGTTTTGGATGAAGAGTTAGAGAAGAAGTATTTGGGGCAGAGCAAAAGTTTTGTGAGCATTCAATGAAACTAAACTAGGCATGAAGAAGATGCTATTCATTAGTTAATTCTTTCTGTGTTATACATAAATTCTGTAGGTAGTGAGCCTCTTTTGAGCAGTGAGCTCTGGACAGTGAGCCCAAAGGCATGTGCCTTCTCTTTTCTTCTAAGTACTTTTAACAGGGTACAAATCTTGTGGGTTAACCCCCACCGTGGCTTTCCCTTAACTGGGTTTCCACTTTAAAATCTTGGTGTCAAGTATGTTAATTGTGTTTCTGCTCATGAGTTATTATTTCATGCTTTAATGTTTACATCATTAATCTGTTTGTAAGTTGAGGAAGAAGATTAAAATGAAGGAAAGATTAATTTTGTGGGACAATTGATTCACCACCCCCCCTCTCAGTTGTCTGGCCTAATTCCAACAATTGGTATCAGAGCTAGATCCTCTAAAAGAAGCTTGACCACTTGAGGAGATCCAAGATGTTGTCTTATAAGAAGGAAAGTTTAAGATTTGATGGAACTAATTACTCCCTTTGGAAGGGATGCATGCAGTGTCATTTGGAATGTATGGGTGATGCCTTTTGGTCGATAACAAAGAATAAGTATAAGATTTCAAAGAATGGCCCTACTACTCTAGACGAACTCAAGGAAGCTGAAAGCAATATTCTAGCCAAAGAAGCATTATTGAGTGCCCTGACTGATATAGAATTGGCAAATGTCTTGGATTTGAAATTTGCCCATGTAATTTGTATGAAGGTGACAAATATGTCAAATGTGCCAAGCTAAAGAGCCTGAAGGGTAAATATGAAAGATTGGTAATGAGTGAAGATGAAAACATTACTTCCTACATGCAAAAAGTGAATGAACTGGTGACCGGTATCAGAAATGCTGGTGGAGTATTAGAAGAATCAGAGATTATTGCCAAAGTGCTCAGATCCTTACCTGTAACATACAAGCATAAAGCTGCTGCCATTGAAGAGATCAGGACAGTGACCACTGTTACAAGGGATCAGTTAGTTGGTAAGCTCTCAACATTTGAAATGAGTGAGTTTGGTGATTCTCTTCCTATGTCTGAATCTGCATTTAAGGCTAGTGTATATGGAAAACAAAGATATGATCTGGGTGAAAGCTCTTTAGCAAGATCAAACAAATTTGCTAAGGTAAGGAAGGATCTTGAAGATGATGAAATTAAGTCTATAGAACTTGAAGCTCTTATTGCCAAAAGAATGCCAAGAGGATCTAGTAAGTATGAAGGAAAGTTGCCATTCAAATGTTTTGCTTGTAATAAGATTGGTCATTTTGCCTCAAGATGTCCGAAGAAATTTTCAAAGCCAAACCCTAACAGATATAAAGGTCAGAAGAAATGTTACTATGTCCAAGAAGCTAGAGAGGAAGGAATCACAGATGATGAATTTGATCATGGAGGTACCAATGAAGATGATTGGGTGTTCATTGCTATCAAAGAAGAAGATCCAGTGTCTACTAAATCTACTAGCTGTGCAAATGTGGAAAGTGCCTTGGCTGCTCAGGTTGTTGAAAAGGATGAATGGGTGATTGATAGTGGATGTTCTCATCATATGACTTGTGATAAAAGTAAGTTTATAAGCTTTGAAAAATATGAAGGTGGAATTGTGAAATTTGGAGACAACTCAGCTGGTAGAATCCATCTCTTTTGATGGTAAGAATAACACCAATGATGTTCTGTATGTGGAAGGACTGAAGCATAATCTTCTCAGTGTTGGATAATTGGTTGACAAGGGTTATGATCTCCGATTCAAGGATGGTAAATGCAGAATCGTGGAAAGCTTCAGAATTGAAATTGCATCTGGTACTCAAGCTAGAGGTAACATCTTTCATTTAAGTAGTTCTGGTAAAAGTTGTTTGATTGCTCAGATAGATCAAAGTTGGTTGTGGCATAGGAGAATGTGTCATGTGAATTTTGATAACATTGTTAAGATAAGTTCTACTCAGGCTGTGAGAGATCTTCCAAGACTTGTAAAACCTGATAGCATGTGTGGAGAATGTCAATTAGGTAAACAGAACAAAACTTCATTCAAAAGTAAAGAACAATTTTCAAGTGGGCGATTGGAACTTGTGCATATTGATCTATGTGGTCCTGCTAGAATTAGGAGTGTGCAAGGAGACAGATATTTTATGTTGCTAATTGATGATTACTCCCGGATGATGTGGGTAACTTTCTTAAAAGAAAAATCAGAAGCTCTTGACAAATTCAAGGTGTTCAAAGTTATGGTGGAAAATGAGATTGGTGTGAAGATAAAGTGTCCGAGATCCAACAGAGGTGGAGAGTTTACCTTCGATGAGTTTGATACATTTCATGAAAAGCATGGAATAAAAAGATAGTTATCTGCTCCTAGGACTCCTTAGCAAAATGGAGTTGTGGAAAGAAAGAACCGGACCATTCAAGAAGCTGCGAGGACCATGATGATGGAAACAAATGTTCCACAAGTTTATCGGAGAGAAGCTATGAGTACTGCTGTCTACACTCTTAACCGGGTGCAAATCAAAGGCAATTCTAGTAAGACCCCTTATGAACTCTGGTTTGGTCATCCTCCTACTGTGAGATATTTTAGAGTTTTTGGTAGTAAATGCTATATCAAAAGAGATGAGGATCTAGGCAAGTTTGAAGCAAGAAGTGATGAAGGAATTTTTCTGGCTTACTCTACTCAAAGCAAAGCATACCAGTGCTTTAACAAGAGGTTGAAAAAGATTGTTGAAAGTGCTAATGTCAAAGTTGATGAGAGAAAAGAAGGACATTCTAGGTCTTGCGGATATGATTCAGATGATCAAGATAAAAATCCAAGTCAAGAAAGGCAAGTGCAAACTCATATTCAGATCCAGATTGACCCAGAAAATCTAGTGACTCAAGAGGATAATGCAAAAGTTGAGGAACAAAGTCAATAATTAGAAGTTCAAGCAAATCCCAAAACTCCCAGGTATGTAAGGATGAATCATCTTGAAAATCAGATCATAGGAGATAGAAATAAAGGTGTTCAAACTAGGAGAAGAATTGCTGAAGATCAAGAAGAGATTTGTTTGATTTCAAATATTGAACCAAAATTAGTAAGTGAAGCCGACAATGATGAAAACTGGGTAAAAGCAATGGAAGAAGAATTAATGCAAATTGAAAAGAATCACACTTGGGATCTTGTTTCTAAGCCTGAGGACAAAAATGTGATTGGAACTAAATGGGTCTTCTGGAACAAACTAAATGAAGATGGTGAAGTTGTAAGAAACAAAGCAAGGTTGGTATGCAAAGGATATTCTCAAGTGGAAGGAATTGATTTTGAAGAAACTTTTGCTCCGGTGGAAAGAATATAGGCAGTCAGATTATTTCTTGCATTTGCTGCTTATAAAGATTTCAAGGTCTATCAGATGGATGTCAAGTCAGTATTCTTAAATGAAGAATTAGAAGAAGTCTACATTGAGCAAATGTAAGGATTTTAGTTGTCTGATCAGAAAGATATGGTTTGCAGATTGAGGAAAGCATTATATGGACTCAAACAAGCCCCAAGAGCCTGGTATGCAAGATTAGATAAGTATCTGCTAAAGCTAGGATATAACAAAGGCACTGCTAACAGTAATCTTTACTTCAAGATTAATCATGAGAATATTCTGATTGTTGAGGTATTTGTTGATGATATCATTTTTGGTGGAAATGAGAGCATGTGCAAAACATTTGCTGATCAGATGCAAAGTGAATTTGCGATGTGGATGTTTGGTGAGATGAATTTCTTCTTAGGTCTGTAAATCACTCAGTCAGATAAAGGTATCTTCATATCTCAGTCTAACTATGTGAGAGAATTGCTGAAGAAGTTTGAAATGGAAGATTCAAAGCCAGTAGGTACACCTATGGTAACTAAATGTAAGTTGAGTAAAGATGATGACTCCCCTAAGACAAATCAGAAAAGGTATAGATCAATGATTGGAGGACTGCTCTATCTGACTCAGACCAGATCTGATATCATGAATGCAGTTGGGCTTGTTGCTAGATTTCAAGCTGATCCTAAAGAATCCCATGTTGTAGCAGTGAAAAGAATCTTCAGATATCTCAAAGGAACACTTGATTATGGCTTGTGGTATCCAAAAGACAATGACTTCACTCTTCATGCATATACAGATGCTGATTGGGCAGGAGATGTGGATGATAGGAAAACTACTAGTGGTGGTGCATTTTTCTTGGGAAGGAGATTGGTTTCTTGGATGAGCAAAAAGCAAGAGGCAATAACTCTGTCTACTACAGAGGCAGAGTATATAGCAATAGCAGGAAATTGTACTCAAGTCTTGTGGATGAAGCAAATGCTAAAGTATATCAGAATTGTGTTTGAAGAGCCTGTTACAATTTTCTGTGATAATTCAAGTGCAATAAACATCTCAAAGAATTCGGTGTTGCATTCAAAGATAAAGCACATATCCATCAAGTTTCATTTCTTGAGAGAGAAGGTAAATGAGAATGAAGTCAAGCTGGAGTTTGTGTCTTCAAAGGATTAGATTGCAAATATATTCACTAAGCCTCTTCCCAAGGATACTTTTGAGTATCTTAGAGAGAAGTTAGGGGTTATTGCCCCTCCTGATCAGAACTAAGATGCACTAGGGTGCATCAGTCCGGTGGAATTCACAGTCGCATCTTGTGATCCGGATTGATGCTAAGGAAATACTACTCAGGGGGAGTAGTCAGTATGTACTTTTGAGATCAGTCACAAACAAAAAGGGGGAGGAAAGTATTGCAAATATGTGCCCTTTGCCATTGATGTCAAAGGGGGAGAGAAATCATGTGAAAAACTAGTTGTTGATGAAAGGAGGAGCAGTGAAGAAAGTACTTGCAAAAGTGATAAGAGAAAGGGGGAGAAGTTCTTGTCTTGATGGTTGAATCAGTTTTTCACATTATATGTTGCCATCAATGACAAAGGGGGAGATTGTTGCAAATATGTGCCTAATTGGTGTTGTCATTGATGTCAACATATCCTTGTTTCCATTAGTGTCAATTGTATCCTATTTTGTTGCCTGTTTAGAAGACTGGGATGTTGAGGATATTGATAAAATTAATAAAGATCGATGTATGCAGACCATATGGCTGAGTAGAGGATTGTCTGAAGAAGCTCTAGTTAAGATTTGAAAGGTTCGCATGAAGATTTGAAGAAGCTAAGGCCATCTGAGTAGAACCAGTTTTGCAGTAGAGACAAAGTGACAGGAAAGAGGTCCAAATTGTTCTAGAAATGTAAAATGATGATCTGTGGATCTAGAGGCATGTTTGGGAAGTCAATGTGTATCATCAACTCAAGTGGTTCGTGGTATGGAGGTCCGCAAGCAATCTTTCTAGTGTGACAGTCATGGCAGATAGTGTTATTGAGGTTCTGGAATAAGATGCAAGTGATTCTGATGATTTAGAGGAGTTCAGATGTTTTTGTTGAATTCAATGTGCTTGTGGAGGTCTCTGGATCGTGTGACTGCTATGTTGGAGGTCCGCATTGAAGTTTAAGCTTGTTGATGAAGATTTCCTTCTTGGTGTTGCTGTTCTTCCCAGTCTTGGCCGATCGGATGTTTCAAGCGTGTTGCGGATGATCTAAGAGAAATTCTATGGAGTGTGGCGTGTTGTTGAAGATAGATTCAAGTCTCAGATATGTTTGGCTGACATCATAGTGATCTGAGTTAAGTCAAGCTGACATTGATGTTTATTCCAAGGTTGATAAATCATATAAAGGTGTGTAGTTGAGGTGTGGAAAATAATCCTTGTGCAAAAATAATATAATCCGAAGAAAGGATCAAAGGCAGAGAAGAGCAGAGGAGAAGCATAAGAACAAGAGCTATTTTGGATGAAGAGTTAGAGAAGAAGTATTTGGGGCAGAGTAGAAGTTTTGTGAGCATTCAATGAAACTAAACCAGGCATGAAGAAGATGCTATTCATCAGTTAATTCTTTCTGTGTTATACATAAATTCTATAGGTAGTGACCCTCTTTTGAGCAGTGAGCTCTTTGTAGTGAGCTCGAAGGCACGTGCCTTCTCTTTTCTTCTAAGTACTTTTAACAGGGTACAAATCTTGTGGGTTAACTCCCACAGTGGTTTTCCCTTAACCGGGTTTCCATGTTAAAATCTTGGTGTCAAGTGTGTTAATTGTGTTTCTGCTCATGAGTTATTATTTCATGCTTTAATGTTTACATCATTAATCTGTTTGTAAGTTGAGGAAGAAGATTAAAAGGAAGGAAAGATTAATTTTGTGGGACAACTGATTCACCCCCCTCTCAGTTGTCTGGCCTAATTCCAACACTCCTAAGTATTAAATATCGAGCCTTAATATAAGTATACTCTTAAACCATAGAATCTAATTCATTCACATTTTAATTTTATTTAAAATAATATAGGTACAATGAAGGCAATAACGTTAAGAAGGATGACTTACATTTTGAACATTAAAAGGCACAATAAATGTCTAAAAGATGATAATGAATGGAATACAATAGATTTGATGAAAATACTTAAGTCTTCAAACTTGTTTCTCTATGAAGGCACAACCAATGGCGGAAGGTAGAAAAGAAAATGAACAAAACAAAGCATAGAAGATCCATGCAAAGTTGGAGAATTTGGCTTGGAAGTTGAAGACAACAGTGTATTATTTGGATTCAAGATATTTACTTAATGCTATGGATGAATAGGAAAAAGAACTATATCTCTGCCACCAATGCAAAAATTTGGTAATTCCAGTTGCTTGCTCAAAGGTTGATTTATGCCTCCTGATGCAGATCGTTCCCTCCTTTCTGTGCTTCCTTCTCACCTTCTGACATTGAATGATGATGATTACTGACTGTGCATTTTTCCTTTTTATAAAAAATCCCCTCTCTAATAATGACATTCATGTTTTTAGGTCCCCTTTTTATTGATTAAACCTTAGTTATCTACAAGTTTGCAAGCACTTGGCGTTGAAATACCACCGGTTCTCCTTTGCAATATTAAACGCCCTTTCTTATTTTGCCACTCTCCCATTTTGCATGTGGCATTAGATTATTTTTATATTTTTAGATCTCTATTTATAATATATTATTATTAATATCATATTTTTATCTTTAATAATTCATGATTATTTTAAGTCTAACCAAGATATTGATTTCAACAATAATATATTAGATATATAGGAAAACACTTTTATTAAATATATTTAACTAATATCATATTTTACTATCCTATTAATTATAAGTCGAATGAATGAAATAAATACACGGTTAACAATGTAATTCAAATAAACATTCTGTAGCAATGAAGACACATATTTATCTAATCACTAAACCTCAATCACGTTCATTCATTATATAAAAATGCTCAAACAAGACTAGCAATCACATAATGATGCATAGTAAAGCCACTCAAAAATGCAATATGACATGAAACTATGTGAGTGTGTACATGCATCATATTTATCCATCCCATCAGTTCTTGATGGGTGACTAGAACATTTCTAGGTACCTCAACCATGTTCTCATCTTCGACATTCTTCCTGCACTCAGTCGCACTTAGATTTCCATTAATACGTTAGTCCTTATAATCATAGCTGAAGCAAAACAAAATGTACATCCGTAATCATACCAATAATATTCAATTATTAAATCGACTTTCAAAATGATGCATTTATAACATTAACGACAATTACTTTCACATACGTGGAATCACTCATAGTAAAACAATCATATTAAATGTCCAATAATCTAAATTAAAAATAAAGTCCAAAAATGAGATGTGACAATAGAAGAAGGGGATGGAGGAGGAGAGTCCTTAGCCTTTGAATGTGAAATCTACAAAGGGGGAGGTGGAGCCTCATGATCAACCTTACGAGTAGAAGAAGCTAGAGGGAAATCCTTTATGTCATTGTCATCTAAATCTATTGTGGAGGAAGGAAGAATGTGAGACGATGAGTTTGGAGAGCTTTCCTTGAAATGCACACTTCACACAATGAAGAGCTCATGTGTCTCATGATCCAAAATTTTATATCCTTTGACACCATTTGAGGTTCCAAGGCCTGACACTTCTTGGAAGGAATGTATGCCTATGAAGGGGAGTCAAAGAATGAAATGCCACACACCATATTTCCTGCTGCACTAGGCTTCAAAGGGAGTGATTTACTTCAATTCCTTATGTGGAACCCTAATTTGGATGTGAGCAACATAATTGGCAAGTTTGACCCAATATTCAAGTGCAAGGGAATGAGCATGGATCATGCAACCAACCATTTCTTTCAAGTATCTATTTTTCCTCTTTGCAACACCATTATGTTAAGGTGTGTAGGTAAATGAATGCTAAAGATCAATCCCTTCAAGAGTACAAAATTATTCAAAGTGATGGCTCACATATCCTCTACCATTGTTAGTGTGGAGAATCTTGACAAACTTTCCAGATTATTTTTTGCATGAGCCTTGATCTTCTGAAATCTATCAAAGACTTCACCTTTTTGTTGAAGGAAGAAGACCCATGTGTATTTGGAAAAATCATCAATGAATGTGAGAAAGTAACAAGCCTTGCTAAAAGATAAGGATGGAAAGGGACTTGCGAAGTCACTGTGAACTAGCTCAAGAGCTTCTTAAGCCCTCCAAGCCTTCCATTTATTGAACTTGTCCTCAGGATTCTTTTCCAAGGCATAACCTAAATAAACACCATCTAGAAAATTGATTCAAGGAAGACTTGTGACCATTTCCCATGTGCTAAGTTGTTGAAGCTAGTGATAGTTGAGATGACCAAACTGATATGCCATAATTTTCTCACTAAATCTGAATGGGTGAGCAAAGTAGTCGAAAGTGTATTAGGTACAAAATGAGAGAAAGCATAGAGATAAGATTGATGGTTGGCCTTTCCCACAATGATGAGAGCATTATCTTCAATATCCTTGATGACAACAAAATCTAGAGTGAATTTGACCTTCCTACCATTCTAGAGACAAGTGATTTGGTAGACAAAGAGAGGGTTGGCTAAAAAGTTAGGCACATAGAGAACATCCTCAAATGTACTAGTGCCAACATCAACTCTACCTATCTCGATGACATCCACATGAGAATCATCCCCAATGAGAATGTCAGGCATGGAACAAGACTCCAATAAAGAAAACTATTCTCTGTCAAACCCCATATGGTGTGATGCACCTAAGTCAAGAATCCACTGACTAGAAGAATCTACAAAATAGCAATTGTGGTTGCTTTCCTTTACTTAATTTTGAAGAGGATTGTTGTGCAACAAAGGAGGGTAGATTAATGTTGTTCATTTTTAGAAGATATTTTAGTTCATCAATCTACTTCCCATGACATGAATGTTCCTCATGACCAACCTTCTTACAATAGTTGCAAGTTGGCCTTTCCCTCTTCTATGAATTCCCCTTAGATAAAGAGGATTTGGAGTCTGCTTTCGAGCTAGATAAGGATCGTTCTTGATCTTTTTATGGATTCTTCTTGGACCTCTTCTAATTCTTGTCAAATTAACCTGACTCTTTATGTCCCTTTGGCTAACTAGCCAACAAAGCCTGAGACTGAGATGACTTTAGGAGACCCATGGAAAGTAGCTTCCCTTGTTAATGCATCAACATATATGAGAAGTATGAGAATTAAGGCATAGTATATGTTGAGCCCATAATCATGTGAGTGCAAAAGCTATAAACAAAGCTAGAACCACTCAACTTGCTAGACCAAATACTTTCCTCTGCTTTTGGTCATATCTCTTTGCACATGCCAAGACCAGCTTGGGAGACTGTAGGGATACGAGGGATGTAGCAAATTGAACCAATCTTGAACTAGCCATGCACTAAACCTAAAAAGATCTGTCTTCTTTCTTCTACACCCTCTACAGAAACTCTTGAACATCGACATGTCCAAGACCTACATCTCCATTCTTTAGATATGTAATTTCTCTAGCTAGAGGATTCCCTTGCATTTCTATAATGGGCACCAAAACCATCACTTAGAACATACCCCGATCTAGAAATATCCTTTAAATTCATCAGGTTTAGTACATTTTATAATCTTAGAATAATCCAACTTAAAATGCGTCAGAACAAATAGCAAATTCATGATTTTCTTTGTAGGTTATTAGGGATCCCAAGAGTCTGATACCCACCTAAAGGGATAGCACTAAAAAAAGTATCAAGTGCCAAAGATAGAGGTGATCTCAAAATCTATGTCAAAATAGCAAGTAAAAACTCATAACTCTGACCCACCAAGTTATTGGATATTGGGGTGATCTTCAAATTCATGCTCAAAAGGTAGTGAAAAGAATTAAATTTGACACCGCGATCCTAAGGGGATTAGTACACTATATTATTGCAGATCAAGGTCAGGGAGGTCATCAACTCAATGACAAAATATCAACTAAAATTATGATAACTTGATATGTTGATCTTGACAACATAATTTAATACTTTAGTTCATTAGGAATAAAAAATTAGGGGGATCAAAGACATAAATCTCAAAAGGCAACAAAAACTAGACAAGGCCGAACCCACGATCCTGAAAGAATTAGGAACTCAAAGCGTACGGAGATCAGAGATCGGGAACGAACTCAAACTCATACTCCAAAAGCAAAGAAAAATGACGCAGACTAATATGCCAATCCCAAAGGACTTAGCAAATGCCAAGTATTAGGGGTCAAGAATTAGGTCAAACCTATATTGTATGCCAAAAAATAAAGAAATAATAAAAAATAACCAAAACTCTGAAAGGGCAACATGACATCACTGAAAACAACATAGAAAAGTGTGCAAAGACAAAAGTGGATCCAAATGGCTAGGGTTATTTAAAAAAGGAAAAAAACACATAATAGTGAAACCCTAAATAAATAGATTCAAAACCCAAGAGCACGAAAGGGCACAAACACAAATGAAATTTGAGCCTAATGCAAGACCAAATGGGTAGATGAACCAACAAAACACCACTAGATAGAGAGAAGATGTAGAAACCCTACAGGTAGAGAAACGTCGAACAAAAAAATGGTCCAAGCACACCTGGAAACATACAAACACAACTAGCAGATCAAAAACTCTCGCCCCTGAATGCACCAGCGACTTCAATCTCATGCTGTAGAATTTACAACGCGATCAAAATCGCCAAAGCTTCAGGAGAAAAATGCAAAAGTGAAGATATAATAGGGTAAACAATAAAGAAGCCATTTTGCACATTTGTGGGAAAACTACAATAAATGTAGGTACGAGGGTAGGTAGGGCTTAGGTCATATCCCTTCCTCGTTAGGATATCGAAGATGCTTTTATTGTCATGCTAAGATGACAAACTCTCAAAATACGACAAAGCTGATGCACAAGACTGAAAGTAGTGTCCATAGACTTCGAGATATCAGGGGTGTTTCTACTGTCACGCCAAGATGACAAACCCTGATAGGCCAAAAACTCAACCATGCAAATGTACAAAGGAAAACCATTGGGTTTTTGGGGATGATTCTATTATCATGACAGAATGACAAACCCCGAAACCTTGACAGGGTAGGTAATGTGAAAAACTAAGTAAAAAGCACTGAAATCAAAATGTCAAAACCCATTAGAGCAAAGAAAATGGGGTAAAAATATCAAAACAAAGACTAAAACATGCCAAAAGGAAGAAGAAAAGATTCTAAGTAAAGGCAATGAAGCAAAATTGACATTACACCACAAGAAAAGGAGACAAGCAAAGAAGGGAAATGGGGTCCTCACTTGCCCAAAATGGGGCGTGTTGTGTAGGGCACAAGACCCCTTAGGGCACTTGAACTCGTTTATTTTAGAGTTTTAAGAGCTAGCTTGACAACATTGTTTTTAATATAGTGTACAAGTTTATCTAGTTGTTTTGGGTTGGACTTCAAATGCTTAGTTTGAGATATTTAAATTTAAATTTTGTTGCAAAAATCAATTATCTTAAAGGAATGTAGAGAACTAGATGCATTTTCTACACTAGGATTGGTTTATATACATTTGAATTAATCTTAGTAGGATTTCAAAAAGAAGAATTTGAAGTAAGAGGCTAAGAAGAGGATGGAACATTTTTGGTAAATATGTACCTTAGTTGCTAGTTGGATCCCTTAGGCCACTTGAACTCTTTCATTTTAGAGTTTTGATTCTTCTCCACCTCTTTGTTTTCTCTCTTTTCCATTTTTTATGTGGATTTATTTTGATCACCCCATAGGACTGCCTATTCATATAAGTGATTGCCTTGTTTGTGTCATTTGATCCAAACTCAAAAAAATTAATACTAGAGTCACCAATATTTTCTTGATTTTTAGTGTTGGAAGTAATTACCTCATCAATCACTTTTTTTGTTGTGGCCATTTGCATGTACCTATTCATTTTAGAGAAAGTGGCTCCATCATGCTCATTTGTCAAATGAAAATCACATACCAAATTCATAGTATGATTGTTGGAAAGAGACGCCTTAATGGCCAATCACTAAGTTGAAGGTGGTAACTTAGAAATTTTGTTGTTATTATATGGAACAAAATTCCTTCTTAGAATATCCTGATAAAGAGGTTTTTATTGCTGCATATGCAAGATTTATTTCTTGAGTGCAATCACATTGTTAGCTAATTTTTGCAATAATGAATCCATGGAAGTACAAACATTTGTTTATGTTTTCCCTTTTTATAGTTCTTTCTTCCATTTACTAGATATCAATAAAGCATCCTCAATGTCGATGTCTAAGGTCTAAGGAACTTCAAAATATATAACTCTCACTCTTTTCAGATGGAAACTAATGTTTGATGGTTGCAAATTAATAAAAAAAAACATTTTTTATTCTCCAAAGTAGGTCTTTTTGTTGTAGTAATCATTTTTACAAGTTTATTAAATTTGTCTACAAATTCTCTCATTGGGCTCATGTGTTTCTTTCTTCATTTATGTAAGTTGAGCCAAAAGAGAGTGTTCATCTAAGTTAAAACTTTTGAATTTATCTTCAAATTTGCATTTTATATCATCCCAAATTGTGATTGATCCCACTTGTAGATGGTAAAACCATTTTGTAGCAGTGTCAATAAGTGTTTCAATGAATAATCTAACTACAACATCTTCATGTTACACACCAAGGACAATGCATATAGCCATGAAAGAAGATATATGTTCATCTATACTAATTTTACCATCACCCCTAAACTTGGGAATATGTTTCCTAGATCCATATGGAAAATCATTCAACTAATTATTGAGAGCTAAGGGGGCAATTGTAGCACCCCAAGGTACAATAGGGAAAACATGATTCACGAGTTGGGTTTAGGAATATTAATAGTAAGAGGTAGGACAACCTCATGATAACTAATGCTTGAGTTAAAGAAGTAGAATAGTTAAATGTTGATCTATTATCATTTTTGGTAGAGCTAGATGGTAAACATACTAATTGGGGATTTCGACATTTACACTTGGCAAAGATAAGCCAAAGTTAAAAATTTCTTGTAAATCAAAGAATGGATATTGCACAACTTTCTTCTTATCACCTCATGTGTATCTTTTCACATGCAATTTGCAAAATGTTTATTGTTGCCTTGACACTGGTTGAGCATGGTTAAAAATATTTTGGGACTATAGAGGAGGAAGTACTAATATTCTTTCAATGACTATGGGATATCAATTTCTAATAATGTTTCTAATTGCTTCTTTTCTAATATCTTGCCCTATATATTCTTCTTGATTTAACACTTTATCAATGATGTGATACTCTTGATTATTTATGTAGTTATTCCAATCAAGGTTACATAAGGATGTGATAATATCTTCTTGCTTGACTTTCAACCAACTAATGTTAGGTTACAATATAGGTAGACTATTGCATTAAATTGTCATTTGTATATTTTTAAAATGTTTAGATTAAGGACTATCAATATGACCTGATCAAAATCCCCAAAAAATTCACCAAAAAACTATTGGCAAGTGAAGTGGTACTTGTTAATTCACCAACAATTGTTGGGGTGAAAACCCCTCGTCAAGATGGTGAGATTGCCTTAGTGAAAACCAAAACCCTATATCTACTATTGTACACTATACAATTTGCATTTGGGTGTTTTTGAGAGTTTTATAAAAAATATAAATGAAATGCTTTCAAAATGGGAAAATGAAATTAGGAATGTAGGTTTGAAATCAAATAGAAATTAGAGTTTAATTAACCCACAATGAGAAGATGGTTTAAAATGTATAAACAGAACTAATGATTATTTTGTAGATTGTAAAAGAAATAGTTTGAAAATAACTATTGTATCTAACATAAGAAATTCACAATATCAAGCACAAAAAAAACACAAAGTTATAATATGTAGCTTTATAATTTCCAAGATGAAAAAGCTCAAAGTCTTTTACTTTCTTTGTACAATCTTTACAATTTTTTTTGTCAAAGCTCAATAGCATCTGCAACAATATCTTTCCTAAATATACAGGCTAATTTTCATAACTACCAAGTAGTTATGAAACAAAATATTAATATTTCAAATGCAAACATATCTCTTTGAGTCACTTTTGTAATATTAATTTTAAGCATTACAACATAAATAATATATTAAAATATTACTTCCTAGCTCAAATTTGATGTTCATATAGTTGCCAATGTACTCTTATGAAGTTGATTCTTTACTTGAAAAAATTTCTTCAATGGTCATCGTATCTTCTCTTGCCTTTTTATGAACTTGCTATTTATAATCATGTAATGTGTTCAATACTTCTTTGATTGTGCTTTGATCTAGGCCTTCAATGTAGCTAAAATGGAAAATATAAGAGTAATGTGGATTTGAAATTTCATGAGCATCTTTGTATTTTCTATTAAAATGTTTCTCAAATTTTTTGAATAAAAACTTCATTCCCTTGAATTTATCTAAAGAACAAGAATCAAAACTAGGAGGATGAGTTAACCTTTGTTTAACAACCTTGGTAAGATGATCCTTAATGGTGTTGGCAAAATTAATCAATTGATCTTCACAATAGAAATTATCTTATGTTTTCTTAATAAGATCACAAACATCTATCATTAAATCCATACATGAATTATTTGCTCCCCTAAGATTCTTCACTTCTTCCTCTAGAAGATTAATTCGTACGATTCCACTTGTAAAGCATGATCCTCTTGATCAAAGATATCTTCATTTGTGAGCACTTCAAAATCAATTTTTATCATCTCTTTAATTTAAGGGAAGTTGTGTCACTAAATAAATTGGCAATTGTAATGCCCCGTCATGCAACCCTAGAGTGCTAGACTAAAAATGCAAAAGTTACCGAAATAATTTTTTTTTTGAAAGCAAGATAGTGCAAAGTAGTAACCAAACATATCATATTACACTGCATAAACGAAATTACTCTTCTAACAACTCTAGGGCAACATAACTGCATTAATAACAGAAAATAAAACTACAGAAGCAATAACCATTACACTGCTAAAATAGATACAAATAACTTTTACTGAAGCAGAATAGATTAATTACAAAGTCTCAGTACAGGATTGCATGATCACAAGATTATAAGACCGATCATGTCGGTTTACAAAAGAATACATAAGAAGGTATACAACACCACCGAAGGTAGGAAGCAAACTGGAATTGGAACACCTCTGCACCAGACTCGAACTGCATCTCCAAGATGACCAATGGATAGCTCTGCCTCCCAACCATGTGGAACCCTGGGGTCCACCCCTTCGAGCTAGGAGATAACGACGAGGATTCCACTAAGCCAAAGAGACAAACAATAACAGAATGACAATAGACATGAAACAACTAACCATACCAACTACACTGCACAAGCCAAGATATCACTCCAGAGGCACTACCAAGAAACAACAGAACTGCGTAAGGAGAGTGTCATCGCATGGTCCTAGCATGGGTTACCCAGGCTATCTATCACTAGAAGCCGGCCCCCATCTATGGTTACCCTGCAGCCTCTCTCTAGGCACCGGCCCCATAGGGTGACATATGCAGAGCCGATAGGCCCTCTCATGGAGACGAGGAGGTTGACCTTGCCAACCAGGCCTTCTCATCCCATCCTTAGCCTGTGAGAGCACTCAAGGCATGGGTGAGGTCTCTTACTTATCTTGATTAAGTTATTAAGTTTTCCACATGCTTACAACTTCCATGGGGTTACCCAGGCGGCCTCTCACTAGGCACCGGCCCCACCATGAAAGCTACCCCCTTAGCGTTCTCAGGTCAACATACATATTACAACATATAGGTAAGAGTCACCAATTAGATCTGAGCCATAACATATGCCATTCACTAGGCCACAACAAGAGATCCATAATCTCTTCAAAATGAAGCAAAACCATCAAGAACCAAGTACTATATCCAAGAGGCCATTTCCCATTCATTGCAAGACACGAGAATCCAGGGAACCCACTGCCATGACATGCCAAAATTTTGAACCAAAACCAAGGACTACACCTCTGGAGTAAGGTACAAAACAATAAAAGGGTAACCACTATCTGACAAGAACAATGCTTCCACATTGACAACAAGTGGTCATGACATCTCACAAGATCCCTACTTCACAACAAACCATCATAGACCAAGCTCCACCCCAAGGTGACATAATACTCCAATACAAACATAAGATATGACCAAGGAGGCCAATCAATCAAAAGAACTTCAATGTACTCCTAAATTCAATCTAGAAAACTACTTAAAAGAATTAACAACAATAAATAAGAACATTCGGGTTCATGACATTACAATTCTCTCTACAAAAAAATAAAATTCCCTGACTAATCTCCTTAACCATAACCATATTCTACACCATAATAAGTATTCACATGCATGAATTTACCTACCAATTAACGTTTAACAAAACAAATTCTATAGTAACCACTGTAAGCATACCCATAGCACGGAATAATACATTACAACCATGACTATTAAATGAATATTTGACAAGGTAATTAATACTTGATCATCACAATGATGTTACCTCAAATATTATAACAATAACCCAAATTGCTCTAAAATTTCTCTCTATATTTGTATACTAACATAACGTATCAAGGAAGGCCTACCCAACGACATCCTTATTCCCAACCAGTAAATTGCCAAACTAGACCATATTTGAAACAATCTTAACATAACTCAAAAAGGATGATATAAACTGTCGATCTTAACAAAGGTTTTACTCTCATCGGAAAGCAATGATTTAACATATACTATAATCATGAAAAAGGACATGAGTTTAAAACTTTCTTTCAACAACCTTCTAGCTTACAAAAGAGTAATTTTAAACAACTCCAAGTCTAACTTTTCTATCTAATATTTTATTAGCTACCAACAAACTCAAGCTATAATATAATCATATGTTTACCAAGAGCATGAAACCTCGTTAATCTTTTATCCAACTATAATTTCAAGTGAACAACTATAAGTTTATGAATCTATAACTTCACTAAAAGCCTAACTTTCTCATCTAATAATTTTAACCAACGCTGTTACTAATAGTCTTGATGACAAATATATATATAATTTCCTTCAATAAAAAATAAAAAAATAAATAAATAATTTTCATTGATCATTTATTCTGTATAACTCTAGTCTTTAAAACCTAAAAAGAGTACTAGAAAGAAAAGAGTAATTTGATTTACAACGAACTTAAAACAAGGTCTAACATTACATGCCATTATGTTATAACCCAAGAACAATATATTTCAAGAACCTAGCGATTACTAGAATACAAGATATAATGCTACACCTTTCCCTATAAACACAACCATCTTCTTCTAGTTATGATCACCTTAAGACACAACTACTAATACAAAACTATTACCTTTCCCACAAGCAAAACTAACTATCTATCAAATTGAAATTTCAAATGAAACACTACAATATGGGTATATTTCCTATGAATATGAGTTACCAACAAACATACAATTAGTTGTAATTCCTTAACCAACAACTATAATACCAATCAATTATGCTGTTGAATCACTTCTTATTTACCTTCTAATACTATACTTTCTAGACAATGAACACATTTCATAAGGCCAATCACATGCCATACAACCCTCTATGGATTACAAGTATAGATTACCAATGTATCAAACAACAATTACCATTCTAATAAAATGCTTACAAGTATAATTAGTTTCCCATCGATCGCAACTATCACTAATTCTAAAGCAAATATAGCATAATATGCGTTTTACTAGCATAAGTTCTTTCAACATACAGAATCAAGACATTTATATAATACACCTATAGCCTTGATAAGTGTAACCTATACACTATACATTTACTAATCTACTACCTCTATAAGTTATCATCCTAACTACAATCCACCCAACATGGAAATCTTATCATTTCTACTATAAAACTTTCGTCAATCATTTACTACCACAACTCTTTTAAACAACTAAAAGTACCAATATAATTTTGTAAATTGTCAACTAACATAATGCTATGACGAAGATCAAATAATTAAATTTTGAACTTTGGAAGTTATTCCTATATTAGTCACTAATAAAAACACTATGTTACTAGAGTTGGTACAAAAGGGTCTCCAAGATTTTTAACACAAGAATTTCACAAGAAACGGGTAGGGTACTATGTTAGGATAACTTTAACAACCCAAGAGAGATTCATATCCAAAAACATATTCCTCAAGATTAAAATAAAAATATAAAAAGGCTAGATATAATTTTCCAAGACCGATCATATGAATTACAACATGAAGTTTAATTATAAGGATAAGGATTGAACTCATGATGATCCTTAAAGGCAATAAGAATGGAAGCCTTGACAATAAACTACTTAAAAGATGAAACACAAAGCGTAGGTACTGACCGACACACCAGGATCACAACAATTGTTGCCACAAAAAGGATTCTATAAGGAAAGGTATTTTTCCTATACAAAGGAACCTACTAAGACAAGCATTCACGAAACAAGCACTCAAAAGACATACTACGATACCAACCTTAACTATCTAACAACCCCACTATAGGCATCAAGGAATCAAACCTAAAGCATGGTCAATAGGAAACAAATACATCTCCAAACATACCTTCGACAAGCCTAAGTGGATTCCTACTAACTTACCACTCTCAAAACTTAAGACAACACGAGGGTATCTCAAAAGATTCAGGGTTCTCCATAAAAGGTGCCACTCCTTACGTTGCTAGAGAACAAAACTTAAACATATAAATTTCCTTAATAATAAACCGCTTGGAAAGGACGTCTCAAGGCGAAGGTAGTCTCCTATTCATGTGGTCACCATCTTTCGCTGCCACAGAACGAAATTACTAAAGGAACAATTTGAAGAAAGATGATTTCCCATTCGCCAAAGTTGTATTGGCATACCACAATCCACCATCTATAAAATGATAACGAAACATATACAAGCATATGATCTTACCAACGTTTCTTATCCTCTAACATCTTGCCTATTTGCAATTTCTGAAGTATACCACTATAAGTAAAAGACGACCACTTACATAATTCACTAACACCGCATTACAACCTTAATGACTTAGAAAAGATAATGACTATTATAAACATGCAAAAAGAAGCTAATAGATTTCGACCATCTCAAGACCATCTCCAAACGAACACAACACGACATAACAAAACTACTACCAATCGCGTGCATCCTTACAAAGCTAGTTCGATGCATAGATAAACTCCGACCACACCGTACTTCAGCGATAGCAACAACTAAACCACAGTGACTACATGAATATGTAAGTGACCATGCTCTGAGCTACAACGACTGTAGTGAGGGCAAACTGTAAGCTTCATTTGGTTTGGCTTTTGATGACCGTAAACACAGCTATTTTCATGTTTTGTTTGATGCAGGGAAAGGAGAGCCCACACGACATACTCTACGCCATATTCTCTCTTTTATTGAGGGATAATGACATTAAAATGGCCATCCGGTAACCGTTACTAGAGATGGATACAGGAAATGACTGACTTGCTCAATTGCCAGCGAAATAGTTACGAGTAGAAAATAGCTATGGGTTAATAGGTTTTTAAGCATATGATGCCTGCGGAAAGGCCGTCCTTGAGTGATGATATATAAATAACATAGAGGAGTGGTGCGGTTTGTGTATACAGCATTACAACAGTGACTAACTTAATCACTGCTTGCATACCTACCATCCACTATATTTCTATGACTGCAATCTACTATTTCCACCACACGAAGCTAGTCGATACATATTTACAATGCTGTGAAAGCTGACTACCTTCTAACCCACTTCGACCACAACTTCTAACAAAGTAAATCCTCAACACTGGATTCTGACTGCTATGGTTCAATCTACGCGACTACACTAAACTCGCATACCCTTCCTAAACACATGCAAAAACTACAAGGTTAACTGGCCATTCGGCTTAAAACGTGGGCAGGGTCTACTCAGTATCTACGGAGTTTAGAAGGAAACTGCTAAATAAGATCACGCCCCATACAGAAAGTGCAGTCAACTAGCCACAGTGACAATAGAAACTCTGAGAAGAGGAGGATTACCTATTAATAAACTTCTCCACCCTCAAGATAATCATGCAGGAAAACGTTAGGGCTGGGTACTGAAGGAGATTCCACCATGGTTATTCAAATTATGTTTATATATGATGATGGTAATGAGGTAGATGTAGCAGAGATTCGCCTAAGGCAGATCTAGAAGGATAACCAGGAAAAACAATTATTTACAGAGTAAATCTATAAAGATTAAGTGCAAACCCAACGCCATTAGTTGGCAGAAGAAGACAAAAGGTTTAAGATGAAAGAAATACTCGCCTAGAAGGAGATATCAAAGAAACAAGGAGCCTAAATCTCATTCACAGGTAAGAATTATATGGCATCCTTCAAAGGTAAAACAAAATTTGCAATAAGGTTGCATTTAGGTTGCAGTCAATTTCAGAATCAACAAAAAGGGCTTTGATACAATTACCTAAAAGTAATCAATTGTACTATGCAGAATTGGTGTTTGCAAGGGACACTAAACTTCTTTACAAGGTATTGCATTCAACACAAGGTTCCAAGGAAAACAAGTGTAAAGGTCTTCTGAGGAATGGTGGAGCATTTAACTAGCCTCATAAACAATCAACTTAGTCAAGTTGTCACTGAAAAAGAGCAGAAGCAATATGTTGGGAGAGAGGGACACAATGATGTGCAATTAGGATACACTTTCTTACTGGGTAATCCACTTCTGTCTGAGAGATAAATATGCAAGAATGACAGGGCAGGATTACAGATGATGGGCACAAGATTTTAGTAGGATTAAGACCAGAGCTAATCCAAAAGGAAACATATTGGAGGGAACTACAGAGATAGGAGCAACTTTCGACCACACAGGGCACCCAAAGACAATTAAATTCCAAGTTAAATGCAAATTCACACACTGGACATGCTAGTTCCACACACAGAACATGCTGCAATCAAATTTAACTTACAAGCTACCACAATTGTAAATTTCACAGAGAGACAAATCACATACCTGAAAATTTCAGTCCCACCTCAAAATTTCCCCAACTCCTGCAACCAATTTCCCTATTCTTCCTCTTCCCAATAAGGATTCAACTCCTCCAATAAATGCCAAAGACATGCCTCTCTTCCCAACATCCCACTTTCTCAAAACAAGGATTCAACTCCTCGAATAAATGTAGAAGACATGCCTCTCTCTCTTCCCAACAACCCACTCTCTCATGAGATTAAAAAATTTACCATATCAAGAAATTCCCAAACCCTCCAATTTTGAAATTGACAACACATAGCTTAATTTTGCATATCCCCAAAATATTCTCTACCAAATAACCACTAAATACTCGTAACTCCAATTATGACAAAAATATTCTTGGAAGCAGATAATTTAATTCTAGACTATTATAAAATTAGCCAAGGTATCAATCCCAGTTCTAAGACAAACAAATATTATGCAATAATCATATTAGGAGCATTATTAATTAATAATAAATCACTAAAGTATTTTTCCAACCACACATAAGCCTAATGACAGAACTCGACTACACACCTCAACATGAGATTACCAAACATAAAAGGCATGGACCGAGAGACACAACACGACTCGAGACCACAACAGAAGACAACGACCGACCTAATGGAACAAACCTCGTGTTATCTCCCATTACTAATATCCATTGGTGAAAGAACCCGCTCAAACCTGCTATATCAGGTGGAGTCGAGGTTCGGTACTTGCAGCCTGCACCCAAACAACTGATTAAATATGATCAAGTACGTATATGTCAACACACAGAGAGTCAGAGAATCGCGGTGCAATAGGGTACTCGAAATGAGTAATGCTACACCGTCCCTGCTCTTGGATAAGATTATAATCATAACATTTGAAAACAGATATCTACGAATCTAATAAAACATGTAAATAATAATCCATTACTAAACTTATTCAACACATAATAACTAAAGTACTCATAATGTCATCATAACTCATAACAGATGTCTAAATATAGCAGTCAAACATCGTTCATTAGATAAACATAGATCATAACCTACAATTCAACTGTCTCAAAATTGAATCAATGAAATGAACGATTAACAACTGTCTCTGACTGACAGAGAGCAATGCAGAACTACCACCATCACAAGCTAACCATGAGGGGGCACTACAGCAATCCTTCAAATTTTTCTATTAACCCTTTCAATAAATTAAAATCTTCAACGGCCCTACTATGTACAACCATCACATCATTAATAATCTTTGACCTTGTGCTATTAGATCATCTATCAGTTGCTTCAGTTACACACTTCATTTCTCTTCAATGGTAGAAGCATCTTCATTAGATATTGTAATACGCAAGTCAATTGACATAGATGAAGACTAGAGTGGCCCAACTAAGTGCTTTACGTAAGAGTTCAGTTGTTGAACTTGCTCTTTTAGCTAGTGCTTAGTCTTGCAATCTTTGTCCATTTTCTAGATAATGGTAGTTACAACTGATTATATATTTTCAATTTTAAAGTTTGCCTTGTTTGCTTACTTTGTGGAGTAGATTCTTCACCTTTTGTGAAACTTTGATTCCATCTCTTTTATTCACATTCCTAGAGAGTGGAATGTTGTTGTTGATTGTTTGGCTAAATGGGCCTCTGATGTTGATCGCAACTAGAATGTAGAAGAATGGGGGTCCTTGTCTTCTACTCATTCTTCACAGTTTCTAAAGCTCCTTCAAAAAGATTTGGTTTGATAGTTTTGACCTATTTTCCCTTCATATTATGTACTTTGATGGTTTTGTGGTTTCCTTTGATTCTTGAAAGTAATAAGATTTTAAAAAACCTCCTTGAATTTTTATCCTACAAACTCTATAAACTCTACTCAGAGTTTGTTACTATTTGAAAATCTTTTGTAATTTTTTCACGTTGGACTGGATGCAATCGAATCAATCTGACGTCAAGTTTGTATTAATCCCAAGAAAATTCCCATTTCGTTAGGACAAAAATCGTTGCTTCGTTCTGATATTTTCAACCACAAGGGATTTTGTCTTCCTACAATGTAGCTAGTGTCGTGCTTTACATGTCAAACTTGCCCCCTCATAGACTTTTTTTTGGTATTGAACAATAGTTTTAAGAAAGCCTGCAATTCTTTTCCTTGTCTAAAGGTCTGAGTCATGAAATGCGTGTTTGCTCCTTAATTCCCCTCCAATGATCTTCATAAATTCGCTACAGCACATAAAATATTTGGAGCAAGCAACATCATAAAGCTCCTTCAGGTTTCCTATTCAATCTTATTCCCATTCTCAACTCTCTACATTATACATAAGCAGGTTCTATTTTGATTTCGTTTTGAAAATCTATTCCCTTCTATTTGTTTCCACATGTACAAGAAAATAAGAAGCTGGTGAAGCAAAGGTTTGTGATGTTTCTTGAGCCCATTTCTATATTTCAAAATCCACAATCTTAGCTTTCCTAAATTAATCATGTAACATTATCACCTAGAGTTGTTTTCACATATTTCAAGGTGCATGTTCTACTTTGAGAATTTGCAGATAGTTTAACAATAAAAATATGTAATATGAATGCACTAGTGGGTAGAGGTAGCATCCCAATTGTAGAAACATATTGTTTTAATGGGTGAGTGTGAGTTAAATGAAAGGAAATACAGGGGCGGAAACAACATCCAAAACTAGTCTTATGAGGAGAGGGTCGCAGTTAATTTTTTCAAATCTTTCAACCATTACACTTTAAAAGGATTCACATATATTTAGTTAATTAAAATTTAAAATCAAGAAATATTAACAAAGTGATTTTTACGTGGGGAAAACCTTTTCAAGTAAAAAACCCCACACTCTAAACACACAATTCAATTATATTATTGTAAACTTCTTATGGTTACAATATAACTCTTAGAACAAGTGTTTCTTCAGGAGTCTTCACTACTACAGAATTTGGAAACAAACTGCAGCGTTTCGACTCTTCGGAATTGCTTCAACTTATAATACAACTTCTTTGAAAACACTCCAATACATATAATGGAAGAGCTGCAAAAGCAATTCGCCCTCAAAAAGTTGGCTTAGCTTTCTCCACCAACTCCTCTCAAAAGCATACAAAGCATCCGCTTTCAAATCTGTTTTAAATCTAGAAAAACATATCCTATCTTTCCTAAACGTCTACTTTCCAAAAAAATATTTTCCAACTTGAAAATCTTTTCCAAATCAAATTACCAAAAATAAATATTTTCCAACTTGAAATTTTTTTCCAAATCAAATTTCCAAAAATGAATATTTTCCAACTTGAAAATCTTTTCCAAATCAAATTTCCAAAAAACAAAGCATATCCTCTTCATGGGCACTCCAAAGAGATAAGGATAAGATTTGTCATAAACGGTAACTACCTCCAATAGAAACCTGCTAAACAAAACCCAAGGTCAACCGAGGTGACACTCCTTATTTTTCTCAGCAAAAAGCAAAAAACATAAAACAACTTTTTTCGGAATAATTTAAAAACACTATTTCCAAAAAAGCAAAAAACTGTTTTTTCACCTCTAAAAAATAAAAAACACCATAGAGGACTCCAAAACACCTTAATCCCAACATTAAAAAGTTTAATAAAGTTTAGTGTTGTACAATCAGAATCTCCAAAGATCATAGAGCAGATGCAGTAACAAGCATGGTTTATGAAGCAAGTGAGAGGATAAGAGATCCTATTTACTGCGCTGGCGTAATATGCCACATGCAGTCTCAAGTTATCTGAATTGCAGTCACAGTTAGCGAGTTCTCAAGCAGAGATTCTCACCATGCGCTTACAGAAGGCAGAAGGCAGCGGCTCTGTTGAAAGTGCGGAAGCATTGTTCCACTCATTCTCCCCCTCTGATACTTCGTCTTCCCAAGAGAGAATGAACAGGATAACAAAAGTTTCATTTGTTCAGGCGAAGATCCTCAACAGCTTTGGGACTGGACTCATTATAGACAGCTAGACTCTCTAAATTCTCACTCCCCTTGTTATGCCCACTGCAATAGCAAACCTTTCCTTTCAACCCAAAGATTCACTTTCTGTAAACAGATTCTTGTCTAGCGATCCATTATCAACAAACTCATAAACAAGTAATCTGTGATGCCCTTCTGCACAGAAGCCAAACATTGGAACCAAATTCATGTGATGAACTCTGCCAACCATGATTACCTCCGCCCAGAATTGCTCCTCGCTCTGAGATAACCGTCGACCTTCTCATCAGCCAAAAGCACTTTGTAGATGCTTCCAAAAACCTCCCTCTCCCAGCTTTATCGTGAAGTTCTCCGTGGCTTTTTTCAGATCTATAAAGCTAAACTTCTTGAATCCCAATGGGATAGAGGCATACCCTTGACGAGCAAAATCAAAGCTGTCGTATGGTCTGAGATCATTACCATAGAAATCTGTGTGAGAGATAAATGAGCTGTGCAGCACTGGATCCCAGATCCACGTGCTCCATATTTCGCTTACAGATTTGAATATATCCGTAACTATTCTTAAACATCATTCACTTCAAGAAAGACCGACCTGGGAGACAAGTACAAGTCGCCTCAGGGTTGTAAATACACAATCCGTTGGTTCAACACAATCCATGAACGTTGCATTCCCTGGGAAGTGCCATCCAAGAGGTGTTCCAGAATTACCTGTTTCCCATTACCATTAGTGCAGCCTGTGTGATGAGTCCCAAAGCTGTTGAGGATCTTCGTCCGAACAAATGAAACCTTTTAAGCGCATGGTGAGAATCTCTGTTTGAGCTCTCGCTAACTGTGACAGCAATTCAGATAACTGAGATTGCATGTGGCATATTACGCCTGCGCATCCATATACAGGATCTCTTATGCTCGCACTTGCTTCAAAAACCCTGCTTGTTACTGGATCTGCTCTCTGATCTCTTGGCAGATCCTGATTATACAACACTAAACTTTATTGAACTTATAAACTCACACTCACCCATTAAAACGATATGTTTCTACACTTAGGATGTTACCTCTACCCACTAGTGCATTCATACTACATATTTTTGTTGTTAAACTATCTGCAAATTCCCAAGTCAACAAAATCGATTCATAACTCAGACCTTTAGACAAGGAAAAGAAATGCACGTTTTCTTGAAAACTATTGTGCAATACGGGAAAAGTCTATGAGGGGGCAAGTTTGACAGGTAAAGCACGGCACTAGCTACATTGTAGGAAGACAATCCCTTGTCGCCGACAAATCAGAACGAAGCGATGACTTTTGTACTAACGAAATGGAAATTTTCTTGGGATTATTAAAGCCTTTATGGGAGTGGGAGAGGGAGAGAGAGGGAGTGGTGCATCTTAATTTTATGGGTTAACATAACAATGTTGACACTAAAAAATTATATCCGTGCAGAGAAAAAAGGTTTAATCAACATGTTTTTTGTTGAGATGTCATAATAGACCCCCCAAAAAAGTTAGACTAGTAGTTGTGCATTAAGTCATGTTTTTTAGTGTGTCAATGTAGCATTTATGATTTGTTGCTTTTTGAATATAATGGACATATTTTAGTCAACTATTGGGTCCTCACTTACAACTACTAGTACTATACTTTTAAAATATTGAGCTTTCAATGTACATGTACTATGACAATAATTAGTACCTACACCACTATTGGACCCTCTCCCCTAAGTTAGGTTAAGTGCATCCAGCCTAATGTGTGGGTGGCTCGTTTCTCGCGTGATAATGTGAAATGTTTAATTATTATAATGACAGGATTAAAAGTTTTGTTAATTGCCATTGATAAAAGTGAAAGGGATTCAATAACATAGATCTACCACCAAGATCGAAGGTAATTTCTTCCAGTGCACTCTCATTGGAAGAATGCCACATCATTGAAGAAGCTTAGGTAATCTATGTGAATTAGTTAAGAAATCTTTGAATGAAATTGGAGGTATAGATGACTACACAATTGTTAAAAAGTTGGTGTGTGTAGGGGAGGATTAGGATGTAAATAGAAGAAAATGAAGACTAGGATTATGATGAATTGCATGGTCAAAGTGAGTAGATGATTTGATAATTGGAAGAAATTTAGCACTTAGTAGGTACTTATATTATATTTCATATTTTAAATTATTAATAATATTTTATTTATCTATCAATGATACACATTTTTCATATTTCATTTAAAAATTAATAAATTAACATATTATTATTTTTTAATGTTCCATTTTAGAATTTAAATTTTAAACATTGTTTTCAAATTTGATTTTATTTGTACTTGTAGTTTTTAGTTGGTAATAGGGTGTGTGCAAAAAGATGGGGAATCAAAAGTGGACATAAATCTTTTTTTGGTCCAAATAGGTTATAATGCAATCACCTTTTAGGAAAATAAAAATAAAAACAAATCATAAGCTCATTTCTCCCATTGTCTTTAGAACACGATAGGGTAAAAGTGCAAACTTTAGTTGATTGAAGTAGATTCAACACCAACACCATGCTACGAGCTTGACAAGGTAATATTTTAGTGTTTTTAGTGATTTGAATTAAAATGAAACATTTGTTTTTTAATTGTTTTGATTCAAGGATAAATTTGTTACTCTAATGTTGATCACAACTGGAATGTCATAGAATAAGGGTCCCTAACTTCTACTCATTCTTCACAGTTTCTAAAGCTCCTTCAAAATGATTTGGTTTGATAGTTGGCCTATTTTTCCTTTGTATTATGTGTTTTGATGGTTTTGTGGTTTCCTTTGGTTCTTGGAGTTAGTGGGATTGTAAACAACCTCAGATTTTTATCCTATGGAATTTAGTGACAACTATTATTGTTTGAAAGTCTGATTTCTTAATTAATATATTTACCCCTCTTACCAAATTTTTTTAAAAAAAATCAAACATTTCACATTATCATGCACCTCCCATATATTAGATTGGATGCAATTGATGTGACTTAAGGCTTGTAATAATCCCAAGAAAAATCCCATTTCGTTAGTACAAAAATCGTTGCTTCATTTTGATATTGTCAACCACGAGGGATTTTGTCTTCCTACAATGTAGCTAGTGTCGTGCTTTACTTGTCAAACTTGCTTCTTCATAGTCTTTTTTTGGGATTGTATAATAGTTTTCAAGAAAGCGTGCACTTCTTTTCCTTCGTCTAAAGGTCTGAGTCATGAATCTTAAATATTAGTGGTCTGAGAGAGCAAAGAGTGAAGAGCAAAGATCAGCAGCATCTCCCCTCTCCTCTCCTCTCCTCCCCTCTGTAGACTGGAATCAAAGCCCAACAGACACCCTTTTACTCTTCACTTCCTTTGACCGTTCGTTTCTCCTCTTGAAGGCATATTATTATACAAAAAATGTAATTCATTGTTGATGCCGAGTAATGTATGAGCTATAACATAACTTATGACTGTAAAAACAAAGACTAATAAAGATATTCCCTTGCTTCTTTGTGGATGTAGCCTATAAGGTGAACCACGTTAAAAACTTGTGTTCTTCTTTGCATCTATGTTTGATTAATTATTTGTATTTTAGTTATTTTTATCTGTTGTCAATTCCTCAACAATTGGTATTAGAGCTCGACGAAGAAGCTCGGTGGTGAAGCTATTTTTTTGGAAATCAGTGAAGAATTTCCAGAATAATGGAGGAAGTAGATAAATGGAAGATCAAAAAAAATTTGGGACAGAACTTCAATTTGTGGAAGCTTCAAATTTGTGCTTTGCTGATTCAGAAAGATCTCGCTATTGCGCTGCAAGGGAAGACTAAGAAGCTAGAGAAGATGTCAAATGATGATTGGGATGTTTTGGACCAAAAGACAGCTGTAACTATCATTCTTTCGTTGTCTAGCAATGTTCTTTTCAATGTTGCCATGGAAACAACATCAAAACAAATATGGGATAAGTTGTGTGATATGTATGAAAGAGCCTTTGCAACAAATCAAGTTTTCTTGTTGAAGAAATTGGTCAATTTGAAGATGAAAGAAGCTAACAGCATCTCAAACCATTTAAATGAATTCAATGTTGTGTTTAGCCAATTAGCCTCCGTGGATGTCAACTTTGAAGAAGAAATGAGAATCATGTTACTTTTATGCTCTCTTTCTGATAGTAGGGCAGTGTGATAATGACAATTAGCAATTCGGTATCCTGAAGAAGGGGATCCAATGACAAAAAAAAGGAATCAATGTTGAGATATGATGATGTTGCTGCAACACTTCTCAATGAAGATATGATAAGAGGGCAAAATAACAATCTAGTGACACATTGATTGTTGTCAATAGAGGAAGGTGTCAAGATAGAGGCAGAAATAATAACAAAAGAAGGTCTAAATCTACAAGAAGATCGAAGTCCAGGGGTAGAAATGGTGATTGTTGGTTTTGTGGCAAAGCGGGTCACACAAAAAAAAATTGTTGGCATCAAAAAAAGGCACAAGAAAAGGTAAATGATAGTGAATCCAACATTGCATATGATAAAGGTGAAGATGTTATGGTTTTACCAACAAGTGACACTATTACAGATTCATGGGTCTTGGATTCTAGTGCCTCTTTCCATGCTACTCCATGCTAGGAGGTTTTCACAAACTATCAAGAAGGTCAGTTTGGAAGAGTTATTTTTGGTGATAACAAAGCATGTGAAATAATAGGCAAAGGTGATGTGATGTTGCAACTAAAAAATAGAAACAAATGGATTTTGAGGGATGTAAGACATGTTCCCACACTGAAAAGAAACTTGATATTTGTAGGCTAGCTTTATGTTCAAGGGTTTAACATAAATTTCTCCTTAGATTCTTGGAAGGTAACCAAGGGAGCCTTGGTGATTGCAAAAGGAAACAAATTAGGTAGTCTATATGTGCTAAAGAATAAGGCTGAAGTGGGAGCTACAATGGTGGTTGTGGATAGCGGTACAAAGCTTTGGCATAAAAGGCTCGGACACACGAGCAAAAAAGGACTTGAAGTTATGCTAAGGAGGGATCAACTTCCTAGTTTGAAGTCCGTTGACTTGGAAATGTGTGAGCATTGCCTCTATGGTAAATAAAGTTGGACCAAATTCTTGACAACTGGTCATTACAAGAAATCAACACCTTTGGAGCTTGTGCACTCAGATGTGTTTGGACCTACGGAGGTAACCTCTTTTGGACAAGCTAATTATTTTATCTCTTTTATTGATGATTGTACTCATAAAGTGTGGGTCTATATGATGAATAAAAAATCAGAAGTTTTTACTAAATTCTAAATTTTTAAAGCCATGGTCGAGAATTAAACTGGGCATAAAATCAGATGTTTATAAACTAATAATGGGGGAGAGTTTTGTTCCTTGGAATCTGATAGCTTCTATGCAGATAATGGCATTAGACGGATCAAAATAGCTCCATTCACTCCTCAAGAAAATGGTACAATCGTGAGGATGAATAGAACAATTTTAGAGAGGGCTCGATGTATGCTCTCTAATGCAAGCCTAAGCAAGGAATTTTGGGCAGAGGCGGTTAATACAACAGTATATTTAATTAACAAAAGCCACTCATCCAGATTGGATTTTGATATTCTCGAAGAGAAATGGTTGGGCAAACGAATTTCTTATTCTCATCTATGAGTTTTTGGTTATGAAACATTCACTCATGTCCCTAAGGAAAAGCGAATGAAGTTGGATTCTAAGTCAAGACGATGCATATTTGTTGGCTATGGTGAAGAACAATATGGTTTTTGTTTATGGGATCCAGTCGCCAAGCAACTTGTTTGTAATAGGGATGTTGTGTTTAATGAGAAAGTATTCCCTACTTTGCAAAAATAGAGGACATCATCAAATAAATATATACAATTTGATATGTTTGAAAATGGCTTTAATATGAAAGAAGCATAGGGAACTACCTCACAGTATACCCTGGATACACAAGGAACTTCAAATGAGTGCACCAAGTTTGGCGCCAGATAACTCATTGTCTTCTGTAGAGCTTGGTTCAAATACAAAACAACAATTGGATCATTCAATGTTGCCTCTTCATTCACATAAAGTGCAGCAATTACCTCTATTTCCAATGCATGCTTTGCAAAATGAAACACAACCTCTGAATATTCAAATGTTGCCTTTGGTTATACATTTGCAACCCTTGGAAAAGACTCCCACGTAGCTCTCTCAAAGTTCATCGCATCTTTTTGAAGATGTAACTAATCATTTGGAAAAGACCATCTAGACATGTCTAGAAGTTCAACACAGCTTCCAACGCTGCCCTTGTATTATGTATCTAATCCCATGCATAACTCTATGCAGCCTTTGGAATCTTCAAGGCTTACGCTACCTATCAAAGTTCATAATCAATCGCAGCTTGTAGAAGGTTCAACACAGCATTTGCAAGTTAATACACAACCCATGTTGGATAGTAGCAATGTGCCAAGTCTGGCACCTAGAGATTTAAGGAGTTTGGCACATGGAAATGAGGAACATGGAAGTTTGTCTCAACAAAGCACTATACCTAAACATGATATTTTGATGGAGCAAGCACCTCATTTGATGAGGTCTACCTGATAGAAAAGGCTTCCGACAAAATTTTGTGATTATGAATTATTACTTTCTAATCATCCAAAGTTATTGCTATCTGATCAAGCCTAGCCAACAACATTTAAAGATGCTTGCAGAGACCAAATAATGCACAGTGGATGGCAGTAATGTAAGAAGAAATGGATTCTCTAATGGCTAATCACACCTGGGACTTGGTAAAGCTTCCACCAAATTGTAGAGCTTTGAAAAATCGATGGGTCTATCGATTGAAAGAGGAAGAAGGACGTCAAAAAAAGTACCGGGTTAGACTGGTCGTCAATGGATATGATCAGCACAAGGGGATAGGCTTCAATGAAATCTTCTCACCCATCATCAAAATGACCACCATTCACGCAGTTTTGGGATTAGCAGCGGTCTATGATCTTGAAATTAAACAACTTGATGTCAAAACTGCATTTCTTCATGGAGATATTGAAGAAGAGTTGTATATGGAGCAGCCCGAAGGTTTTACAAAACAGGGGCAGGAGCATTTGTATTGCAGGTTGAAGCGAAGTTTGTATGGGCTCAAGCAAGCCTTGAGGCAATGGTACCTTAAATTTGATAGCTCCATGCCTGAGAATCACTTTAAACGTTGCGAATCTGATCCATGTGTTTACTACAAGAAGCTTGCTAATGGTGAGTTTGTTATACTTTTGCTTTATGTTGATGACATGTTGGTAACTGGCAGTAGCATGAGGATAGTTTGTGAATTGAAGCAACATTTGGCCCAACGATTTGAAATGAAAGATTTAGGGGCAACAAAGAGGATTCTTGGCATGACTATAATAAGGGGCAGACAGAAGAGAGAAATTAGATTGTCTCAAGAGAAGTATATTGCCAAAATCTTGGACAGGTTCAACATGAAGAATGCCAAGCCTGTTAGTACTCCATTGGCGGATCACTTTCGTTTGTCATCAGCAATGTGTCCAAAAACTCAAGAAGATCAAGAACACATGAAGGGTGTTCCTTATTCATCAACAATTGGGAGTCTCATGTATTCCATGGTTTGTACCCATCCAGACATTGCCCTTGTAGTGGGAGTTGTGAGCAAATTTATGAGCAATCCGAGTAAACCTCATTGGTAGGCGGTACAGTGGATATTATAGTACTTGAAAGGTACTTCATATCATGTTTTGTGTTTTGGACGATAGGATACTTAGCTGCAAGGTTATGTTAACTCTGATATGGCCAGAGACTTGGACAAACAGAGGTCTAGAACAGGTTATGTGTTTACATTTGCTGGGGCTGCAATTAGTTGGTTTCATGGTTGCAACAGGTGGTTGCACTCTCCTCTACCGAGGCTGAATATATTGCTCTCACTGAAGGAGCAAAGGAGATGATATGGTTGATGAGTCTAGTTTATGACTCAATTTTGTTAGAATTTATTCTCCATTTACTATAGTTATCTTGGACTCTGGTACCTAGATCTTGATCTTTTCATGACATTTCCTCAAAACCATAAGATATTGGGCATAGGTTATTTCCTATAATCTTTAATGACATTGGCATGCTATATGAACTATCTATGTTAATTTTACATATGGTTAATGAATGTTACTCTAAGATAGTTACAGATATGCAATTATTGTGTGTACTAATATTGTTATGCAGAAAATTAGTAGCTATAAACTCAAGGAAGATTCTGTTAGTTGGTTACTCGCCATCAAAGTTAAACAAGGTGGTCGTTCAAATGTCAAATGGAGGGAAGATAACTGCCTTGTAATTGGTCTTAATTACTTGTTGAGCGAATATATGAGTTACTGTTGTGCTAGATCTGCATTAAAGCAACCATGTTTGACCAAATTCCACACATGCATAACCTCCTCTCCACTTTCTATGCTTTCCCTAAAGTGGTGTCCTCCTATTTTGTTGGAGTTGACCGCCCTTCTAGGTAGTTGGTTTGTAGTTTTCTTTCTATAAATAAGACTCAGATGCTTCTTCTGAGGGGTTGATTGATCTGAGGTTGTACTTGCATTATTAAGTTTTTCAATAATATAGTTATGTTGCTCGTTTGTACTCATATTTCCCAATGAATAAAATGAAATTATAATTTCGTATCTCTGAGTTTACATTTGTCTTAAGGGATACTCATCCAAGGGGGCCCACTTGGTGAGCATTCTATCCTTTAGTTTAGTTGTTATTTTCTATTAAGTAGTTAGTTAGAATCTGGCATCGAATGTTCTTGCAACCACTAGAATTCCATTTTATGTCTATTCCTATAGCCAAAGCAGATAGTGTAGTTTCTTGTTTGTTTGCCCAGATTTTCATTTTATGTCATGCACTTCAGCTTAGTATAGTTGTTGGTTAATGTTTAGCATTTATGTTATTTCTTTCCAAGCAATTTACTTTTAGCATTATGTCTTTCTTAGCCGCAGAATGAATGTGGATACTTTGGAGTTCCTAGTGCACATATTGTGCTGACCCATTTCAAGTTCAAGTACCTGGGTTGACAAGTTAAATGCATCTTCATAGTGATTAAGATAGCTATTTAGGTTAGATGTCCAATCTCTGAGTCATAACTTTATGGGCTTAGTTGATAAATCATTGTAGGAGACCAACATTTTTGGCGTCGTTGCCGAGGATGGTGTCAAACTAGGAAGATATTTAGAGTCATTTTTAGTATCATTTCTTGCAGAAGTATTTTTGAAGTGTTCTCTTAGTATATCCCTCACTTAGGAAGTAACAACCCACAATCCATTCACAACATTATTTGTGTGAGTTGGCTGATACTGAGTATATATTGCATGCATAGAGGCAGAAGAAGAGATACTTTAGAGAGATTCCTTCCTAATGATCCAAATTACCCAACAAAAGAAGCAGAAGTGAATCCTTTTCTTGATGCATTCCCTGATTTGAATAGTTCTAAAACATCCTCTGAAGAACAAGTTGCCCAAAACTTGATTGACAATCCATTTGCCTTGATAATCAGCCAAGCAGCTATGGCTGCCCAAAATGGACCCAATCAACCAACCTTTCCATTTCCTATTGCTCATCAAAATGAAGTGGATAACCTCAAAAACATCCCTGCTTCAGCTCTCCCCAAGTTCTATGGACTTGCAATAAAGGACCCAAACACCTTCTTGTTTAAATTTGATATCCTCTGCAGAAGCTATGACTACACTGATGCTCATAGGCTTAAGTTGTTTCCTACTGCCATGAAAGATGCTGCATTGAGGTGGTTTATGGGTCTAGGTAGTGATATTGTCAATACTTGGGATGAGATGAAAGAGAAATTTCTTGAGAAGTATAAAGACTACTGTAGGGGTGGAGATATGAGAGGAAATGATATTTTTAGAATGCAACAGAAAGAGGATGAAAGTTTGGAGGATTACATCTCAAGGTTCCTATTTTGTTTACAAAATCTCCCCATCATACACTCAATGACGAGTCTCAGAAACTACTATTCCTCAGGGGAATAAGTGAGAATTGCATGAATGCCTTGGATTTAATGGGAGGAGGAGATATTATCCAAGTACCTTGGGAGGATATTAAGAAGTTGTGCCAGAATTATTCTAGAGCAGCCATGAAGAAAGGAAGAGGTTACCATTCCCTTATGGGAAAAACCCCTACCAATGGAGTTTCAAGGATGGAGATAAGTCACTTGTTGTCTAATTTTAAGCAAGATATCATAAATAATATGGTCACCCAGCTGGACACACTTTAGGCAAAGGAGAAGCAAGACGAGGTAGAGGCAATGTTAGCAGAATATTGTCCTCATTGCAGACAAAAGAAGAGGGACTGCAGATGCAAGATGCTAGCTAATATTGATAGTAAGCAAATTCCACCTGAGTTCAAGCCAATCCAGGTTGAAGAAGATCAAGTCTACTATGTTGCACAAAGGAGGCCATGGGCTCCAAGACAAGGTATGCCATTGGTTCCATTATCATTTGCTAGACTATATTTTAATACATATGCATCTGGTAACCAATGGCAACAACCATCTCCATCTGACTATGGAGGATATTCACCTTAGCCTTGGAATAACCCTCCAAACACTTGGCAAAATTACCAAAACCCTGCACCCCAATGACAACAACCTCAGGGGAATTGGCAGTCACCTCCAGGAAATTGCAGCAAACATCTCAATGGAGGGGAGGGCAGCAATGGCCAAAAACCAGACAACTAATTACATGCAGCCACCTTCTTAGCCCCAACAGCCTGCTATAATGCCTCCTCCTGCTAGTTCCAATTCAAATACACCTAAACCTACTCAGTTACCATCTCAGCCCTCACCTAACCCAAATAATAGACCACAGTAGTAGCCGGTATATTTTGCTGATCCAAATCAATTCCCTGCATATGCTGTGAGTGTAAGTGATATCCACCTGCATTCAGGAACTACCTTGGCAGCTCCTTCTAGACCCATCATTACTGAGCTTCCTGAGGAGGAAGAGGAACCTTTAAATGCCCCCATTTAGCCAAATGCACCTAAAAATCCTGAACCAGTCCCAGTCAAGTAGATTGCACAAGAACCACCATTCCCACAGAGGTTGGAAATTGTGAAACAAAAGGAAGAAAAAGAGGAACCCACCTTTGACAATCTAGAGCAGTTGAAACATGTATGTGTCAAGATCCTTGTATTTTAGGCCATAAAAGATGTTCCTATATATGGAAAAGCAATCAAGGAAGCATGCCTTAAGAAGCTAGGCAGAAAGAGGAAAGATGTAATATCCAGACTTATGTCACCATAAAATCCAGGTTTGACCATAAGGTAAAAAGTTGAAAAGGTAAAAAGGTAGATAATTTTTTTTTAACATTGAAGTACAATCATTGCCTAAATAAGAATCATGTAGATAATATGATACACAATGGGTCTATCCAACTTCAATATTTTAACAATATGATAAATATATTCATTATGAAAATTACAAAATAAAAACTTACCAATGTCGCTGCATCTCGATTGTCAACCTTCACAATTCAAGTCTCAGCAAGCCTCTGGAAAATGAAAGAGAAGGTATCTTCGGGGAGCTTTACCTCCAACCACAGACCGTCGGTCTCCCGCACACCTTCCTAACTAGAAGTGGCCCTATCCTACTCGAAAAGGATAGACTTAGGATGACCAATGGTGTTTTCCATCTGAGTACTAGTGTTGTGACTTTCACAACTTATTATCACACACCCCTAGATACCCTCTAGTCTAGCATGACCATCCACAAGTTATGCCATCCAGTCACAGTGAACTGACAATGCACTAGAGGCAAGTGTATTACCTTGGACAAATGATTTAATGGTGTTTAGCATTGTATCATCGCAATCATTACGTTCACCCAACCAAACTCAACTTGAATTTGTCGTAATCCTACAGCTATGTGATTATGTTAAATTCCTTAACCATGCTTTTATGCATAGCAGATTGGCATATTGCTAACTTTTAGACTCTGAGAGTCTTTACCACTTTTGTAGTGGAGATATAAGTTCTAGCTTACAGATTTGTTAGTTAATGTTACTAGTTTTCGAGTGGAGCATTGGATTTGATCCTTCTTCAAGCTATCCTAACCAGATAGAATATTAAACTATCGATATAGTCACAAGAAGGGCATCAATTTAACTTTCTAACGAGTCAATGTTCATCATTGTCCTAGAACTACTAAGGTTTTCTCTTCTGCTTAAGTTTAAGTAACACAGATAAGTCTTCTTCGACATGACAATTTTCCCGATGTAACTTATCTTCTAGACCAAAAAGAGTCTATAGTCTGTTCAGAAAACTCATTACTTTGTTATGTTCGAAAAAGAAAATATTATTCTTGGAGCCCTCCTTACGATGACACACATGAATATTTATTATGTTTATAGAATGGCTTAAATCTCTCCAAAAGGTGGTCTTGAATAAGCTAATTTCCTTAGCAAGAAAGGATAACTCTATTTCACCGAGCTAATAAAGGTTCTTTATTCTACGAAAGGCTGAGTAGTCTCACAGTGAAAACCACATGTTCTTCAACACTTTTTCCCTCATTCTTTCTACTGTTTTACTCATACCTTCATGTTTTCTTTAAGCTAAAAAATAATTGATTTATCAGAACAAACTATACTGTTGAGTATGCCATATAGTGATATAAAGACACAGGGTCGTTATTAGGTTTTTGGTGACTATGATAACTTTGTTCTCAATAGCCAATAATGGCTTGCATTGTAAGAAGTTTTTAAACTCAGCTATTATTCATTCTTGTAGCAGGTGGATATGGCTTCAAAGGCCTTAGTAACAATGTAAATATTCTCTATGTAGTTTAAACAATGGCCGCTGATAGAAACTATGGATTACCTGTATTCTATCGTGCTAAAAAGAAACATAACCTTTGTTTGCTTAAGAGAAAAACCATAAGTTTCTAAAGCATAAACCAGTCTTAGATATCATTGCAGAAAAGATACTAATAATCCTTACTATTATTTGACAGTGACATTCACATTTTGGCACACAAAACTAGTATTGATTAGCAAAGAACGGTAGAATGAAAACCTGAGTGAAAGTCTTCGAAGATATTGTTTCCTACTTCAATTCTTTTAGCTCCTTTAGTTCATCTTCCCGCAGACTCCCCCTGTATATTTCTGCTCCCATCATCTCCCTTTTTTCAAGACTTTTCTCTGCCTCTTAATGATAGCAAGATAAGAATAACTAAATTACTAACCCTAACTAACTCGTGTCTTATCCCTCCCGATAGGCATTATACTTGCTCGGTCTTCTGTGGCCTTCCACGACAGCCCACTAGCATCATTTTCGGGTTCACAACACATTTGCTGTCATGGCATCTTCGAAAGGTGGTAGATTAATTTAACGACTTAACATACTTTTTGAGGTCAGTTATCAACATCATGAGATGTTTTTGGACTCACTTACATTATCATTCTAGCTCAAGCTCGATAATAATTACATAGTTATGATATATAGTAACTTCAATAAATAATAACTTATATCAAATCTTTTTGAGCATTGGCCCAACCACTACTAACACATAGAAACCTTTATTTTTCACTTAGTGCTCGATATATGACTATATAATTTATTTATACCTTAGCATTACAATTTTTAATCGATGATATAACACTTTGCAAATCACATAGATTTATGGCATTATTTTTGCCAGTTTCATGACAACAACCCATTTCTCGACGTCATTCTCGTCGAATATACTTCATTTACATCACACGCGCATCAGATGCTACGACGATAATGACGTCGATGACAATGATTGGGCAAACACACAACCGCAACAACGAAGTTTACGGTCGACATTTCAGGGTCGAGTTTTTAATCTCCCCCTATACGAACTACAGTTGACATTTTACGTCGAACAAATTAACAGGACATATTATACAACATAGATGTCGATTGACCATACTCATCATGACAACAATGTCTAGACAGACTACATGGTTTCTCCCACAACAACATAAGAAAGAATGACCTACTCTTACAATCCTTGACATTCTCATCAATAATTGACTTAACCAAAAATAATACTTACCTCAAGATAACTAGGTTTAACTACCTGATGTTCGTACTCAATGGCAAACACCCATTGATATTCCAGAGTCTATTCTCCCCTTCCCGAAGATACCTTCTCTCTCTTGTTTCATGGAGAACCTATTCCATCTGTTCCTGTCAAAACAATCTCACATACAATTTGTGGTCAGAGTACCAATATTCTGGTCAAAACATATTTACATCATATCATTTCATTTTCATATTGAAAAGATATTTTTAATTCATAACATCAGATTGATCATTCTCAAGTGATAAATCCAAGATTTCATAAAGTTAATTCTTTCTAACCATAACATCATTTTCCATAGAGTTAAACATATTCACATGTCTATACTATTTATGAAATTAACAAAAGTAAGTAGTAAAACTGAATCCAATAAAAAAAGGGATGTAACATATCCTTCCCCTAAAGAATCATCATCCTCGATGATTGAGTTTATCAAAACAAAATGTTAACATGAAACAAGCTTTTATAGTCTATCATTAATGTTTTTGAAAAAGATAAGGAAATTTTTCGTGGATGTCATTTAGTCTTCCCAAGTGGTTCTTTCCTCACCATATTGGTCCCACTAAATTTTGCATTGCAAGACTTCTCGATTACGCAAATGGAGTTTATGCGTTTCGAGTACCTTGAGTGGCTCGATCACAACCACTCCTGGCTCCTGTATCTATAAAGAATTTTATTTAAGAATGTGGTCATTACCTACAAAATATTTCTTTAGGTATGAAACATGAAAAACATTATGCATTTTAGACAAGGCTGGAGGTAGAGCAATTTTGTAGGCCACTGGATTGATGATCTCGAGGACTTCAAAAGGTCCCACATATTGGGGAGCCAACTTTGAAGATTTATGAAACTTGATTGAGCTTTTATGGGGTTTCACTCGCAAGAGAACTTTCTCTCCAATAGAAAATTGTCTAAGCACCCGTTTGCGATCTGCATAACTTTTTTGCCTATCATTGGCTTTTGCCAACCTTTTCCTAATCATTTTCACTTTTTCTTCCATGTCTTCTAATATTTTTGGACCAATGCTTATCCTATCTTCCAGCTTGTCCTAGCTTATAGGAGTTCTATATTCCCTTCCATATAATGCTTCAAACGGTGCCATCTTAATGGCAGAATGATAGGAATTATTATAGGCAAATTCAACAAGAGGTAAATATTCCTCCCATTTGTATTGCTGATCCATGCAATACATTCTTAGTAGATCTTCTAGGACCTAGTTAACCCTTTTTGTTTATCCATCAGTTTCAAGATGATAAGCGGTGCTCACATTGAGTTTAGTCCCTAGTATTGAAAATAAAGTTTGCTAGAACCTGGAGGTTATTTGAGCATCTCTATCAGATATAATATTTTCAGGTACCTCATGTAATCTAAACACTTCCTAAACAAACTTACGGGCCAAAACATGAGCTCCATCTGTCAAATTTCTAGGAATGAAGTGTGCTACTTTGGTTAGTTTATCCACTACGACCAAAATCGCATCATGTCTACTCCTAGACATTGGTAATCCTTGAACAAAATCCATACTACCGACCTGCCATTTCCATTCTGGGATATTATGTGGGTATAACAATCTGGTAAGATGTTGGTGTTCCACCTTTATTGTTTGACATTCCAAGCAACTTGCCACAAACTTTGCAGCGTCACTTTTCATCCCTTTCCAGAAGTATAGCGGTTTGACATCAGCTAAAAGTTTTGTTACTCTTGGATGTCCGGAATAAGGTGCACAATGGACTTCCTTCCATACTAGGTTTCTTAGTTCTACAGAATTAGGAATGTAGATTCTTCCCTTAAATCTCATTAATTCGTCTGACTCAAAATGGAATCCATCATATCTTGAATCTTTGAGATTGATTTGTAGAGCTTGCTTAACTTGTTCATAGTATTAGTCTCGAGATAATCTTTGCAATACTAGATCTTTAAAATTAGCATGAATGGAGACTATAGAAGCTATGTGTCTTCTTCTACTCAGAGCATCAACTACTTGGTTTTCTTTACCTTTTATGTAACTAATCTCAAAATCATAATCTTATATTAGCTCTAACCACTTTCTTTGTCTTGCATTGAGATGGGGTTGTGAAAATATGAAACGAAGACTTTGATGATATGATTTCAGTATAAAAGTCTTTCCCAATAAATAGTGTCGCCACATCTGAAGGGCATGAATCACTGCCGCTAGTTCTAAATCATGAGGAGCGTAATTCTGCTCATAAGTTTTCAACTTTCTTGATTCATAGGCTATTACACGCCCATCTTGCATAAGCACGCCTCCTAAACCTTCTCCAGAGGCATCGGTAATAACCTCAAATTGCCCTTCAGAATCAGGGACTTTCAGAATTGGTGTTGTTGTTAACTTTTCTTTTAATAAATCAAATGCCTTCTGACATTCACTTGTCCATACAAACCACTTTCCTTTCCTCTGCAAAGAAGTGATTGGGCTAGCAATACTTGAAAAATTTAGAACAAATTTCCTGTAATACTCTACCAAACCCATAAAACTTTGCACTTCTGAGACATTGGAAGGTATAGGCCATTCCATAATAGCCTTTATTTTAGTGGGGTCAACTGATATCCCTTCCACTGATATAGTGTGTCCCAAATACTGCACTTCTTTCTGAAAGAAAGTGCATTTCGAGAGTTTCGCATACAACTTGTGTTCTCTTAAACGTTGTAAAACAATTTGAAGATGTTTATGCTCCTCCTCATTTTTGGAATATATCAGAATATCATCCAAGAAGACTAGAACAAACTTATCAAGGCAGTCTCTGAAAACACTATTCATGAGATTCATGAAAGTGGCTGGTGCATTAGTCAACCCAAATGGTAACATAGTAAACTCATAATAACCATATCTTGTTCTAAATGCAGTCTTGTGAATATCTTCATCTTTTAACCTCAACTGGTGGTATCCACATCTCAAATCTATCTTAGAAAATATTGTAGCACCATGCATTTGATCAAATAAATCATCAATACGTGGTAGTGGATACTTATTCTTTATCGTTGCTTTATTTAGCATCCGATAATCTATACACAGTCTAAGGGTTTTGTCTTTCTTCTTGACGAAAATAACTGGAGCTCCCCATGGTGACACACTTGGCCTTATTAGACCTTTGGTTAATAGCTCATGTAGTTGTGCCTTCAATTCCATAAGCTCAATAGTGGTCATTATGTACGGAGCTTTAGAAACTGGCTCAGATCCTGGTTTAATATCTATGCCAAAATCAAAGGTTCTTTTTGGAGGCAAACCATGTAGCTCCTCTGGGAACACATCTTGAAAATTACAAAGATAAGGGTATTTTTCCTCAAAAGATTGTTTCTCCAAAACTTCCTCTACTAGATCCATTTTGATTGCAAAAAGTTGACATCCTTTACGCCTAGCCCTTTTTAATTGTTTTGATGAAATAGGCCTGATCTTTATTTCCCTTTGAATACCCTGAAAATTAACTTTATTTCCCTTATCATCTAAACATTCAATTGTTTTAGAAAAACAATCCACCTTGGCCCTATGTCTCTACAACCAATTCATTCCTAAAATGACGTCGTAGGATCCTAAAGGTGCTAAATACAAATTTACCTCGGTTGAAAAGTTTGAAATATCAACCTTGGCTTCGAACAAGCATTGCTCTACTTGAGCCTTTGAGTGATTTGCATATTCAACTGTCCATGATTTTGACATATAACCAACTCTTCTAGGAAATTTAATTAAGACTCTAGATGGCACAAAATTTTCTATTGCACCAGTATCAATCAGAATAGAAACAGGGACTCCAAATAAAGTACCTGTCATCTTAATGGGAGTAATCTGATATTCGGCTTGTCGATTGTTAAGGGTGGTGTGAATCCTTTACTGAAATGCTTCCTGCTGCGAAGGGAGTACCGTGTTCCTATGCTGCCCATTTTGCTTTTTATTAGGACAGCGGTTGGCATAATGATCTCCACCACATGTAAAGCAACCTCCAAATGGTCCCCTCTTCTCAGATGCTCTACTCATAGCATCATTATTCCTCTTAAAATTGTCATTTTTCTTAAAGTCTTCATTTCTTTGCTCATTACCAAATCCCCCTTTATTTTTCTGATTTCCTTTGTCGTACCTCATGTTTCCATTTCCTTTATCATTTTTCTTTTTATACGTTTGTTCATTTGAGTTCTTTTCAAATCTCTTACACTTCTTTTCGTGATAGGTGGAAATGGATTTGATCTTCTATTCCTGCTTAATTGCTTTCTCATATACCTAGTCCATTGTGGTTAGACCATGCACCTCTACCTCCCCGCCAATCTAAGGATTGAGACCCATAATAAATTTCATTATCCGAAATCTTTCATCCTTTTGATACTGAGGAACATACTTCAACAATCTAGTGAATTTCTCTGCATATTCAACCATGGATAGATCTTCTTGCCAGAGATTTCGGAAATCTGTTATCTTTTGATCAAAATAAAGCTGTGGCAACCACCTTTTTTGAAAAAGTTCCACAAATTCATTCCATGTCACCTTCAAGGGGCTTAAATCCAGCTCCATCTTTTTGTTCATCCACCAGGTGGATGCTTCTCCAGATAACTGATATGCTCCCCAGACTGCCTTTGTATTCTCAGAATAATTTTTGATTTCAAAGTACTTCTCCATTTTAGTTAGCCAAGCTTCTGCTGCATCTCTAGTTTTCGTTCCATCAAATTTAGGGGGAATAATCTTTTTCATATCCTTTGATAATTCTAGTGCAAGTTTATCTTTTGTCTCCCTCTGAGATTCACTATCATTCTGGTTCTCACTTGTCATGCCATGTTCTCATTGCCTACTTTTACTCGCACTATTAGAATACTCATTTTTACCCTCGGTATTTCTAGTTTCATTCACTTTCTTTTCCAATTTACCCAACCTTTCCTTAGTTTCAGAAAACATATTAAGAATTATGTCCAATTTATCGGTTGAGTTGACCTGAGAGTTGTGACCTTCCCGATCTTCTCTCTCATTAAATTCTGATTGATCCATGTTTGTTTGTTTTCTCACTTGTTTTTAACAAGTACTAATCAGTTCTTTGATTTATCATTTAGAATATTATCATAACATATCATTTGCTCATAACCATATATGTTCACAAAACAAAATTGCCTTTATTATATTTTGCACAACAATATGTACATTCTTTGAGGATAGATACATTTCATGTTTCACTCAATATTTACAAGAGGGGTGTAACATTCAGATTCATTGTTTGACACATATTCACGGGGTGTATAACCCTCAGAATCACTATCGGATGATAGTATAATGATTTCAGCTTTAGGTGGTATACAGGGATCCCTCGTGATCATTGGTATACTAATAGGGCAAGAATTGATCATAATTCAAGCTACCATCCTAGACGTCTCTAGGAGTTCTCTTTGTATTCGTTTGAGTCGTGTCAAGGAATTGGCTAGGGTTTCCATATCATCTAGCCAGATTCCATTTTCATCATTCATTTTCTCAATAGTCTTAATCATCGCAAGACATTTTTGCTTGGCTTGCAGGTAACTTTCCTTACCAGCGAAGGACTTCCTTGCAGTTTTCTTGAGACATACCATCCTAGCACAGTAAATCAAAACATCAGCTACCCGCATAATGTTGATTCTTAGTTAGCTTAGTGGACTCATAAGCCCTAGTGCCGAACCTGGTTAGCTCTGATACCATATGTAATATCCAGACTTAATTTCACCATAAAATCTAGGTTTGACCATAAGGTAAAAATTTGAAAAAGGTAAAAAGGTAGATAATTTTTTTTAACATTGAAGTACAATCATTGCCTAAATAATAATCATGTAGATACTACGATACACAATGGTTCTATCCAACTTCAATATTTTAACAATATGATAAATATATTCATTATGAAAATTACAAAATAAAAACTTACCAATGTCGCTGCATCTCGATTGTCGACCTTCACAATTCAAGTCTCGGCAAGCCTATGGAAAATGGAAGAGAAGGTATCTTCAGGGAGCTTTACCTCCAACCATAGACTGTCAGTCTCTTGCACACCTTCCTAACCAGAAGTGGCCCTACCCTGCTTGAAAAGGATAGACTTAAGATGACCAATGGTGTTTGCCATCTGAGTACTGGTGTTGTGACTTTCACAACTTGTTATCATGCACCCCTAGATACCCTCTAGTCTAGCATGACCATCCACAAGTTATGCCATCTAGTCACGGTGAACTGACAATGCACTAGAGGCAAGTGCATTACCTTGGCCAAAGGATTTAATGGTGTTTAGCGTTGTATCATCGCAATCATTATGTTCACCCACCCAAACTCGACTTGAATTTGTCACAATCCTACAACTATGTGATTATGTTAAATTCCTTAGCCATGCTTTTATGCATAGCAGATTGACATATTGCTAACTTTTAGACTCTCAAAGTCTTTACCACTTTTGTAGTGGAGATATAAGTTCTAGCTTATAGATTTGTCAGTTAATGTTACTAGTTTTTGAGTGGACCATTGGATTTGATCCATGTTCAAGCTATCCTAACCAGATAGAATATTAAACTATCGATATAGTCACAAGAAGGGCATCAATTTAACTTGCTAATGAGTCAATGTTCATCATTGTCCTAGAACTACTAAGGTTTTCTCTTGTGCTTAAGTTTAAGTAACACAGATAAGTCTTCTTCGACGTGACCGTTTTCCCGACATAACTTATCTTCTAGACTAAAAAGAGTCTATAGTCTGTTTAGAAAACTCATTATTTTGTTATGTTTGAAAAACAAAATATTATTCTTGGAGCCCTCCTTACGACGACACACATGCATAATTATTATGTTTACAGAATGGCTTAAATCTCTCCAAAAGGTGGTCTTGAATAAGCTAATTTCCTTAGCAAGAAAGGATAACTCTATTTCACCGAGATAATGAAGGTTCTTTATTCTACGAAAGGCTGAGTAGTCTCACAGTGAAAACCACATGTTTTTCAACACTTTTTCCCTCATTCTTTCTACTATTTTACTCATACCTTCGTGTTTTCTTTAAGCTAAAAAATAATTGATTTATCAGAACCAACTATACTGTTGAGTATGCCATATAGTGATATAACGACATAGGGTTGTTATTGGGTTTTCGATGACTGTGATTACTTTATTCTCAACAGCCGATAATGGCTTACATTGTAACAAGTTTTAAACTCAGCTATTATTCATTCTTGTAGCAGGTGGATATGGCTTCAAAGGCCTTAGTAACAATGTAAATATTCTCTATGTAGTTTAAACAATGGCCGCCGATAGAAACTATGGATTACCTGTATTCTATCGTGCTAAAAAGAAACATAACCTTTGTTTTCTTAAGAGAAAAACAATAAGTTTCTAATGTGTAAATCAGTCTTAGATATCATCGCAGAAAAGATACTAATAATCCTTACTATTATTTGACAGTGACATTCACATTTTGGCACACAAAACCAATATTGATTAGCAAAGAATGGTAGGATGAAAACCTGAGTGAAAGTCTTCAAAGATATTGTTTCCTACTTTAATTCTTTTAGCTCCTTCAATTTGTCTTCCTGCAGACTCCCCCTGTATATTTCTTCTCCCATCGTCTCCCTTTTTTCAAGACTTTTCTCCGCCTGTTAATGATAGCAAGATAAGAATAACTAAATTACTAACCCTAACTAACTCGTGTCTTATCCCTCCCAATAGGGAGTCCTGTGGTAGGAGTTGTTATAAATGGGATCCAAATCAGAAATGCTCTGATTGATCTGGGAGCAACCATAAATGTAATGACCAAGGATATCCTGCAGGAACTAAATGTTGCAAACATGAGACCTACTCCTACTGTCCTGCAGCTTGCTGATAGTTCTACTGTTAAACCTGATGGGATAATAGAGGACATTGTGGTATCCCTAGACTCATGGGAATATCCAGCTGATTTCATGGTACTTTCTCCTAAAGCTACATTGGGAGGGTATCCCATCATTCTAGGAAGGCTGCGGTTAGCTACAGCTGATGCTTATATTGGATGTCGGTTAGGAGACATGACCATCTCCGATGGGAGAAGCACTAAAAAACTTGTTCTTTACCCACCTGCACAGCCATCTCATGATATGGATAATCTTGTTTAGCCACATGTTGGTGAAGAGGTTGAGGAAGCTAATTCTGTGGTACAGCTTATGATGTTAGGCAAAAGCTCTTTCATGCAGCTTCAAGAGGAAGATGAGGTATTGTCTAACATAATTTAGAATCATTGTGAAGTAGAGGAAGCATCATCCTCTCATTCTGCTGATCCAGTGAAGACACTTATTCCCACTTTTCCTGCAACAACAAGTATGTCTCATACATTGCTTCCACAAGAAATCAAGGTACCAAGCATTAGTGAAACAACTATGGTAGAGTTAACAACTCAAGTGGAGATTTCAGAAGAAAGATATCTGAATATTAAGAACAAATTGACTCAAGAACAACAGTTGTCTTTGACAAACTTGTTAAAGAAACACAAGAATGCCTTTGCATGGGATTACCATGACATGAAAGGACTAGATCCGACATTATGTACCCATAGGATTTACATAAAGGAAGATTGTACACCAGTAAGACTACCACAAAGGAGAATCAACCTTGCATTAAGAGAGATTGTCAAAGAAGAATTATAGAAGCTATTAGATGCATGATTTATTTAGCCAATCTCAGATAGCCAGTGGGTGTCTCCTTTGGTTCTCGTGCCCAAAAAGGGAGGGAAATGGAGAGTCTATATTGATTACAAAGAATTAAACTCTGCCACCAAAAAGGATCATTTTCCCCTTCCTTTCATAGACCAGGTATTGGACTCACTTGCAGGAAAGTAGTACTTTTCCTTTTTGGATGGGTTCAATGGTTACAATCAGATACAGATTGCACCAGAGGACCAAGAGAAAATAACATTTACCTATCCTTGGGGGACATATGCCTACTCAGTGCTTCCATTTGGCTTATACAATGCACCTGCAAATTTCCAAAGGGCAGTCATTAGCATATTTTCTGATATCTCACATGATTGCATGGAAATCTATATGGACGATTTCACTACTTATGGTGCTACTTTTGAAGAGGCATTGGAAAACTTAGGGAAGGTGTTGGAAAGATGTGAAGACCACAATCTGTCCCTGAACAGTGCAAAGTGCTTCATTATGATGCAAGAAGGAGTAGTGCTTGGCCACTATATCTCTCCAAAAGGAATTCAGGTAGACCCAACAAAGATTGAAGTCATAATCAATCTGCCCATTCTTGCAAAGCAAAAGGATGTCAAAAGCTTCTTGGGTCATGCAGGGTACTATAAACGTTTCATCAAGGATTTCAGCAAAATGGCAGCCCCATTGTATACTCTTCTCACTAAGGATGCTGAATTTCAGTGGAATGAAGATTGTAACAAGGCATTTTCTGATTTAAAGGCAACATTAACTCATGCTCCTGTACTCAAAGGGCCCAATTGGGAGCTCCCTTCCCACATTCATACTGATGCATCAAATTATGCCAAAGGAGCAGTCTTAGGGTAGAAAGAAGGAGCCATTGAACATGTTATTTATTTTGTCAGCAAAAACTTGCAGGGAGCTGAGTTCAATTATATAGTGATAGAAAAGGAAATGTTGGCAGTAATCTATGCCCTCAACAAATTCAGGCACTACATAATAGGCTATCAAATCTTTGTGCACACAGATCATGCAACCATTAGGTATCTTATGAACAAACCCTTGATATCAGGTAGATTAGCAAGATGGGTGTTGCTAATGCAAGAATTTGACATCACTATTGTGGATACGCCAGGGAAGGCCAATGTTGTTGCAGACTTTCTTTCAAGGCTAACTACATTAGAGGATAACCAAGTCATTGATGACTTCTTCCCTGATGAACACTTGTTTCCAATCACTATGCAAACACCCTGGTATGCTGACACAGCCAATTATCTGGTCACAGGGAGAGTCCCACCTCATTTCTCTCCAAAGGAGAGAAGGATACTCATTGAAAAGTCTTTTCCTTTTTCATGGATTGCTGGAAGTTTGTTCTACACTAGACCAGACCATGTCATGAGGAGATGTGTGAGAGAAGATGAAACATATGACATTTTGCATGCATGCCACAATGAACCATGTGGAGGGCATTTTGCAGCAAAGAGGACAACAATGAAGATTTTGAATACAGGTTATTACTTGCCCACACTCCACAAGGATATAGGGAGATATACAAGGAAATGTGACAGATGCCAGAGGATGGGACAACCAACCAAATCTGATGAGATGCCCCTTTACCCTCAGCTTGTGATCACTCCATTTGATAAGTGGGGATTAGATTTTGTAGGGCCCATTGATCCTCCATCCAATGGTAAAACCTATATCTTAGTATGCACTGATTATGTAACCAAATGGGTAGAAGTTAATGCCATGAAGCATGCAAGAGATAACAAGGTTGCATAATTTCTTTATGAGGAAATTTTCACACGATATGGGGTTCCCAGAGAGATAGTGACTGATCAAGGAGCTCAATTCACCTCAACCCTAGTTGCAACACTAGTCAATGAGTACAACATAAGGCACAAGAAATCTACTCCTTATCACCCTCAGGCCAATGGCCAAGTTGAGGTGACTAACAAGGAAATTGAAGCCATTCTGACCAAAACTGTGGCTGTCCACAAGAAGGATTGGGCAAACAGGCTGGCAGAAGCTATCTGGGCCTATAGGACAACCTGGAAAATAACCACAAGCTACACCCCTTTTGAGTTACTGTATGGAAAAACATTTATGATGCCTATTGAGTTTGAACATAAGACTCTTCGGACCACAATAGACTTGGGGACGGATATCTCTGAGGCACAAAAGGACAAAATCATGCAGTGCAATGCTTTGGATGAGATGAGGAAAGAAGCCTTGCATCACACAGAGGTAGTGCAAAATCATAGAATGAAGTGGCATGACAAATTCATCAAAGACAAGAAATTCTAGCCAGGTGACTGGGCACTGCTCTACGACTCAAGGTATCATGATAATGCAGGGAAGTTGCAGACAAGGTGGCTAGGACCATATGAGGTTGCTGAAGTTTTCTCCAATGGTGCTATTCAACTTACCACCATTGACCCTGTCAGATTTAAGCTGTTAGTCAATGGTCATCGCCTTAGGTTATATCACAAGCCAACTTTGAAGGATGAGTTCCTGCAACAATTCACTCAGCATGCAACTCCTGAACTTCCTGCAATCGAAGGCAGTGGACCTAGTGTCCCTCCTTCTAGCTAACCAAGGTACAACACTTGTCATAATAAAGACTTCCACTTTTGTGGGGGTCCACTTCTTCACCCATCTGCCCATCCATATCCATCATTCTCTCTTCCGTCACGTTGCCATGATCTCACTTCATTCCACCTCACTTTATTCCGCTCCACTTTCATTCATTACTCAATGAATCTCTTAAAAGGTGACCGGTACTTTCTCCATCATTTTTGCAATTGATCTTCCAAACATCAAGGTACGTGCGCATTAATTTGTATATCTTACTTATCTTTTAGTACATTCATTTAATTATTGTAAAATAATGTCGATGTTCTCCATAGCATGTAATTATTCCCTATCCTATCAAATCAAGCATCACCATTCCGCATGTGAGGACACATGCTCAAATTTAGGTTGGGGAGGGAGTGTGAATACCATGTCCACGTGTCAGTCCATGTGCTTTACTCCAGCACAACAACAAAGTTTAAAATTGAGTTGATTTGAATTATGAGTGAGATGACGGCTCGCAAGTGTGAGGTGATAGCCTTCATTGATTACTCCTTTCTTCTTGTACTAATCATAATCTTAAGTCCACAAATAAGGAAAATTTAGATGACATTGGTGATTGAAAATTTAGTAGTGTTGCAGGAAGGCAAAGTTTAGTTTTTAGATAAAGATTGCAGGAGAAAAACTTTGCAGAGTGATTGTTTTTAGACAGTTAAACAATGGGAGGTGGATTAATTCAAAATGAATCCATGGTTCATGAGGTATTGCTGCAGGATGCACCCAGCCAGGCCGAGTTTATAAATTGCGGGCGGTTAGATTATTTCTTGAAGATGAATGGTTTTAATGAAGATGTTGCATTGGAATTTTCCTAGACATTGTCTGAAGGTAAGGCCATGGTAAAAGGGTTAGAGGTATTGGCTACAGAAGAAAGGATTGCAGAAGTTACATGGTTGCCTACTGATGGTGAAAATTACCCTATTGCCAAAGATTCTAGGTTAGCTAGGGCCGAATTTACAAAACTTGGTGACCCTCCAATAATTGTAGACAAATAGGGACCTAAGAGAATCTCTCTGCCTGAGCCATGGAAGCAAGTACCTTTTCATGTTGTGAGGTACATTACTTGTGAAGATCGTTAGTCGAATCTTCATTCTGTGCATTTCAAACTATTGAATCATATGAGGCATGGGAGAAGAATGAATGTGCCAAACATGCTATACCACCTTCTCTCAATCATGGGAGCTGAGACCCAAAAAGGCAGGGCTAATTTTGTTTCCCACCATTGTTTGATCAAATTGTTAGTTGAAAAATCTCTGCATGATGTGTTTGATATGACTTGGGAAGAATTCTTAAATATTGATCAAATTAGACCAAAGCATTTGCGACCTACAGTTGTGCCTCAACCTCATAGGACTAGGAGGAGAGTGAGTTTTGTTGAAGCTACTCCTGGAACCTCAACTTCTGGTATAAAGCCTCCTACAACTGAACAAACTATAGAGATTAGTTCTTCTGAGGCAGAGCATTCAGGAAAAGAGAGTTCTTCTTCAGATTCTGATGATGATGTTCCTCTGAACAACCTAATTCAAACTAGGGTACAAAAGAAAAAGGTAGAAATAAGAAAGGGTAAAGCTAAAAAGTAAACTGTAGGAAAGGGAGTGCCAAGCTCTAAGAAACGGAAGGCTGACACTGTTTTTCCTGTAGCCAAAGAAAAACATGAGAGCCCTCCTAGAAAATCAAGACCTGCTGAGCCAGCCTTTGGTGTGCCTCCACAGAGAAGCCCTAGGGCTAAAGAAACATCACCAAAAGATATAGAGGCTCCAATGGGGCATGAGAATGTTGAAGAAATAGACATATTTAAGGAAGCATCAAATGTAACATTGGCAGACCTTGTTGCCGCCGCTGAACAAATTGAGAGTCAGGGACATGAAGACAACCAGGAGTTCCTACAACAAGAGGCCCTACAACCTGAATTGGACGAACATTCAGGAACCATGCAGTTAGTGTTATATGAAGGGCAACCATCAGTGCCAGGAAAATTTTTGGTAGGAATACACAGGCCCTCTAATTTTTCAATGCATATGGTAGCTTTGAATTTATGGAATGAGATGCAGAGGAGAGAAGAAGAATGGAAAAAGGAGAAACGCAAGATGAAGGAAGAAATTCAAAAGAAAGATGAAGAACTTGAAAATAAGAATGCAAAAATTATGACTTTAAAGGAGAGAGTGGATAATATGGCAGCCTTAGTGCCTCAGGTATTAGAGTGCAAGACTCCTCTAAGGGTCTATGCTCTATATTTGAAGGATAAGTATCTTTCTTTTAAAATAGCAAGGATTGTTTCAAGTTTGAATCCTTCCATTGAGTCTCCTCTTAAATTTTTCAATGCTTATCGGATTGCTCATCCTGAAATGAAGAATTTGTTGTGTGAATTCTATTTACATAATTATGCTGTGTCCCAAGATCATGATTGGAATCCCTTGTTGTATGTTGGGGATGTTCAATTAAGGGTATTTATGTCCTAGATACAAATTGAGATTAGTTGGGGACAACAGTTCAGGGCTTATAAGCAAACAAAATTCAACACTCCCTTGTCCATTAGAACTAAATCTAGAAATCCAGGGAGCATTTTCAATGATTGGCATAGAATGCTTTATAGACTAAGCTATGGCGGTAGAATCTTGGCTGAGAGAGAAGTAGTTTACAGAGAATATGAGAAGGTAGAAAACACTATAGGAGAATCTGTAAAGGGACATTTGGCACAAAGGTGGAATAGTTTGTCTGATGAACTAAAACAAGCAGAGCCTCACTCTCTACAGAACTATGTTGCAGCATGCAAAAGAGCAGATAGATATATACAGATTGGGAGGACAAAGGGCCAATTCTGGCTTCCCTTAATTTTTCAACCACCTATCCTATTATGGCCTGTGCCAAATTTTAGGTTTTACCAGTATGATATTGCTAAAGAGAGATAGAGATGGAATAGATTGGATAGACAACAAGCGTTCTATTGGGATCCTAATTCACGCACTGCAGAAACTGATATAGGATAGCTGGCAGTTGCTAATTTCAGGGCATTAACCAAACAGAAGAACAACCCTTCCTCTCATGGAGGACCAGCAAAGTCTTAGGTTGGGGAGAGTGACGAGTCTAGTTTATGACTCAAATTTGTTAGAATTTATTATCCATTTGCTGTAGTTATCTTGGACTTTGGTACCTAGATCTTGATCTTTTCATGACATTTCCTCAAAACCATAAGATATTGGGCATAGGTTATTTCTTATAATCTTTAATGACATTGGGATGCTATATGAACTATCTATGTTAATTTTACATATGGTTAATGAATGTTACTCTAAGATAGTTACAGATATGCAATTATTGTGTGTACTAATATTGTTATGTAGATAATGAGCAGCCTATAAAGTCGAGGAAGATTCTGTCAGTTGGTTACTCACCATCAAAGTCAAACAAGGTGGTCGTTCAAATGTCAAATGGAGGGAAGATAACCACGTTGTAATTGGTCTTAATTACTTGTTGAGCGAATATAGGAGAAACTGTTGTGCTAGATCCGCATTAAAGCAACCATGCTTGACCAGATTCCACGCATGTATAACCTCCTCTCCATTTTCTATGCTTTCCCTAAAGTGGCGTCCTCCTATTCTGTTGGAGTTGACCGCCTTACTAGGTAGTTGGTTTGTAGTTTTCTTTCTATAAATAAGACTCAGATGCTCCTTTTGAGGGGTTGATTGATATGAGGTTATACTTGCATTATTAAGTTTTTTAGTAATACAGTTATGTTGCTCATTTGTACTCATATTTCCCAATGAATAAAATGAAGTTATAAGTTTGTATCTCTGAGTTTACATTTGTCTTAAGGGATACTCATCCAAGGGGGCCCACTTGGTGAGCATTCCATCCTTTAGTTTAGTTGTTATTTTCTGTTAAGTAGTTAGTTAGAATCTAGCATCTAATGTTCCTGCAGCCACTAGAATTCCATTCTCTGTCTATTCCTACAACCAAAGCAGACAGTGTAGTTTCCTATTTGTTTGCCGAGATTTTCATTTTCTGTCATGCACTTCAACTTAGTATAGTTGTTGGTTAATGTTTAGCATTTATGCTATTTCTTTCCAAGCAATTTACTTTCAGCATTATGTCTTTCTTAGCCGTAGAATGAATGTGGCTACTTTGGAATTCCCAGTGCACATATTGTGCTGACCCATTTCAAGTTCACTTCCCTAGGATGACAAGTTAAATTCATCTTCATAGTGATTAAGACAGCTATTCAGGTTATATGTCCAATCTCTGAGTCACAGCTTTATGGGCTTAGTTGTTAAATCATTGTAGGAGCCAACAATGGTTACAACAGTTATTGGGAGAATTGTAGTGTAAGCAATCTATTTTCACTTTGTTTTGTGATAGTAACAACGCTATTCACTTGGCAAAGAACTATGCCTTTCATAATAGAACCTAGCATATAGAATTATGATATCATTTAATTTGACATGTACTTGAAGAGGGCAAGTTGCAAGTGGAGAAAATTGATACCAAAGTGAATTCAGATGATGCATTGATGAAGGTAGTACTAAGAGAGAAGTTTGAGTTTTGTAGAGCTTCTCTTGGCATTGTCAAGATGTGACAATAAGATCGAAGTAGGGGAATGTCTGATATGTTGCAACAATTGTTGGACTTCAAGTGGGAGATTGTTGGGTATATGAAGCCCAACAGACACCCTTTTACTCTTCACTTCCTTTGACCGTTCGTTTCTCCTCTTGAAGGCATATTATTATACAAAAATGTAATTCATTGTTGATGCTGAGTAATGTATGAGCTGCAACATAACTTATGACTGTAAAAATAAAGACTAATAAAGATATTCCCCTACTTCTTTGTGGATGTAACCTATAAGGTGAACCACGTTAAAATCTTGTGTTCTTCTTTACATCTGTGTTTGATTAGTTATTTGAATTTTAGTTTTTTTATCTGCTATCAATTCCTCAACATTAATGACAACATGAGAGCACAAGTTGTAGGTTTCCAATTCAATCTTATTCCCATTCTCAACTCTCTACATTCTACATATGCGGTTTCTATTTTTATTTCATTTTGAGCAGATCTATTCCCTTCTATTTGTTTCCACATGTATAAGAAAATAAGAAGTTGGTGAAGCAGAGGTTGATGATGTTTCTTGAGCCCATTTCTATATTTCAAAATCCATAATCTTAGCTTTCCTAAATTAATCATATTTGCAATATGAGAAAAAGTCTATGAGGGGGCAAGTTTGACAGGTAAAGCATGGCCCCTAGCAACATTGTAGGGAGACATAATCCCTTGTGGTTGACAATAACAAAATGAAGCAATGACTTTTGTACTAATGAAATGGGAATTTTCTTGGGATTATTAAAGCTTTTAGGGGATAGGGACCAAAAAAATTATATCCCCGAGTAGTTAGGGATGTGGACAATTCAAATATTTTGTTTCACTCGCATAGACCTAGATGTCATCAACATGCTTTTTGTTGAGGTGTCATAATAGACCCCCCCAAAAAGGTTAAACCAATAGTTGTGCATTAAGTGATGTTTTTTAGTGTGTCAGTATGGCATCATTTGATTTGTTGCTTTTTAAATCTAATGGATATATTTTGTTCAACTATTGGGTCCTCTCTTACAACTAATAGTACTATACTTTTAAAATATTGAGCTTTTAATGTACATGTACTATGCCAACTATTGATACCCGAACCACTATTGGGCCTTCCCCCTAAGTTAGACCGAGTGCATCCATCCTAATGCGTGGGTGGCTCGTTTCTCCCATGATAATGTGAAATGTTTAAAATTTATTATAATGACATGGATTAAAAGTTTTGCTAATTGCCATTTATAGAATTGAAAGGGATGTGTGTACATGAAAATTGATCAAAGAAAAACAGAAGATAAATGCAAACACAAAACATTTTCCTTCAATCAAATCCACACACTTTGATTGATAGAATGATGGATATGTTGGTTGGTCATGATTCTTGTAGCGTAACTTTACTTTGTTGTGTGATGAAAAATAGATTGGTTGAGACTATATTTATAGAGTTTTGATGTGAAGGGAAGAAGATTTGATAGAGATTTGATTTTAGAGATGAGATTTGATTTTTGCTTTATTTGATCAAAGAGGAAATAAAACAAGATAAGATAGGATTTGAAAATTGAGAAAGAGATTTGATTTTAGTTTTAAATCCTCAAAAGGAAATAAATCTTTGAAAAAGAATGGGAGGATAGTTGATGAATTATCAAATTAAATTAATTACTTAGATATACATGAGTTCAATTTTGGAAAGAAATCAAGATGTTATTTGGATTTTATTAACTAAATAAATATTTGATTTATTTAATTAATGTTGGATTTTTTATTTAATTAATTAAATAATATAAATTATTTAATTAATATTAGAAGAAAGAAGGGATTTGATTTTTTGCTTTATTTCACAAAAGAGGAAATAGAACAAGTAGAAGATAAGATCCGAAGGAGGAAAAGGATTTGATTTTTATTTGATTTAAAAGGAAATAAATCAAAAGAAGATGAGAGGATAATTGAGAGGATTATGTAATTAAATAAATTAATTAGATACACATGAGTTAAAAAAGGAAAGGAATCGAGAAGAAGATGTGATATTAATTAAATAAATATTTGATTTATTTAATTAATGTAGGATCATGTTTTAATTAATTAAATAATTATAAATTATTTAATTAATATTAGAAGAAAGCATGGATTAATTAAATAATTGTAAGTTATTTAATTAATGCTAGTAAGTGGGAAAATTAACTTAATTAAATAATTAATAATTATTTAATTAATGTGGAAGAATAAGGTATAGTGAGTGATGGTGAAATTGGAGTCAATTTTAGGTGTCTACATTTTGCCCCTCTTTGAGATGGTGTTGTGAAGCAACATCATTTCAAAGAAAGATAAAATATAGAATTTAGTTGGATAGAAGATGGTAGGATTAGGGATGGTGATGCCCTAGTCACTTGAAAGTGACAAGGAAAAATGATGTAGGGATGGTATGCCCCTGCGAGAGGATAGGCGAGTTAGAAGAACACGGGTAGGCTCTTGAAATGGATGAAACAGATTGATTAAGGAGGTGGAGGAAGGATAAGGGATGGATCGAATGGAGGAATGATAAGTTATGCCGCATTAAGGTGAGAAACCATATAGTTTGATATAGCACTAGACATTGTGCACCAAGGTATAAAGACCAGGGTGACAATGTTTCTCATGCCCTAGCATAATACAACCTTAACTAGATACAAGATATGAATATTAGTTGGGAATGATTTGGATACAAATGCAAGATAAAATGATAACACACAAAAGAAAGAAAACATGCATGCACAAATTATTCAAAAAAAAACAAGGTATTGCCCCTATCAAGCTATAAACTAACGATTAAGTGATTGATTGATTGATTTGATTGATAGTGTTTGGTTTCAAGAATGAAACATGCCGTATAAGACGCCTGGTCTGGTTTCGACAATGCAAAATCATGTATAAGATAATTGATATGATCGATTGATTGGTTGACACTAGTGTTGTTGGCCATGTGAGCAACACTAGGATTTGATTGATGATTGATGGATTAATTGATTGGTTTGGTTTACAACAAGGCTAGGATCAAGATCATTGATGTAATTGGATAATTTGACAAGATTGATTGGCTTGATTGGTATGGATTAAAGATGATTTGCATTTGATTTTATTGCTTGGATTGATGTGATTTGAATGATTGAAATGAGGAGATTGATTTGAAGAAGTGATTTGATTGGAATGGTTTGATGAATTTTGATTGATTTGGATGGATTAATTGATGATAGGATTGGATGATGAATTGGATTGATTGGTTGGAAGAATGTGAGTTGATTGGATGAATTGATTTTATTGTTTGGATTTTTGTTGGATATTTGATTTTTTTGTATTTTTGAATGTTTTAATTTTTTTGGATTTTGGATGTTTCTATTTTTTTTTTGAATTTTGAAATGTTTTGATTTTTGTTTTGGATTTTGAAATGTTTTGACATGGCATTGGATGACAATTTTTTGATAGACTTTATGCTAGATACGAGTGACAAGGGGGAAACAAGTCTAGGTGCAAGGATGGAAGTAAGATGGATAAATGAAAGGGCAATAATAAATGAAGTGGATGTATGCAACATGAGGGGGGAGAGGATGTGATCTCCAAAGACTATGTCGCATGGGAATAACATACCCCATTCTAGTTAGGATTTGACATGACAAAGCTTATGACAATAGGAATGATAAGATAGATTGGTTTGGAAATGATGGGAAAATGGGAAATGACAAGAGAAAAAGGATAGGATTTAGTTTGGAAAGAATGAGGTACGTCAAGAGATATACAAAACATTTGTCAACATTGTGCCCCCATGTATTTGTCAAGATCAAAAGGAGGAAGGGAGGAGGGATGAACCCATCATGATAAGTATGTGTATGTGGGTGTAATGGATAAGGATGGTAAGTAGAAGATGGTAAGATAGGATATGATAGGATGAGACAACGTGCCCCCAAGTGTAAGTGACATAGAAGATCAACCTACACATGATACCTGTTGCTAGGTTTTCATCATGGTACTTATCCAAGGTGCTTGTTTGCCAAGTTTTCACCATTGGACGAATGATTTTTATTTATTATTATTTTTTTCTATTTAGATGGGATGGGTGGATGGTTGGAGAGAGATTTGGACGGAGGATGGGGACTCAAGTGTTTGTTTCCAAGAGGAGGTGATAGTGTCCCATTTTTGGATGCTTGCGACACATAGAACATGTCAAGTGTTATTACGTGCATGAATGTTGGTAGGTGATTGGATGAGATGGAAATGGAGTGGATTATGATGTGAATTATGATAGGTTTATGCAAGGATGGATGGGGGATGGTGGATTATGATGTGTATTATGATAAAAGCATGGACCATAGGGATATGATGGGTGAAATATGTGGGATAGTGGATGAAAGATTCAGAGATGGAGGTATGTGGGAAAGTTGTGGAATGGAAAGGGACCAAGACCAACGGTTGCACACACTGTTTTAAATTTTGAAGCTTGTGATTGGGAGGGGGTGTTGGGAGTAATGGGGATTTGTTATTTTTTTGATTTGAGTACTTAGGGACCCAAATGGACTTACGATTTTTAGAACTTTTAGATAGGGAGCAGGATTTGTGGGATTTTTGGGATTTAGGATTTGTGATATAGTGGGATTTGGATGCTTCATTTGGATTGATTTATTTTTTCTTAGGGACCCACACCATTTTTACTTTTTCTTTTGGGGGTGTGGGCATTTGTAGCCTTTTGGATTTTTGATTTTAACTTATGTATTGATGCCCTTCAAAATTATATTTTTGAAGCTTTTGTAGGCTATTTGTTTTATGTGAGGAGGCATCCAAAATTGTATTTTTGAATCCCATGGGTTTTGCAATAGCTTCATGTTTAGGCGGTGTGTGCATTTGTTGATCCTGGTTAGGAATGTTAGGGGATTTAAGGGAACAGGTTTTATGGATGGAGGGATTAAGGAACTTGTAGATGAAGGGATTAAGGATGGGAATATTAGGAGTTGGAAGGAGTAAAGGAAGAGTGGAAGGAGGGAGATGTATGGTCACATGCTTTTGCATATGGGATGATGATGGGGGAGGGATGGCGACATATGGCTTGAATGTGCGATGAGGTGCACCATGTTTGTGATTAAAAGAAGTGGATTTAGGAGGGGTGAAGGTGGTACCAACATGTGTGGATTGTTTATCTTCAGATGTATATCCAAGGCCATGAGTGTGTGGATGGATTTGGACATGGATGGGCTCCAAGATGCCTTGTTCAAGAAGGCATAAGCCTTTGCCTTGATAACTCATGTTTTGGAGAATGCGATGCACAATGGGATGCTTGTTTCTTTGGAAACAAGATGTGAGTCCATTATTAGATGGAGAAGGATGGGTGGTGGATAGAGTTTGTTCCTCTCCCATGAGAGAACCACCATGGATGAAGGTAGTAGGACCAAGGGGATAGGATGATGGATTTGGGATGGGGTAGATAAGGGATGATGGAAGATCAATGGGAGATGGATTTGGAATGGGATCAATAGGAGATGGTGTGAAATCAGAAAATGAATGTGTTGGAATGCTTGGATCTTGCTCAAGATTGTGCTCATTAAGATTTAGTGTAATAGAATCCAAGTTATTTGTTTGATTATCCATGTTTTCTTGGGGACCAAGTGTCACATCAAGGGAAGTGGATGTTGTTGGATCATAAATAGGGCTAGGTGGAGGATGGATAGGAGTGGTGGAGGTTTCTTGATCATGAATAGTATTGGGACCGTGAGTGGAAGGAGTGACAAGCTCTTGATGACTTTGATCTTGATTTGGTAAGGAACAATGTTGATCCTGCTTTGGAGTTGACTCTTGACATAGCTCTTGAGTTTGGATAGGCATGGAAGTTTCTTTGATAGGTTCAATGTATAGTGGGGAATGAATTGGGCTTATGGCAGGTGGATCTTCAAGAACATTTGAAGGTTCTTGGATAGATTTTGGACTACAAGATGGAATAGGAGAAATAGGCATGACATTTGACTGTTCTTGGATAGTTTCAAGGATAGGAATTTAATGGCATGAGGGTGGTGGTTGATTCCTTACTAGTATCCAATAGATCACATCCTTCATTATTATATGGGTAGATGCACAATTTAATGGATGAAGAATAATGGTAGAAGGTGTAGGCTTATATGTAAGATTAGGATTGCTTGTGCTAGAAGGGGATGAAATTGGATGAGTGGATTTGGATTTCTCCATAGCTTTTCTTTTGCTTTTAGATTTTGTAAAGAATCTTTGGAGAAAATTGTTCAAGGATTCTTTGGTTGATGGATTAGAGCTTGGGAAGTTTGATGGTGGTGTTAGTGTAGGACTAGTATGCTTTGGGATAGGCATTCTATTGGATGATGATGGAGGACTACTAGATGGATATTGAGGAATATTCATGAGATTGGTTGATAAGGAGGAACTAGGTTGACATGATGATGAGGGTGACTGATGGAATCAGTATATTTGTGGTTTTTGGGCTAAGATTTTTTGCTCTTGTGTTGGGATGGAGTTACACATAGATTGAAGTCTTTGGATTTTGGTTTGTTCCTCCAAGTATGCCTCAAAATATACAAGATCCTCATCATTAGGAGCAAATTTTGGACCACCTCGGAGTATATATGGTTTTGGATTTGGCCTAGATTTGTTGAGGATCACAACCATATTGATGAATGAAGATTGGACTAGGTTCAAGGATGAAAATGTGAGTAAAATGATGATAAATGAATTAGGTGGGAAATGGATAGATTGAATGATTTGATTGATTAAACAACTTCTTAGGATTCACAATGACAAATGGTGACAAGGATGCACTTCAAGCACATAAAACAATGGCTAGATGTCTGATAGGAAGTGGAAAATGTTTATTTTGAGCACACACACAAAACACGACAAACATAAAGTTTTGGATGACTTTGATATAAAATTAGAGTAAAAGTTGAATGGGGGGCTAGATTAGCCCAAAATTTTTCACTAGTCTCGACAAATTTGAAAACACTCATAAGAATGCACAACCTAGGCTGGAAAGAGGATACTACTTGTTGAGTCCCTACTTGGGTTACTCCATATACCGAGATAAGGCAAACAACTAGAGATATTGGTGACACTGGCTCCCCCACCACGGCACGAGCACACCAAATCTCTTATCCTGAAGATCTAGAGATCTTATGAACCAAGGGATTTTTTGTGTCTACCATGAATAGTACATGTAGGGCAGCTTCGAAGGTCTGACCTCCTGCACCAGCAAGCAAAAAAGATTTTTGGCTTCTACAACAAGTGGTTTCTAGTCAGTGTTTCAGGATAATCTAGTGTCTATACATGCAGTGGTTCACTCATTTAAGAGGTCTCCCAACCATTAGAAAGGGTTTTTACTCATCTCATGGATACTGAGGGAGACTTCCGTTAGTATAGAACATCCACACCAGGTGATTGATGACTTTCATCACAACCACACTTATTTATATAGCAGACTGAAATGAAAGTACCACTTGGGTCGTTCCCTCTCACAAATCAGGAGGCAAACCCCCTAAGGGATTAAAAACATAAAAGAGATGGGTCTGGCTTCTGATCATCGATTTTGCACAAGGTAAGAGCATACACCTACCACCTTAAAAGCACAACAAACAGTGATTAATTAACCCCCTAGATTAAACTAACTACCTAGATTAGTGATAAAAATTTGATCTTTGACAAACGATGTTGCACACAATCCATTAGTAGTTCCAATGATTTGATCTTTGACAAATGAGATAGCTGCAATCAATGTGTTAACACAAAACCAAATCCCTAAAAAAAAAATCAAAAAATAATGTTAAAATGCAACCATAAAAAGATAAGCTCATCAGAAGATTGCAATTTTAGATATTTTTTTTAGATAGTAACATAGATTTGATCATTTTGAAACGTTTTTTACCTGAAATGTAAAAACTCATAAAAGAGAACCCTACTAATTTTCTGAGACCTTTCCAGAATATAAAAAAGTTTAAAAAAATCCTTGATTTGTGCCCAGATATGTGGATTTATGAAAAAGCTATAGTCGGCAAAGATTTGATCATTTCGTACCTTATTTCCAGCCTCAAAATTAAATCTGTAAAGAATAGAGCCCCATTAAAATTTCAAGAGATTTCTATAATGTAAAGTTTTTTGGAAAACTCACTGATTTGCATACAAAAATGCAAATTTATGAATAAAACTAAAATCATTATAACTCATTCAGGGTAACTCTCATGGTCAAAGTGAGTAGATGATTTGGCAATTGGAAAAAAAATTAGCACTTAGTAGGTATTTATATTTTAAATTGTTGGTGATATTTTATTTATCTATTGGTGATACACATTTTTTAATTTCCATTTAAGAATTAACAAATTAACATATTAGTATTTTCTAATGTTCTATTTTAGAATCTAAATTTTAAACATTATTTTCAAATTTTATCTTATTTGTACTTGTAGTTTTTAGTTGGTAACATGGTGTATGCACAAATATGGGGGAACCACAAGTGGCCAAAAACTTTTTCAAAATTGGTCCAAATAGGTTATAACATGACCACCTTTTAGGAAAATAAAAGCAAAACAAATAGTTGCAAGCTCATTTCTCTGGGCATTATCTTCAAAACACAATAGGGTAAAAGTGTGAATGCTTTTTCAATTGATTGAAGTAGATTCAACACCAACATTGTGTCGCCATGACGTTTTCAAGCTCAACGAGGTAATATTTTAGTGTTTTTAGTGATTTGAATTAAAATGAAACATTTATTTTTTAATTGTTTTGATTCAAGAGTAATTTATTACTATAATGTCCCTTCTTGAATAATCTTGGATTTTGACAATATTAAGATGCAAATACATAAACCACATAGAATTACATAATCAACAAAGTTATATGATCTAAAACCCTTATAAATGTATTCTAGTTAGCATATTTTCTTCAAAACCCACAAGATAGATAAATCTAAAACAAGTAATTAATACCACTGTAAAGTTACAACTCTTTCTTACTTTGAATGGTTGCTTATGAAATGGTTGTATAGTTGAGATAAAGGTGTAGGCATTTGTGAAGCTGTGAAGGACTTCAATGAAGGCGTGATTCTCTTTTTTGAGTTTTATGATAGGCATTCAATCCCAAATACCATTTAATGTGAGCCTATGATTCTTGATTTAAAACTTTGATATCCAAGTTATCTTATGGAATTCCTACTATGTAGCATGACCATAAAGGATTTATTGTTAGATTATTATAACCATATTAGAGATCCTTATTATAGAATATATATATAGATAAATAAGAAGCATTGGAAGCTAAGTTGAGAATTGAATTAGATAGAAGTTTTGACACTAGGGGTAAGTCCTTTTCTAAAAAGTAGTGATTTCTAACATGGCCTAGCAATTACTAAAATTTTCTACAACTTTAGTTCATAGTTAGTTAAGACTATGGTGCATTGATTTTTAGGAGGAAGGTCATATAAGGATGCCATATCCACACCAAAATGTAAAAGTGATTATAGTAGCATGTGAAATTTGTAAGCCTAAGCATGAAATGAAGTAGTTCCCATTGTTTGAAAAGGTGAAACAAATTGAATTGTCTATATAGTGTAGGATTTTTGATATAACAATCCATGACATAGTATATTATCATATCCTAGACATAATGCATGAAAATTTGGGTTGTTCCAATCATTGACTAATCATTCAGACCTATAGGACAAATCATTAGGAGTGTGCAATTATGGAGGATTCAACTAGTAGTCATATAATAATGATACCCAAGGTTATGGCCAAAATTTGGTAGGATAAGGAATGAGATATGGTTGGAGATTTTATGAGAAAGGAAATGGTGGATAAAATAAAGGTCATAAAAAAGAGAGTGCTTCAAGTATGGATGTGTTGATTATATACACAAAAATTGCCCCAAATTTTTACATTGTGATCATTGAATATAATTTCATAAAACCAAATATTAATTAGAATTATGCAAAACTATTCTCCAAGGAGAGAAACTATAAAAAGGAGCCAAAATAATTTAGGTACTAGTAGGAGATAGGTGTAGTTTACTACTAGGAAACTAGGGGAAGACATAGATGGGGTACCACACAAAGATTAACCCATATGTAAATATCATCACTAGAATTGCGATTAGTATGAAACCTCTAAAGTTAAGAGAAGGTTCTAAGGAATCAAATTAGTGCATATCATAAGTTATCTTTGACTATCCCAATGATGTGATGTGAAAATATATTCTCCAAAAAGTTGTTGATATTATCTACAAGTTGCAAGAGGAAGTGAAACATGCCAATGCATTTGAAATTAATTAGAAACAACTTCAAGAAGGAAGCATAGAATTTTCTTTTGAATTGGTAAAAACCTAAAATATCTTGAAATCCAAGGGAGTTCTACCTTTGCTGAAATATTGACTAGAAAAAAATAATAGAAAATATTAATGAATACCAAAAGAGATGCACACAACAAATAAGTCAAATTCTGATCAAGAGTTATTGATCCATGATATGATTAATGTCTAGTGAGTATGTGACATCTTGATTTCTATTGGTGTAGAGGTAAACATCCTTACTAGGAATGCATGGATTAAGATGACAAGTCCCCCACTATAATCATCTCAAAGAAATTCTTCATGGTGAATAAGGCTCATACACAACCATTGGGAGTCTTGCACAACACTAAGGTTAATATAATGGTTGTAAAATATAAAGGAGATTTTAAAGTTATTGATTTAGTGGAGGAGCATATAATTGACCTATTTTGTTAGGTCAACCATGGTGATAAGATCTAAATAATGCATAGATATGATTAAGAAGAGTTTTATGAGTTTAAAAAATGATGAATAGAGACTATCCATCTCATTATATGCAAGTTAGGATCCAGTGTATGTTGAGATTGTAGAAGTGGAAGATGATATTAATGATGTACATGTTATTATTTTGCAACACAAGGAGAAATTATATATATTAGATGACAAAATACTTAGTTAGAGGAGAAGATAATTGGAATTAGATACTAGAAGTGTCACTTGTGATAGATGGGTTTGCAAAGTTTATAAAGTAATTGGTTTGAAATACAATGGTATTCATATCATAGTGCATGAAAGTTATGACTAATACCAATAGTATTACAAGTATTAGGGAATTTAAATGCACTAAGGCAAGACAACAACTTAATTAAATCAAGTGTCTATGAGGGTGTAGACACCTAAAATTCACCAACGCATTATTCATTGCATCGCACTGCATTTGTATTATTTCTCATTAAATCACCTAATTCTCGTCATTCCGCACTAATTAATTTAGTTCACTAAAAATCATCATATTCCTCTATGTTAATTAAATAATCCAAATTATTTAATTAAATCATTATTCCTACAATTTAAATAAATAAAATAAAAATTATTTATTTAAATAATCAAATTTCCCTCCACTTTAAATAAATAAATTCAAATTATTTATTTAAATATCTTTTTTCTCCAAAATGAATGAAAATTAATATTTTATTCATTTATCACATGTGCTAATGAAATTAAATAATTATTTATTTAATTTCTCAATTATCCTCACCCATCATAAATTTCTCTAGTTAATTCAATTAACAGATCAATCAAATGAGCTAACTCATCATTCAATTCAATCAACAAATCAATCAAATTAGTTAACAAATCAATCTAATTTGTTAACATATTAATTAATTCAATCCTTTAATCAATCTATCCAATCAACTCATCAATCAAGTCTATTAACGCCCATGACTCATGAGAGGGCAAGGACACTTGTCCCTCTCTCATTCATGCACATTCTCTCAACCATCCTCAACCATTGATCTTCCTAGTCTTCTTGCACCATTGATCTGTATTCTCACAGGTCTATAAAAGGAACCTCATTCTCCATTTCTCAACATATGTCATTTAAGTAAACTTATGCTATCATTATCATTCCTTGCGAGATCATGATTTTACGCTTGACAATAGAGCAATTCACATTGCAAAAAGTAAAGAGCAAAGAGCAATTGACTCGAGATTTGGGTGCTATCTCGGTACACTCAATCCATTTGGTTTGTTTGTGTGTGTGTTTGAAAGGTAATTTACATTCTGATTTGTATTGCTTTCATCTTATTTGCATATTCAAATTTTAACCAATACATTTTGGCACACTTGGTGGGACCCACATCCTTGAAAACTAACAATTGTGGGAGTATTTTTATACAGATTTCATACAGGAATAGAAACGTTCCTGCGAATATGAATGTGCGCCTACTCTCTGTGTTGGCGCGCTTGCGCAGCAGGTCAGTGTGCTTGTGTAGAAGGTTGACACACATGTGCCGAATAACTACACGCTTGTGTTTATGATATTTTATGCTTGTTTTTGTAGATCTGGGCTATTTTTGCTTTGTTTCTGTTATCCTGTATCAGCCTAACATCTAACTTTGTCTGTTCATGTTGTTACATTTGCATTCTGACAAATTTCAACATGAATTTTATAGCTCGACATCTTTCCCATGTAAAAGCGCACCTTTGCCCTACAAAAGTGTGCTCGTGTTAGGATAGACAGTGGGTAGTTTTTACGTCCTCAGATCCATCCTCCTAGGCCATTGGATCACCCTAAACTCATCAAATCATCCTTTCTATTAGACTTATTCTCTGTTTTTGGTAGGTTTTTGCTTGTTGTTTTGAAAGCGTGCCTGTGCTCTATAGAAGTGCGCCTGTGTCCTAAATGCGCTCCTGTGACTGTGTATCCTATTTTTCTGAAAGCGCGCCCTTGTGTCCTATCGCCCTTGCTGTCTATCGATGTGCCTGTGTCATCTATTAGCAGGCCTGTGTCATCTATTGGCGTGCCTGCGCAAAAAGATAAAAAATAGTGAGTTACTTTCTGTTTTTGGTTATTTATTATGTTTTCTGCTATTTTTTTTTAGTTTTGTGTTTTCTGTTTCACATTTTTTGTCAATTTATTTGTTGTTTCAAATTAATCTCTCTTTGGGTTTTAGAACTAACATTGCGTAGTATCTACCTCAGCCAAAGAAAAATTGATTGAAACTACTAATGTGATTTGTTGCAGGACGTGTGTCGAAGACAATTTATTTTTCATACTAAGTCTTAGAAAACATTTCATTTCTTAAAGGAATTAACTTGTGTCTACTGTGTTTGGAATCTCTTAAGTGTGTATGCTCTTTCCTTGCACTGCAAAGTGACCTTGGAGATCAAAAACACTTAAGTCATTCATTTTACTTGCTTTCTGTGCTTACTTCCCAGGGACTCATCACATTATGCTCTTCTCTCGCGTCACAAGATGATCTTGAGAATTAGAAGTGTTTGATATCCTCTCTAGGGGGCTTGCTTGGGGATTTCATCATCTCAAGGGATGACGCCAACCGCATGTTCTGGTGCAGTATACAAATTTTGTGAGTATTGAAAGAATCAACTTCAAAGGAAGGACCTCTTGAACTCCAAGCAAAAAACTTTCAGGATACTTGGTCTGCCAAGACTCATATAGTTGAGCGTCAATTGACTAGGACACCCCCATTCACAGATTTGTGCCTCTCGTACCTTGTGTATATTGAGGACTCCCTAGAAGCTTTGTAAAACTAGATAAGAGCATCGATCATTTTGTAATGTGATGCAAGGGATGCAGAACGTACCTTGAAGTTACTCACCATTCATACTACCTTGAGGACTAGATAGAAGGCTTCTTTGGGAAAGGTGTCAAAACCTTCAAGGAAAGAGATATTGGGTGTATGCCTCTTATCTCTAGCTATCTACTCAGGGGGAAGTGTTCTTAGTTAGGTAAGAACATGGACAGGGATTCAATCATGTGGGCTCACAATATGACTCAAACCTACTTGAATAATTTATAGGTTGTTGCATTAAAAGAAGTGTTTGGTGTGTCTTCTCTTTATTTTTATCTACCCGTAATACCATTTGTTATCTGCGAAGGGTCATAACCTTTTGCACCAATTTCCAAAGTTACATGTGTTGAAATTGTCATTGTGTCTTTATGTCTGTTTCTCTTGCCAAGAGATAGTCCTACCTCCTATCTTCCAAAAACAAAGTAAAAATACCACACAAAAAAATCCAAATATTCCAAAATACAAAAAACATAGTCCTTAATCTTTCCTTTCAATAGCATTTTCCTTTTGTCCAAAGTCCAAAAATCCAAAAACATAGTCTTAATCTTTCCATTTTCTTAGCATTTTCCTTTTCAAATATCCAAAATCCAAAAAACATAGTGTTAAGTTTACCATTTAGCATTTTTCCTTTTTCAAATATCCAAAATCCAAAAACATAGTTTTAAATTTCCAATTTTAGCATTTTCCTTTTCAAAAAATCCAAAAATTTAGACTCTTCCGTCCATTTTTGGGCAATTTCATAGATCATCCACAACCATCCTTCTTTCATCTTGTCTTAGAATTTTCAAAATTTTCATCCTTTTGAGACTACAAGATCATTCCCTCCTCATCAACAATCATTTTCCAAATTTATCTTAAACATTGCACCATCCTTCCATCCACTTGGTTATTAATCCAAAAATCTAGATCAAACAATCCACTAGTTTGTCTTGTAGTTTAGGAAATTGCCTCTCTTAAATTTATAGACCAATTAGTATCAACCCAATTAGTGAACAAACCTACCTTAAAAGAGTGGATCCTTTTAAGATAGTCAAATTCACTATACCTTTATCTTGTCTCACCTCAAAACCATTAGTCTATTTTGGGGTAGATAATCATAATCTCACCATCCAAATATCTGTTGATCTAGGTTTATAACTCTTAACCAAGCAAATCATCCATCCAACTTATCTTGTCTCGCCTCAAAATCATTAATCTATTTTGGGGTAGATAATCATAATCTCACCATCCAAATATCTATTGATCTAGGTTTATAACTCTTAACCAAGCAAATCATCCATCCAACTCATCTTGTCTCAAGATTTTGTCCTAGAGAAAGTCTAAACACATCATCCATCCATATTTTTGTCTAAAAGCACACCTATGTTTCATCAGTGCGTGCCTATGACTGTCATTCCAAAATCTGTAAAAACACGTTGGTGTTCTTTGTCGGCATGCTTTTACCCTGTGTCGACATGCCCTTGTTGTCTATTAGTGTGCCTATGCAATAGATAAAATTAGATCTCATTTGCTTCATCATCCATCTCCATTTTCACATCATATGCCTGTAACTCGATCTCAACATAAAAAGGCTATGGAAAACACCCAAATTCTGCCTCAAGGTAATCCCAAAGTACCAATTCCCAAAGTCCCTATTGATGCCTCCAAGTTTACCACAGGCATGGACTCCAACATCTTTGTCCCAAAAGGGTATATAGCAGGGATTTCCTCATCTCAAAGTCTAGGTCAACAAACTCAAGAAGAATCCCTAGACCTTGACAAACACATGCAAGATCCCAAGTTTTTGGATGCTCTAGATAAACTTTTGGATTCTAATCAAAATCATTTCTTTCACTTACCTGCCAAAAGAGGAGCTAAGTTTCCTAGAAACTTTGATACATCCCAAATCCAAGAACAAGATCCCATAAAAATCTCCATTGCTGCCATGGGTGGTGGAGGTCCCACTTCAATTCCAACCGCATCCACATTACCACCTACCATTCAAAATATACCCACTCATGAGGTTCCTTCCTTTACAAATCAATTCAACAATCCTCTCTATCAAAATCCCCCACAACTTGAACCACTTCTAACCCCTTCATACATGTTAGGATTCCAACACCAATCTTATCCTTCAAATAATTTGCATGCTAACCCTTCATCTTCTTCTATACCAAATAATTCATATGATAACCCTTCATCTTCTTCTATACCAAAAAATTCATACCCTAACCCTCACAAAATTCTTCTATTCCAAGTACTTCTAATGCTAACCCTTCATCTTCTTCTATTCTAAATAACCCTAGTTCTAATGCTCCACAAGTATCGCAAGTTCAATCCTCCACTTCTAATGCACCTACAAATCCATCACATGGTTCTTCCAATCAAACTAACACAAACCCATATAACATATCTCAACAACCACCAACAGAATACCAACAACCACCAATTCAATACCAACAACCACCAACTCACTATCAACAACCACCAACACAATACCAACAACCACCAACTCAATACCAACAACCACCAAATTAATATCAATAACCACCTTCATCATCCCTTCAACAAATCTTTACACATCAACAACCACCTTCATCCAACATTCAATAAAATTTTACACCACCACCGCCACCATCTAGAATTGAAATTCAAATCTACAACATGCAAAAACAGATTTTCGATCTTTCACTCAAAAACACCAAAAATACTTTCTCATTTGAGCAAGTTTGTCCATATCCATTCGATCAATCTATTCCCATGATCCCTTTTCCTACTAACTTTGAAATACCCAAATTTGACAAATACAAGGGAAAAGGTGATCCACAAGAACACTTAAGGGAATTTTACATGGCTTGTTTAGAGGTCGCCAACAATGATACATATCTCTTGCATATCTTTCCTTGTAGTCTTGGAGGGCAAGCCATGTAATAGTTTTCACACTTACCTCTAGGTATAAAATCTTTTAGTGAATTAGCCAAAAATTTTGTCACCCATTTCTCTTTTAACATCAAACACAAAGTCTCCATGACATACTTGTGTAACACTAAACAAAGAAATAGTGAAACCCCCATCTCTTTCCTGCAAAGGTAGAGAAATATGGCCAATAAATGCCCTTGGCCTCTACCTGAGAAACAATTAGTACATATATTTGTCCAAACTTTGAATTCAGAACTTGGATTCCATTTGCAAATATAATGTGCTAACTCCTTTGAAGAAATCATTTCAAAAGGCACCAGTATCGAAAAAGCCCTTATCGCTAAAGGACTTGTCAAAATATTTAAAGAAATGAAGGAAAATACCCCTACTTCAAATGACAAGCCTCACTTTTGGGATGAAAATAAAAATGTTGTCAGTGATGGTGTTGTGGATGCAAAACACGTCCAAACTATGCAAACACTGCTTAACATTCAAATGCCACCAAAGAACATCACTACACCTCAAAGGGACCAACCTAAGCAAGATGTTGCACCTAAACATAGATTCACTCCCTTGGGAGAATCTATTGAATCTATACTTAAGAAACTTGTCCAAAATGGTTTAATCACGTTGCCTAAAACTAAAAAATATGATGAACCACCGTTTAAACCTGCGTGGTACAAAGATAATGAATACTGCAACTACCACTACATAAAAGGACATAAAACTCCTGGGTGCATGAAGCTAAAATATCTCATACAAAACCTCATTGACTAAGGAGATGTCATCATCGATGGCACTCCCAAACCCACAACAAATAATGACCTTGTTATTTATCAGGTTCCATTCCCACCTCATGGAAAGGAAACAACTCTAATAAAGGTAAAGGTGTAAATAATCTGTCAGGTCAATACGATTCCATCATCGGTCACTTTGGAGAAAGTTTTGTATCCACTCTTACAATCAAGGGCAAAGCTCCTGATTGTACTATCACTACTCGTAGAGGTCGTGTTACCTTCGTGGGGTAACCTCAAATAGTCAACCCAATTCTGAGTATAATCTACTATATCATTTGGGAAAAACACTGCTCTCATATCCATCCTTGATCTACTTCACACTTCACCTGAGCATAGGGCCATCCTTGAAAAAGCACTCAAAGAGTCATCTGTACCTGACAACATTGATACTGTGCAATTTCAAGCAATGGTAGGACATATAGATTCTCCACATCACTTGGTCTTTACAGAACAAGATCTCCCATCCCAAAATGCATGCCATAATGAAGACCTACACATAGAAGTATACATACACCAACAAAAAGTCAAGAGAATCCTTATAGATGGTGGTGCTGGTCTCAATGTTTGTTCCTTGAAGCTGCTAAAATAATTAGGATATCCTGCAGATGCTATTGATTCTTCCCAAACAATGACAATCAAAGCTTATGATGACGCTGAAAGAGAATCAGAAGGGGTCATTCATTTACCAATCAAAGTGAGTCCTGCCTTAGTGGAAGCTCAATGTCAAGTTTTGGACCTTGACCTCCCATATAATATCATCCTTGGTCGTCCATGGATTCACACCATGCAGGCCGTACCCTCCACCTACCATCAATGTTTGAAATTCCCCTTTAATGTACCGAAATTACCATTCCTGGAGATATAAATCCTTTTGAATTATGTCACACTATGCAAGGCAGATATCTAAATTCAAACCAAATCCCTAATAATGTTGTAGCTCATCTTTCATCCTCTTATGTTGATCCATCATTATCCAAAACCCCACCTAATAAAGACATTCTTGGGGTCAAGGTTTAGTATAAGGACATTGAGGTAGGAGAATATGGTTTACAAAACTCTTGCTATATCAGGAAGTTGTTTTTATCGCCTAAGTCTTATGGAAAACCTCAGGTGGCGACGGTGAGTAAGAAAGTCATCATACCAATGCAACCAAAAGTATTCACCCATGGGGGCAGACTAGAAGACGAATGCAATGAAGACATCTCCTCATGGCTTTTCCAAGATGAAAAGAGCCAATAAAATTATTAGTGGAAAAATACAAAAGAGGTCTTCACATTGTCAAAAATATGGGATATAAAGGACAAGGCGGGCTTAGGATCCAAGAGCAAGGCACAATAGAACCCATATATGTCACTAAAAAAAAAATAGAAATGGGTTAGGATATAGTAAGGAGGTACCTCGCTCCTCGAATATGCAGTTTATACTCGATGAAGTAGTGATGGCTTTTCCCGTAGTTAAAACTTCTATGGAGGATACTATCGATGATTATTACCTTCACCTTATTGATTTATTTTAGGAATCATCCATCTTTATGATCTCATCTATTTCCCTCACCTCACAAACCAAAACGCAACCATTTCCCTTATACATCTGGAATTAGTCGATTGGGATCAACAAGAGCCTCCGTCTTGGATACTTTTCAAAACGATGAAGCCTTAGCAAAATTTCTAGGACTCAGAGATGGTATACCCCATGGTGACCATAATGTAGGTTTTGTAATGGACCTCTCTCCTATTGCATATTTATGGGAGAATGTCAAATCTTTCAGTAGCAAAAGTGCAATCAAAATAAATAGATCTAGGTGAAAACCACATTGTGGCACCTTTTGATCATAAAATAGTAAAAAGAAAAGATGCATCCAACTGTGAAAACCTCTTTGAGGCACCTAAGGATGGAATATTTAACCTTTCCCTACCATCAAAATGTTAGGAGAAGTCTTCATTATTGGTTGAACAATCACAAGAAATGAACCTTCGAACAGTGCAAAATCCAAAGGTTACTTTCTTAGCAGTTTCTTTGTCAGAACAAGAACACAAGGAATTCACAAAGTTTTTCCTAAAATGAGAAATTAACTTTTCCTGGATTGGATCTTGCATTAGTAGTCCATCATCTATTTGTCTCACCAGGAACTAAACCCGTCAAGAAAAAACTTCGTAAAATGCACTCACAGATTTTGTTATTAGTCAAAGATGAGCTCAAGAAGTTACTAGATGCCAAGTTCATACACCTAATCGATTATACAGAGTGGGTCTCCAACCTTGTGCCTATTGCTAAACCAAATGGGGGCATCCGTATTTGTTCTAACTTTAGAGACTTAAACAAGGCATGTCCCAAAGACAATTTTCCACCGCCTAGCATTGACATCATCGTGGATTTAATGATAGGCCATGAAATGCATTCTCTCATGGATGGTTTTTATGGCTATAATCAAATCATGATAGCACCTAAAGACCAAAACAAAATGGCTTTCACATGTCCTTGGGGAACCTACTGGCACCACATACCAATGAGCGATGACAATCATCTTCCACGATTTGTTTCATACCATTATGGAAGATTATGTTGATGACCTTTTAGGTAAATCTACAAGAGCATATCACTTAAAAGTGTTGGAGCAGATATTTGATAGACTAGAGCAATATCAACCGAGACTTAATCCAAAGAAGTGTGTCTTCAGAGTTAGATCTGGCAAACTCCTGGGATACATTGTATCTTGTCAAGGCATTGAGATCGACCCTACAAAAGTCACAAGTATTGTTGAAATGTCTCCTCCTGGTAACCTCAAGTAGTTGAGAAGTCTTTAGGGAAAGCTACAATCCATTCAGGCTAATAAGTGTCAACCTTTCTCCCACTTACTCTACAAGGATGTCTCATTCAAGTGGGATAGTAAGTGCCAAGATGCCTTTGAACAACTCAAAACATATCTTATGAGACCACCGGTGTTGATGCCACCAATCTTAGGAAGACCTTTGTTACTCTACATATCCACTACATCAGCAGCCTTGGGGGCATTTCTAGCACATAATGACGACTCAAGAAAAGAATAAGCAATTTACTATATTAGTCTTACCTTGGTGGGATATGAGCTCAATTATACCCCTATGGAAAGAGCATGTTTAGCAGTAGTGTTCACTTCCCAAAAGTTGCAGTACTATATGTTTAACCAAACGACAAAGCTTATATCCAAGGTAGATCCTTTGAAGTACCTTCTTTCAAAAGCAGCTCTCATAGGATGTCTCACAAAGTGGGTAATGATCTTAACTGAGTTTGACATTGAGTATGTTGATCGAAAGGCCATAACAGGACAAGTAATTGTTGATCAACTAGTAGAGGCTCCAATAATAGATACACACCCCATGCTGTCTGATTTTCCAGATGAAGGGATCTTCAACCTCTCTACATTGGTCAAATGGAAATTACACTTTAAAGGATCATACACTCAGCATGGTTCCAGAGTAGGAATCCTCTTCATCACCCCATAAGGTGATTGTATTCTAAAATCATATCGGCTAGCATTTCCATGTACCAACAATATTGTTGAATATGAAGCATTACTCACTAGTCTTCGAATAGCAATCCAATGGAACATCAAACAACTTCAAGTTTACAGAGACTCTCAACTAGTCATTCTCCAAGTCACCGATGAATATCAAACTAAGGATGACAAGTTGATGCCCTATAAGAAGATGGTGGACAACTACAAACAACACTTTTGTATTCTATCCTTTGATCAGATCCCTAGAGTTAACAACAAGGCTGTTGATGCAATGGCCACTATTGGGTCTCTATTAGACATGCCAGTAAACATTCAAAACTATGAGTTCTTTCTCAAGCAACTGCTGATACCATCTGCAAAAGTGCCACCCACCGAGATGATCTATGAACTTTTTGGTCCCAACTAAACATTGTACTGACATATACACCTACCTTCATAGCAACACTCTTCCAGCCAACCTAACATCCACACAAAAGAAAACTTTCATTTTCCATGCCTCCCATTTCACCATCCTAGGAGATTCATTATACCAACAGAGTCTTGATGGTATCCTCCTTAGATGTTTAAACTCAGAAGAAGCCGACACCACTTTAAGAGATGTACACGAAGGTATTTGTGGAGCGCATTCCACCGATCCTAACTTAACAAAGAAGTTGCTCCAAACTAGATATTTTTGGCCCACAATGGAACAACATGCCCACTAGTTCATCAAAAAATATCTTCAGTGTCAACAACATATAGATCTAATTCATGTGCCTACTCATCAACTGCAACTAGTGACCACTTCATGGCCATTTTCACAATGGGGACTTGAAGTTGTAGGCAAAATACATCCCTCATCTTCCAATAGCCACAAGTTTATAATTATTGCCAATGAGTATTTTACGGAGTGGGTGGAAGCTATTCCCATGACTTACATCACTGACAAGCAAATTGCTAAATTTATCCTACACTATATCATTTACCAGTATGGTATAACTATGGCTATAGTAACTGATAATAGTAAACTATTCAAAAAATAAGATGTCTGTGCTTTGTGCACTCAATACCACATCCAACACAACTTTTCTACTCTATATTAGCCACAAAGCAATGACCAGGTTGAGGCTTTGAACAAAACAATCCTTTAAATCCTGAAAATGATAGTCAATGAAGCAAGTCGTGATTGACATCTACAACTTAACCCCACCCTCTGGGCCTATCAAACAAGCATTCAAACCCCAACTGGTGCCACACCCTATGCTTTAGTATATGGAACTGAATCTATTTTGCCTATAGAGGTCGAGATCCCATCTCTCCGTGTCTCTATGCAACATCTGATTAATGGAGAGGAGTATAGAATGTCCAGGCTACATGAACTGGAGCTTCTGGATGAAAAGTGCCTTGCAACATTAAACCATCTTAAGGTCTACCAAAATCGTCTCCGCCAAAGTTACAATAAGAAAATTAAATAAAGGTGGTTCCAAGTGGGTGATTTAGTCCTAAAAGAAAATTAGAGAAACTTACAAGACAGAGATAAGAAAGGTAAATTTGAGCCTAATTGGTTGGGACCTTTCATCATCATAGTAGCATATGGATCAGGGGCTTATACCCTAGCAACACCTGAAGGAATTCCTCTTGATGAACCCCTCAACAATGTTCATCTCAAGAAATTCTATGCCCGATCCTTGGGAATATCCTAGCAGAAAATAATCAAAAAATTAAAAGAATAGAAAAATATGAAAAAAATGTTTGTCCTCTGATGAAAACCTGGTAAACAGGCACCTTGGATAAGTACCATAGTGAAAACCTGGCAAACAGGTGCTATGTGTAGAAGTCAACACTACCTACCATCTATTCGGTCTTACCTTCCATCCATCTCATTTTCATAATAAAAACCCCATCCATTCATAATAAAACTTATTGACCCTCGTATTCCCATTTGTCCATCTATCATGGCTTGAAATTTTGTCAGTGTCAAGCATTATATCTTAATTTCATCCATAGTTAGTTTCATCCATGGTTAATCACTTGTTCCATAATAAACCCTTTACCTGAATGGGGGCATGTTTCCTTAACCTAGGACTAGGAATGGATCCTCATTTTGACTCAAGGGAATTTTCACACGTTCACTTGTCCCTCAACACTCTCATCACTCATCTATCAACAATCCCATCACTCATCTATCAACAATCCCATCACTTTAGTACGTTCATCATCCTCCATCAATCAACACATTCATCACTTACCACCTAGAACTACATATCATCATCATCATCATCATCATCATCAGCATCATTATAATGTGCCTTGATCCCATGGATACAAGGTATGTAGGCAATCTGGAATATGAAGTATTCAGTACTTAGGCACATACGATACACCCCATCATCCATCTCAACTCATAATAAATTCATCTTTGTCATTTCATCCATTTACCACAATCCATCCTATCCATTTACCACCTAGACATGACTAACTCAAGTAGAACTTAAACTATGGATCTTTTTGGAAGCTCAAAGTACTTATCAAATCTGAAACAAAACAGAGTACTCCTAAAAAACAATACATCACCGCATACCATTTGCCTACATTTGGTATATCCATACATCCTAGATCTAAAGCCTTTAACGGATACATCTTTCCTATGATAAGGCCTCAAATCTTTCTGGAATACCCTCTTTGGCAAGAGAATATGTTGGTTGTCTATATGTTTTATTAGTTGGTCATTTTGGATTTTTGATTTATCTTTTGTCCTTTTTTAATATGCATTCAAAACTACCTTGATCTTTCTATATCTTGGTATGTCATGATGCAGTACAGATTGGGGCATAGTCATTGCTTTCGTATGATGTGTTTTTATGGGATGGATTTATTATCCTATTAGGCCTAATATGTATCTTGTGTGTGTTAGGATTAGCATCTTACATATCAATATCTTTTGCATCTAAGGCTCTGCAAAGACCTTTTTATTAAGACTATTCTACGCTAAGACTATTTTCCATTCACTTATCCAACAAGGTTCTATTATACCTAGTAGTAATAAAATCAAACCGTTTGTTTGTAGAGTCAACTATCTTATGTATTGGAAACATGGCCACCCTAGTTCTCATACCTTGGTGCATAACATCCATATGCTATATCAAATAAAGGATTGCTCTATTTTACATGTCAAACATAACTTCTCCCAAATAACTCCATCATTCATTCATCTATTATAAAGGTTCTTTTCACACCAGTTCATCTTTGTCTTTTAATCATTTATCTCATCATATTCTTTCTTATCATTTGATTGTCCTTTTTTTAATTAATCATTTGTTTCATCATATCCTTTCTTATCATTTGATTATCTTTTTTTTAGTTAATCATTTGTTTCATCATCTCCTTTCTTATCATTTGATTATTGTTTCATTGTTAATCATTTGTTTCATCATATTCTTTCTTATCATTTGATTCTCTTTTCTTAGTTAATCATTTGTTTCATCATAGTCTTTCTTATCATTTGATTATCATTTCATTGTTAATCATTTGATTCATCATATTCTTTCTTATCATTTGATTCTCTTTTCTTAGTTAATCATTTGTTTCATCATAGTCTTTCTTATCATTTGATTATCTTTCATTGTTAATCATTTGTTTCATCATATTCTTTCTTATCATTTGATTATATTTTCTAAAGTTAATCATTTGTCTCATCATATTCTTTCCTTATCATTTAATTATCATTTCTTGGTCCATCATTGTGTCATCATATTTATTCATTATCATTTGGTTATCATTTTTTAATCATGTGTACCATCATAATCTATCACCATCATTTGTTAGAAACATTTATTTCATCATTTACCATCCATCTGACTTAATCATTTCATCATTCATTTTATCACATCATATATCAGAAAACCCATAAATAAATGTAGATTCTATAATCCATTTAATACATGCATGCATCCATCATATCATCATAAAAACATCATAAACATAAAAACATCATAAACATCTAAGGGATCAAGCCATCACACATATATATCATCAAAATGTCCATGATACAAAAAAGAGTCCATAATACAAATGTATGTATGTGTATAAATACATCATCAGCCCGCAGGCATCAAAATACAAAAATATACATGTGTGTATACATCTCATCAAAATAAAATATCATGGTGTCTACATCAAGTTAAACTCCCCCTCTGAAGGAGCTAGCTAATGGCCTATCCCTGGAGGAGGTAGCTAGCATGGTCCCTATGACCCTGATGGCTGTCCTTGGTCTCATGGCCCCTGTCCTATACCAACCCTAGGTGGCCCCATCAACGAAGGTCCTAACCGCATTGATCTGGAGACCCCTACTTGGATCTACCTGCTAAAACTGGGAGCTCTTTGTGATGTAGGCACCACACTCTCATACAATTACCAGTAATCTTACGTCATCTAGACTCTGAAACAGTCTCACATGCTCACCTCTATGCCTGAGACATGGGATTGTGATGTGTGTAACATCACATTCCATAATGCTCAATAATTAACACAAGTAATCATCTTAACCAAGAATTAGATTACATTATGATTACCCAAATCTGAGTTAAACAAGAATGATTCATTATCATTTTAATAATTAAGCATGCTATTCTAAACCAGAATAAAACAAAACTTACAATTACAATATCCAATTACATCTCATTAGTGAATAACCTTCACTATGCATGTACAAAGCTATGCTCAATGCATCAAATATCAAATTATACATAATAACTAACTATCAAGTCATGTAATGAAAATCATTGCATCTAGATCTCTTGACATCTGTCTTCATAAGTCTCAGCTTGTCTCATGCTTGGGAAGGAGAGCATCATCCTAGTGCTTTTCCTTCAACCACAAACCGGCGGTCCCCCACACAACTTCCTACCTAGAAGTGGCCCTACCCTTCATGGAAGGTATAGATATTAGGAACCATTAGCTTTTCCATCTGAGTATCTAGTGTTGTGTCCTTCATAATGCCTCTCGGTCATGCAACTATATATCCACTCTAACTATGCATGACACTACTTGAGACATTATGCCATCTGGAGCACTATGGACCAACAATGCATGCAGAGATGGATGCATTACTTTGGCCAAAGATTTACATACATGTATGTTATGCAATGAACACCATCGTATGTCCACCACCCTAACTCATCTTAGAAGTTGTCTCATCCTACATTATGCTTATATTGACCTCTCTCTCTAGGTCTAGTATGAGTGGGTTCAATTCGATTCATAGTCCTATACCAAGATAGTTGACTCCCAACTTAGGAGCATACCAAACATAATGGGTTACTTTCGTAACGAGGAACCTATGACTCCTTGTCACCCTATTCCATTACCGATCATATTAAAGTCAAACCAAGTTTTCCAATCTAGGTTTATCGTGGTTGATAGTTTCATTGTGATCTACCATATGGGTTATATTCATGATCATGATACCCTAAGCATACATTGCCTTATCCATTTAAATGGGTGTTACTATTAGACAATAACTAAATACCCATGTGGGTCTTTATTGATAAATACTCTCCTCATGGAGTTCGATCATAAGCAATGAAAAGAGTTTTGATTCACATTGGAATAAAAATATAAGACTTAAGCTATATATATGCTTCCTAACTCTTAATGATTACAACAACAAGAAGATAATCCTCTCTAATATAGAGGCATACATGCAAAGTTGTCATGGATTAAAACAATAATCTTTTGTATTACCAACCTCCTCCTTTATTGAGGGTAGAAAAATACTGCCTTAGGTTATCATAATAACCCTTTAACAACAATCGAGTTTGATGTATGAAAGTTCCAAGCATGTGGTTAAGTGCTATTAGCACAATCTAATGTTAAAGTTTCAAAAGACTATCACAACAATTCATGGTTAGTGCCTTGGCCACATGCAAGTCGAGCCTTCGAACATAAACTTTACACAATGGTTTAACGAGTGCCATGAGTGCTATTGGCTCATCATATGAGTCTTGGTGCTATCTTTAAATTATTAACAATGGTGCCATGTCGGCACTCAACATGAGTATGCATCAATAGTTTTGAGCTCGACATTAAAGGCCTTGAGCGACTGTCATGATGAAAGATTCAATCCATAATATCTTATGATACATATATCATAATTAGCCCAGTGGGTTGTAGATTTATATCTTATGACACATATATCATGTTCGACTAGCGGCTTGTAGATTTATCACCTATGATACATATATCATATTCGGCCCGCAGCTTGGAGATTTATTTCCAAATAGAAACAGTATATAGTCTAACACAGTAACTTAACAATAAAAGTATAATATAATAAGCTACTATGGCTGCATAGTTTCAAACAAATAACACAACAATTACATTATAAGATAGTCGACACAGTTGGTGATTATGCTTCAAGAAAACACTATTGTTAGCAAGCATTTAATGATAAATCTATTTCAAACTTTGTTTCTACCTGAACAAAGCCATTTGATGTTGTCAACTCAGACAAACAAGTCTCACGATCGAGAGCTACATATTGTTCCTATGTTATCTCCCAGGGTTTAGCGACGACTATGATTTCCTTGCTTTTGTTCTGCCTTTTTCCCAGTGCAAAGAGCAATCCACAACCATAGATAATAATAATGATTATTGATAGCATTAGATAATAGAAAAACTTTCTATGACTGCCTTTCTTGGCATGTTGATCATGTAGGGAACTACCACCTGTGTCCATGAAGTGGTGGGTGGTTTCCCCACTCCGCCACCCATGGTTTCTCAGGAGCCTTTCAATCCTATCCTTGCTATTTGCAAGAGGTCGGTGAGGATGAAGCTCCCCATTTGTTGAAATAACATCTCATCACTCCACTACTGTGGGTGATGTCAGCCCATTAACAAATAGTTAACCATATTAGTATTACATGGAATTCGATATTAGATTTAAATAGTCATAGCATAATATTAATTTCATACATCTCTTTGATGTATGAAGATACTTATATCAATCAAGATGTCATCATACGATGTCACCACCTACATGGTGGCATGATCAACATGCAATTTAGGGGTCAAGCACCACTCCTCCTTCTTCACTTAAAAAAACCCAAAGCAAAATGTACTAAGAATAATAGGTTTAAAATCCTGATTCAAGAATAAATGAAGAAAACAAAAAGGTATCCCACCACATGGCGAGACCATCTCTCAACTCACGACGACATTCTTAAGAATGTTGTTTGGTCAGATTGACGCAACCATTGTCAAAATAACTCTATCGACAAGACGACACTAATGGAAAATCAATAGTCAAAGAAAAGACATAACTTATGCCAACTTATAGAGTTCAAAAGGACATAAAGTCTAACACTCATATGGTAATTGGACCCATTTCTTGACATCTATCTCTTCCTCCTAGATGATACTCTCCTTCCTTCTTCAAAGGATATTTCATTTCCTGTTCACACTCAACATCATAAAACTATGATCAGTGCATCATTATTTAATTAAATATTCATATGAACAAGTAATTCATAACTAATTATGATTAGTTAGTATTCTCATAATCAACGATTAAATCAGATATTTCCATAGCATCTGATCATTAAACTATGGTTAATCTTCCTAATTACCACACAAAGTTAAGATTAAGCCTAATCATAAGTTGGGGATGTAACATATCTCCCTCCATAAGAATCATTGTCCCTGATGATTTGATGTCTTCATAGCCAATCAACATAATAAAAGAAATGTTTTGAGATCGTATTAAAAAGTTTTCCATAAAAGATGAGGAAATCTCACATAAAAATCATCATAGTTTTCCCAGGTGGCATTTTCCTCTACATATTGGTCCCATTGGACCTTGCATTGTGTTATCTCTTTGTTACATAAGCATAGCTTACACATTTCAAGCACCTTGATGGGCTCGATCACCACCACTCTTGGGTCTTTCACCTATATAGCATTCCAATCAAGCATAGGAATTTGATTAGCTGCAATGTTAAACTTTTTCAAATAAGAAACATGAAACACATTATGCATCATGGCAAGAGTTGGTGGTAGAGCAATTCTGTATGCTACTAGGTTGACTTCTTTGAGAACTTTGAAGGGACCCACGTATCTAGGTGCTAGTTTGGACATCTTTCCAAATTTAATGGAACTCTTTTGAGGTTTTACCCTTAAGAGAACTTTCTCTTCCAGTGTGAAATGTCTTTCCAAATTTAATGGAACTCTTTTGAGCTTACACATAACTCTTTTATCTATCATTGGCTTCTGCTAGCCTTCTCTTAATTAGATGGATTTGCTCTTCCATCTCTAATAACATTTTTGGACCAAGGCTAACCCTATCTTCTAGCTTGTCCCAACTTATAGGGGTTCTGCACTTCCATCCATATAATGTCTTAAATGGAGTCATCTTAATAGCAGAGTGATAGGAATTATTATAAGCAAATTCCACCAGAGGAAGATAATCCTTCCACATGTATTGCTGATCCATGTAATACATTCTCAACAAATCCTCCAACACTTGATTTGCCCTCTCAGTTTGGCCATCCATTTTAGGATGATAAACATAGCTTATATTCAATTGGGTTCCAAGTGAAGCGAGCAAGGTTTGCCAAAACCTCAATGTCATTCGTGCATCCCTATCTAAGAAAATCTTCCCAGGAATGCCATGCAGTCTGAAAATCTCTTGAACAAATTTTTAGGCTATGACGAGTGCCCCATCCGTCAAGTTCCCAAGTATAAAATGAGCATCTTTGGTGAGTCTGTCCACCACAACCAAGATAGCATTGTGCCTATTCCTTGACATAAGAAGCCCTTGAACAAAGTCCATGCTTATAATTTGCCATTTCCACTCAAGAATTTCATGAGGGTATAAGAGTCTTGTCGGGTGATGGTTTCTGCCTTCACCCTTTGGAATTCTATACACGTAGCTATAAAATTTGTAGCATACCTCTTCATTCCTTTTAAAAAATATAGGGGTTTCACATCAGCAAGTAACTTTGTTACTCCAGGATGTCTAGAATATGGTGCAGAATGAACCTCCTTCCACACCATGTTCCTTAACTCTACAGAGTTATGTACATACATCCTTCCTTTAAATCTTACTCCAGGATGTCCAAAATATAGTGCAGAATGAACCTCCTTCCACACCATATATTTCTGATCCATGTAATACATTCACAACAAATCCTCCAACACTTGATTTGCTCTCTCAGTTTGGCCATCTGTTTCAGGATGATAAACAGAGCTTATATTCAACTGGGTTCCAAGTGAAGCGAACAAGGTTTGCCAAAACCTCAATGTCATTCATGCATCCCTATCTAAGATAATCTTTCCAGGAATGCCATGCAATCTGAAAAACTCTTGAACAAATTTTTGGGCTATGATGAGTGCCCCATCCATCAAGTTCCCAAGTATAAAATAAGCATCTTTGGTGAGTCTGTCCACCACAACTAAGATAGCATTGTGCCTATTCCTTGACATAAGAAGCCCTTGCACAAAGTCCATGCTTATAATTTGCCATTTACACTCAAGAATTTCATGAGGGTATAAGAGTCTTGTCAAGTGATGGTGTTCCACCTTCACCCTCTGGAATTCTATACATTTAGCTATAAAATTTGCAGCATCCCTCTTTATTCCTTTCCAGAAATATAAGGGTTTAACATCAGCAAGTAACTTTGTTACTCCAGGATGTCTAGAATATGGTGCAGAATGAACCTCCTTCCACACCATGTTCCTTAACTCTACATAATTAGGTACATACATCCTTCCTTTAAATCTTAATAACCCATCCAATTCAAAGTTAAATCCTTCATATCTCAAATTCTAGGGGTTTTCCTCAAGGGCTTGTTTTACCTTCTCGTAAAACTTGTCTCCCTTAGATTTTTGTAGTACCTAATTCCTAAAATCAGAATGTATGGAGATCATTGAGAAGTTGTGTCTTCTCCTACTCAAAGCATCTTCCACTAGATTTTCTTTTCCTTGAATATATTTAATCTTGAAATCATAATCCGAGATGACTTCCAACCATCTTCTTTGATGAGCATTAAGATGTGGTTGAGTAAACAAATATTTGAGCCCTTGATGATTAGTTTTTAGCTCAAAGGGTTTTCCAAGCAAGTAGTGTCTCCACATTTGTAGTGCATGAATGACTACTGTCAGTTCCAAATCATGTGGGGCATAGTTTTGTTTGTAATTTTTTAGTTTACGTGATTCATATGCAATGACTTGTCCATCTTGGACTAATACACCACCTAAGCCTTTCCTCGAGGCATCGGTAATGACTACAAATTGACCCTCTGGGTCAGGTACCTTCAAAATTAGTGTTGAAGTCAATTTTTCCTTCAGTAGGTCAAAATCCTCTTGGCACTTTTCTATCCACTCAAATGTCTTGCCTTTTCCTTGTAAGGAAGTTATAGGGTATGCAATTTTTGAAAAGTTTTTCACAAACTTCCTATAATAACCTGCAAGGCCCATAAAACTTTGGACCTCATGAACATTTTTCGGTATCGGCCATTCCAAAATAGCCTTAATCTTAGCTGGGTCCATAGATATTCCCTTAGCTGAAATTATGTGGCCCAAATATTGCACTTCTTTCTGAAAGAAAGTACACTTAGAGAGCTTACCATACAATTTATGCTCTCTTAACCTCTTCCACTAGTACATTCGTTAATGCAAAAGGTAGGATAGTGAACTCATAATTCCCATACCTTGTTCTAAAGGTTGTCTTATGGATGTCCTCATCCTTTAACCTCAATTAATGATACCCAGACTGGAGATTGATCTTGGAAAACATGGTTGCACCCCTCATTTGATTAAAAAGATCATCGATGTGAGGCAACGAGTATTTATTCCTAATTGTTTCTTTATTCAACATGTGGTAGTCAATGCATAACCGCAAAGTGCCATCTTTCTTTTTCACAAATATGACTAGTGCTCCCCAGGGTGACACACTGGGTCTAATCAATCCCTTATCCAACAATTCCTGTAATTGAGCCTTAAGCTCCATTAACTTAGTGGTGGTCATTCTGTAGGCGGCTTTAGAAATAGGTTATGACCCTGGAATTATATCAATGGAGAAGTCAAAAGCTCTTTTAGGAGGTAATCTCAATAGCTCATTCGGATATACGTCCTCAAAATCTCTAAGGAAAGGATACATGTCCATATTTGATCTCCCCGAATCTATGGACTCCTTCCCAACTTCATTGAGTTTCTAAGATTCATAAAACATTAAATCATCTTGGAAATTGGTTTCCACAATCTCATTTAGTTTTTCCATTTTGACAACAAAAAGCTGGCATCCTTTTCTTTGAGCTCTTTTCATTTGTAGAGCAGAAATTTGTCTTAGTTTGACTTCCCTAGGGTTCCCTTGTAGAAAGACTTTGTTTCCTAGGTCATCAAGACACTCTACTATTTTGGCATAACAGTCTACCTTGGCTCAATGTCTCCATAGACAATTTATCCCTAGGATTACATCATACAAGCCTAGTGGGGCTACATAAAAATTTACTTCTATGAAGAAACTTAGAAGTTCAACCCTAGCCTCAAATAGGAATTGCTCTACCTAAGCTTTGGTTTGGTTTGCATATTATACAGACCATTTTTTTTCCATGAATCCAACCTTTCTAGGAATTTTGCTTACAATTTTAGGAGAAACAAAACATTCAGTAGCACCAGTGTCAATCAAAACTAAAACCAGAAGACTAGATAAAATACCTGTTGTTTCAATGGGAGTTATTTGGTATTAGGCTTGCCTATTGTCCAAGGTTGCATGAATGCTTTGCTGGAATGCCACTTGTTGAGAGGGTAGAGGGTTTCCCCTTGGTTTTGCTCCCTGTGTCTTGTTAGGACACTAGTTGGCATAATGATCTTTGCCACATGTGTAGCACCCTCCCACTGGTCCTCACCTCTCCTGAGGTTTTCTAGAATTGTCTCCATTTTTCTTGGAGTAGTTATTGCCCTTTTTCTCTCCCTTTGACTTAGTTTGCTTATGCTTGGTCCCCTTATCACGTTTCTCAGTAAAATCCTATTTATTCCCCTTTTACTTAGAGGATTGCAAAGATTGGGACCAATTGTATCTCTTTCAGTTCCTTTCTCTATAAGCTGACATAGCTTTTAGTTTATGTTCCTGTTTGATAGCCTTTTCATAGATCTAGTCCATCGTAGTAGGACCATGAACATCAACCTTGCCTCCAATCTGGGCATTCAATCCAATTATAAACTTTTGAATACATAATCTCTCATCCTATTGGTACTACGACACATACTTAAGCAAGCGGGCAAGCTTTTCCCAATATTCATTCACAGACAAATTAGCCTGTTTTAGATTTTCAAAGTCTATAAACTTTTGATCATAGAACAACTGAGGAAACCATCTTTGCCTAAAACGTTCCATGAACCTGTCCCATGTAAGGCTTGTAGACCTCAACCCTAGTTCCATCTTTATGTTCATCCACCATGTGGATGCTTCACCTGCCAGCTGGAATGCCCCCCATACTACTTTAGTGACCTTATTATAGTTCTTGACTTTGAAATACTTTTCCATTTCTGTAAGCCATGCCTCCGCAGCATCTCCGCTTACAGATCCATCAAATTTAAGAGGCATAACCTTTTTCATGTCTCAGGATAGTGCTATAGCCATATGGCTCCTTCTATCCACTTCTTGTCTAGCCTCAGAGTTATTTTCTCCATGCTCACTTTGGGTGGTATCATTATGACGTGTCTCGTCATAACCCCCATCAAAGGCATCCTACGTGGGTCCTTACTGACTCTTGACTTCCTGTTCAAGAGTTCCTACTCTCACTCTTGTGTCTTGAAGCAAGGCAATAATCTGATCAAGTTTAGTTTTAGAGTGCCTTGAAGGTTGCCCTTCATCTTGGCTATCTCCCATCCTAGTTCTTATCTGAACCTTCACTGCAATCTACTTCCTGAAGTTTACAGGTTAATCATGGATTAGTTTTTCCATGCAATTGAATCCATTCATAATACAAATCTATTCTCATTCATGTAATCTTTAACAAGAAAGGAAAGATTGTCAGAATTTTTCAATTGCATTATAGTTTTCATTGGATTACATATAATCCTTCAAAATTACAAAATTTTGTTTATAGCTTGCTACTATAAGTCATTTACAGTTTGGGATAATTTCCCATAATCATTTCTCAACCTTGAGATTTATCTTTTCAGTTTCAAGAGGTGGAGGTACACACACGTACTCTTTCACCACCCCCATGGGTACATCATAATCCCTAGGATTATTTTCCACATTTGATGCTTTAGGTGCAGAGGGTTCTGCTGATGCATCAGTAGAGTTAGGGGCAACAATCCTAACTACTTTCCTTAAGTCCTGCTTGATGCATTTCATAGCATCAACGAAGGTCTCCTCATCAGTCAACCATTCTCCTACTAAGCAGCTAGTCTATTTAAGTCTTCTCATTCTTGAGGTTCATTCCCTCAAGGCCTTTTGATTACGTAGGTAACGTCCATGTTCCATTACCTTCTTTCAGGGTGTTGTTCTAATTCTTACCATTCTGGCATAGAACATCCAATCATTAGCATATGTTAATGTTGGATAAAAAGTAATCATCAAGTAGTGAGCTCATAGGTCCATGTATTGAACCTGGTAGCTCTGATACCATATGTAACATCACATTCCATAATGCTCAATAATTAACACAAGTAATCATCTTAACCAAGAATTACATTACATCATGATTACCCAAATCTGATTTAAACAAGTGGTGCAGTCATGGTAGGAGGGTTCACAAAATGAACTATTCGGACCGTGCAGCAAGAGTAAATGCAACGGAAATAACTCAAAGAAATGGAATAAATGCAGATTCAGACATTCAGTATATCATAGAATTCAAATAGAGATTGATTGACAACATGCGGGCGTACAATTAGGGCTCACAGGCCTGATTGCATACATGTGCAAGATAAAGCTTTTAAGCTCCTCACAGAAATCTAAACTATCAGATACTTCTATGTGAATCACTACTCTCCTAAGGATCTATTACATCAATATATATCATATCCAGATCATAAGACTCCTCTGCGTCGGCCAAGGAAGATTGCAAACTCCAATGAAGAGCTGTAACATGTGTACATGGATAGGTCAGACCTAATTACATAGATCCCCTCCAGAAAATGGAAGGAATGATGTGTGGATCTTTGGGGAAGGTTGACCATGAACCAAAGATCATTGAATGATGTGTCATCAAGCTCCAAAGATTGGGAAATGCTTCCGTAGGCTTCTCCTTCAACTGGTTGTCTGAGATTATCAAGATGCTCTATTATGAGAAAATAGTCAATCATCTGATAGTGATATCTTTCTGGTAACTATGTATGGATCCTTGAATTGTTGATATGATGTAGATGAATGAATGTAGATTCTAAGTCCAGCTCCGTAAGGTCTGAAATGCAGTGTGGACCAAAATATAGAAACTACTTCTGACTGAACTGTCTGAACTGAACTGGAAAAGGAAAAGAAACAAACTGAACAAACTGAAATACAAATGTTTTTGGTTGATGCAAGATTGCTCTTGAACTAGGGATGCTCCTGCATCAGATATCTAGGGTTATTGAAAAAGTGAGTCCCTCACTTTGCTGGGGCTGGGGAGAACCATGACAGTCCACCTCAGCCTGAGAAATCCATGATGAATCTTCTTTCGGTTTGCCTTTCCACTTCACCAGGTATTCTTTGTATTGTCTTCCTCTAGTGCTGTGTCCAACTCTGCTATCCAAAATGTCTTCAATTTGTTCCAGTGCTTTGTGTGGTAACCGCTTCTTGAAGTCTTCTTCCATGCTGTCACTAAACTCTGCTTCATGATACTGATAAAGGTCTGCAATGTTGAAAATAAGTGATATATCCAAGGTTTCCGGTAATTCCACTTCATATGCATTTCCTAAATCAAATTTCCTGAGTATCTTACAAGGTCCAAACTTCTTCATCTTCAGCTTGTTATATGTCCCAACTAGAAATCTTTCTTTTCTCAAATATACCATCACTTCATTTCCAAATTCAAATTCCTTATGTCTTCTCTTCTCATCTACTCTATCCTTATACCTATTGTTCATGTCCTCCTAATGCTTCTTCACTTGATCATGTACTGTCTTCATGTGATCTGCAAATTCTTCTGCTTCTACACTTCTCTTTTCCTCTGTACTAACATCTCTCAATTCTGCAACTCCTTTATGGTTTATTCTGGTAACAATCTAAAAAGGTATTCCTCTGGTACTCCTATTTACTAAATTATTATATGCAAACTTGGCTTGTGAAAGAATCAAATCCCAACTTCCTGTCTTCTCTCCAACCAAACATATCAACAAGTTTCTCAAACTCTTATTCACTACCTCTGTCTGTCCATTAGTCTGTGGATGAAAAGTTGAACTGAACTTCAAATCTATCTTCATCTTCTTCCATAGTGTCCTCCAAAAGTATCCAACAAATTTTGTGTCTCTGTCTGAAACTATGCTCTTAGGTAATCCATGTAATCTCACAATCTCTTTGAAAAATAGGTCAGCTACATGCACTACATCAGTTGTCTTCTTACAAGGTATGAAATGAGTCATCTTTGAAAATCTGTCCACCACTAGAAATATTGAATCATGTCATCTCTGTGTCTTTGGCAAACCCATTAGAAAATCCATACTTATGTCTTCCCAAGGTCTCTCCGGTACTGTCAAAGGTCTATACAATCTAGTGTTCTAATTACTTCCTTTTGCAACTTGACAAACTCTACAACTCTACACAAATTTCCTGACATCCCTATGTATCTGAGGCCAAAAGTAGTTTTCACTTACCAAAGCCACTATCTTATCAATGCCAAAATGTCCTGCCAATCCACCACTATGTTTCTCCTTGATCAAATTGTCTCTCATTAAACTTCTAGGTATGCACAACTGACTTCCTTTGAACAACATCTTCTTGAATGAAATAGTCCAACCACTTACTCCTATCTATCACAACAGGTTCCTTACATTCTTTCCAAGGTTATGCAAAATCAGTGTCTCCCTCATACATGTTCTTCAATTCATCGAATCCTAACACTTCAACACTCATCTCTGTCAACAAGTTTCTTCTTCTACTCAATGCATCAACAACTTTGTTTGATTTACCACTCCTATGTTTCAACACAAAAGTATAACTTTTCATGAACTCTACCCATCTCTTATGTCTCTGATTCAACTTACCTTGACTGTTTAGATATTGCAAAGCTTGATGATCTATATACAACACACTCCTTAGGCAACAAGTAATGTCTCCACTTCTTCAAGGCTTGAATTATGGCATAGAACTCCCGATCATAAACTAAATATCTTCTCCTTGCATCATTCAACTTCTCACTAAAATAAGCTACTGGTCTACCTTCTTGACTTAACACTGCTCCAATTGCATTTCCACTTGCATCACAATCAACTTGAAATACCTTATTGAAATCTGGTAATGCCAAAATAGGTTGCTCTGTCACCTTCTGCTTCAACAACTCAAAACTTTTATCTACTCCCAATGTCTACTTAAAGTCCTTTCTATCACCTCTCATTGTTTCTGTCATAGGGTTACAAACTGAACTGAAATTTCTAATGAACTTCTGGTAGAAACTAGCCAATCCATGGAATGATTTCACTTCTCTAATGCTCTCTGGTGTAGGCCATTCAACAATTGCTCTCACTTTCTCAGGGTCCATCTTCAATCCTTTTGCAGAAATCACAAATCCCAAGTATACCAATTCTTATTTCATGAAACTACACTTCTTGATGTTTATCAACAATTTCTCTTCTCTTAGTCTCTGCAAAACTTATCTAATATGCCACAAATGTTCTTTTGTTTTGCTGAAAATCAGAATGTCATCCAAGTACACAATCACAAACTTACCTAGGAATTTCTTCAAGACTTCATTCATCAATCTCATGAAAGTACTCAGTGCATTTGTCAATCCAAAAGGCATCACTAACCACTCATACAATCCTTCATTTGTCTTAAAATCAGTCTTCCATTCATCCCCTTCTCTGATTCTGATATGATGGTATCCACTCTTCAAATCTATCTTTGTGAAATATCTTGCTCCACTCAAATAATCCATGATATCATCCATCCTAGGTAAAGGAAATCTATACTTAACTATGATCTTGTTTATTGCTCTGGAATCAGTACACATTCTCCATTCTCCATCTTTCTTTGGTGCTAGCACTGCAGGTACTGCACAAGGACTCAAGCTTTCTTTGATCAAACCTTTTCTCAACAATTCTTCTATCTATCTATTCAATTCTTCATTCTCTGCTAGTGTCATTCTATGTGCTGCTTTGTTAGGCAAACTTGCTCCAGGTATAAGATCCATATGATGACTGATAGTCCTTATAGGTGGCAATCCTTCAAGTACATTATTTGATATGATGTCTTCATACTCTGTCAGCAACTCTTTTATCTCCTCTGGTTGTGATTCTTCAGTCTCCTTCTTCAGTGCTTTAGGCTTCTTAGGAATCAAGGCATAACACATATTCTCATGTCTCAGACCATCCAGAAATTTTCTTCCATCTACCAAATAGATTCTAGCATTTCCACATACCACATCTCTAGGATCATCCTCTAAAAAAATCAAAGTAATTCTCTTTCCATTTGATGTTATAGTATATGTATTCTTTCTCCCATCATGTATAGCTTTTCTATCATACTTCCAAGGTCTACCCAACAAAATATGACAAACATCCATAGGCATAATATCACACAAGACTTCATCATGATAAGATCCAATATGGAATTTTACCAAACATTGTTCACTCACTAGTACCTTATGATAATCTTGAATCCAAGCTATCTGATATGGCTTAGGGTGTTTCAATCTTTCCAACTTCAGCTTAGTTACCATCTCCTCTAAAACTAGGTTATCAGAACTACCACTATCAATTACAACTTTACAACACTTTCCTCCTGATTTGCATCTGGTTCTGAACAAACTCTCCTCTGTGGTGGTTCCTTATTTGTTTTTGATTGAAATAGTGCTCTTCTCATCACAAGTGATTCTCCATTCTCAGGTTTTCCAACAGAACTTGGTGATCCAACAGGTTCTTCTACATAAGCTGCTCTTCCATTGTTCTCTATTTTCTTGCTTGTACTACCCTGATTACATTCAAATGCTCTATGTCCTTCACCTCCACACTTGAAAAAAGTACCTCTGAATGTTCTCTTATCAAATCCTCTTCCTTCTCTTCTATATCCTTCATTCTGATATGCACTAGGGTTTCCTCTCCAGTAAAAATTTTTGTCATCTCTCCGATAAGCATTATTATCCCTGTCATCCTTCTTGAATGGGCTGTCAAAATTGTTCTGCTCTAGTTGTGATCGGTCTCCTCTAGAATAAGTCCTACCTCTCTAAAATTTACCTCCTCTGCCTCTTTGTCTTTGATCATACCTCTTATTCAGCTTCTCTTCAACTTTCAGGGCAAATTGATATGCTTCCTCTAAATATGTCATCCTTACCAAGCTTAGTTCTTCTTGAATGTTCACTCTCAGTCCATTGATGTATCTAGCCACTTTCTCCTTGCTTGCTTCACTATGTCTTGTTCTTATAATCATCTTGTGAAGTTCTTCAGTGTACTCCTTCACAGATTTCTCCTTTTGTCTTAGGTTTTGCAATCTTTTCAACAACTCCAAATCATAGTCAACAAGTATAAACTGATTCTTCAACTTTGTCACCATCCTATCCCATTTTGTAATCTTTTCTTTCCCTCTTTTGTTTCTTTCCAACTGAACTTACTTCCACCATATAGCAACATGTCCTTTCAACTTTGTCTTTACAAATTTCACCTTCTTTGAATCTTCAATTTCCTTATATTTAAAGTATTCTTCCATGCCATTTATCCAGTCAATCAATTCTTCAGGTTTCAAATTACCAGTATAGTTCGACACAAAAGTCTAGGTCTCTTTCCAATCTTTGAAATAGCTTGCAGCATCTTTAATTGATTTGATTCTTCTTCTACATCACCTCCTAGGGTTTCACCTACTTGTTCAACAGATTGAAATTCCTCTTCATCACTCTCAACATTAGGTCTCGGTGTCAATCCTCTTCACCTATCTTCTTCAACAACATCCAATTGAATTCGCATGGTTCTCATCATTTCCATCATCTCATCCATTCTACCAACCATTGTTCCAACAACAAGAACTCTCCTTGATGGCATTCTTCCTAGGATCAAGTGCAAACTGCCTCAAGTTCGGCGATCGGGCTACAAGGTGACAACTGCCTCACAATCGGTGATTGATTGTGACACAAGTAACCTGCCTAGATTTGGTGATCTATCCATAACAAGATCTTACAGAATTTCTTTGCCAATTTCACTCAACTCTCTCCTAAAGATTCAAACTTTCACTCTGATACCACTTGGTGCAGTCACGATAGGAGGGTTCACAGAATGAACTATCTAGACTGTATAGCAAGAGTAAACACAATAGAAACAACTCAAAGAAATGGAACAAATGTAGATTCAGACATTTAGTATATCATAGAATTCAAATAGAGATCAACCGGCAACATGCGGGTGTACAATTAGGGCTCACAAGCCTGATTACATATATGTGCAAGATAAAGCTTTTAAGATCCTCACATAAATCTAAACTATCAGATACTTCTATGTGAATCACTACTCTCCTAAGGATCTATTACATCAATATATATCATATCCAAATCATAAGACTCCTCTATGTCGGCCAAGGAAGATTGCAAACTCCAATGAAGAGGTGTAACATGTGTACACGGATAGGTCAAACCTAATTGCATAGATCCCCTCTGAAAAATGAAAGGAATGATGTGCGGATCTTCAAGGAAGGTCATCCATGAACCAAAGATCATCGAATGATGTGTCATTAGGCTCCAAAGATTAGGAAATGCTTCCGCAGGCTTCTCCTTTAGCTGGTTGTCTGAGATTATCAGGATGCTCTGTTCTAAGAAAATAGTCAGTCTTCTGATAGCGATATCTTTCTAGTAATGATGTGTGGATCTCTGAATTCTTGATATGATGTAGATGAATGAATTTAGATGCTAAGTCCAGCTCTGCAAGGTCTAAAATGCAATGTGGACCAAAATACATAAACTGCTTCTGATTGAACTGTCTGAACTGAATTAGAAAAGGAAAAGAAACAAACTGAACAAACTGAAATGCAAATGTTTTTGGTTGATTTAAGATTGCTCTTGAACCAGGGATACTCCTGCATCAACAAGAATGATTCATTATCATTTCAATAATTAATCATGTTATTCTAAACTAGAATAAAACAAAACTTACAATTACAATAACCAATTACATCTCATTAGTGAATAACCTTCACTATGCATGTATAAAGCTATGCTCAATGCATCGAATATCAAATTATACATAATAACTGACTATCAAGTCATGTAATGAAAAGCACTACATCTGGATCTCTTGACATCTGTCTTCATAAGTCTCAGCTTGTCTCATGCTTGGGAAGGAGAGCATCATCCGAGTGCTTTTCCTCCAACCACAGACTAGCGGTCCCACACACAACTTCCTACCTGGAAGAAGCCCTACCCTTCATGGAAGGTATAGATATTAGGATCCATTAGCTTTGCCATCTGAGTATCTGGTGTTGTGTCCTTCATAATGCCTCTTGGTCATGCAACTATATATCCACTCTAACTATTCATGACACTACTGGAGACATTATGCCATCTGGAGCATTGTGGACCGACAATGCATGCAAAGATGGATGTGTTAATTTGGCCAAAGATTTACATACATGTACGTTATCCAATGAATGTCATCGTATGTCCACCACCCTAACTTGACTTAGAAGTTGTCTTGTCCTATAGTATGCTTATATTGACCTCTCTCTCTAGGTCTAGTATGAGTGGGTTCAATTCAATTCATAGTCCTATACCAGGACAGTTGACTCCCAACTTAGGGTTATACCAAACATAATGGGTTACTTTCATAACAAGGAACCTGTGACTCCTCATCACCTTGTTCCATTACCGATCATATTAAAGTCAAGCCAAGTTTTCCAATCTAGGTTTATCATGGTTAACAGTTTCATTGTGATCTACCATATGGGTTAGATTCACGATTATGATACCCTAGGCATACATTGCCTTATCCATTTAAATGGGTTTTAATATTAGACAATAACTCATTAACCATGTGGGTCTTTATTGATAAATACTCTCCTCATGGAGTTCGATCATAAGTAATGAAAAGAGTTTTAATTCATATTAGAATAAACATATAAGACTTAAGCTATATATATGCTTCCTAACTCTTAATGATTACAACAAAAAGAAGAGAATCATCTCTAATATATCAGCATGCATGCAAAGCTGCCATGGATTAAAACAATAATCTTTTGTATTGCAAACCTCCTCCTTTATTGAGGGTAGAAAAATACTGTCTTAGGTTATCATAATAACCCTTTAACAATAGTCAAGTTCGATGTATGAAAGTTCCAAGCATGTGGTTAAGTGCTATCAACATAGTCTAATGTTATTAAAGTTTCAAAAGACTATCACAACAGTTCATGGTTAGTGCCTCAGCCACATGTAGGCCGAGCCTTCGAACATAAACTTTATACAATGGTTTAATGAGCACCATGAGTGCTATCAACTCATTATATGAGTCTTGTTGCTATCTTTAAATTATTAACAATGGTGCCATGTGGGCACTTGACATGAGTATGCATCAATAGTTTTGAGCTCGGCCTTAAAGGCCTTGAGTGACTGTCATGATGAAAGATACAATCCATAATATCTTATGATACATATATCATAATCGGTTCGGTCTAGTGGCCTATAGATTTATATCTTATGACACATATATCATATTCAGCCAGCGACATGTAGATTTATAACCTATGATACATATATCATATTCCTGACCACGGCCTGGAGATTTATTTCCAAATAGAAATAGTATATAGTCTAACATAGTAACTTAACACTAAATTATGATATAATAAGTTGGCTATGGCCGCATAGTTTCAAACAAATAACACAACAATTACATTATAAGATAGTCGACATAGTCGACGCTTGTGCTTCAAGAAAACACTGTTGTTAGAAAGCATTTAATGATAAAGATCTTCCAGGCTTCATTTTTACTTGAATGAAGTCCTTTGATGTTGTCAACTTAGACAAATAGGTCTCACGACCGAGTGCTACATATAGTTCCTATGGTATCTCCCAGGGTTTAGCCGATGACTGTGATTTCCTTGCTCTTGTTTTCTCTTTTTCCCAGCGCAAAGAGCAATCCACAACCATAGATAATAATAATGATTATTGATAGCATTTGATAATAGAAAAACTTTCTATGAATTCTTTTTTTGGCATGCCAATCATGCAGGGAACTACCACCCGCGTCCATGATGTGGTGGGTGGTTTCCCCACTCTACCACCCACAGTTTCTCAGGAGCCTTTTGATCCTATCCTTTTTATTTGCAAGAGATCGGTGAGCATGAAGCTCCCCATTGGTTGAAATAACATCTCATCACTCCACTACCATGGGTGATGTCAGCCCATTAACAAACAGTTAACCATATTAGTATTACATGGAATTCGATATTAGATTTAAATAGTCATAGCATAATATAAATTTCATACATCTCTTTGATGTATGAAGATACTTATATCAATCAAGATGTCATCATACGACATCACCACCTACATGGTGGCATGGTCAAGATGCAATTTAGGGGTCAAGCACCACTCCTGCTTCTTTGCTTAAAAAAACCCAAAGCAAAATATACCAAGAATAATAGGTTTAAAATCTCGATTTGAGAATAAATGAAGAAAACAAGAAGGTATCCCACCACATGGTGAGACCATCTCTCAACTCATGACAACATTCTTAAGAATGTTATTTGGTTGGATTGACACAACCATTATCGAAATGATTGTATCGACAAGATGAGCTAATGGAAAATCAACTATCAAAGAAAAGACCTAACTTACGCCAACTTACAGGGTTCATAAGGACATAAAGTCTAACACTCAGATGGCAATTGGACCCATTTCCTGACATCTATCTCTCCTCTCAGATGATACTCTCCTTTCATCTTTGAAGGATATTTCATTTCCTGTTCACGCTCATCATCTTAAAACTATGATCAGTGCATCATTATTTAATTGAATATTCATATGAACAAGTAATTCATAACTAACTATCATTAGTCAGTATTCTCATAATCAATGATTAAATCAGATATTTCCACAACATCTAATCATTAAATTATGGTTAATCTTCCTGATTACGACACAAAGTTAAGATTAAGCCTAATCATAAGTTGGGGATGTAACAATGCAGTTTGCCATCTCTTTTTCCTTTTTCTTCTCTCTAATAGGTTCTCTAAAAGCTTAGGTGTCCAAATGACTTGGAATGGGCCCTCCTACTACTAGTTATAGGCCTCCACCCCCTATTTTTCATCATAGCACATACCCCACCCTCCCCTATTTCCCTATTTTCTACTTTTTCTCCATTTTTCTTATGTGTGTTCACCTTTTCTACTAATCCTAGCTTTCTTCCTACCTATCAGGAATTTTTTTGATTTTTTTTTTTGAAAAATTTCTCGAAGGGGCATCCAGTATTCGTTCTTCTCTTCCATCATTTTTTCATCATTTCTGCCACCAACTGGGGCATCTTTTTTAGTTTCGTTGACACAATGCCACCTAATGGGACATCATATCAAAGAGGGAGCAAAATGTAGATACCTGAAATTTGCTAACGCATTATTCATCACATCACACCGCATTTCCATTATTTCTTATTAAATCACCTAATTCTCGTCATTTCGCACTAATTAATTTAATTCACTAAAAATAATCATATTCCTCTATGTTAATTAAATAATCCAAATTATTTAATTAAATCATTATTCCTCCAATTTAAATAAATAAATTCAAATTATTTATTTAAATATCTTTTTTCTCCAAAATGAATAAAAATTAATATTTTATTTATTTATCACATGTGCTCATGAAATTAAATAATTATTTATTTAATTTCTAAATTATCCTCACTCACCATAATTTCCTCTGGTCAATTCAGTTAACAGATCAATCAAATGAGTTGACTCATAAATCAATTTAGTCAACAAATCAATCAAATCAATTAGCAAATCAATCTAATTTATTAACAGATTAAACAATTTAGTCCTCTAGTCAATCTATCCAGTCAACTCATCAATCAAGTCTATTAACTCCCATGACACATGAGAGGGAAAGGACACTTGTCCCTCTCTCATTCGCGCACATTCTCTCAACCATCCTCAACCATTGATCTTTCTATTCTTCTTGCACTGTTGATCTACATTCTCACAGGTCTATAAAAAGAACCTCATTCTCCATTTCTCAGTATCTTTCATTTAAGTAAACTTACACTGTCATTATCATTCCTTGGGAGATCATGATTTTACACTTGACAATAGAGCAATCCACATCGCAAAAAGCAAAGAACAAAGAGCAATTGACTTGAGATTTGGGTGCTATCTCGGTACGCTCAATTTGTTTGGTTTGTTTGTGTGTGTGTTTGAAAGGTAATTTGCATTGTGATTTGTATTGCTTTCATCTTATTTGCATATTTAGATTTTAACCAATACAAACGGAATAAGGTAGTTTAAACTCAACTTGAAGGGGGATTGCATCAAGAAAGAAAAGGTAGAAAGGGTATGCTAAGCCTACAAAAAATGGAGAGGAAAGGTAAGACACATAATCATGAACAACACAGGTCAATAGAATTTGTGATAAGTAGTTGAATGATCAAGTTTGTTTTCATTACTATTGTACATGATAAATGTTAATGACATAGTTTGACAAGGAAAATTGCTAAGTATGCAAACTAAAAAGAACACGCCAAAACTATGACAACCATTGACAATTATTAAGAAGAGTCTGAGACATGATTCATCACAATGGATGCTTAACAGTGGAAAGGAATCCATTTATGACAATGAAATTGAAATACCATAATAAAACACACCATAAGATATGCACAAAAGGGACTTTATACAAAATTTTGAGGGGAGAAGAAATATAGTAGTAGATTGCGGGCATAAGAGGAGATTGAGCAAGAAAAAAGTAGAACAAGGGTACATAAGGAAAACATGGACTAGAAGGCTAAGGTAATTTAAACAAAACTAATAACAAGGGCCAATACAGAAAAAGATTATGGAAAGGAATAAATTACAACAAGAGATTCATGAATAGACTCAAATAAAAAATAGAGTGGAAAAAGGGGAAAGGTGGAGAAAAAGAGAAAGGCATAAAGTTCAAAAATCTCTTGAGGAAGAAGGAATGGTAATCTAAAAGGACATAAAGGAAAAATATTAGAAGAAATGAAGGGTATATAGGAATTGGGAAGATAAAAAGAAAATCTGAACCACAAAAAAGTACAAAGATCCACAAACACAAAGGTAGGTGAAGGAATATGTGAAGTGATAGATAGGTGTGAAGTGTCAAAGAAGAATAACTGATTGGAAAAATTCACAGTATGATGGAAAGTAGATAAGAAATGATGCACCACCATCTAAGGGGCTGAGTGACACATCGACAAGATATGGCAGAAATCTACAACAGTGGAAACATAGCCAAAACTTTTTGGTGATTTTGTTTAGATGAGTAGGTAAATGTTGTAGTCCTAAGGCAGGAGCCTTGACTATAAAATAAAATGAATGGATTATGAATGGAGTTCATAGGAGTATTCCAAATGATTGGTGAGAGAGAGAATAGATTGAGTATTTAATTGAGGGTTCACATAAAAGTTAAGGACCCAAGGAAAGAGAGATAATGGTTAGTTCATATTGAGCCTAGATGGGAGTGAAAGGAGGAAATTGAGTGGAATTTGTAGCATTTACTATTATCTCAAAGCCCTCCATCTCACTAGAAAAATTTGGTAAGATGGCTCTTATTAAAATATGGGTTATGGGGTTTAAAGCATGAATATTTAACTAGATATAGGGTAGTGGGGTGCTAAATTTAAAAACACATGATTGTATGAGTGTCTTAGAAAGGATGGTGGACCCTTGAGTGAAAGAGAAGAACAATTTAAGAGAGTTCAAGGTGGTCCACTTGACTCATTGACAACAAGAAAGACATTGTTGAGCCTCTAACTTTCTTAAGGGAGATTGATAATACTCTAGAAATTGAGAACTGCTCAAAGTAGGACTCCATATAGAAGTTGGAGCATTTCATGGAAATGGCCATGAGGATTTTAGAAAGTGGAAGAGTTTCCTCATGCATGTAATGGAGAAATATGATGCTTTAGAGGGTGTAGATAAGATCCAAGATAATGGAACTATAAGGGGTGACACTCAACTACCTTATTGGAAATCCACCACAAGATCGATTTGTTCGAGGAAAGACAAGGCACTTAGTTTTGGGGGATGTTGACCTTAGATATTGGAAGTAGGAGACTAAAGTTTTTGAGTGGAGGTCATTATTATAAGCATCATAGAAGCCTTTTCTAGGTGAACATTGTGGTCTCTAAAGTGCCTATAATGGTGTTTACTTAAGATGAGACATTGGTCATGCATAGAAAAATGGGAAAAAGATGTTTGCAAGAGCATAAGATGCTTGACCTAGTATAGAGGAAGGCCTCTAGGAAGAGAAGATGACTAGTCCACACATGAGTGACATGGTAGACCATGTGGCATGATAGTTGTCAAAGAACAAGGAGAATCAACAACAAGTAAACCAATACAGACTATGAACCTTGATATAGGAATAAATTTTAGCCAAGTGACATAGGAAGATGATAATGAGGATGACGATGAATGAGAGAATAAATATATAGATACATAGATCTTATAGAGGATATATAAGCAATATATGAATATGCAGGTCATAGCTAGTAGAGAATAATGATTGTTAACTATGAGTACTATGATCCATTTTGTGTAGAGTAATGTAATACTAAATAAATGTAAAGATAAGTTTGAATATAATTGAATAAATTTTATGCCAACTTCTTTGTGTTAAGTATGTTTGATATTAAATATAGTGATGACTATTGTAATTAATCAAAATGTGTTGAGTCTAGTTTAATAGAGGTTCACTACTTGGGTCACATTATATTTGGTGAGGGGATCTTAGTATATCCCTTAAACATTATAGCTATGGTAGATTGGTGGGAAACCACTAATTTTTCTAAGGTCAGGATCTCCATGGGTTTGGCAAGTTACTATCCCCATTTGTGCAACACTTCTCTAGCATTTCACACCCTATCACTTCCTCTTAACAAAAAGGGAAGGATTTTGTTTGGTTAGAGTAGTGTGGGAGGGCCTTTTAGACCCTCAAGAAGCATCTCACTAGTTTTCTCGTTCTTGTAGTGCTAGATCTAGTTGTAGACTTTGTTGTGTGCACATATACTTCATTGAAGGGTTTGAGGGTAGTTCTTATGTAGGAGAATCATGTGATCATGCATGAGTCGGGAAAGCTCAAGGACGATGAGTTGAACTGCCCCACACACAAATTGGAGCTTATAACAATAGTTTTGTGCTCTTGTTTTATGGAGGAATTATATTAGTGGCCCACTACTTTGATCTTCAAATTGACCATTGTGCAGTTTGTAGTACATCTTTATTTATCCTATCCTTAATAATTGATAATAATGTTAGATATATTTGTTGTGTGACCATGATTTTGATGTGTGGTAAATCAAGGAAAATAAGAATTTTATTGTATATGCTTTGAGTTTATGATGACATGAGGTCATGACAATGCCCTTGGATATAAATTTTAGGAGACATATATTTCTAGCAACTTCTAGAGGATGAGTGGTACTATGAGATTTGAAAGGAGTTAGACTTGTAAAGGGACCTCAAGGGAAAGTAATTGGTTATATTTTGGAGTTAGATGGAAATTTTTAGAACCATGGGTACATTTATGTACCCACTTCAAAAGATATTTGCACAATAGTTTTGATAAAGGCACACCAAGCACCCTAGGAAACACATCTAGGGTTGAAGAAGGTGCATGCAAATATTCAATAGGTTTACAATTGAGTATGTTTGAGGAGATATATTGTAGGTTTTATAGCTTTTTATCTTGAATTCTAGAGAGCCATTAAGCATAAACATCCAACATGACTATTGTACCCTCATGAGATTTTAAAATTGAAATGGATCATCATTTCCATGGATTTTATTATTAGTTTACCTATGTTGTTGTTTTTCTATTAAATTCCATCATGGTAATGATAGATAAGTTGATCAAGGTTACACATTTCTCTCTCATTAAAACCAATTATAGTACTATGGATATGGAAAAGATCTTCTTGGTGATGTCATATTGTAGATAATCCCTTGTAGGGTCATCTTAGATTTAGATCTTGTTTTCACCACATTTTGGACTACCTTGCAACAAGTGTTAGGCACTCAAATCAACTTCAATATAAAATATCATCCTAAAATAGATAGATATACTGAGAACTTGAAAATAGGTTTTAGAGGACATGTTGTGCATGTACATGATGTACCATGAGTCTAGGTAGGAGGGTTACCTCTATCTTATGGAGTTTGTGTACAACAATAGCCACCATAGTTCCTTGGGTATGCCACTATTATAAGAATTGTATGGTCACTTTGTAGGACATATCTAAGTTGGGACAAGATTCAGGATAGGGTCACCATTGAAATTGCAATAATGGAGGACATGGAGTAGTAGGTGGGTATTTATTCATCAACATCTTCAAGTGACACAATATTTCTTGGAGAAGTATGTTGATCCCAAGTGATTGGATTAACACTTCTCAATCGATGGTAAGTTCTTTTTGAGAGTGTGGTATTATAAGAGCCTAATATTTTATGAAAAATGCTTTAAGCTCACACCTCATTTTGTGGGACCTTTTGAGATTTTAGAGTGAGTGGATCTAGTAACCCACCATCTAGCCTTACCACCCAGTTTTTCTCAAATCAATGACATTGTTCACATTCCAATTTTGATGATATATATTCATGATGCTTCTCACATCTTGGATTGGGATGTGTTATAAGCATAGGTGGGTGAATATCTAGAGTTTGTCATCATCTTGGAACATTAGTAGTTGGGCCTTTGGGGATGAGAGCTAGACTAGGTTAGATTTTAGTGGGATTAGTATGATGAGATTGTTTCCACATGGTAGGATGCTACTCATTTGGGGGTGCTTTATCCCACCTCTTTGAGGGATTATACGATGAATCCTAATTTAAGGGGAGAAGGATGTAGGTCCCATTTATTTATATGACCCTTATAATACATTTTGTACCTATTTATACATTTCACAATGTTTTGGATTTGTATGATGATACTCAGGTAGATGGTTATGCTAGTTGCTTATTGATTTCATATGTGATAGCTTAGTGATGCTTAATTATACTATAGTTTCATGTTTATCTAAGATAGTCATCATGAATTCTATTGAAATTAAATTATTTAAATTTAAATGAGTTTGATTATACATCAATGCTACCTCTAATTGATACCTTGATTGTTTATATGTGAATTTTAATAGTGACATGAATAATTGTGGTTAAATGGATTGTGCATGGGTAATATGATATCATTTTTAAATTTTTATATTAGGATAAAAATTTAAACTATTTAAATGTGAATAGTAAATTTATATGAGAACAAACATTGATTGATCTTATGGATTATATAAGATTTTGGATTATATAATTTTATTGTTATAGATTTTGGGTTCATTTTGTCCATACTTGTGATATGTGATTGCTGGTATGATGTTTTAGTATGTTCTATATTTTATAAAGTCAATATATGTGGGTTGACTTGTGTGTATGAACATGTGAATAGTGTAGTTTAATATTGTTGTGCTTTGATTATCTATTCTATGATAAGATTTAAAGTGCATAATGAGTGTGCAACATAGTACAAGGTTGATGGGGGAATCCAAGGAATATCAAGAATAAATTATCATCTTACTTCACATTGTGGAGCAATGAGATGACCATGTTTTCCTAGTGAAACCAAAATGTCTAAGCTAAGTGTAAACAAGACCCCATGTGAAACCATGTTTTGTTCCCTAGTGTAACCACTTCATGTTGTGATTTTATTTTATGTATTTAGTAATATGAATTAATTCCATGTTTTAAATTGGTTAAAAAAAAGTGAAACTTATATTTTGAATTTAGGGGATTTTGGGGAGGTAGTAAGAAGTCTAATTGTGTATTGTTATGCCATTTATGGCTCCCTAGGCCAAGTACTTTGGGTAGGGTACTTATGAAAGAACTTTTAAGTGTTTTAGAAGGGTTGTGTACCCATCTAGAAGATCTTGGTCAGATCATGCATTTATTTGGGCATGGGGAGCTTGAGTGAGAGTAATCAAGTTAAAACCCATTTTCTTCCAAATGGTTTGTCAAGTGGAGTACACTCCACTTCACCACACTTTGGGAAGGTGAGCCAATGAAGGTTAACATGGAGGGGTATGGTAAATTAATAGATTTTGTAAGTGGTTTATTTTTTGGGTTATGGGATTGCCATGTGGCTCCATCCCATTGGATGGAGGGTGTTTGCAGGTGAAGAACTAGAAACATAATAGAATAATAGTCATTGGAAGACCATTGTGGTAGCAATTAGAATCATGTGGTACTCCTTGAAGGATGGGAAGACAAAGACACATATAAGGACATGTCCCCATACTAATAGAAGGCTATATGAGCATTAAACCTCACTGTAAAGGAGGATAGGCTATAGAAATAGAGAGGGGTAGAAAAGGGAAGAGAGAAGGAATATACTAGAATAGTAGACTAGTAATGTAGTAGATGATGCCCAAGAATATGTGATGTGTATTTTTATGCTTGTAGTAAAGAATGTACTCTATATAAGGCATATATGATATGAATATATGAGTAGATCCATTTTATAGTACATATGAATGTGTAAAATTACTTAAATCTTTATGTTATGCATATGTTTTTTGTCATGCTATTCTGATTTCCTTCTTATTGCATCACCCTGGGGTTAATTTATCTAACATAAATAATCCAACCCTTAGGCCTATATTTTATCATCAACATTTGGTCCCTTTGCCAGGAACCTAGTTTGTTGGTGTGTAAGAAGAGAAATTAAAAAACAAAGAAAAACTTTTGTGGTAAAGAAAATCACCAAGGAAAGGAGTATTAATGAAAATTATTGTAGTAAGTGAGATTTGCAATAACACACACTAGGGGCTGGCCTGTGAGAGGGGTTAGGCACCTAGGGGTGATAAATATAAAGGGGTATGAATAAAAGGATTAATGAAATTATAAATCAAAACACCCATGGTGAAAGAAGATAACAAGAAGTTGAGGAATTTTTTAAAGAAATTAAGATGGCCTATGAGATGCACATGGAAGAAGAAAGAAGGTTGAAACAAACCTAAGAAAGATAGGAAAGATATTATATAAGGATGGAGAAGGACAAGGAAAACTCTTTAGAACACACTAGGAGGGCTATTGCTGAGAATGTTGAGAATGACAAGAGTTTTGAGAATCCACTAGAATAATAGTTGATTATAGTTGATTGTACCAGGAGGGATACTACCAAGAGTGATGGAAATTCTCCAGCAGAGAGACAAATAGTGATTGTGTGACTCAATAACAAAGAAACATCAAAGCAATTGCTCACCCATACCAATAGAGAAGAACATAATTTTACCAAATTGATAGAGTAGATGAAAGAGTATGACCAGTTTAAAGAGTAATTAGAGGGAGGGATTAGAAGCAAGAGTGTTCAACCATGGTTTAGAAGCAGGGGTGCTCCACCATTTAAATTTTTGACTTGAACACCATATTCTAAACCTAACTTTTCAAACATTAGGGTTGTAACTAATGATGGATTTGAGGGTTTATTAACCCCAAGTCAAAGTTAAAACCTCTAGATTTGAGTGAAAAATATCTAAAAAAAGTGGTGAGTAAAAGTGTGGGTTTACAAAAGGAAGAGGTGATGCAAGATTTAGAGTTTAAGGAAAGAAAGAAGAATGCTGAAAAAGAGGATTTGAAGGACATGTTTAATGAATTAGTGCTGACACAATTGAATCATTTGAAGAAGGATGGGAGAATCATATATTATCTAATTAAATATCATTAACTAATGAGAAATTACGAAAAAATGCATCTCCTAACATGAAGTGACACCTTGAAGAGATCACCCCTCAAACCAAGAGTTACCCTTATGCCAAATAAGTCAAAAAGAGTACTTATAGAAGAGATAAGTATTAACTCCTTACTTGGGCTATAGAAAACAAGAACAAGAAGAGATTGTGTAAAGAATTTTGAAGAGATATTAGGCAATGAGTATTTTGAGATTCAATTGCATAAAGATAAAGGTAGAAGAGAATAATTGGTAAAACAACAAGAGAGTAGAATAAGGAAAATAAGACCTAAATAAAAGAGGAAGAGAAAACCAAGAGAAAAAGATAAATTAGAAGGAAGAACAAGCCCCAAACCAAAAAAAAGGATAAATTAAAAATACCTTCAACTCTTGTAAGTAAACAAGACTAAGCTTCATGTATTTGTTAAAGATACCAAGGATGCAAGTGAGAATCTATTCATCTTGGAATCTCATTGGAGTAGAGATGGCATTGATGATGACTAAACTTAGTTATATGTGTAGACACCCTAAATTTACCTCACCAATTTTCCACAATTATTCCCAAATTAACCACTTTCTGCCATTTAATCCCATTTCCCATAATTAATTAATATGACTAATTTAATGTTGTAATTAATTAATTCTCTCCTCACGTCATAATTAATGTGACTAACCTAATTCAACTAATTCCATCCCCATCATAGTTAACCCCCTTTCTCATCCCTAAGGTTAATTAATTAAATATACATAATTAATTAACCTTAGCCCAAATTATTCCTCCAATTTAATCAATTAATTAATCCATGATTAGTTAATTAATTAAGACTAATTAATCCCCTAAAATTTATTCTAATTTAATAATCCACATCACCCTTAGTCCTTGTCCTTTTAATCCTAACTATTTAATCCATCTACATGGATAAATATCTAAATCGTCCATCATTTGACATGTGTCCAAACCCTGTTTAATGCTCAGACATGTGTGAGCATGATAACTCATCCCACTCTTTTCTCATACATGTGTGATCTTGCCAACTTGGAGGCATGTTAGCCCTCCACCTCAACCCACTTCATTCTCCCACGTGTAAGCATGTTTGACTTATTCCACTCCTTGATCACACAAGTGTGAACATGTTTGACTCATCCCCCACTCCTTTCTCACACATGTGTGAGCATGCTCTCCACACATGTGTGAGCATACTTGGTCTTCCACCTCATAAATCCATGAGAAAATTAAATCTCAACCATTTATTTCATCCTTGCATCCTAGCCCTCCATCTCTCATCCAAAAAATCTATTTAAGAGAGGCTTGCCCCTCTCATTCCAACAACCATCCATGCACTTCACCATGCTACCAAATTTAACAATATCCAAGCAATTGAGAACCCACATTACATCATGGCACACCATTATAGTCATTGGAGCACATCCACAAGAACAATAGAGGTAATATGCTTTTTTTCATGTCTTGCATTGTGATTTTTGCTTCCATTATTGCTCAAACCGAAGGTAGAAGTTAGCATTGGATTTGTGGGTTTGTTTGTGACTTACTATCATTTGTATTATTCCAATTTTAACCTCTACATTTCTAGCACACCCGGTGGGACCCTTGTCATGTACTAATCTTTTGTCCGTTGAGTGTTTTTTGTGAGTTTTTATAGGTTTTTGACATTCTTGGACGTGCTCCCAAGTTCCCAATGTTTCCACCCTATGTACTAATGTCTATGTAGGTGACTGTGACATTTTTGCATCTTTTAGGTTTTTATTTCATCATTTTGGCCTAGGTGACACATAGTCATAACGTCTATGCATTCATTGTGATGTTTGCTCCCTATCTCACTACACTTGTGCATTTTCAACATTTACGTGCGCCCTAACTCTATTTCTTTTGTAGATGTTTGGTTTTCTTAGGTCTTAGAACATTGTCCTTAGTGTTTTGTTAGGGTTTTTAGGGTGTTTCAATATTTTTTCTTAAATGTTTCCAATCATTTTTGGGCTAAAGATTTATATGGTTTTTCCTTAGTTGCCCCTTGCATAGTTGTCCCTCTATTTGTCATTTTTACTGACTTTCCTTGCAAGGTATGCTTGTTTGTGCCCTTAAGGGACTGCTGACTCTTATCTTGCAAGGATTTGAATAATTTGGGGACTAACCTTTATGTTTTATAGGTTTAGGAGCATTTTTGGTGCAAATGTAGCTGCCTTATTGCATTTCCACATTTCTCATGGCATTTCTACATTTCTCGTGGCACCTGCACCCTATCTTATAGCCCCCTTTCATTTTGGCATTGTTGAGTCTTTAACCCTTTCTTTTTGTAGGGTTTTAGGCCTCTTGAGTTCATCAACATCATCCTTTGTGTCATATAGGTCCTCTCATGGTTCTTGATCATCCTGAGTGGTCATTTCTTTAATCACTTTATGTAGGGTTTGTGTGAGTTTAATCTTTGCAATTTTTTTTATGATTAACTAACTTTTCTTGTCTTTGATACTAAGTTTGACTTGCAAGAGTACTTGTGAGCATACTTAAATATTATGGGCTAACCTTTGTTTTGCAAGACTTTGAGTATTTTCTACTTTTCTTGCATCTTTTGTTTCTGTGAGTCTATTTAGGCATAAGCATCACCCCCTATTGCATTTCTACATTTTGAGTAGTGTTTGTGAATATTCCTGAGTCATTTCTGCATAGTTTGACATTTCTACTTTTTGGGTCCATCATTTTTGCATTCTGTGTGGTGTTTTTGCACACTGTGTCAACATATTTGCATATACATACATTTTCCAACCTTATTTTAATCATTCTAGGATAACCTATTTTTGCTTGTGGATTGAATTATATTGAAAATTTGATCACTAACCACTTGCAGGTTTGTTGGTAGAATCCATAAACATCTAAAACTACTAACAAGTTTTCTTGTAGGTTTGATTGATGAAGACCTATCATTAAACCTAGTGTGTTTTTCACATTTTTTCCTTGGGGTATTAAAATTAACTTTATTTGGTGAACTTGGTGTGCTCGAAGGTGTGTGTATGTTCTTCCCTTGCACTGAAAGGTGATCTTGGGAATCAAAAACACCCTTTAAACACATCCATTTTCACACCACACATTTCATTTCCTAAGGTAAATTAACTTTGTTTGGTGTGTTTGTGTGGGTTAAGAGAAGTGTGTATGCTCTCCCCTCACACTAAAAGGTGATCTTGGGGATTGAAAGCACCTCTTGGTTGACTTTTTTTATCCCAAGAAATCCAAGTTTGTGTATGCTATTCCCTTGCGTTAAAAGATGATCTTGGGAATCAAAAGCACTTTGAATTCTTGCCTTTAGGGGCCTACCTAAGGATTTCACCACCTTACCTAGGATGACCCAAACCATGCCTTCCAGTGTGGTATATAAAAAGGGGGAGAATGAAATTTGTACCCCAATAGGATCCATCATCAGGTCTTTGCACAGTCTTGGCACCCCTTTGTGTAAGGAGTCAAGTAGAAGTGGGATTGGATTCAACCATGAACACATACTTGTAGATGGGATCTTTGTTCATGGAATTAGGCTCCACATACCTTGCGTATATTGGGGATACCTCTAGTAAGTCTCTATCTAAGCTATCTTAAGACCATTAGACATATTTCCTTGTGGTGCATCAGATACCATTTAGGCCCAAGAAGTTACTCACATTGTACTTTTGAAAGTTGGGGAGATAGAGCTAACTTTGGGCAAGGATTTGGCCTCTAAGGTAAGGGGTACATAGGTGGTCCATGACCTTGCATTCCCTATCTATCCATCACTTGATAGATAATACATTTATGGGCACACAGAGATTGATACTCCTTACTTGAATAATTTAGGCTTTTTTGTTGTGTCTTCTTGATATGGTGTTGTGGATACCAAGTGTTTGTTTGCAAACCCTCAAACCAAGTCAAGTTTTGAAAAATAATTGTTTGTTTGAACATATCATCCAAATTGGTATCCTTCAAGAAAAATTGAATCCAAAGGTTAGGACAACCATCATCCAAAACTTTAGTCCAACCTTAGTCCAAGTCACTTCACATCACCATCCTATCCCCATACAATCGATTATCCATAATCCATACTCATTATCCTTTTGTCCATTTGAATCCATAATCCCCATCCATTATCCTTTTAATCCTAAACTTATCCCACCATCCTTACATTATCTCAAGCCTAAGTATATTTTTGTCCTAATCACCTCATCCATTATAAACATTAGTCTATCCCTTAGTCCATGTCCAAATCACACTTAAACCTACACACAATATTAGTCTATCCTTTAGTCCATCCATCAAACAAATCACACCTTGTACCTCATCCAAACATTAGTCCAATCCAAACCCTATCTCCCTCATCAAACCAAACCTTAACCTATTCCTAGACCATCCAAATTAACCCTAAACCTCATTCCCCATCCAACTCTACACAAACTTTAGTCCATCAAACCAAATCCAATACTTGAGCCCTAGTCCATATCAACTCTCCAATCAACCTAACCCCCAACACTTTGGTTCATCCTAAATCTATCTAGTCCAACCTAATCCCATAAATCCACATCCCATACCCTTAATCATCCAATCCATATTAATCCAATCCTCACATCTTCATAATCCAAACCCACCATCCTTAGGATCAAGTCTTGGACAATTTAAACCTCACCTTGGATCCTTTAAACCAAGCATCCCATCCATCCACTGGGACCCTTAATCACCCTAGGGACCAAATACATCAATATTAATTAGTCCTCAACCTCCCTAAGATCCAAAGTCAAACTGTGTTATAGTCCAAGTTACAATTTATCCCAACCATCCATCCAAAATCACCTATCCAAGTCATCCCTCTAAATCATCCCAAAATTGTTTAAAAGGTTATATAAGGCTACCATTCCCCTTTGAACTCCCTTTGGCACTCACTATCTCTTTTAATCCAACTATCCAATATACAAAGCCTACCCATCCTTGTCATCCCACTCCTAGTCACCATCAACCTTATCCACATCAACCTATCAACCACATAAATCCTTGGAAGGTCAAAGCCCAATTAGTCCAAACTTAATTAAAATATTAATCCTTAGCATCAATCATCATCCAATCCAAAACCTATCCTCAGGTCTCCAAAATTAACCTCAATCCTAAGGTCATCCTAAATCCAAATTATCCAAGTCAAAGGCCATTTAAAATCCAAATCATCTAAAAACTTAAACATCCAAACAATCCAAATGCGAGGACCTGACTGTTGCAAGTATGTGCTAATCAGTGTTGTCATTGATGTCAACATGTTTGTGGTGTCATTGGTGTCAATTGTATCTTCTAATGTTGTTGTTGTTGGTTGATTAAGTTATTGTGTTAAGGTGATTTGAATGACTTGAAGAAGTGTTGATGATGTTGGTATATTGCTCTTGTTGTTGAGTTTCCAAGTGCTTTTGAGAAAATTTGATAAATATTGAAGACAGTGTCGTGAAGAAGTATTCTGGCTTACATGATACTGTCAAATATTTTGCTCCACATTTCTCTTGTGTTGAAGACCAAAGTGTGAGATTTGGATATGTTTTAGAGAAGTGGTTGAAGTTGTTAAATCTAGAATTTGGTGGTCCAGAATGTTGTGGCCTGAAAGTTATGTTCACCAATTTGAAGACTATGCCTGACAACATTTGTAGTGTGACAAGGAGAAAGTATTTTTCTCCATAGTTTGGTTTTTGGTCTTCTAGTTCTGTACAAGTGTTCCTAAGATCCATATCTATGTTCCATCCAAAGGAATTGTGATTTGGTGCTCCAGAGTGTAGTTATCATGAGTAGAAGAGCTTGGTAGTGTTGGTTGTGAGCAGTCTGTGATCTGTCTTCAAGTGAGATTTGTTGTAGCTAGATTTGTTGGCTCCTAGGTGATTTCATGTTGTTTGTGGATGTCTCCAGATCATGTTGAAGGCTTGTTCTTGGTCTACAAGTTATGGTTGTGTTCTTGGAAGCGTGTGCCTAAAGATCCTAGTGTCAACACTAGTTTTGGCCAACCTGGTTGTTTACACTCTTTGCGGATGTGCTTCGTGGATTTTGGAAGCATGTTGAAGCATGTGAAGACATATTTAGGTCCAAGCTAAGTTGTGAAATGTTCTTCTTTCATCTCTTTTCTTTGCAAGATTGTTTAGGTCTAGACCTAATTTGAATTGTGTATGTTTACCGACCTTGGAGACTGTTCCAAAGGTTGTAGAATGTGTTTCCGACCTTGATATATGTTCCAAGGTTGATGATTGATATAAATAAGTGTAAAGGATTCATGTGTATGAGAGGAAATGCGAAGATGAGGATGGTTGTGTTGTGAGGCTATGAAGGTGATATGTATTGTGCTTCATTGGAACTGAACTCAGGCAAGTGGTAGTTGTTATTATATCAGTTCATGGCAGTGAGCCTCTTTGTAATTAGATATTGTTATTACTATATATTGTGAGCTAATCCTCATCATGGTTTTTCTATTTTAGGGTTTTCCACATACAAATATGGTGTTCTCTTGTGCATGGAGTTGATGTGATTAAGTTTATGTTATATGTTTTTCATGTTTAATCTTCATAACAAAATTAGGGTTTAAGTGAATTGATGTGGATGCGATTATGTTTATGAGGGTTTAAAGTTTTGATATAACTGATTCACCCCCCCTCTTAGTTGTCTTGTGCATTCTGTTGGCAAGAGACACTATGTGGCTTCATTAGTGATCATTGATGGCAACAAAGTCTATCCCACACATCCGTAGCACATAGTATGCGTATACCGGAAGTCAGATTAAACATTTTTTTGGTTCGGTGAACAAGAATAGAGCATGCGGCAAGGTCAGACAATCAAGTCCGGATCTCTTAGATGGTGTAACTCAGCAAGTTACAGACTTGGACAAGTCAAGAGGAGTATCATGACTACTATATTCCAGAGATTGAGCCTCCGGTGATAAAACATGGAAAAGACATGAGCATCTGAGTGTTGGGTTCCAGACAGGCAGAGCAGACTGAGGAAGAACTGACCGACAGAGTATCAGACTTCAATCCGGATGAGTAATTAATGTTGATCAAGTTATTTGAGGGATCATACAATATTGGCCAACATGATTGATGACATCAATATCTATGATTTTGATACGCATCACATATCAAGCATGGATTCAACCGACAGATCAGTAATTTGTAAATATCTTGAGTATGTTAGTTGCCGACTAGAAATTTGTTGAAATCCTTGGTGCGGATATATATACCAGATGGATTTCAGTATGGTGTGTGTGTGTACAGAGATGATAAAATAAAGTGCGAAGAAATGCATAGATAAGTAAGGAAGCAGCAATACAAATCTGGTATGTAACAGAGGAGCAGCACTAGAGTAGAGGAAGAATGAAGTGCATCAAATCAGTATATTGTGCCTACCTAGAACTGAATTTTAGCATTTGTAGATGCCTCTCATCAGTTCAAACACCTGGTTACCTTCTATAAGTTCTATAGACAGTGAGTCTCTTGTAGGCAGTGTGCCTCTTGTGAGCAGTGTGCTCGGGCAGTGAGCCCTAATTGGCAAGTGCCATTTTGTACTTCTTATTCTTTTAATAGAGAATACAATCTTGGGTTAGTCACCCCATGGTTTTTCCCTTAACAGGGTTTTCCACATAAAAATCCTTGTGTTATGTGTGTTGATTTTATTTCTGCTCTAATGATTATATATGCTTATATGTTTTGATGCTGCACAAATTATAAAAGATTAAAAGAAAGTTAAGATAATAGAGATAACTGATTCACCCCCCCTCTTAGTTATCTACCTTGTTTCCAACAATTGGTATCAGAGCTAAGTTCCTCTAAACATAGCCTAATAGCTTGAGGAAGATCTGGGAATCTCAATGGATATATATGGTATGAAGGCACAACTTCAGTCTGCCCTAGATGATCTTGAGCAATCTCACTCTGAAGTCAATAACTTGAGAGAAAGACTCAAACAAGATGATGATTTCATAAATGAGCTAAAAGAAAAATTGAGTATCTCTATGAAAAAGAGAAAGGAACTACTTCAAAAATTAGCAAGTCAGAGTGAAGCCAATGATACTAATGAAGATCTGAATGAGAAAAACAAGCTATGTGAGAAGTTATCAAAAGAGGTCATTATGGTAAGGCATGAGATGGAATTAGGGGTTATGAGATTAACCCAAGAAATTGAAGAGAAAAGGAAAATTGAAGATAATCTAAAACAATCCCTCAAGGAGAAGACAGAGGACTGCCACAAAATGGACAGAATAATCAGGCATCTTGAATCTAATCTTGAAGAAGCTAGATATAATGAAGAACAACTTGAGAATTAGATAGACACTCTTAAACAAGATCTTCAAATAGAAAATGAATACAAAGAGAAATTCAAGATAAGATCAGCTCAACTTGAAGTTCTTGAAAGCCAAAAGAGGGTAGATGACAAGCGCGGCTTGGGATATGAGAAAGGTGAAAGCTCCGGATCCGGTCAGAAGAACTTGGATTAGGAAATCAAAGAAACAGACCTAGAAGATCTCCAGTAAGGCAACCAAATGCTCAAAGATATCCATCCTTCAATGGATACTGCTTCAATTGCAACAACTTTAGTCATAAAGCAACTCAGTGTAGAAGGAGAATGAATTACACTAACCCATCCTTCTCTGGACAATGTTTCAACTGCAAAAGGTATGGTCACAAATCTTATGAATGCAGAAATATGCAAATAAACAATTCATTCAATGGTAGATGCTTTGCATGCAATAGAATGGGACATATGGCTAATCAATGTAGATCAAGAGGATATCAGTCAAATATGCAAAGAAATGTTGTTTGTTACAATTGCAATAGATCCGGTCATATTGCCAAATTTTGCAGAAGTAAAATCAGGATAAAAAGGGTACGGTGCATCATGATCAAAAACAAGATAAGGGAAAAGGCAAAGTGAATGCGGATGAAGTTCAAAGGGAGATGAGCAAGATTGGGTCAAGAAGAGTACATAAAATGTTAGGGATGGATCCGCACCAGAATCTGGTTCTAATATTCCTTCTGAAAACTAAATAGATGAGCTTTGGCTCAGAGGGAGTCACAAAGGAAAATAATTTCCCCCAGCCAGTCAATTGGTGCCTAAATTTGGCACATGGAATGTTACGGATTAAAGGGTTCTTAGAAAAATATGTAAATAACCCTTAATAGAGATATGAAAGATCCGTAAGGAGTTTTGCAAGAGTTTAATCATCCAAGATTGATCCAGTTTGACATCCATCTGGTAAAGTAGGATCTTCATAGACAGATCCGGTATGATTCAAAATTGAAATATCTTGATCTATGGATTCATGGCATGATTGGAGGAAAGAAGATACATTGTTAATTATCACTAAAAATGATTCTAAGTGCATCTTAGTGATTCAAAAATATCTCTCTCAGAACAAGGCAACTGGATGACTTAAGTTGTGCATTTATTGTAAAAGGAAATTAGGGTTTGTACATAGATAAAAGGGTTCATTCACTTATTATTTGCACATTTGCTTTCAAGAAGAAGAAAATAAGAGCTCTGCATCAAAGTGTCTACAACTCTCTCAAAGATCAACTGCAAAATCCAATTCAACCAGCGATTTGTTTCAGCTCTTTGTTGAACCCTGAAGCGTAAAAAGGTACTTCCATTATGAAAATCTCTCTCTGAATCTTTTCCAAAATGGCTACTCCAATGGTTGTTAAGATCACTAATAGGCCGCGCCCAAAATTCAAGAAACGCCCCTATAAATCCCTAGAATTTGATCCATTAGGCACTTTTTCTAGCATTTTGCATGGGGTACTGCACGTAGAAGATGTTAGGGTTTACATCCACGCCAATATTGAGGAATTTGGAGAATCTAAGTTGATGGGCATCTATCATAAACAATTAATAGATGAAAGTTTTGAACTCAAACCTCAATACAAGGCCCTCCAGGATAAGCACTTTGGACATTGCATCCACTTTCCCTATTTTGCAAAAGATGATTGGGTCCGGTATGTTCTTAGCAGAATACATGACAATTTCATGTGGTTAATGAAGCCCTTCAAAATAACAAAAGATGCCATTAGGGCAGTAACTAGATTGCACTCATCTGGTGGGTTACCTACACTCAAATCTGTCAAGAACTAGACAGTTACTGAAGTTACTAGATCTAAGTTGGATAATAGAGCAATGACAATTGGTGACATCACAGATCTGGATGTCAAATTTGCCTCAATGATAATTGGGTATAAGATCTATCATTCTAGCAGGGAGAATTCTGTGTCTGGAACTGCAATATATACAGCTTATCAGATGTTGAGGGAAAATGCAGACTATGACCTATGTGATCTTCTTTTAAACCAACTATTAGAAAACTTACAGAAGATCAAGAAGGATAAGAAGAACTCCTTCAAGTATGGTTGTTAAATACTGTGTCTATTCTTCTACTACATGAATGAGCTACCCGGATCAAGAGGTTGGGTTTGGCAAAATGACAAACTAGTTGTAATATAGATTAGAGACTATATGTATGGACTTGGTGATGCTAAGGCTCCAAGCATAGCACTTTGGGGATACTTTAAGAACTTCCAAAGTATGATGCAAGCTAGAGAAAGGATACCTTAGTCCATAGTAGAAAAATACAAGGATACAATGTGCTTTATGGTAGATACTGATCAATGCCTAATGGAGACAGTTGAGCCCAGAACACTGTGGATAATGCCAATGGGTTATGAAGTAGATGAGAAAATCTTGGAGCTACACGTTCAACACTTGTTGAGCCAGCCAAAGGACCTTGAGGCAGAAAGGTTTGGAACCTTTCAAGAATTAAGTTTAAAGATACATGTTGAGCTGAGACAACCTGAGATAAAAAGGAAAGTTAGAAGGGAAGTAGAGGAAATTGCCAAAAGATATGGCATATCAAAAGAGGCAGTTGATGCAAACAGAGAGAAAATAGAAAGAGCTGAGAAAGAGAAATAAGAAGCAGAAAAAGAAAGTGTTCTGGTGCAAGCCTCCTCCCGGACTAGATCCTCCAAGAGCTCTGCACCTGCCACTCCTAAGAGCTCAAGAGCCACCAAACTGAAAGTCAAGACATCTAGAAAAGGAGAAAAGAGAACGAAAACAAAAGCCACAAGGTCTTACACAAGTCACAAGGATGATGAAGAAACAGAGTCTGATGAGGAAGTTAAGAAAATGAAGAAAAAGAACAAAACATCCGAGGAATCCTCTGCAGATGAAAACAAAGAAGAAAAAGCAAAAGAATTTGTTGAAAAGCCCACTCTTTCCATTGATGATATCATCAAGGCAGTCACTGTGGATGGGAATATGCAACCAGTAATAGAATTTTATGATGAATATAGTGATACTGACAAGAGGATCTTGGAAGATGCTACAGTCAGGTACTTGAATATTTATAATAAAGCATTCATTGAAATTATTTCATTAATTCCCAAAAGTCTAGAGAAAGTACTTGAACTCAGAAAAGAGAATGCAAAGGCAAAAGACCTAAAGATCCAAGAACAGATTGCAATTCAACTCTATCCTTCTATTACTCCAAAGCAAATGGACGTGATCTTTAAGGACTATAAGGATGAGTTTCGGAGCAAAGCAAGAATGAACAAACTTATGCTTGGAGAAATTGATCAAGTAGCAAGAGAAACATAAGACTTCCTCCGGAATGCCTTCAAAAGATTCAATCTTCCTATTATAGAGGAAATAGATGAAGAACCTTCTACCATGGATGTTGAAGGATAAAATGCATCAAATGAAGAATCTTCTGACAAAAATGTAGAAGGGTCAAACGAGGTAGATGAAGAGAATTCTAAGGACTTGGATTCCTCTGTTCCGGAAGAGGAAGTTCATGAAGCAGTTAACATCTCTCCTCTGGATCCCACTGTAGACATTTCAGATCCAGGAATTGAAGGAGAAGGAAGAAAAGAGGAGAAAGTGAGTCAAGAAGAGGAGGTAAAGGGAAAAGAAGAAGAACAAACAGAGAAGATCTCTGATGACAGTTCAGAGATTCCAAAAGAAAAGAAGACTCAATCTTTGGCAAGAGACACTACAAAGGCAGTGAAGAATTTCTTGAACAAAGAGATGATGGAGATAGACGAACTAGAACTATTCCAATGACCACTAAATTTTGATTCCCTCTCTTCGGTCTAGACAATGAAAATAGCATCTTTTGCCCAAGCTAAAGCAAAAGAAAAACTTATGAAATCTCACATGGAAGACTGTGAGCTATTAGAGATTGCATCCAGGATGTTGGAGAAGATCATGCCATCCTTTCAAAAGGATCCTTCGGCCTCTCCATCTGGTAACTTGAAATCTTTGGTAAACTCTGTCAGCACTCATTTTGATTCTTTAGAGAAATCGACAGAAGAAAAGGTTCGGAAAGAATTTTTGGGAAAAAGATTCACTGAAGTACAGGGACTCATTACTAATGATAGGAGGACACTAGATATTGGGATAAAGAGCCTTGAAAATGCTCTTAAAGATGGTGGGGACATGTACAAATTTTGTCTATCAAGAATGCTAGGCCATTGTCATTATAAATGAAATAAAGAGGCTGGACAAAGAAAAGAAGAATATAATAAACAGGATGAGTGAACTCAGAGGGATAATTATCCCTAAGTTAGAGGCAATGCATGAGGCCTTAACAGATGCTCAGACCACAGCCCAGACCAGTGATCTAACAGATCTAAGAAGGGAAGAAGCATATGCATTTTTGTTGAGTGGTCATATCTCCATTTTGGACAGGATGAAGCAGAGTTGGGCCACAAAGTATGTACAATTGAAGGCCACTTTTGCGGATTTACTCAAGTATATGTAAGTATAACATGTATATACATACTTATGCGGCTATATATAGGTTAATTTTTGAAAAATTTGGTGTGCGGATTCCGCCCTTTGCCATTGATGTCAAAGGGGGAGTGAGGAGTAGTGAAAAATGTGGAATATAGCCAAGGGGGGCTCCGGTAAAATCGTGCATAAGATAGAGCATCAGCCAAGGGGGAGTTTGCTGCGACACTTAGTCATTTTTCACTAAGTGTTGCCATCAATGCCAAAGGGGGAGGTTGTTGGCAAGAGACACTGTGTGGCTTCATTAGTGTTGTCATTGATGGCAATAAAGTCTATCCCACATATCTGCAACACATAGTATGCCTATACCGGAACTCAGATTGAAGATTGTTTTGGTCTGGTGAACAAGAACAGAGCATGCAACAAGGTCTGACAATCAGGTCCAGATCTCTCAGATGGTGTAACTCAGCAAGTTACAGACTTGGACAAGTGAAGAGGAGTATCATGACTACTATATTCCAGAGATTGAGCCTTCGGTGATAAAACATGGAAAAAACATGAGCATCTAAGTGTTGGGTTCTAGACAGGCAGAGCAGACTGAGGAAGAACTGACCGGCAGAGTATCAGACTTCAATCTAGATGATAATTGATGTTGGTCAAGTTATTTGAGAGATCATACAATATTAGCTGACATGATTGATGACTTCAATATCTATGATTTTGATACGCATCACATATCAAGCATGGATTTAGCTGACAGATCAGAAATTTGTAAATATCTTGAGTATTCCAATTGCCAACTAGAAAGTTGTTGAAATCCTTGGTGCGGATATATATACCAGATGGATTTTAGTATGAAGGTGTGTGTGTGTATAGAGATGATAAAATAAAGTGCGAAGAAAGGCAGAGATAAGTAAGGAAGGAGCAATACAAATCTAGTATGTAATAGAGCGGCAACACTAGAGCAAAGGAAGGATGAAGTACATCAGATCAGTATATTGTGCCTAACTAGAACTAAAATTTAGCATTTGTAGATGCCTCTCATCAGTTCAAACACTTGGTTACCTTCTGTAAGTTCTGTAGATAATGAGTCTCTTGTAGGCAGTGTGCCTCTTGTGAGTAGTGTGCTCAGGCAGTGAGCCCTAATTGGTAAGTACCATTTTGTACTTCTTATTCTTTTAACAGAGAATACAATCTTGGGTTAGTCACCCCGTGGTTTTTCCCTTAACAGGGTTTTCCACATAAAAATCCTTGTGTTATATGTGTTGATTTTATTTCTACTCTCATGATTATATATGCTTATATGTTTTGATGCTGCACAAATTATAAAAGAAGAAAAGAAAGTTAAGATAATAGAGATAACTGATTCACCCCCCTCTCAATTATCTGCCTTATTTCCAACACATTCAACACTAACCACAATGATGGAACCATATCCCACACAAACAAATCCAAAAATCAAAATCAAAGGAAAGCCCAAGATCATAATCAAGGGACGACTCTAAGTGAAGTTTTCCTTTGAACTGCTATATAAGAGGGATAAGGCGAAAGCCAAGTCCTAACCGACGTCAGCCTTACCTTGTGGTGCCAAACTAAAAAGAGGTGTACTAGTTCTTTGCGGAAATGATTTTCACATTGAGTGAAGTGTTTGATACTCTTAGTAGGATTGGTTAAATCTTTTAGTAGCTTATCGCATTGCTCGTAAGGCGTTGGTCCCTCAAAGTTACTAAGAACCATTTTTAGATAGTGACTACCTGACCTACCTCTGAACATTGCAGCAATCATCAGTGCAAGGGGAATCAATTTAAGCCCTTAAGACACTCACCATTGGCTCCCTTGAGAAGAGATAGTATTCCCTTGGCCATAAAGCTCTTGTGACCTACTTGAGCTTTCCAAGGGGTGGGTGAGATATCCCTACCTATCGTCTCTCGTAAAGATACAAAATATTTGACACCTTTATGGAATGATATTTTTATCGATGGAGCATTAAGCTGTGAGCTGATCTACTACAATGAAACTTTGTCTCTAGGGATAAAAAGTGCTTGATTATTTTGTTTGCAACTGTCTCATACCTGTGGAAACATTGGGCTTTTTTGTGAGCCTTGAACATACAATATATGTTGTGTCAATCCTATTTTTTGGTTGCCAACTTTGTTTGCTATGTTTTCTCTTGCCAAAACAAACAAATCCAATTAGAAACAGAAATTTTTTGCACTAGACACTACTTCAGCGCCTTTGGTATTACAACAACTCACCCTTGGTGGTACAGTAGCTTGCTTTTGGTCTCCGTAGCTCACCTTTGGTATAGCAGTACCTTGCCTTTAGTAGCTCAGTTCGTCGCCTTTGGTATAACAGTAGCACACTTTTGGTTGCACAGTCCTGTGCCCTTGGTCAAACAGTATAGCGCCTTTGGTCCAGTACATTGTGCATCAAAGTTTGTCTTCTTTCAAAGCACAAGCAGAAACCCAGCATTACCTTTTTTTTCCTAATGTATTCCATGGTAACCACTAGGCTCTAGCAAACTATGAAATCCAAGCAAGTTGTTCCTAAGAAGCGCAAGTTGCCTCCTCACACACCGCAATCGGGCCATCTCAACATTACTCCCAAGGTTACTCCAAGAACACCTGCGACAAAATCAACCAGCTCTCCGAACATGCCACACGTTGACCAACCAAGCAATTCTCAAGAAGGTAGGGTCCCTTTGGTAAATACACCCCACTATACCATAGTCTTGCCTCCAGATTTTGTCCCACAAGGTTATGTTGCCAATCCGGTCCCGTCTCCTGAGGAAAGAGTTCCTTTGGTAAGTACATCTCATTACACCACCGGCTTGCCTCCTGATTTTGTCCCACAAGGTTATACTGCTGAGCTAGCCCCATCTCAAGAAGAACGACACTTTGAAATGGGTCAATTCTCTCAAGAAGATGGGCAAGATCTTGATGAATTCATACAAGATCCTAGAGCTATAGCCGCCTTTGACAAAATCCTTAGTGAGAACCAAGATCATTTCTTTCGCTTGCTAGCAGAGCAAGGAGCCAAACTACCTCAGGATTTTGATCTTTCCAATCTCAAGGAGACAAACAATACTCTAGACGCCATACAAGCGGTGTAAACCATGTCAACAATGACCACGCCTTTACCCGAACAAGGATCACAAGGGAAAATAATGGTACAATACAAGAATCCCATTTTTCAAAACCCAACAGGAAAGATGGCCGTTTCACCGCTTCTGACTCCTATGGAGATCTACAACAGTCAACAAGAAACTCTCCAACGTCAAGCGGAGTTAGCTAAGAAAGCCACCTTAGCTCGATCGAATATGCAACCACCTCCTAAAGTGTCCACACCAATTGCAAGTGGAATCTTGGTTACCCCATCACGAATAGGTTTCCCACCAAATTACAATCCAGGGAACAACTATGTAGCCATGCAACAAGGGTCTCAACAAATACCACCTCCCATATCATCAAACCTTCATTTCTCTCAACCAATTAGAGTCATGCAATCCCAACCACAACATTCTTCTATGCTCATCATCAATCCACCTCAACTGTCGCAAATCACTTGTACCTATGTCCCTCCTCCGCTACATTCATCATCGCTCAATTTCTTTAACACCTTGCCCATACAGCATCAACATTCCCAACATCAAGTTTCCCAAAGCTATGTGCCGCCCTCGCAACCTAAACCCACACACTTTAGCTTTCCTCCAACCAATACTTTTCTTCAACCATCATAAAGCCAACATTCTTACCTAGCGCCACCTCCACCTTTGCCAAATCAAAACATCCAATTCCAACCCAATCTCAACCCAACGTACAACGCATACGACCCCAACCAATCTTACGACCCTTATAATGCTAGTGCTCATAGCTTACACTACAGTCTTCCACATGGGCAACCGTAACCACTTCTAGGACAACAGGAGATGTTTCCAACCCCTCCCACAGCGATGGAGCTAAAAATCGCGGAAGTTCAACAACAGCTATCTGATCTTACGTTTGGCCACACCAAGAAGACCTTCTCTTTAGAAGAAGTGTGTCCTTATCCTTTTGATCGGTCATTACCCATGATCCCTTTTCCTCAGAATTTTACTATTCCTAAGTTCGATAAATACAAAGGAAAAGGTGACCCAAAAGACCATCTTAGGGAATTCTATCTTGCTTGCTTCGAGGTCTCACATAACGACACATATCTTATGTGTCTCTTCCCTCGTAGTCTTGGGGGTCAAGCTATAGAATGGCTCTCACACTTACCTATGGGTATCAAGTCTTTTAACGAGCTAGTAGAGAAATTTGCCACCCATTTTTCTTACAACGCAGAGCATGAGATTTCCATGACTAATCTATGCAACAATAAACAGAAAAATGGAGAAACTTTCATTTCTTTCCTCCAACGATGGAGACAAATGGCTAGCAAATTCCCTTTCAAGATTCCTGAGAAACAACTTGTTAGCATATTTGTGCAAAACCTCAACCAAGAGTTAGGTTTCCATTTGCAAATTCTTAGTGCTACAACCTTTGACGAAATCACATACAAGGGAATCAACATTGAAAAGGCCCTCATTGCTAAGGGTGTGGTTCAAATCTTCAAAGACACAAAAGACAATGCTCCTTATCAACAATTGAACAATAAACCTAAGTTTTGGAATAACAAAAACGTGGTCAACGATGGGGTGGTCGATTCTAAACATGTCCAAATGTTGCAAACACCACTGCAGCTCTCCAAACCAAGTCAAGCTCCACCTCAACAATAGTAACAACAGCGGCAACCATATCAAAATCAATAACAACGACAACAGGAGCGACCTCAACAAGATTACCCGCCGTGATGTCAATTCACTCCCTTGGGAGTGCCTATAGAGTTGGTCCTGCAACAGATTTTACACAAAGGGCTCATCACCTTACCGGATGCTCCCCCATATGGTGAACCTATTTACAAAACTAGGCGGTATAGAGAAAACAAATACTATGAATTCCATAGGAGCAAGGGGCATTGAACCGCATCATGCATGAAGCTCAAGCACCTAATCCAAAATCTCATCGAAGGCAACCAAATCACTTTTGAGAATGAACCACCAGCTCAACACACAAACAAAGACCTCGACATGTACAAGGAACCATTCCCTCATCATGGTCTACCTCCTCCTCAGGATAGAGGTAAAGGTATCAATCATGCTTCCACTTCCTTTGATTCCATTGTCAGTCATTTTGAAGAGAGTCGAGTGTCTACCCTCACAATCAAAGGCAAATCTACGGATTGCACTGTTACAACTCACCATGGTCGTGTCACCATTCGTGGTCCTACACCCAGTCTTCCAGCTCAATCTGATTATAATCTTGTTGAACATTTAGGGAAAACGCCAGCACAGATCTCTATTTTGGACCTTCTACGGTCATCACCTGCACATAGAGTAGTGCTAGAAAAAGCCCTCCAAGAGTCTTTAGTTCCTAACAACATAACAGTCACGGATTTCCAAGCTATAGTAGGTAACATTGCTTCGCCCTACAATGTGGTCTTCTCAAAGAAAGATCTCCCATCCCATGATCCTTGTCACAATGATGCCCTTCATATTGAAGTTCTCATCCATAAGCGCAAAATCAAACGCATCCTCATAGATGGTGGTGCTGGCCTCAACATCTGTTCTTTAAAGTTACTTAAGCAATTGGGATACTCTAAGGATCATGTCAACATAGATCATAGTATTACAATCAAGGGGTATGATGATGCTGAACGCCGCTCAGAAGGTGTTATCCACTTGCCTATACAACTGGGCCCTGTCATGCTTGAAACCAGGTGTCAAGTCCTTGATATTGAACTGCCTTACAACATTATCCTAGGTTGCCCATGGATCCATGCAATGAAAGCTATTCTCTCCATGTACCATCAATCTCTAAAGTTCCCATACAATGGTATGGAGATAACTATCCTAGGAGACCCCAATCCTTTTGAATTCTACCATGTCTTGCAAGGCAGTTATAAGAATTGCAACCAAGTGCCTAAAAATGAAAAAGCCCTTGAATCCCCACTATATGTCGATCCTAAAACTCTGACACAAGCCTCTACAAGTGAACCTAATCCTCTATCTGAAATCAAAGCTCACATCCGTGATATAGGCTTTGGCACTTATGATATCTCAAAATCTTGTTGTGTAGGGCGGATGCCTTTATCTCCAAAATATTATGGCCAACCGCCCATTGCCAAAGCAACCAAAAAAGTAGCTATTCCTCCCCCATCATTTCTAACCCAGTTCCAATAGGGAAAATTATTGGAAGAGGAAACTATTGAGGATATTTCTTCTTGGCTCTATAAGGAGAAAGAACTGTTCACAATACCAGTCAAGCAATATGCCAATGGCTTAAGGATAGTTAAAAACATGGGCTATAAAGGCAAAGGTGGCCTTGGGAAACATAATCAAGGAACTATGGAACCCATTATTGTGACGAAGAAACTAGACAAGAAGGGGTTAGGATTTGGTAAGAAGGTACCATGCACCTTGGACATCGAGTATATCCTCGACGAGGTGGCTGAAACTTTTCTCACTGATTTGACATCTACTGAGGATATCATCGATTACTCTTCCCTCCACATGACCAACCTATTCACAGAATCCTCCATTTTTACGCTATCCTTCGTATCCTTAACCTCCACCACAAACACCTAGAATGTAACACTTGTCTACCTTGAACTTATCGATTGGGACCAACAAGGGTCCCCTGTTATAGATGCATTTTAGAATGACAAAGCTTTAGCTGAGTTCATGGGACTTCAGGAAGGTATCTCTCTTGGCGATCATAAAGCAGGTTTTGTAATGGAACTAGAGCCAACAGCTTATTTTGGTGAGAATGCCAAATCCTCTAGTCGCAAAAGTAAAAATAAAGAAAGATCTCTAGGTGAAAACCACACTGTGGCACCTCCTGATCACAAAATAGTAAAAACAAAGGATGCATCCAAAGGTGAAAACCCAACTGTGGCACCTGAGGATGGAGGATTTGACCTTCCCCTACCATCTAAGTATCAAGAGAAGTCAACTCTCCTAGTAGAAGATTCTACAGAGATAAACCTTGGCACAAAGCAAAATCCAAAGACCACATTCTTGCAACATCATTATCTAAAGCAGAGCACAGGAATCTTAACAACTTCTTTTTGTAGCGAACCATCAACTTTGCATGGACCTATGTGGATATGCCAGGGCTGGATCCTAAGCTAGTAGTTCACTACCTCACAGTTGATCCAAAAGTGAAACCAGTCAAGCAAAAACTAAGAAAGATGCACGCACAGATAGCTCTTTTGGTAAAAGTGGAAATACAGAAGTTGTTAGATGCAAAGTTCATATGACCAATTGACTATTCAAATTGGGTATCAAATATTGTACCTGTGTCTAAACCCAATGGACGCATCCGCATGTGTAATGATTTTAGAGATCTCAACAAAGCCCGTCCCAAAGACGACTTTCCACTACCAAACATTGACATTATAGTAGACTTGACATAGGTTACGAGATGCTTTCTCTCATGGATGGATTCTCAGGCTACAATCAGATAAGGATAGCAGAAGAAGATCAACATAAAATAACCTTTACTTGTCCTTGGGGCAACTATTATTGGTGTGTCATGCTATTTGGTCTAAAGAATGCAAGAGAAACCTATCAGAGAGCAATGACAGTGATATTCCACGATCTCTTTCATCATATCATGGAGGACTATGTGGATGACATACTAGCTAAATCTTCTAGGGCAGATCACATACAGGTTCTAGGACAGATCTTTGACAGGCTCGAGAAATATCAGGTGCGTCTCAATCCAAAGAAGTGTGTCTTCGGTGTAACATCAGGGAAACTATTAGGATATATTGTATCTCGTAGAGGCATTGAAGTAGATCCCGCAAAAGTAAAAGCTATAGTAGAGATGCCTCCACCAAAGAACCTTAAAGCATTAAGGAGCCTTCAGGGAAGGTTGCAATCCATCAGGCATTTCATCTCACAGCTAGCAGATAAATGTCAACCATTTCAACACTTACTCTGAAAGGATGTCTCATTCTGATGGGATTATAAGTGTCAAGCAGCATTTGATCAGCTTAAAGAGTATCTAGATACACCTCCTGTATTGGTTCCACCAGTTGCTGGTAAACCTTTAATATTATACATCTCAACTACAACTTCGGCCCCAAGGCCTTGCTAGCACAACATGATGAATCAGGAAAATAGCATGCAATTTATTATATTAGTAGAACCTTGGTGGGATATGAGCTCAATTATTCACCAATGGAAAGGGCTTGTTTAGTTGTAGTGTTCGCTTCTCAAAAGTTGTGGAATTACATGTTGAACCAACACACAAATCTTATAGCCAAAATTGATCCCTTGAAGTATCTACTAGCAAAAACAGCTCTTACAAGTAGACTAGCTAAATGGGTCATGATCCTTAGTGAGTTTAACATTGAGTATGTGGATTGTAAAGCAATCAAAGGACAAGCTCTAGCAGATCAACTAGTAGAAGCACCCATGACAGATACACACCCGATGGTAGCAGACTTTCCAGATGAGAATCTATTCACTCTATCTAACTCAATAATGTGGAAGTTGTACTTTGATGGTTCCTACACACAGCATGGATCAGGGGCCGGCATCTTATTCATCACACCTCAGAATGACTATATTCCAAAGTCATATCAGCTTGCATTCCCTTGCACCAATAATATAGCTGAGTATGAAGCACTCCTCATAGGTCTCAATACAACAGTTCAATGGGACATCACAGAATTACAAGTATATGGAGACTCACAGTTAGTCATTCGCCAAGTCACAGATGAGTACCAAACAAAAGATGAAAAGTTGGTCTCCTACAAGCAACTAGTGGATGCCTACAAACCACATTTTTCTAGCATCACATTTGAGCAAATTCCAAGAGAGCATAACAAGGCTGCAGATTCTATGGCTTCGGTAGGGTCACTGATTGACATGCCGGCTAATACACATAAATGTGAATTCTTGATCGAGCAATTGTTGATACCAGCCGTCGATGTTCCTGTTACTAAAATCATCTACGAACTTGTTGGTCCCAATTCCCCATGGTATGAAGATATCTATGAATACCTTAAGAACAAAACCTTTCCCCCTGACCTATCATCCACCCAACGCAAAACCTTTATCCGTCGATCCTCCCATTACATCATTCTGGGTGATACACTATATCGTCGGAGTCTCGATGGTATCCTCTTACAATATCTTAACGCGAAAGAAGCTGAAGCTACCTTACGAGACATACATGAAGGTGTCTGTGGCGCACATTCTACCGGTCCTAATCTCGCTAAGAAGATACTCAAACAGGTTATTACTGGCCTACAATAGAACAAGATGCTGCACAGTTTGCTAAGAAGTGTCTACAATGCCAGCAACATGGAGATTTGATTCACGCACCAGCTCACGAATTACAACCTGTGACAACTCCTTGGCCTTTTTCTCAATGGGGTCTCGACCTCGTAGGACAAATCCACCCATCCTCTTCCAATGGCCACAAGTTTATCATTACCACCACTGAGTATTTTACAAAGTGGGTTGAAGCCATTCCCATGACCTATATCACTAGTAAGCAAATAGCCAAGTTTATCCTAAACTACCTCATATGCCAGTATGGTATTCCCCAAGCCATTGTCACTGATAATGGGAGACCATTCAAGAACCAAGATGTCCGTGCCTTATGCATACAATACAACATCCAACATCACTTTTCAACTCCCTACTATCCGCAGAGTAACGGCCAAGCTGAGGCTTCCAATAAAACTATTCTCAAAATCCTCAAGAAAATAGTCAATGAAGCTGGTCATGATTGGCATTTGCAACTCAATCCTGCCCTATGGGCCTACCGCACTAGTATTAGAACACCAACTGTGCCACACCCTATGCCTTGGTCTATGGCTCTGAAGCCATCCTACCTATAGAGGTCGAGATTCCATCCCTCAGAGTATCCATGCAAGACTTGATCGGCGGAGAGGAGTATTGCACTTCCAGATTAGCTGAGCTAGAACTACTAGATGAGAGGCGCCTTGCAGCGCTTAATCACCTCCATGTCTATCAAAACCGCCTCCAGCATAATTACAACAAAAAGATCAAAGAAAGACAGTTTCAAGTTGGTGATCTTGTCCTCAAAGAGAATCAGAGAAATCAAGCAGATCGAGAAAAGAAGGGAAAGTTTGAGCCTAACTAGTTAGGTCCCTTTATTGTCACAGCAACATATGGATCAGGAGCTTATACTTTAGCTACACTTGACGGCATTCCTCTAGATAAGCCACTTAACAGTGTCCATCTCAAGAAGTTCTATGCCTGATCCTCAGAGTATTCCAAAAAACACAAAAAAAAAAAGTCCATCCTCTGGTGAAAACCTAGTAAACAGGTGCCTTGGATAAGTACCATAGTGAAAACCTGGAAAATAGGCGCTATGTGTAGAGTCAGCATCCATCATCTATTAAGTCATGTCCACTCCATGTCTAGTGCACAAAGCACGCCTTTCATTCATACATCCATAATAAAATCATTGACCTTGTTTGCATTTCCATCTCCCTATCTAGTATAGCTTGGAAATTCGTCAATGTCCCTCGTCGTCATCCCGCATCTTGATTTGTGTCAGCAGTTTGCACTGTCTGGTCCTAGGTCACAACTTTCTAGGTCTTCTTCGTTAGTCATCCATACAAATTCCTCTACCAGAATGGGGGCAACTCTTTCCTTAACTTAGGTCTAGGATTGGTTCCTTGGTTAACGTCGCACTCTTCAATCGTCTCTCGTTGTCGTAGATAGCATCCTTTAACGGACACATCACTCCTATGATAAGGCTGTTATCTTCTTAGCACTTTTCCTACATCATCACTCCAACCAGAACTACATATTATCTCATTTCAATCTTAAGGTACCTTGATCCCATGGACATGGGTATGTAGGCAGTTTGGAATACGAAGGAAGTATCTAGTACTCAGGTACATAAGATCTTCCCCTTCCACCTTGACCCATCTCATCACTCTATCCAGAACTACATATTATCATTTTTAATCTTTCCTTGTAATGTGCCTTGATCCCGTGGATACAAGGTATGTAGGTAGTTTGGAATATGAAGGATGTATCCAGTACTCAGGCATAGACGATCCATCATGCTCCACCCGCCTAATCTATTAGCCTGTCACCTTTCTAGTCTTCCGCTTGTCAAAATCCATTTCACCTCGACTTGACTAACTCAAGCAACAAGCTAATGCATCCTTTCCAAGCAAACGTCCTTCACAAACCTGAAGCAAAGAAGCTTCCTTCCAGTGTCTGCTACTATCCTGCATACCAATTGCCAACATCGGCTAGTTACCACTTAACCAAAGCCCTAGATCAACAAGCTTATCTTCTGCACAGTGTTCCATTGTCAAGACCAACACACGCGTCTCCTACGACATAGGGCATTTCTCGCCGCAAGATATTGTCTTTTTAGGTAGATAGCACCCTTTAACAGACACAGAGTTCCTATGATACGGCTGCTATCTTTCCTATCCAATCTATCCAGAGCAACCTCTTTGGCAAGAGAATATGTTGGCTATATGTTTACTTTGAAAATCAGTCACTTTGCTTTATGGTTTATCTTTTGTTCCCTTTCTATTACCTATTCAAGACTACCTTGGTTTATCTATAATCTTGGTATGTTGCGATACAATATGGCTTGGGGGCATAGTCATTGCTTTTGTGTGCCGTGTTTGAGGAATGATCTTTAGTATCTTTCTTAGCATTCTATTTCTCTTGTGTGTGTTACGACCTAGCATCTTACATATTAGGATTTCTTCTTACATTCACATGTATTGAAGTTTATTTTATGTTCAAGACTATGGCTCATTCACATGTTCCAACAAGGTTATATAATGTCTAAAGGATCTAAGTTCAAACCGCTTGCTTGCAGAGTCAACGTCCATGCACTCAGATATTACTACACCTTGGTCTTTTATACCTTGGTGGTGAACTATCCACATGCTATATCAAAAATAAGGATTGCTCTTTATATACAAATTACGAAACCAATGCAACAAGCTCATTCATCCATTCCCACAACCTTTATATCATTTTCATTGCAGTAATCGATCAACAGACTCTGTCCTCCATCTCTTCCTATTTTTCTCTCTGGTGCATATTTGCAAAACCCACATGTCAGATATTACTAGTCATAACATCTCTATCATCATACATCTATAAGCATCATATACATCTATATATGTCATCACATAAATCCATAATCATACATACATGTCATCATATCCATGTCATCAGGAAATGCATACACAAAAGCATGAACATTAATGAGCAGAATAGATCATCATATATCTCATGTAAAAGTCATCATAATACAAAATGTCAGTGTCTACATCAATAGTCCATATGTATACATCCAAATCTACATCAATATAGTACATCAAGGCTATCAAGAGCCCCCAAAATATACATCAAGATGCAAGCAAGCATCTGTCCAAAATGATACAAATGGTACAATGTACAAGTGTCCATCATGATACAAGTATGGTACAAATATGATACAATATACAAGTTGTGCATGCCCTAGCGGGTAGAGCTGCCCTCCTACTGTGGCCCCTGTCGTCCACTTGTGCTCGGCATAGGTCCCCCTGTTGGTCCTCCTCCTCCCCCTGGTGCCACGAATGGTCCTCTCATTGAGGACACTGACTATCCTGTCCTGCGAGACCCGAATGCCCTGGATCTGCTCCTGTCTCTGTAACTGGGTGCCTGCTGAGCTACTGGCACCGCACCCGCGTAGAGCCCCCTGTAGTACTCTGCCTCTCTCCCAGCTGACACTAGCTCTCCCTGCACGCGGATGAGCTCGCTGTATAAGGTCCTCTGATCAGCACCCAGTGCATGGCGTGCCTCATCTCTCTCCCATCTAATTCTGTGTAGTGTGGCCTCTACCGTCAATCACAGTTGTGCCTCAGCATCCCTCTCCCGCATGGCCTGGGCTAGCTACCCATCATCCCTTACCGATGCGGGTGCTACCTGTGCCTGGGCCTGTACCACTACCTGCACCACGGACTGTACCTGTGCGTGCACCTGAGCCTGTACCTGTGCCTGCATGCCTGCCTGTAAGTGTGCTAGGGTTGTCTGTACTGCTGCTACCACCTGTGTCTGCACCTGTGCTAGGGCCTCAGCCTGTCTCGCCTCCACCCTAGCTGCATCTCTGTCTCTCCTCAGTCGTACCATCCAGAGCTCTAATCGATTCCTCTGAGCGGTCTCCTCCTGTAATAACTGCTCAGCTCTCTCCAAATCAGTCTCTATCGCTGGCTCCTCCTCCACCATCTCCACATCCACCTGTGAGCCGCTGGCCTCCCCAACTGCCTGCTATCTGGCTACTCTGGCTTGTCGTCTGATCCTGGCCTCTGCACCTGGGACTAGTACCTCCCCCACTGCCCCTACCACCCCTGGTGTCGTCAATCGCACTGGCCTGTGTGTCTGCTAGTATCTATCGTACTATGGTAATGTACCAGGGTCGGCCAGTCTTGTGTCCCAATCCCATCTCACGGGGACTAGTCCACATACCTCTGCTAACGCTGTGGCCACTGGAATCTTTGCGTCCCAGTCTCCAACCTCCCTCCGTGTCCTGGCATGCGTCGCCTCCCCCACTGGTAGTCCCTGTGGTAACCCAAACTGTCTCAGTACCTGCTCTGGTAGGTATCTCTCGATCGCATCTGTCCGTCTCCCAAACAGATATCGAGCCCATCAGCAATACATCAGCTGCTCATGCTCATCCTCCCACGCCTCACATAGTAACCATGGCCTCTAAACAAATAAGTCCATCTCATCGATCTGTCGCCTCCAATGGCTAACAGATCCCAATCTTCGGTGTGTAATCACTCCCTCATATAAAAATGTGTATGGCTCCCCTCTGACCCTCTAGCGCTGTGTCATGGGTCAGATCACTGGGATATGCTCCCACACCCACACCTGTAGAAGGGTCACCCCTGCTAAGAGACTCCTGCCTCTCCTATACACGCAGTGGTGCATATCTCGGTACAACTACCCTAGCACACAAGGGCCCCATGCATACTGAATGCCATGTGTGAACATCCCTGATACTATAGTGCCCCAGCCCACTGATAATCCTCTAGATCTCCTGTCGGGGTAGAGGAATCCGCTAATCAATGAGGATACTATCCACCTAATCCTGTCACAGAGTCTTGGGACGTTTGCCCACCGAATCTCTCCATCGTCTATCCGCAGGTCATCAGTGCAGAATACCTCTACCATGCCTGCCTCTCCCTGTGCTAGGTCAAAATCCACTCGCTCCCCATCAATCTGAATCCTCAGGATGCAATACACATCCTCCAAGGTCATCATCGCCTCCCCTGTCAGAAAGTGAAACGAGCCTATCTCACTATGAAACCTCTCTACCACTACTGTCACTAGGGCGAGATTCGCCCTAATGTGTGTCAAATGTGCAATGTGCCATAATCCTACGTGCTCTAAGAACGCGTCCTCCTCCCATGTCAGCTGTACAACCTCTTGTGCTATTGGGTGGTGTCACTTTCTTGACATCAACAACGGCATAATCGTCTGCATCCACAACAAACCACTTGTTAGTCAGTTTCACCATTTCTTCCTAGTCCTACCAACTCCTACCCTAGGACGCATAACCCTAGGTCCAACTCCCCCTTGCTCTAATCTAGAGTCATCAACCATTCGATCAACCTTACCTAGATTTCTCTTCTAATGTAACCACAATCGCCTTGTTTTACACAAAAGCGCTTCCCTGTCTTACCAAATGTGCCATCTTGCTTCTGCAAAAGTGCTGCACTAGCCTACACCAAAGGTGCCTTGTTTTACAAGCATGCTGCACTATACCTCCAATCGTGAATCACTATATGCACAAAAGTGACTTGTTTTTCTACGTGCATTTCCAACTGCGCTTCCCTATTCTACCAGGTGTGCTGCATTGCCTAGCCACAAGCACTACGACATTCTACCAAAAGCGTTGTTGCACTAACCCCAACAGCCAACCGCACTGCGTTTTGACCAAACATGCTGTACTTACCTACCAACCGCACTGTGACGTGCCAAAAGCGCCCTAACTGACTACTAGTAGCGCTATCCTAGCCTAAGGTACTTTTGGCTGACCTGAAAACCCTACCTAGACCTAGCCCTAAACCTGACCAAGAACAACAAATTAAAAGGAGGTTTTTGGACACTTATTGCTGTCGGAGCTCCTGCTGGCCTCCTGTATGTCCGCACTAGCTCCGCTTGATGCCTGTGCGCTGGAATCAACATCTCTCCTCATTGTCAGCTCCTTCCACTCAACTCTCTCACCCTAAGTTTGGAGGCTCTACTCTCTAAATTTAGAAGCTCCTAGGGTGCAAATGAGGATTGTGGTCCCCATGGGTCCTATTTATAGCATCCCTCCCTCATTTTTCTTTTCTTCCCACCCCATTCTACTTTTCCTCCTACTTTGTCGCGCACTCGTCTAGTCGAGCGTCAACGCAGTTCCTCTGTCGCTTCCCTGTCTTCCCGCTCGAGGGGGCACACGCTGGGGCAACTAGCTACACTGGGGCATCAAAAATTGTATCATGTCTTCAACAATTATTTTCTTTGACGCAACGCTATAAACTACATCGCATCAAAGAGGGGCAAAATGTAGACACCCTAAAATGACCAAGTCACCGCACTACTTGAATTTCGTCTAATCTGGAGCATCACCTGCATTTCAAAATTAATTAAATAATTTAATTATTTAATTAATTTCACCAAATTCTTCTAAATCACAAAATTGCGACATTAATTAAATAAATCCTCTTTATTTAATTAATTAAATCAAATTCCTCTATTATTCTTCCACAATTAAATAATTTTAATTATTTAATTAGATCATTGTCACCTTCCAAAATTCACATCCACATTAATTAAATAAACCTAATTATTTAATTAATTCAACAAATTCCCTCTTATCTACAATTAAATAATTTTTAAATTATTTAATTAAATCAAAATCATTCTTTCAAAATCATGCACAACAATTAAATAAATTTATTTATTTAATTTGCTTTCAAATCTTCTAAATTAAATAATTCTAATTATTTAATTATTTCTTCCATAATATCTTCTCTATATTTAAATAAATCAATTATTTATTTAAATTGCTTTTTTCTTCTAAATTTGAGTTATCTCTAAAATAACTCAAGCTCTCTTGCTCATGCAATTAAATATTTCTAATATTTAATAAAGCAAAATATCTTCTTATTCTCATGCAAATCTCTTCTTCTTGTTTTGAATCACTTAACTGATCATTACATTCTGTTAATTGCTTTAACTAATTCTTCTATTCTTGATAACTCCTCTCATGCAAAAGAAAGCAAGACACTTGTCTTCTTCTTATTCGTTGCATGTTCCTCAACTATTCTCCTCTGTTGATTCTTCTAAATTATCTGGACCGTTGATCGATCTCTGTTGAAACCTATATAAACTCCCCTCATCTCCTTCATTGAGCCTCTCTCTTCGATCTTATTCTCGGGCATACTTAACAGCACTTTGAGCATACATCGCATTGATTGAGCACCTTACGATCTCTTAACATTGATCTTTTGAGCACTACACTTGCTTGTTGCAGCTATGATTTTGCAACTTCATTGAGCAATGTACACTTCTCCAAAGGGAACAATACAGATTTTGGTAAGAGCTTTCATTTTTCTTTGATTTGATGATATTGGCTTTTACTTAGATTGGTTCGCTTTATGTGATTGGTGTTGGTTTTATTAGTTTTGATTTAATCAATTTTTCCTCATACACGAAGGGCAAAGAAAACACAAGAAATCCCTTAGATCAAATCCTCTTCCCAAATCAGGCCAAGCCCAATGACTATAACAACCTTGTTAATCAACCAAGATATGACCCATATGATGATGATGACAATGATGATGATGATAGTCTTGTCAACCAACTAGAATATGATCCCTTTGTACATGATGATGATGTTGTCAACCAACCTGAATATGACCCCTATGATGATAATGATAGTATTGACCAAAAAATCATTGATGATCTATAATCATGAGCAAGCTTCCCATAGATCCTCCATTCTCAACCATAAACACCCATATCCTCCAAAACCTAAGACACCCTAGTGCTGACTACTTCATAAACCAAAATTAAATGTCCGAGAGTCATCCTTATCCCATCCTTGGCAAGCGAAACACCCTCTTAGATTCATGTCCCTCATCTCCTACATCTAACTCATCTAAATCCTTCCAATCATTGTCACCAAATTCCTTCAACTCCTCCACCTCCATTAAATCTCCCAAATCATTCAAATCCACCTCCTCCCAATCATTGTCACTAAAATATTTTGAATCCTTCAAATCCTTTAATTCCTCCAAGTCATCCACATCTTCCATTTCCTCCATATCCTCATCTAAATCCTTTATCCCATCCTATCCACAATCCACCCATCATTGGAAGTTTGATTGGTCTCATCCATCTACTAAAGACTTTATCTAAGCACTAATCGCACGGATAAACAACAAACCAAAAAATCTAAGAACTCCATGTCCACAACACCATCATGCACTCCACCACCTATAAAACCCACTCAAGAGCTTCCTATCCAAGATCCATTATTGCCATGCCAAAATCTTGACCCCATTTGATAATCCCCCATCCCTATCCAAACTCATCTCTCGTTATTCAAACCATTGGACATATGTCAAGAGCCAAGCCCAAAGCATGATGAAACAAGCTCCATTCTAGATCAAGTTCCCCAAACATTCCCCATAGATGGTCATGAAATCCAAAATAATCCAATCTTTGATCAAAATCCTATCCAAAGTAGTCCAATCTTTTATCAAGATTCCATCTATGACCAAGAAGCCCAAAATGATCCCCTCATCCACCTGTATCCCATCTCTAACCAAAAAATCAAAGTTAATCACATCCATACTCCAACAACCTCCATTTCCCAAGATGAGATTCTTGCCTCCCTTAGACACACAAATTATCAAATAAATGACATGGATTCTATCAAGCATGAGGATGCCCAAGATAAGATTGATCACATTGATCATATGATTGGTCAAGGTTCCACTATAATCTTAAATAAGGATAAAGCACAACCATTTTATCAAGTTGGACCAACCACCTTCATCAAATCTGGTCTCCTTACAAATGAGCCAATTGCGAGTTTTAGTGGCTCTAGAAAATACACTAATGGGCTAGCATCATGTTTTCAATGCAACAAGTATCCCATCAAAAACCAAATGTGTCAACTCATGGGTTACAACAGAAAAGGCTTGGGTCTTCACGAGAAAGGAATGTTAGAACTTGTACAAGTCCATGTCAATCATGGACATCAAGGCCTTGGCTACAATCAATCTAACAAAGTTAGTGATCCTCTGGTGATTGTCGAGGAAACTTCATCCAATATAAATGCCACAACAGAGGCCATTCATAGCCCTTTCAATAATCTTGCTGCCACTTCACCCTTTTACTCCTACCTCCAACCATCCCATCAACCTTCACCTCCCACATCCTAAACCCATTAATTTGGACCAACATGCTTATACATCATATTAAGAGAAGAGTCACATTGAAACAAAGGATCGACATCAAGTACCCAAAAAGAAACATGTAGAAAATCAAAATCAACCAAAAGATGCAAATTAATCCAAAAGGCAACATCAATTCACAAATCAAAAGAGAATCCAAAAAGTGATATGGCTCCCAAAGCAAAGTGAAGCACTAAATATGATCAAAGTAAGATGTCACAAGGAAGCAATCAATCAAAATCCATGCATTTCGTATAATAGGTGTCCACCACTTTCTAACTTGTATAAGAATGTTGGTCCTAATTGCCATCCTGATCCAAAATCTCAGATCCATAATCCACCATCCCAAGTATGACGAGTCAATAATCCTCCAACCCTATCTAAATCGCCAATCTCTCCACCTAAATCCCACACACCTCAATCACCTAATTCCATATCCAACATCTATATCCAAATCCAAAATCATGCCTTATACCGAAGAACTTGATACCTCAAATTCGTCATATCTTGGTAGCAACACTTTACCATAAGGGCTATGATGGCACCCTATTAAGATGTGCACATTCAGATAAAGCCAACCCAACTATCAAAGAGCATAACAAAACTTAGAGATTATACAATAGTGGAATGATCCTAGCAAAACAATTACACCAATTAGGGTATTATTGGCACATCATGACATAAGCATCCAAGATGGATACATCAAATTGACAAGGACTTGATACCTAAAGAAGAAAAATCAAAATTTAAAAATTCAAAAATTCCAATGAAAGAAAAAAATTAAAAATAAAAAAATAGTAAAGAGAAATAAATTCATCCAATGGTGAAAACCACTTCTTATGGTGCCTTGGGAAAGTACCATGATGAAAACCCATTTGTGGGCACCATGAGTAAAATCCATCTATGTGTACCATTACACTTGGGGGCAAGTTCTCTCATCCATTCTACTATACCTATCCCCCCCATTACATTCATCCATCATATCGATGTGATCCATTGACCCTATCTAATCCATCCTCTCATTGACCTTGATAAGGACTAGGGGCAAAAAACTAAAACATGCTTGGGCACACTCTTGACATGGTCATCCTTTGTCTACATGCCATCTAATGCCACACCATCACCTACATAACATTGTCCAACCTCATATCTTGGATAAAACATGTTATTCCATTGTGATATAGTCCTCAACAATCTCCCCCTATATCCTTCCATCAATCCATTCCTTCTCCATCTCACCCTAGCTTGTTCCCTCAACCATTTCATCCAATCCACTTCCATCCATGTCTCTTGGCTTACCTTTTCCCTTGCCACTAGTTCCACCATTAAGAAAGTAACCACAAGCAAATGCTTACCCAAGCATAATCCCAATCTGACGCATGATCCTTAAAAACATCCCATCCATGTGCAAGCCCTCCCACTCTAAGAAAGTCTTGTTCAACACCCTACACCCATCCAAAAACATCCATAGGCTTTGTTCCCTATCTCACTACAAGTCATCTTTAGTCCTAAAAACAATCTAATCATCATCAGGATATATCATTCCCAATCCCTGTGTTATTCTCATCATTAACAACACTATCCTCACATTGTTCTTATCATTAACAACAACATCATCATCATCAGATCAAATTCTAGCTCATAGCTTGATCAGGGGCAAAATCTAATTGTACCCCATCCTTTTCTCCTTTCTCAAACTAGCCACCAGCTCGACTTCCATCCCTCCATCCCATCCCCATCCACTACCTTGGCTTCAATGTTGCACAAGTTTCCAGATCATGTGTTTTTTGGGTGTTTTTTTGCTTGTGTGTGTGTTTGATTGTTGCCAATAGTCTTGATGCTCCATACAACACACTGTCATGGTTGCCATTATCCCCCACATGTTGGTGTGCCTTGAAAATGTGCCCATTGGATCACAAGGCTCTTTGTAAAATGTGTGTTTTCATGGTATTCCATATGCACTTGGCACATTGTCATCATGATCTATTATATCATGATGCATAATGCCAGTGCTACAAAAAAATTAGGTCACTCTCTTATACGGATCTTGTCTTCATAGCATGTAAATGTCAACATATCACATCCATCACATCATATCCTACCATTTGTCACATCATTCACTACCATCACATTTCTATCATTCTCTATTCTATCACCCTTCTATCACATTTCATTCATCATATATGCTATCAAATTCAGGCCATAACTCCCACTATCCTCATTATCATGCCCCACTACCATTATCCCCATCCCAAAACCCTTTAAAATGCTTCCCCAAGTGTAGGTGTAGTGTGTTGTACATCTATGCATGCTCTACCTTCCTTCCCTAGGTGTAGGGGTAGTGGTGCACTACACTTGTGCATGCTCCAAAATCCTTCCCTAGGTGTAGGTATAGCACACCGCTACACCTAAACATGCTCCAAAAAGTAGGTGTCACACCCCATGATGTCTATGCGTGCTCCTAAAATCCCCCAAAATCCCTCCAGGTGTAGGCACCACACCTCCTGACACCTACATGATGCATGCTCAAAAATATCCAAAAAATATTTCTCAAGTGCAGACGCCACACCCTTTGGTGTCTACATATTCCTGGGCACAAGAACCACACCAATATGGCATGCCAACACTTCTAGTGACGTTTCTACATTTGTAGTGACATCTATGCAATCAAATTGTAGATATTATGCTTTCGAAGAGCATAACCTTTACATACAAACTCCATTTTTCATGTTCTTATAGGCATTGGAAAGATAATTCAATGAGGTTTCCAACCATGAACATAAAACCACATGATTCATTAAAAATACAATGTTTTAGGGACCCCAATCCCTTACCCTAAATCAAAGTCCAAATCTAACCATCATCATGTTTCCTCATGATCCTAAACCTTTCCATTCTTCCAACCCTCATCCAAACTCTAACCAATATCATCATTCCACTCTAAAATCCACTCACTAATCACTCCCATCCTTCTAACCCTAATCCACCCCTGTTGGCAGTGAGCTGCCCCCTTGTCAGTGAGGCATTCAACACTGACCTTAGGATTTGTGACATGGTAGTGAGCCTCCCATGGATCTAGGTTAAATCTAGCATTTGTAGCGAGCGTTGACAGCTCGAGCTTTTGGTGCAACGACAAACAATTCCATCAATTGGTATCAGAGCCATGGGTCACGGGTTTGAATCCCTTAGGTTGTATTGAGGGGGGATTGTTGGCAGTGAGCTACCCCCTTGTCAGTGAGGCATTCAACGCTGACCTTAGGATTCGTGGCATGGCAGTGAGCCTCCCGTGGATCTGGGTTAAATCTGGCGTTTGTAGCGAGCGTTGACAGCTCAAGCTTTTGGCACAAATGGCAAACGATTCCATCAACCCCATCCTCCCAATCCTAATTTGTCTCATCCTTCTAACCCTAATCCACCCCATCCTCCCAACCCTCATCCATTTCATCCATCTAACCCTAATCACTCCCATCCTTCTAACCTTAATCCACTACATCCTCCCAACCCTATTCCATCTCATCCATCTAACCCTAATTTCTCCCATCCTTCTAACTCTAATCTACCCCATCCTCGCAACCCTCATCCATCTCATCCATCTAACTCTAATCACTCCCATCCTTCTAAGCCTAATCCACCCCATCCTCCCAATCCTAATTTGTCTCCTCCTTCTAACCCCAATCACTCCCATCCTTCTAACCCTAATTTACCCCATCCTCCCAAACCTAATCCATCTCCTCCTTCTAATCCTAATCCACTCCATCCTCCCAAGCCATACTCCTATCCATCCTCACCAACCTCTGCATCCTAATATCCTTCATCACTAACATTCATCCCTTTAATCCCTCTCTTTTGTCACCTTCAATCCTCATCCTAGATCCAAATCCCCATATTTCCTAACATTAGTTGCATCCATTTCAAGAGCACACCCATGTTCTTGAAACTCACCCGTCCTCTCAATAGGGAATCCTCCTATCATCCCATCATCCATTCAAATCCCAAATCTAAGCCTATCCCAAGTGTCAAAGAATCAATCAATCAAATCAAATCAATCTTATCCAATCAAATCAATTAATCAATCCTCCTATTGTTCTCATCATTAACAACACAATCCTTGCATTGTATTTATCATAAACAATGCTATCATCAATCAATCCATTAAATCAATTGATCCTTAATCTTTGACACTTGGGGCAACATCTATCATCAATCTTGTACCTCCAATCTACCATCAATTCCCATTCTTCCTAGTGGTTGGGGCAACTAACCACTGAATCTTCTTCCTCTCTACTTTTTATTCTTCTTCGACACGATACCACTTCTCCTAGTCACGACGCTATATAAAAGAGGGAAAAAATGTAGACACCCCAAATTTACCTCACCAATTTCCCATAATTATTTCCAAATTAACCTCTTTATTCCATTTACTCTCATTTCCCGTAATTAATTAATAAGACTAATTTAATGTTGTAATTAATTAATTCTCCCCTCATGTCACAATTAATGTGACTAACCTAAGTCAACTAATTCCATCCTATCACAATTAACCCCCTTTCTCACCCCTAAGGTTAATTAATTAAATATACATAATTAATTAACCTTTGCCCAAATAATTCCTCCAAATTAATCAATTAAGTAATCCATGATTAGTTAATTAATTAAGAATAATTAATCCCCCTAACATTTCTTCTAAATTAATAATTCACATCACCCTCAATCCTTGTCCTTTTAATCCATCTACATGGATAAATATCTAAACCGTCCATCATTTGGCATGTGTCCAAACCCCCTTAATTCTCACACATGTGTGAGCATGCTAACTCATCACACTCCTTGCTCACACATGTGTGAGCTTGCCAACTTGGAGGAATGCTAGCCATCCACCTCAATCCACTTCATGCTTCCACATGTGTGAGCATGTTTGACTCATTCCACTCATTTCTCACACATGTGTGAGCATGTTTGACTCATCCCCTACTCCTTGCTCACACATGTGTGAGCATTCTCTCCACACATGTGTGAGCATACTTGGTCTTCAACCTTATCAATCCATGAGAAAAATAAATCTCAACCACTAATTTCATCCTTGCATCCTATCCCTCCATCTCTCATCCAAAAAATATATTTAAGAGAGGCTTGCCCCTCTCATTACATAACAATTCATGCACTATCATCATCCTACCAAATTTAACAATATCCAAGCACTTGATCACCCACATTACATCATGGAACACCACTATAGTCATTGGAGCACATCCGCATGAACAATGGAGGTAATATGATTTTATTTGTGTCTTGCATTGTGATTTCTACTTCCATTATTGGTCAAACCTAAGGTAGAAGTTAGCATTGGATTTGTGGGTTTGTTTGTAACTTACTTGCATTTATGTTATTCCAATTTTAGCCTCTACAATATGAATTTGTAGAAACATTAAAAAATGAACATTTGAAATGCAATATCAAAGTGTGCCCGAAACATGGCAAGAAGTGGAAATAAATAAATGAATTATTTTTGACAAAATTATACTCTCCATATGCCCCAACTAAAAGTTTTAGAAAAATGAGAGAAATGACACAAGGAAAGAATGAATCAATAAAATAATATGACCAAAATTTTAAAGTGTGGTTAGAAAGTTGGAGGAATCACTGATAGAAAAGCAAAGGATCAAATGATTTGTACCCAAGTTAAAATAACAAATCAAAGTTGTGGTAGATGGGAGAGTGTTTATTACATACAATGAAGTAGTAGAGTTAGAAACTAGAATGGAAGCTCAATCTTGGAAAAGGGAAAATGACTCTTGTGGAAGTGAGGAACTAAAGAATTTGAAACTGGAGTTAGAAAAGTTGAAATTAAAAAAAGAAATTTCAGCAAAAGGCTGGAAGAGTGAGACTTCTCCCTTAGGCAAAAGGACCAATATCTAGTGTACCTATTGTAGTAGTGAGGGACACATGAGAAATGAATGTCCAATGATAGAACCTGTACAAAAATAACCACCACATTGAGGGTAGAATTTGAGAAAGCCCTAAGAAGAACAATAAGCTTCTATTGTGGTTTATGTTCAATGAGATAAACATGTAATAGATGACTGCCCCATATTATTAGAAGAAAGATATGAAACATTAGTTAGAGGAATGTATTGGCAAGAGGGATTAGGATACAGTTTGGAGATCTATACCTAAGGTACTCTTATGTAGTCTATTTATACCCCAGCAGTAACAGTGATAGAAGAGAAGCAAATATAGAAAATAGACATTAATATGTAGTAGGATTACATGCAAGTAAACACATAAAATAATATAACACATTCATTATCACAGTCAATACTCCTTATATCTCCATATATATATTCATTATGTAATCATGTACAATAGGCGGGTCTATGTCTCTGCTCATATATCATTCTTATCCTCTCAACTCTCTTACTTTCTTACATTGTTACATACATATCTATATACATCATATAGGGGTGTGTCCTTTATGTGACACCTCTCTATCTTCTTCCCATGTCAGCCTTATATTTCCCAGGTCCTTTGCGCCATGTTGTGGTGATTGCTCCAACTCCCAATGTGTTGCCAACATCATCCCCCCTTTTTGAAATTATGTCTTGTCCTAAAAAAATGTTGTGCTAGTTCGAGGGTAGGATGTTTTTGTATATCACCTTGAGCTATGCTAGAGTTGTATCCCATTGCGTCTTTGACATTTGGAACATCTGTATTTGACCTTCCAGCTCTATGTGGGCATTCTCTGTATCACCTAGAGTAGTCGAGGTCTGCATGCCCTGTGCCTTCTACTTGGTCTCTGTTAGTATGCCAGTTAAGGATGCTAGTCTCAGGCTCACAACTTCTCTTAACTATTTCACTTGTGCTTTGATTTGTTCTCTTTGTTCTTGCACTTGTTGGAGATGAGCATTCATAGCCTCTATTTGAACCCTTATTTCTCCATTTGTATCCATCATAGGATCATATGTTGTAGTTGTTTGTGAAATTTGTATCTCCAAGACATCCATTTGATCCTTCATGGCCTTAGTAGTAGTGGGCCATTGTAAAAAAAATTGATATAAAATTGTGGCTTCTCCAATAGCCTACTGAATATGTCTTAATTCTACTCCCAATTGTGTATGTTCCTTGGCACACTTATTAGAGGCATCCACCATTTTTTTCTTATTTAGCTCCTCTATTAGCTCTTGTTTAACCTTAGTCTCCAATTATTTTGTATGCGCTTGGAAACTTTATACCAATTGTTTTAATTGTTGTGTAAGAGGCAGGGTTGTGTCCTTTTGAACCTCTAGTAACTAATTCTGTATCATATCTATAGCCTTTTGTAATCGTTCATTGTTCTCTACATGTTGCAAAATATCCTCCCTCGCGGTGGAGTGAAGTATATCACCAAGTTGTAGTTTTTATAGAGGTGGTATCCCAACCAAGTTTATCTATCCACCAATCAAAGGTAACTGCATCAACCGTAGTGTGACAATTGGTTGGATCTATTTTTTTGTGCTAAGAAGTCCTTTATGGACTGGATAGGAGAAGCAAAGGAGGATGCATCATGAGTACTAGATTCTTGTTGTTCTTCCTCCCATTGGCTTCATTTGTATTGTGTAGAGGTGAGGGTTGTGGCTCTTCTTGTTGCATATGTGGAGGTGAGATAACTTCTTCTATGTCTTTCCCCCTTAGTGTGTCATATGTTCCTTTTGTAGCTTCCTCTATTTCCTTCTTTATCTTTTCCATGTCCTCTTGTTCCATGCTCATAAGGGTGTCAACCATTTGCTTGGTTCTAAGCTCTGTGGCTTGCATTTGGGCCAATTTGTCTTTCTCTACCTCAGAGAGAGTAGGATCTATCTTCTTGATGGCCTCTTGTCTCAGATCTTCTTCCAACTCTAATGGTTTTTCTCTTCTCTTCCTCAGAGCATCAACTAGTTCCTTTGAGAATTTATCTACTAGCTCATCCAGTGTTTGGTTTGATCCTTGCATATAACTTATTACCACTTTTTGGATTACAATTTTATTTCTCTATGATACCTCAGTGTAGAGGTCCACTATATTTTTTAGAAGTATGTAATGCCTAATACCATTTACTATAGCATTTAGGTCTAATAGTTTTTCTTCCTTTTCTGGCTTCTCCTGCTCTTCAATCACTGTAGGGGTAGTCTTTTCTTTCATTTTCCTTTTTTACTTCTCTACTACCTCCCCTTTTTCTTCTTCAACTTCCTCCGTCTATAGATATCTGTGCAATGGAACCAAATGTTGGCAAGAGGGATTAGGATACAACCTAAAGATCTGTACCTAAGGTACTCTTATGTAGTCTATTTATACCTCAATAGTAACAGTGATAGAAGAGAAGCAAATACAGAAAAGAGACATTAATATGTAGTAGGATTACATACAAATAAACACACACACACACATGTGTATATATATATATATTCATTATGTAATCATGTACAATAGGTAGGTCTATGTCTCTGCTCATATATCACTCTTATCCTCTCAACTCTCTTACTTTATTACATTGTTACATACATATATATATACATCATATAGGGGTATGTCCTTTATGTGACACCTCTTTATCTTCTTCCCCTGTTGGTCTTGTGCTCCGCAGGTCCTTTTCGCCATGTTGCCATGACTGCTCCAACTCCCAATGTGCTGCCAACAGAATGAATAGGGAGGAATCTTCATAAATAGAGGAATGGCCAGGGTAGAAATATTGGCTACATGAGCACTGAATGGTTATCCAACCCATGTTTACCATGAACCATAATGGAAGAGAAACCAAAGATAGATGAACAATGAGAAACATGTGGTACCCTAGATAGAAAGTGAGGAGCCTTCTACAAGATATAACAATGATTATTCTCAATGATATGGTAGAAGAGACTATTGCTACAATAATAAAGGTGGTTATGGAAGATGAAGAGGTTAGAGACCAACATGCTATTAATGTGATAAACTAGACCATTATGCAAATGAATGTAGATGTAGGAAGAAAGAAGAGTCAAGTTCTGGGTTTTACATTGATGCTACACATAATGCTTTTAGTTACCCCAAAGTTGCATAATTTTACAATAATGAACCAATACAAGGAACAAGGAGTGAAGAATTGATATGTCCTAGTACACCACACAGTGCCAAAGTACTACTAAAAATACTAAAAGAGGAATAGAATGTGAGGTGGTGTAAGAAAATAGAAATGGAGAGTAAATGGGAGACATGAGAAACCTTGATGACTAGAGAAGAATGTTTAGAAGAGGAATATAAAGAAAAGAAAGAAAAACTTTGAAGGAAGGCCATTTAAGATATAAAGAAAAAGAAAGCCAAAGCAACAATGATCACGCAGGGAGGAATTAACACTAGCAAAAACAAAGAAATCCAAGAAGAATTGAAGGAAGAAGATGAAGAAGAAGGAAAGTATCTAGATAAAGTAGAACATGATCCAGTGATAAGGAAATATGAAGAATTGATTCAAAGAATGTAAAAGAAAGAAGAAAATGGGAAGGAATGTTTGCTAGAAAAAGAGATTCATAGACTAAAAGAATTGACAAATTTGCTAGAAGAAGAAGACTTATTGGGGACACTCATACAATTTTCTAAATACTAGAACAAATAGGGCATAGAGAAAATAAGGTCACAAATTAAAAATGCATTGAAAACATAGAAGAAATGGAAGAAACACCCATTACTACTAGATTTTAAGCTCAATGGAAGACTAGTAAGAGATGCAAATTACTAGATTTGGGAGCCAAAATTAATATCATGCCAAAGAAAATTTGGGGAGTGTTTGGAGAGATAGAACTACATGAGACACCCTATTATATTCTCTAGTTGATGGAACTCCCAAATGTCCCCTTAGAACATGGAGAGCTGTAGAAGTAAATTTTATGGGGGTCAAAACAAAAATAAAATTTAAAGTTAATGAAATGTATAAGGTTTCTATATTTGGAATGGTTTATGGATAATTATGGTATATTTGATACTAGAAAAGAGGAGTTGATAATACAAGGCAATGGAAGAGTACAGTATATGCCATTCAATAAAGGGATAAAAGAAGTATATGTAGAAGAAGTACATACTAAACATGAAGATGAGGAAGAAGATGAGAGAGATAGAGGATTATATATAATTGGTAGAATCCCAAGAAATGAATTGGATGGTGAACCCACATTAGAAGGAGAAACAATTGCAGAAAGTAGTGAGTCTTTAATAAATGTTGATGATGTGGTAGAAGATTGTGAGTTGGATGAGTTGGAGAGAAGGATGAACAAAGTCCCAAGCATAAGGAGGATACCTAGAAGGGTTCTAAAGAGCACTACAAAGGAGGAAAACTTATTGTAGATAAAGAGAGGGCACCACATAAATAGGAGGATATTGATCATGAGGAAGATACAAAAGAGGCAACTAGAGAACCCCATAGAGGAAGAAAACCCACTATAAAATAGAACTAGGAGAGCATTAGGTACCAAAATCTAGATAAAAGTAGTGGAAGATACTGTAAAGATGCTTGTGATAGATATGGAGATTAGAAAGAATACCACAAATGAGAAAATTTACCGTATAAGGTAGAAAGTATATGGGAAAAAATGAAGTGGATAGATAAAGAGAGTGTAGTACCCCAAGAGACATGTTTATCTAGATAAAAGTAGTGGAAGATACCGTAAAGATGCTTGTGATAGATATGGAGATCAGAAAGAATACCACAAATGAGAAAATTTACCGTATAAGGTAGAAAGTATATGGGAAAAAATGAAGTGGATAGATAAAGAGAGTGTAGTACACCAAGAGACATGTTTATCTAGATAAAAGTAGTGGAAGATATCATAAAGATGCTTGTGATAGATATGGAGATTAGAAAGAATACCATAAATGAGAAAGCTTACCGTAAAAGGTAGAAAGTATATGGGAAAAAATGAAGTGGATAGATAAAGAGAGTGTAGTACCCCAAGAGACATGTTTTTAAACCTCCACCAGGAAGATGAAGGTCCTAGAAACTAAGTGGTGCATATCGAGAAGGAGTAGAAATTGGAAAGAATCAAAAGGGAGCTGATGTCAAAGAATTTTGAAAGATTTTCTCAAGGATGAGACAATATTTTAGGCCTTGTGAGGATGCTAATAGGTTAGGAATTGTAAAAAAATAGATTCTCAGTCATCAAAGACCATTGTGGTAGCAATTAGCATCATGTGGTACGCCTTGAAGGATAGGAATATACAAAGACACACAGAAGGACTCATCCCCACACTAATAGAAGGCTATATGAGCATATGAACTCTCTACAAAGGAGGAGATGATATAGAAATATAAAGTGGAAGAAAAAGATAAGAAAGGAGTAGACTAGAACAATAGACCAGCAATGTAATATATGATACCCAGGCATATGTGATGTGTATATCTATGCTTGTGTTAAAGAATGTACTCTGTATAAGGAATATATGAGGAGATCCATCTTATAATACCTATTAATGTGTACAATTTCTTGAATATTTATGTTATGCATATGTTATCTACAACACTATTCTACTTTCCTTCTTATTGTGTCACCTTGAGGTCAATTGCTTTGACAAAAAATAATCTAGACCTTAGGCTTTTATTTTATTATCAACATAGGGGGTGACATGACACTCCTTTTTAAACCTCTTCCCTTATCTTGGGAAGATTTAATCCTTCATTTTTTACATTTCCACTTGGAGTGTTTTGGGAGAGCTCTTGAGTTAGGAAGTTTTTGGTGGAAAAACTTAAGATGTTTTGGAGGAAAAAGGTTCAACAAGAGAAAGTGAGTAGATTCCTTCTCAATTTCAACCTTAGTTTGGGAGGTAGGTTCCCTTTGCCTTATATGCATTTATTTTAAAATTTTATGTATGTATTTTAAAGAGAAATGGATATATTCTTGATGTTTTATGTTAAAAGAAGAATTTGCCATGTGAGTTTTATGAATTTTTTGAAGAGTATGGAGTTAGATTACTTGAAGTATCTCCTTGTTCTCTTTTTCTTCTTTTGCATTGTTTTTTTGTAATTTTCCCTTAGCTTTGACTATCCCTATGGGTTGATAGGGAAAGTTATCATGAATGGGGTTGAGAGAGGCATAATGATCTCCATGGAAATCATGTTGTCCTCTATATTTTTTCTTATTTGGAGAGACAATGGTATTGAATATTATCTTTGTATGGTTTTGGGGGGATAAATTGATTTGTTTTGGGTCAATTTAATGGTGATGGGAAATAAATATTGGTGATTATGTTATGTGATTGTATTCGGAAATGAATGTTTATTTTTATGGGTTAGAGACCCACATTACTATTTTACAAATGGGTTAGAGACCTGAGTTAATTTTTATATAATGAGTTTGAGACCCAAGGTTAATTATACTCCATGTATTTGATCCCTCTTGACCCACCCTAAACGATAACCTAGGATTTGGTCCATAGTGAATTCCATTCTCTTTGGTGTTCATGTTTGTGTTGGATAGGCTTGCATTTTAATGTATGTGTCACTTGGTTCCTTGGATAATCCTTCTAGCCAGAGGGTTAGTAGTTGAGGCTAGCATATATTTAGGAGGTGGATATCTCCCATTGGAATTGATGCTTTTGTGGATATTGGAGAACATATTTCAGACATGTGGAGGTTTTCATTTTGGAGGCCTTAAAGATTTGTAATTATCTCATTTGTATATATACATGTAATGCCCAAATTTTACTAAAGAGAAAACAATTAAAACACAACCAACATTTTTTTTATGTTAACAAATGCAATACTAATCAATGATGAAATGCACACGCACAAATAGGTGTATCCATCATGCACAACTACGCCACACTAAAACAACCAACATGCGTAGAAGATACATGTAGATAACAAATAAGTAGAGAGATGACATCACCTTAATCTATGAATGACATACATGTTGATGTCTAACTACCACACTTGCAATAAAAAAAATAACTCAAACTTTGAAAAAAATTAACACAAGTGAAAAATAAAGGGAAACCATCTAAACATATATAACCATTGAAAGGTAACAAGGTAAGGGGATAAGACTGCCCCCTCAAATTGGAAAATAGGTATCACTACCTCACACCATGCTCTACAAGTGAATGATAGGTAGAACACATAAGTGGTCAATTCAATAACTTATAATAATTAGGGTTAAAGATAAAGTAGATTCAATAAGAAATTTTTTCTTTTGTAATATAATGAATAGGTGCATACACTATCATCTCATAACGAGAAAATCCAATCATTTAATAATCGTAAAACATAAGTGTGTATGAGGAAAATCAATTATGATAAATCTAACAAAATCAAAAACCAATAACATAAAGAGAACGAATCTAAATAAAAGCCATTACTAATAAATCAATGAAAAATAAAAGCTTTTATCAAGATTTGTATTGTTCCCTTTGGATGAATGTGGATTGCTCAATAGTGCTGCGAAACCATGTTTGCAACAAGCAAGTAAAGTGCTCAAAGTGCTCAAAGATTAATGTCAAAAGATCGTGAAGTTGCTCAATCGATGCGATGTATGCTCAAAGCGCTGTTAAGTATGCCTGAGAATAAGTGATCGAAGAGGATTTATGAAAGAGATGAGGGGGGTTTATATAGGTTTCAACAAAGATCGATCAATGGAGAAGATAAAACAAATAACCATGATGAATGTGCACATGACATGTGTCAATCCATAAGGATATTTTTATTTAAGATATGATGAAAACAAGATTGATTGAATAGATAACTCAACTTGCAATTTTACTTTTTTTAGAGTTCTAAAAATAAGACTGATTGTGCACATAAGTTAACAAGATATTTTAAGAGGAATTGGAAAGATAATTGAAATTAAATAAATAAATATATTTAATTGTTTGTACATGATAGAGGACAGAAGATTATAAATAAAATACTTGATTTTATTTATTTTTAGAGAAAAAGAAAATTAAATAAATAAATTTATTTAATTGTTTGTGCAATATTAGAGGAATATGAAGATTATAAATAAAATACTTGATTTTATTTATTTTTAGAGGATTGAGACAATTTAAATAAATTTGCATGATTTATTTAAATTTAGAAGAACAATTGATTTAATTAAATAATATAAATTATTTAATCATAGATGAGAGAAGAATTGGATGAGTTAATTAAATAATTGGATTTATTTAATTAATGGAGACTTGAAATTTGAAAGAGAATAATGATTTAATTAAATAATACAAATTATTTAATTTTTAGAGGAATATAGAGGAATTTAATTTAATTAATTAAATAAAGAGAATTTATTTAATTAATGTGGATTTTTAGAAGGTTTGAAAGAATTTGATGAAATTAATTAAATAATTAGATTATTTAATTAATGTTGAAATGCAGGTGATGCAATAGATTAGACAAAATTCAAGTGATGCAATGACTTGGTCATTTTTGGGTGTCTACATTATGCCCCTCTTTGATGCAATGCAGTTTACAGCGTTGTGTCAAAGAAAATGGTTGTTGAAGACATGATACAATTTTTGATGCCCCAGTGTAGCTAGTTGCCCTAGTGTATGCCCCCTCGAGTGGAAAGACAGGGAAGCAACAGAAGAACTGGGTTGACGCTCGACTAGAAGATTGTGTTGGAGATAGGTGAGGTTGGGTTGATGATAGATAGAAGAAAGGAGATAGGAGAGAACATGAGAGAAAGACGATTGAATGATCTTTGCCTGAAAAACTATATAAGGCCATGGAAAAATGGATGGTGTAAATGGATGAGCTTGTTGCAATGGTTTCACAAATGTTTATAAAGAGCAATCCTTATTTTTGATATAGCACGTGGATAGTTTGCCACCAAGGTATAAAAGACCAAGGTGATGTGATATCTGAGTGCGTAGATGTTGACTTTGTAAGCAAGTGGTTTGAGCTTATATCCTTTAGACATAATATAACCTTGTTGGAATATTTGAATAAGCCATAGTCTTTGAACATAAAATAAACTTCAATACATGTAAATGCAAGAAGAATATTAATATGTAAGATGCTAGGTCGTAACACACACAAGATAAATATGATGTTAAGAAAAATGCTAAAGATCATTCCTCAAACACGGCACACAAAAGCAATGACTATGCCCCTAATCCGTACGGCATCGCAACATACCAAGGTTATGGATAAACCAAGGTAGCCTTGAATAGGTATTGGAAAAGGAACAAAAAGATAAACCATAAAGAAAATTGACTGACTTAAAAAGTAAACATACAACCAACATATTCTCTTACCAAAGAGGTTGCTCATGATAGATTGGATAGGAAAGATAACAGCCTTATCGTAGGAACTTTGTGTCTGTTAAAGGGTGCTATCTACCTAAAAAGACAATGTCTTGCTGCAGGAAATGCCACATGTCACAGGAGACGCGTGTGTTGGTCTCGACAATGGAACACTTTGCAGAAGACAAGCTTGTAGATCTGGTGCTTTGGTTAAGCGGGACGTAGCGGATACTGGCAATCGAAAGAGTAGGACAGTAGATGACTCTGGAAGGAAACTACTTTACTTCAGGTTTGTTAAGGACTTTTGCTTTGAGAGGATGCATTCATTTGCTACTTGAGTTAGCCAAGTCAAGGTGAATGGATTTTGAAAAATGGAAGACTAGAAAGGCAACAGTGTTAATGGGTTGAGATGGGTGAAGAATGATGGATCGTATGTGCTTGAGTATTGGATACATCCTTCATATTCCAGACTGCCTACATACCCTGTATCCATGAGATCAAGGCACATTACGATGGAAGATGAAAGATGATAATATGTAGTTCTAGATAGAGTGATGAGATGGGTCAAGGTGAAAGGAGGAGATCTTATGTACCTAAGTATTGGATACTTCCTTCGTATTCCAGATTGCCTACATACCCATATCCATGGGATCAAGGTACCTTAAGACTGAAATGAGATAATATGTAGTTCTAGTTGATGTGATGATGTAGGAAACTCGCTGGGAAGATAACAGCCTTATCATAGGAGCGATGTGTTCGTTAAAGAGAGCTATCTGCGGAAAGGAGAAAAGATTGAAGAGCATGCGAACCACGAACAAGGATCCATTCCTAGACCTAGGTTAAGGAAAGAGTTGCCCCCATTCCGGTAGAGGAAAATGCATAGGTGACCAGTGAAGAAGACACAGAAAGTGTGACCTAGGATAGGACAATGCTAACTGTTGACACAGATCAAGACGTAGGACGACGACGATGGACATTGATAAATTTCCTAGCTATACTAGATAGGGAGACAGAAATGCAAACAAGGTCAATGGTTTTATTATGGATGGATGGATGAAGTGCGTTGTGACAACAAGAAACAAACAAGACTCGATAGATGATGGGTGCTGACTCTACACATAGTGCCTGTTTGCCAGGTTTTCACCAGAGGATGGATTTTTTTTGTTTTTTTTGGAATACTCTGAGGATTAGACATAGAACTTCTTGAGATGGACACTGTTAAGTGGCTCATCTAGAGGAATGCCGTTAGGTGTAGTAAAGTATAATCTCCTAATCCATATGCTGCTGTGACGATAAAGGGGCCTAACCAGTTAGGCTCAAACTTGCCCTTCTTTTCTCGATCTGCCTGATTTCTCTGATTCTCTTTGAGTACAAGATCACCAACTTGAAACTGTCTTTCTTTGATCTTTTTGTTATAATTACACCGGAGGAAGTTTTGATAGACATGGAGATGATTAAGTGCAGCAAGGCGCCTCTCATCTAGTAGTTCTAGCTCAGCTAATTTGGAAGTGCGATACTCCTCTCTACCGATCAAGTTTTGCATGGATACTTTAAGGGATGGGATCTCGACCTCTATAGGTAGGATGGCTTCAGAGCCATAGACCAAGGCATAAGGTGTGGCACCAGTTGGTGTTCTGATACTAGTGCGGTAGGCCCATAGGGCGGGATTGAGTTGCAAGTGCCAATCACGACCAGCTTTATTGACTGTTTTCTTGAGGATCTTGAGAATGGTTTTATTGGAAGCCTCAGCTTGGCCGTTACTCTGCGGATAGTAGGGAGTTGAAAAGAGATGATGGATATTGTATTGTGTGCATAAGGCACAGACATCTTGATTCTTGAATGGTCTCCTATTATCAGTGACAACGGCTTGGGGAATACCATACCGTCATATGAGGTAGTTTAGGATAAACTTGGCTATTTGTTTACCGGTGATATAGGTCATGGGAATGGCTTCAACCCACTTCGTAAAATACTTAGTGGCGGTAATGATGAATTAGTGGCCATTAGATGAGGATGGGTGGATTTGTCCTACGAGGTCGAGACCCCATTGAGAAAAGGGCCATGGAGTTGTCATAGGTTGTAGTTCATGAGCTGGTGTGTGAATCAAATCTCCATGCTGCTGGCATTGTAGACACTTCTTAGCAAACTATGCAACATCTTGTTCTATTGTAGGCCAGTAATAACCTATTCTAAGTATCTTCTTAGCGAGATTAGGACCGGCAGAATGTGCACCACAGACACCTTTGTGTATGTCTCGTAAGGTAGCTTTGGCTTCTTCCATGTTAAGACATTATAAGAGGATACCATCGAGACTCCGGCGATATAGTGTATCACCCAGAATGATGTAACGGGAGGATCGACGGATAAAGGTTTTGCGTTGGGTAGATGATAGGTTAGGGGGAAAGGTATTGTGTTTAAGGTATTCATAGATATCTTCATGCCATGGGGAATTGGGACCAACAAGTTCACAGATGATTTCAGTAACAGGAACATCGACGGCTGGTATCAACAATTGCTTGATCAAGAATTCACATTTCTGTGTATTAGCTGGCATGTCAATCAGTGACCCTATAGAAGCCATAGAAATCGTAGCTTTGTTATGCTCTCTTGGAATTTGCTCAAATGTGATGCTAGAAAAGTGTGGTTTGTAGGCATCCACTAGTTGCTTGTAGGGGATCAACTTATCATCTTTTGTTTGGTACTCATCTGTGACTTGTCGAATGACTAGTTGTGAGTCTCCATATACTTGTAATTCTGTGATGTCCCATTGAACTGTTGTATTGAGACCTATGAGAAGTGCTTCATACTCGGCAATGTTGTTGGTGCAAGGGAATGCAAGCTAATATGACTTTAGAATATAGTCATTTTGAGGTGTGATAAATAAGATGCCGGCCCTTGATCCATGCTGTGTGTAGGAACCATCAAAGTACAACTTCCACATTATTGAGTTGGAAAGAGTGAAGAGATTCTCATCTAGAAAGTCTGCTACCATAGGGTGTGTATCTGTCATGGGTGCTTCTACTAGTTGATCTGCTAGGGCTTGTCCTTTGATTACTTTGCGGTCCATGTACTCAATGTCAAACTCACTAAGGATCATGACCCATTTAGCTAGTCTGCCTGTAAGAGCTGCTTTTGGTAGTAGATACTTCAAGGGATCAATTTTGGCTATAAGATTGGTGTGTTGGTTCAACATGTAATGCCGTAACTTTTGGGAAGTGAACACTACTACTAAACAAGCTCTTTCCATCGGTGAATAATTGAGTTCATATCCCACCAAGGTTCTACTGATGTAATAAATTGCATGCTCTTTTCCTGATTCATCATTTTGTGCTAGAAGGGCCCTGAGGGCTGAAGTTATAGTTGAGATGTATAATATTAAGGGCTTATCAGTAACTGGTGGAACCAATACAGGAGGTGTAGCCAAATACTCTTTGAGCTGATCAAATGCTGCTTGACACTTATAATCCCATCAGAATGAGACATCCTTTCAGAGTAAGTGTTGAAATGGTTGACATTTATTTGCTAGTTGTGAGATGAAACGCCTAATGAATTGTAACCTTCCCTAAAGGCTCCTTAATGCTTTGAGGTTCTTTGGTGGAGGCATCTCCACTATAGCCTTTACTTTTGCAAGATCTACTTCGATGCCTCTATGAGATACAATGTATCCCAACAGCTTCCCATATGTTACACCGAAGACACACTTTTTTGGATTGAGGCGTACTTGGTATTTCTCAAGCCTGTCAAAGATCTGTCCTAGAACTTGTATGTGATCTTCCCTAGAAGATTTAGCTAGAATGTCATCCACATAGTCCTCCATGATATGATGAAAGAGGTCATGGAATATCATTGTCATTACTCTCTGATAGGTTGCCCCTGCATTCTTTAGACCAAACGGCATGACACACCAACAATAGTTACCCCATGGACAAGTAAAAGTTATTTTATGATCTTCTTTTGCTATCCTTATCTGATTATAGCCTGAGAATCCATCCATGAGAGAAAGCATTTTGTGACTTGCTGTCAAGTCTACTATAATATCAATGTTTGGTAATGGAAAGTCATCTTTGGGACATGCTTTATTAAGATCTCTAAAATCATTGCACATGCGGATGTGCCCATTGAGTTTAGACACAGGTACAATGTTTGAGACCCAATCTGAATAGTCAATAGGTCTTATGAACTTTGCATCCAACAACTTCTGTATTTCCACTTTTACCAAGAGAGCTATATGTGGGTGCATCTTCCTCATCTTTTGCTTGACTGGTTTAACTTTTGGATCAATTGTGAGATAGTGAACCACTAGCTTAGGGTCTAGCCCTAGCATATTAGCATAGGTCCATGCAAAGTTGATGGTTTGCTGTAAGAAGAATTTGTTAAGATTCCTGTGCTCTGTTTCTGATAATGATGCTGCTAGGAATATGGTCTTTGGATTTTGCTCTATGCCAAGGTTTATCTCTATAGAATCTTCCACTAGGAGAGATGACTTCTCTTGATACTTGAAGAAATTAACAAATCTATCACATTAAGTCTTAGAAACATATTTATTTCTTAAGGGACAATTGAACAATCATCTTTACAAATCTTAGAAAACATATTGCTTTCTCAAGGGACACAACATCTTTCAGCAATCTAAGTCTTAGGAACATACTGCTTTTCTTAAGGGACAATGGACATGCATGAGAAAACACCTCAATTTTCTAAGGGACAATGGACATGAATGCCAAACACTTCAATTTCATAAGGGACAATTGACAACTACAAACGTGTGTGTGCCTAATTTAGTTGCACCTTATTTTTTCTTATAACGGGACAATTGAACCTTTGTTTGACGTGCTTGCTCTTACATTTCAAGACTTCCTTTAGAAGGGCCTGCTTTTGGATTGCGCTTCATCCAAAAGTGACGACCCTAAGCGGAGTTTTCCTTTGAACCGCTATATAAGATGGATAAGGCAAAAGCCAAGTCCTAACCGACATCAGCCTTACCTTGTGGTGCCAAACTGAAAAGAGGTGTACTAGCTCTTTGTGGAAACAATTTTTACATTGAGCGAAGTGTTTGATACTCTTAGTAGGATTGGTTAAAGCTTTTAGTAGCTTGTCGCATTGCTTGTAAGGTGTTGGTCCCCCAAAGTTACTAAGAACCATTCTAGATAGTGACTACCTGATCTACCTCTGAACATTGCGGTAATCATCAGTGCAAGGGGAATCAATTTAAGCCCTTAAGATACTCACCATTGGCTCCCTTGAGAAGAGATAGTATTCCCTTGGCCATAAAGCTCTTGTGACCTACTTCAACTTTCCAAGGGGAGGGTGAGATAGCCCTACCTATCGTCTCTCGCAAAGATACAAAATGTCTGACACCTTTATGGAATGACATTTTTATCGACAGAGTATTAAGCTGTGAGCTGATCTACTGCAATGAAACCTTGTCTCTAGGGATAAAAAGTGCTTGTTATTGATTGCAATCATCTTATACCTATGGAAACATTGGGCTTTTTTGTAAGCCTCGAACATACACTATCTGTTGTGTCAGTCCCTTGTTTTCCAACTTTGTTCGTTGTGTTTTCTCTTACCAAAAACAAATCCAATCAGAACCATAACCAAATCTATCAAAAATTACCTTTAAAAACATCAAACACTACTTCAGCACCTCTTGTATTATAGCAGCTTGCCCTTGGTGGTACAGTAGCTCACTTTTGGTCACCATATCTCACCTTTGGTATAATAGTACATCACCTTTGGTAGCTCAGTCCATCACCTTTGGTATCACAGTAGCATACTTTTGGTGGCACAGTCCTGTGCCTCTGGTCAAACAGTATAGCGCCTTTGGTCTAGTGATTTGTACCTCAAGAGTTTGTCTTTTTCACAAGCAGAATCCCAACATTACTTTTTGTCCTAGTGTATTCCATGGTAACCACTGTGCTCCAACAAACTATGGAGTCCAAGAAAATTGTCCCTAGGAAGCACAAATCACCTCCTCACACACCGTAATTGGGCCGTCTCAACATTACTCCCAAGGTTACTCCTAGAACACCCACGGAAAGATCTACCAATTCTCCCAACATCCCACACCTAGACCAACCAAGCAATTCTCAAGAAGGTAGGGTCCCTTTGGTAAGTACACCTCACTATACCACTGACATGCCTCTAGATTTTGTCTCACAAGGTTATACTATCGGTCATGTCCCATCTCAAGAAGGTAGTGTCCCTTTGGTAAGTACACCTCACTACACCGGAATGCCTCAGGATTTTGTTCCACAAGGTTATATCACAGATCAAGCCCCACCTCAAGAAGAGCGAAACTTTGAAATAGGTCAATCCTCTCAAGAAGATGGACAAGATCTTGATAAATTCATACAAGATCCTAGAGCTATAGCCACCTTTGACAAAATCCTTAGCGAGAACCAAGATCATTTCTTTCGCTTGCTAGCAGAGAAAGGAGCTAAATTACCCAAAGGTTTTGATCTATCTAATCTTAGTGAGCCTAACAACACCCAAGACACTATAACGGCAGTCCAAACCATGTCAACAGTGACCACACCCTTTCCTGAACAAAGCTCACAAGGGAGAACAATTGCACAATATGAGAATCCCCTTTATCAAAATCCAACAGGAAAGAGGGTCGTATCACCACTTCTGACTCCTATGGAGATCTACAAAAACCAACAAGAGACTCTACATCGTCAAGCTGAACTAGCAAGACAAGCCACTCTAGAAAAATCAAACATACAAAATACTCCTAAAGTGTCCACACCAATCGCAAGTGGAATATTGGTTACATAATTGTCCTAAAATCACGACAAGGTTTCCCACCAAATTACAATTCGGGGAACAATTATGTAGCCATGCAACATGGGTCTCAACAAATACCACCTCCTATATCATCAAATCCTCATGTCTCTCAACCAACTAGGGTCATGCAATCCCAACCACAACATTCTTCTATGCTTATCCTTAATCAACCTCACACATCACAAATCACTTCTACCTACATTCCCCCACCACTACGATCATCAGTGCTAAATTTCTTCAACACATTGCCTATCCACCCTCAACTTTCCCAACATCAAGTTTCCCAAAGCTATGTGCCGCAATTGCAACCTAACCCACACTTTAGCTTTCCTCCACCCAATTCTTTTCTTCAACTATCACAAAGCCAACATTCTTACCTAGCGCCACCCCCACCTCCTCCTAATCAAAGCATCGAATTCCAACCCAATCTCAACCCAACATACAACGCATACAACCCCAACCAATCATACGACCCTTATAATACCAATGCACATGGCTTACACTACAATCTTTCGTATGGGCAACAATAGCCACTTCAAGGACAACAGGAGATGTTTCCAACCCATCCCACAACGATGGAGCTCAAAATTGTGGAAGTTCAACAACAATTATCTGATCTTACATTTGGCCACACCAAGAAGACCTTCTCTTTAGAAGAAGTGTGTCCTTATTCTTTTGATCGGTCATTACCCATGATCCCTTTTCCTCAAAATTTCACTATTCCCAAATTCGATAAATACAAAGGAAAAGGTGACCCAAAAGATCATCTAAGGGATTCTATCTTGCTTGCTTCGAGGTCTCACACAATGACACGTATCTTATGCGTCTCTTTCCTCGTAGTCTTGGAGGTCAAGCTATAGAATGGTTCTCACACTTACCCACAGGAATCAAATCTTTTAACGAGCTAGCAGAGAAATTTGCCACCCATTTCTCCTACAACGCAGAGCATGAAATCTCCATGATTGATTTATGCAACAACAAACAGAAAAATGGAGAAACTTTCATTTCATTCCTTCAGTGATGGAGGCAAATGGCTAGCAAATTCCCATTCAAGATACCCAAAAAATAGCTTGTTAGCATATTTGTGCAAAATCTCAACCAAGAGTTAGGTTTTCACTTACAAATTCTTAGTGCTACAACCTTCAACGAAATCACATACAAGGGAATTAACATCGAAAAGGCCCTCATTGCTAAGGGTGTGGTTAAAATCTTCAAAGAAACTAAAGACAATACTCCTCAACACCAAACAAACGATAAACCCAAATATTGGAACAAAAACAAAAACGTGGTCAACGATGGGGTGGTCGATTCTAAACATGTCCAAACATTACAAATGCCACTGCAGATTTCCAAACCAAGTCAAGCTCCACCTCAACACCAGCAACAACAAAAACAACCTTATCAAAACCAACAAGAGCGACCTCAACAAGATTACCCTCCGCGGCATCAATTCACTCCCTTGGGAGAGCCCATAGAATCTGTCCTACAAAGGCTTTTACACAAAGGCCTCATCACCTTACCTAATGCTCCCCCATATGGCGAACCAGTTTACAAAACTACACGATACAGAGAAAATAAATATTGTGAATTCCATCGGAGCAAAGGGCAGAGAACCGCATCATGCATGAAACTCAAGTACCTAATCAAAACTCTCATCGAAGGCAACCAAATCTCTTTTGGAGATGAACCACCAGCACAACACACAAACAAAGACCTCAACATGTACAAGGAACCATTCCCTCACCATGGTCCACCTCCTCCTCAGGATAAAGGTAAAGGTATCAATCATGCTTTCACTTCCTTTGATTCCATTGTAGGTCATTTTAAAGAGAGTCGAGTGTCTACCCTCACAATCAAAGGCAAATCTACGGATTGTGTTGTTACAACTCATCATGGTCGTGTCACCATTCATGGTCCTACACCCAGTATTCCAGCTCAATCTGATTATAATCTTGTCGAACATCTAGGGAAAATGCCAGCACAGATCTCTATCTTGGACCTTCTACGATCATCACCCACACATAAAGTGGTGCTAGAAAAAGCCCTCCAAGAGTCTTCAGTTCCTAACAACATAGCGGTCACGGATTTCCAAGCTATAGTAGGTAATATTGCTTCACCCTATGATGTGATCTTTTCTGAAAAGGACCTCCCATCCCATGATCTGTGTCATAATGATGCCCTTCATATTGAAGTTTGCATCCATAAGCGCAAAATCAAACGTATACTCATAGATGGTGGTGCCGGTCTCAACATCTATTCGTTAAAGTTACTTAAGCAATTGGGATACTATGAGGATCATGTCAACATTGATCAAAATATTACAATCAAGGGATATGGCGATGCTGAATGCCGTTCAGAAGGTATTATCTATTTGCCTATACAACTAGGTCCTATCATGCTTGAAACTAGGTATTAAGTCCTTGATATTGAGCTACCTTACAACATTATCCTAGGCCACCCATGGATCCATGCAATGAAAGTTGTTCCCTCAATGTACCATCAGTCTCTAAAGTTCCCATTCAATGGTACGGAAATCACTATCCCAGGAGACCCCAATCCTTTTGAATTTTGCTGTGTCTTGCAATGCAGCTATAAGAATTGCAACCAAGTGCCCAATAATGAAAAAGCCCTTGAATCCCCACTATATGTCAATCCTGAAAATATGACACAAGCCTCTACAAGTGAACCTAATCCTCTACCTGAAATCAAAGTTCACATCTGTGATATAGGCTTTGGAACATATGATATCTCAAAATCTTGTTGTGTAGGGCGGATGCCTTTGTCCCCTAAATCTTACAGCCAATCGCCCATCGCCAAAGCAACTAAAAAAGTAGTTATTCCTCCCCCATCATTTCTAACCCAATTCCAACAGGGACAGTTATTGGAAGAGGAAACTATTGAGGACATTTCTTCTTGGCTCTATAAGGAGAAAGAATCAGTCACAATACCAGTCAAGCAATATGGCAATGGCTTAAGGATAGTAAAAACCATGGGCAATAAAGGCAAAGGTGGCCTTGGGAAACAAAATCAAGGAACTATGGAACCCATTATTGTGACAAAGAAACTAGACAAGAAGGGATTTGGATTTGGTAGAAAGGTACCATGCACCTTAGACATCGAGTATATCCTCGACGAGGTGGCCGAAACTTTTCCCGCTGGTTCGGCATCTACTGAGGATATCATCGATGACTCTTCCCTCCATATGACCAACCTATTCGCAGAATCCTCCATTTTTATGCTATCATCTGTATCCTTAACCTCCACCACAAACACCCAGAATGTAACACTTGTCTACCTTGAACTTATCGATTGGGACCAAAAGGGTCCCCTGTTATTGATGTATTTTAGAATGACGAAGATCTAGCTGAGTTCATGGGACTTCGGTAAGGTATCCCTCTTGGCGATCATAAAGCAAGTTTTGTAATGGAACTAGAGCCAACTGCTTATTTTGGTGAGAATGCCAAATCCTCCAATCGTAAAAGTAAAAATAAAGAAGGATTTCTAGGTGAAAACCACACTGTGGCACCTCCTGATAAAAAAATAGTAAAAACAAAGGATGTATCCAAAGGTGAAAACCCAACTGTGGCACCTGAGGATGGAAGATTTGACCTTCCCCTACCATTTAAGTATGAAAACCACACTGTAGCACCTCCTGATCAAAAAATAGTAAAAACAAAGGACGTATCCAAAGGTGAAAACCCAACTATGGCACCTGAGGATGGAGGATTTGACCTTCCCCTACCATTTAAGTATGCCTGAGAATAAGTGATCGAAGAGGATTTATGAAGGAGATGAGGGGGGTTTATATAGGTTTCAACAGAGATCGATCAACGGTCTAGATAATTCAGAAGAATCAATGGAGGAGATAAAACAAATAACCATGATGAATGTGCACACAACATGTGTCAATCCATAAGAATATTTTTATTTAAGATATGATGAAAACAAGATTGATTGAATAGATAACTCAACTTCCAATTTTACTTTTTTTAGAGTTCTAAAAATAAGACTGATTGTGCACATGAGTTAACAAGATATTTTAAGAGGAATTGGAAAGATAATTGAAATTAAATAAATAAATTTATTTAATTGTTTGTGCATGATACAGGAATAGAAGATTATAAATAAAATACTTGATTTTATTTATTTTTAGAGGAAAAAGCAAATTAAATAAATAAATTTATTTAATTGTTTGTGCAATATTAGAGGAATATGAAGATTATAAATAAAATACTTGATTTTATTTATTTTTAGAGGATTGAGACAATTTAAATAAATTTGCATGATTTATTTAAATTTAGAAGAACAATTGATTTAATTAAATAATGTAAATTATTTAATCATAGATGAGAGAAGAATTGTATGAGTTAATTAAATAATTGGATTTATTTAATTAATGGAGACTTGAAATTTGAAAGAGGATAATGATTTAATTAAATAATACAAATTATTTAATTTTTGGAGGAATATAGAGGAATTTAATTTAATTAATTAAATTAAGAGGATTTATTTAATTAATGTGGATTTTTAGAAGGTTTGGAAGAATTTGATGAAATTAATTAAATAATTAGATTATTTAATTAATGTTGAAATGCAGGTGATGCAATAGATTAGATGAAATTCAAGTGATGCAATGACTTGGTCATTTTTGGGTGTCTACAATAAGCATAGAGTGAGAATCATACATGACACACAATCATAGTTCATTTCTTCCTCTTTCACAAGTACACATATCAATTAATAGAGATGGTGACATTACAACACACTCTAATCATTCTCTTTTCATTTTTTAACTAAGATATAATAATTAGAGGAGAGAGACTATATGATTTCACTACACATAATTCACTCAATTCTTAAATCATAAGAACGATACCATCTCAGAAGATGAATACTAACGATCATTCCTTTTCATTACCATTTCAGTGAACATGTATAAACTAGATTCTTTTCTATACATTAGAGATTACACATAACAAGTAAAGAGATAAAATAGACATGATAAAATCATTCATAGATCTCCAAGTTTGATATCAATCAACTCAATGATAGTAGAAAGTGATAGGGATTTAATTCATTTCTTTCTTATTATCATAAACAAGAGTTTAAACTATAATTCAACCCTTTTGAACTCATAGTAAACATTCCTAATCAAATGATCTTTCAACATATGAGTGTGAATATATAACACATTTAAATCACTTCAAATTGAATAAATGAATTCAAATAAATATACTAACATAGTATATAGTACTGAGGCATCCATTAATCAACTTATCCATGCAAGACTCATTCTCCAATACCCATTTTAATGCAAGATATTACATAATCACATAAGAGTATATAAAACTTAAATAAAGAATAACAAAATGCTATTAGTATGTGACAATGGGGAAATAATAGACACATATAGTATTGTCACAAACCACAAATAAATATAAAAAATAGAGGACTTAGATGCCAATTCACTGGTATGGACTCTAGCACAGTTGTTATGTCTCCAACACAATTCTTCATATTGTCACAAAATATATAAAATCTGAAACTGATTTTTGACAATAGATTTTGCAATATGTTCTTCTCGGTTTCTAAATGAAAACATGACACTATGACATCTCTATGGTACTAAATAACCTATAAAAGTGCAAAAAGATATGTAGATGAACAACCAATTATGATGAAGGGATTCACTTCAAAAACTTTATCAAAATTAAAATTTAAGCATACTTTTTGATGCAAAAGGAATTAGAACTTCCCCATGTCCCATACAATCACAATTTCACCAAACCATTAATTCAAATGGTCAATACTCTTGATTTATAACTTTTCTCATATCTTAAATACATATGAGAGATTAAAAATATCTTTCCAACTTCAAGAAATACATAAACCAATACTTGAAGATAATTTAGAAATACAAATTAGAAGATAATTATTACAACTTGTAACATTCACTTTTCCAAAATGAAATAAAGATTTGCAAGTCCTCCTTTGAACTTCAAGCTCCAAAAACTCACAACCCAATGGGACATTAGTTACCTCAAGACCTTATGGTGCTCTTAATCCTACAACACCTTGCTAGGAGAGAGTAACATGGATTTACAATACACACACACTATCTCTCTCTAGAACACACATTTTGGAAACATAAAAATACAAATGAAGACATAAGTATTCTCAAACACACAATGATTCACTCTTGAATCATGTTGAAGGAGATCTAGTGATAGATAAGACTAATGAGTGCCTTTTGTCAAGGATCTCCATATCTATTAACAAGTATGAGAAGAAACGAATGATAGTCTTACAGAAATTAAAATGCATCCATTCAAGGATGTCATAAACCACTAAACACATCCCTCTTTTAGGATTTTAAACCCTCAATATACCTCTTCTTATTACTCCAAACACATAACAACCCACTCTTGAGGTAATAAAAGACAATCTTTACCTCCTACAACTCCTAACTAATCCTACACATGCTAAGGAAATCTATTCCAAAATGGAGAATCTTAACAATATATCAAACACAATTTTTCATGCAAGTAGACTCATCTATACTTGAAGCACAATATAAACTTATCATTTTGATCATATTATAATGTAGACAAGACTTGTTATTTGCTCATGTAAAACATACTCAAATGAAAACTAAATATGTAAAGTTTAAAATTCCATTAATATATTTAAAATTATTATTGGAACCAAGAATAAGAAATAGAGACAAGAAGCATTCTTACATGCTTACACACACCCATAATTAAATAAGCACTAATTTATATAAATCAAGAGTTTAAATGAAAGGAAACATTGAGTAGCATGAAAGCCTACCTCAAAATCTTGAAAATAAATGACAATGGAGGTTCAGTGATTCCCAAGTCCACATCCTTCAAGATCTAGGTCACTCCTTCAAAATCTAGTACATTCTTCAAGGTTTAGCATAATTATTCAAACTCTAATCTCTCAAGAACACTCTTTATCTAATTAATGTTAAGTTATTTTAAATGCTCTCTAAGCTCTCAATACTTTAACTTAAATATTCAAAATAAGCTAAACCCTTCCCTTAATCTACTCTAATGGTTAAATAAGACTCAATTCAAGTTTTCAAATCCTAACCAATGAAATGGTGACACTTTTCCATTACTTTCCTCAAGAGAGACTAAAGTCAATAAAGGCAATTCTATAGTTTGAAAGATTAATCCAAATAAATGAGGAAATACAAGGATACTATTCATTCATCCAAAAATATTAAATACTCTTATAGGATATTACAATATATTTAAATCTTCTTAAAAACTATTTATGCCTCTTACACATTTTTTAATATTTCAAACTTTTACAAATACAAATCAAATGAGCATATTGTTAGGATTTTAATGGCAGACCAACAATACACATTAACAAATATGATGTAGATTTAAATACACAGAAATAACAATCAAGAATAACACAAGAACACAATAGATTTAATGTGGTTCACCCAATGTGGGCTACATCCACAGAAACAACCATCCAGTATTTTTATTATCCAGTAAATCAAACTGAATTACAACCAGCAACCTTGTAGCTTAAAATCATTGCTATGCTACAAGAAATACATTACAATCTCATTCACATCCCATGACCCTTCACATTCTCCAACCACTTATTTATCAAGCCTTTTTGGTGGTTAACAAAGTCAGTTTTTCCATGTCAGATTAACCAAAATAATTGGTGATACCTTTATTAAATATTAGTCATTTTTTTCTTCAGGCGCACTGCACCTGAGCCCCCAGCACTCCCCCGTTAATTATTTTGGGTAGAAACTGTGGTTGACAAAGTCACCAAAATCTAAGTTGATGCATGTACTCGTAGCCCTACAGCATGATAAGTCACCACATCCTAACACATCTAAGACAACTAATACTAATACTTGGCTCCTTATGAGCAATACAATACTTAGTTCCTTATGAGAATTAACATTTAGATAACATCTTTTTCATAAATTACCACTAGAAGCCAAATAGTGGAAGATCAAGAGTCACCACTTAGAATTCAACCTTAGATGTCACTTTAGGGATTTGAACTTAGGTCTTCACAATGATAACTCAATGCTCCAACCACTTTATCCCAACCCCTTGGATGTCTCTTACACATTTAAAAATATTTTATGACAAATATAGAATGCACTCTTAAGTTTTCCATGTGAAGATCACATGAGCTTCATAAATGAGTAAAATATCTAATATCCTTGCAAGTGGATGATATTTCAACCCAAGATAATTCTAAAAGCTTCCACAAAACTCCATTTTTCAACATAGATCAAATAATATTTATATTTAGAATAATTAAGACAAATCAATATTCATAAATCAATAAACAAAGCAAGTCATGTTTACCTTTTAATTTAAATATAGAATATCATCTACACATTCTATTTAAATTAAAATATATCCGTACACTTATATAACTTATTCTACAATATTTGAACACCACTAAGACATCACATTCTAAAGCATACACCACATAGATAACAATTATGGGTTTCATAAAAGGGTTCTTGAGATCACATGACTTAGATAATGTGGTATTACTAGTTTTCACAACCATGTCTCAATTACCCCATGAGTGGTGCTAGATGGTAGGAACAATCCAAGCACATCTCTCCTAATTCCTTCTTTGAATTAAACTTGCAACTTGTAAACTTGATGCACATATCAAACCATATCAAATAATGATAACTAAAACAACAATAAATAGAGTTAAAGAATACACACACACAAAAGACACATCACATCTCTATCATGATTTCAAATACTTTGTAGAATTTATTTCAATAGAATATACCATATAAATTATCACATAATGGAATGGATTCTCAAATCTATATGATAATCAAGAAGTAAACACATGCAAAAATCACACATCCTAATAACATGTTGATCAACTAAAACTCGTAGTATATTTTTAATGATCCTTGAATCATAATTACAAGATACATACATAATAATATGCATAATCAAGATTGATTATTTACTACTCTAAACCAATAAATAACATAATATGGAATAATGATAATCAACACATGATCATATATTATAAATATATATCATCTTAAAACATCAAAATGGAAAACATTAAGTATATAACATAACCAATCATTATAATACAAATAATTGAACACATAATCATCCATGATCATCACATAAGTTCAAATGTCAAATAATCATAATGTCATTAAAAGAAAGATGTAACATTATGAAATAATATTGGTTCAATGAGCACAAAATAGTCTCAAACAAATAGGTCTACAATATATGAAAAATCTAAAAAATGAAGAAATATTGGAATGTATCTTGTGGTGTTCAATTTGAGGAGAGATTTTAGATCTCATCCTTGTAAATTGGATATAGGCATTTAATTCTAGAAAAATATTAATTTGAAGGAAACATTTGAACAAATTCAATGGGCTTGACTAAACTTGTGTGATGTTGAATTATTTAGAAATGAATAGTCTAATTCAATATTGGGTACATTTACAACTTGTTAAATTTATAGGAAAACCTAAAAAGTTGTGAAATTTAGTCAAAATTTATGGTCTTGTGCTTAAAACCATGTGTTTTGACAAAATCCATGGTATTGTAGTGTGGTAGACCATAGTTTAGCAATGTCTAGCAACCTTGAACTATTGCTAGATACCTATGGATCAAAGAGTATATTTGTGATCTAGTAGTGTGGGAGAATACAAGTATTCAAAAAAATTATAGTCTAGTCTAGTCTTGATTCGTAATGTAGTTTTCATGATTTTATTTTCTTCAATTTTTCCCATCTTCTATTATTTCTTGTTGATGGTCTCTCTCTCTATTAAATTTACTTTAAATGATTAAATAATGAATTATGAATTGTGAAAATTAATTTATTCTTGTATGCTTAGACATATTTTCCTTGTTCAATTCTTTTCTTTGGGAGGTTAACAAAGGCAACAAACCTGTGCTATTTATTAAGATTGTTCACAAAGATAAAAGAATGAATATTGCATCAAGAAATGTATTCATCCTTGTTTATCATTCATTCTCTCCTTCATCTCATGAACTCTTTGAAATGTTAAAATTACTTAAACAATCTTATGTTATTTATTGTGTTTGGTTAAAGTAGTTAAAGGAAGAATACTTTATGTATGTTTATTTTAGATGTTTGGTTGTTATTCTCTTAGTTAGTTCCAGAGGGAATCACCCTTCATATCTCTATATAGAACTCTTTTGGAGTGGGTTACCCTTGGGGGTGACACTCCTTTAAGTGCCACATTCATTGGTGCTTCATCTTCACTATTAGTTCTTCATTCCACTATTTAGAGTATGTTGCATGGGGATGTGTGCCACCTGAGCATTCTTTGTGTCATTTTGTCTCTTTCACCTCTTGTGCACTCACAAATACATCTCTTCTATGCATTTATTATATCAAGAAAATTCACTTGTGTTGAAAACACTTGATGCATGCATGTTACATTGTAGTTGGTGTGATTCATTTGGTTTCAAAAAAATTGTTGATTGTATTTTTCTTGAGTTTGTCCATGGTAAATTATGGTCATTATATCAACTCACTAGGAAACATGTCTACAAACTCATGAAAAATGGTATGACCATCAAGGAAATTCTTGGGTCCCTCATCCTTTGATCCATCACTAACTATGATAGCGAACAACTAAAATCCCTAATGCATGCTCTGCTTCAGCTATATAATAGAGATCATATGAATAGATGTGGGTCTCTAAACCCCTTTGATTAATGTGCTCACTACAAATTCATCACAACATTATATTGCCTTACGAAAATAATCAAACTTGACTTGAATCTCGATGAAAATCAAGCTAGTCTATCCTCAAGATAACCTCACAAGATCCTAAAGGTATCACCTCTAGGTCAATCATATTCGTGAAGGCTCCCAAACCAAACACACAAACACTAACAAAGGAATCTACTAGAAACTTGGTCGTTGTGGCCAACTTGACATCCCATATAGAATCCACTAGTTTGAGCTGATATTAAGGGGTTTGAGGCTCTTGAATAAAAAAGCATAGTAACTAAAAGCCCACCAATTATATTTACAACCTTGATGATGGTGGCATGATGCTCAACATGTCATTTCTAGACCAATACATGGATTTAGTGAGACTTGATGATATCTCCAACTATATGCTCAAAACTTGATGCTCTTTGACCTTTTATGGTGGCAAAGATCTTGTTTGTGACCAAAATTACAAATTCCACAATTAGAAGGAATGAACCTCAATACCTATATTTGAGAATCATGTTTTTGATATAATAAGTTAGCAAAAACAAGGGGCCAAACCCTTACAAAACAACCTAAAAAAGGACAAGCAAGGCTCACGAAGAAAAGGAGCCACTAACAGCAACTACAACATTGACAACTGATTAACAACAAATAGTAAATAGTAACAGTCTGATAGCAGGAAGAAATAGAAAGCAAAGAGACAAAGCTAGGAAAAAACATCCTCCCATCCTTTGGACAGAAAGTCATAAATTTTATCAAATTCTTTAGTCTTCTCTTCATCCGTGCTATGTGCAAGGTTATCATGTTCCTGCAATAAAGTCAAATTAACCATAGCTAAGCAGTCAAGCATTCTATTTATGAAGCATCTGAGGGAGATAAGCTTCTGTTCAAGGGATTCCACATGGCTTCTTAGAGTAGACATTTCATCCTCCTGATTGGCACCTTCCTCCTTAGCATCTTCCTCACCCTTCTCAACAGTCATCCCCTCCCCATCTTGAGTATGATCACCAAGCATAGAATCCCCACCATCAGTGTTCTCATCTTGCATATCCTTTTCCTCCACCCCTTAAGTCTCCTCTAAGATCTCCTGCACTTCAATGTCTTCACCTTTAGACAACTCTCCCTCCTAAGTAGACATATCCAAGTCACTTTCAGAGTACTCTATCAATTTAGCCTAAGGGGCTAGTTTGCCTACAATTCTGCTTGATCTTCTAACACCCGAATTGTTACCCTCAGTCTTAGCTTTAGCCATTTTAGGTTTGACCTTTTTTGGTGGTCCCTCACTGTCACTTTTTTTTATTCTTATGGGTCCCCATATCCCCCTCCTGAGTCAGTGATCTCCACAGTGGACTCCACTTCCTTAAGTTGTCATTTCTTTAATTTCACACTACCCTTGGAAGTAGGAGTATGAGGGTCCTTCACAGTAGTCTCTTCCAGGGATTCAGAAAATGAAAACCCCTTTCAATTTCTATGTGGTAGGGGTAGATTCACTGGGTTTCTCAGAAGTGGTATCGACAATGGAGGGGTCATCCACAAGGACTTCAACAATGGTGGGTTGAATGGGTTTCGGTGGACACAAGGCAAGATGGAACTTATATAGGTGATGGATGAGGCCTTGGTGAAGGGGGATAGGCCGCTTTGAGGGCTTCTTAGTATGCTTAGATTTCACATGGTGAATAGAGTGTTCCAATGAAGATATTAGATAGAAAGGAAAGCTAATAAGAGCATTTCTCCTAATGTGGCTAAGAAGGGGAAGGTGGTAGTTATAAAACCTAGTATAGCGACCCTCCAAGGTGAAAAACTTCATCAGCATGTAGCACATTGCATCCCATGGCTTCGGTAACTTGGTAGGATCAAACCCTCCTTGATATGGAACCAGCTCCTCCCCCTTGCCCAAAAATAAATTTTGATTTTGGTGGTCCACAACCCTAGCCTTTCTCTTTAGTTTCATGTCTTTGGAGGAAAGGCTAATAGCCATAGCAATGACCTCCTCAGAAACCTCAAACCCAACACTGCAAATTTGGACTCTGCGGTTATCCCATGAAAGGGCACACTGCACAGAAAGATTTTTGTCATGGCCATTAAGGCATTCCATGAAAGGGATAATGCCTCGTTCCTTATAGTAATGCCACACTAAGGCGTTATCCCTGAATTGACTGCAAGTGATGGGTTTAGTTCAGATTCTATCCCCCCAATGATCAAATTTGCTTCAAAGCCACACAATAGAAGAGAACTAAACTTCCATATTTGACAACGACTTTCTTCCTCTTCAATGTGCCTCTTTCGATAATTATCTTCACAGGCCTTAGGAATAATAATAGTGAAATAAATGCTGAAATTGATCAAGGTCCTTAAGTTATCATTACTCAGATACGCCACCACATTCCCCACTCTTTGTGTGTCCTTCCCATGCTTTGAAATCTTCCATTTAAAACTCCTGTCAAGATTAATCGGCCACCTCATCTTGCCACAGGAGATCAACAGTGACAAAATGGCATCTATCAGAAGGGTACATTGTATCATCATTACGATGTCCTTAGTCATCCACCTCAACTTGCCACGGGAGATCAATAGAGCCAAGTTGGCATCCACAAAAAGAGTGTATTGAATCATCATTAAGAAGTCCTATCTTTTTTAATTAACTCCCTGATAGCCCAAGGGATATGAGAAATCCACCCTAGGAATACCCTGAATAAGGGTTTGGATATTAGTTATGATGTCCTTAAGACACCACCCACACATAGAAACCTTGGTAATGACATCAATTATGAGTTTCGTATCTCCCTCTATATGTAAATTCTAAATACCCAAGGTGACCGCTAGTTTAACACCCCATAAAAGAGCTGAGGCTTCAGCATAATTATTAGTTTGGAGACCTAGTCCCCCTGCATAGGCAACAACAAGCTCCCCTCTATCATTCCTGATAACCCCACCATCACTAGCCTTACCATTAGATTTTGAAGCCCCATCAAATTTTAATTTGAGCCAACCAGACTTCGGGGGGGTCCACCTGGTATTTAACCTATGAAGTTGCTTTGAGTTATCAAAGGTAGGGATTTGATTAAGTATCCCCCAATTAGCAGCCATACTTTCTTCATGCTGGGTGAGAGGTTTGTCAGTGGTCTTAACATGAGAATTGGACACACTTTCAATAAGGATCTTAGAAAGAGAATAGTAGACCTGAGAATGATTTTTGGTAGCTTCCCTAAAAAATTTGTTATTCATTTCCTTCCACAAAGTCCAACCAATAAAGGGAAGGGTTTGGTTCCAAAGCTCCACTAACCAAGGTTGAGAGAATGAAGGGATCCAATTAGCAATGACTTCCCTAATATCCTTATTACAAACCTATTGCAGCCCAAAATTTAAAAGCACTCTACTCCAAATTTCTCTGGCAAAGTCATAATGTGGAATCAGATGAGGAATAGTTTCCTCTTTCTTAAGACACATGACACATCTATTGACTAGATAGAAACCCCTTCTTTGAAGATTGTCTTGGGTTAAAATTCTAATATGGACCACTGCCCACCAGAAAAAAATACTTTTGGGATTTTATGGTTCCAGACTTTCCTCCAAAGCTCGTCTCTATGGTCTTCCTTAATCAACAGATGGTAAGTAGATTTGACTGAGAAGAGGCCTTTCTTATCTGCAGTCCAAAGTAACTCATCTAGTCTTGGAAAAAGGGGGATTCGGGTTCCCAAAAGCATCTGTTGTATAGCATTCATTCGAAGGAGAAGATCAAGTCGATTGTTACAACATTCAAGCAAATTTTTCCATTGTCTGACCCCATATCCTTGTTGGATATAATGACAAACTTTAGTACCAAAAAACTATTTAGCAATACCTGCAACTATCCATTTCCCTCTTGAGTGGAAAGAGCTTTGTCAGCTAGCCAAGGATCCTCCCAAAAGTTTATGAGGGTGCCATCCCCAAGTTTCCACTTTAACCCCTTCTTAATTAAGCTCCTGTATTTGATCATTTTATTCCAAATCACTAACCCTTGTGGGAGACCCTCCTTATAAAGGAAGTTATAGTTTTCAACACCCTGTAAATATTTAGCTTTCATAATTTCCCCCAATCTTTATTGTTGTTGGTAAGATTCCAATTGATTTTAGATAAAAGGGCTTTGTTCATATTTTGGATAGTTCAAATATTCAGATCACCATGAGTTTTAGAGAGGCAAACCTTCTCCCATTTGACTAGGGACATTCTCTTCTTTTCTTCCACTTCTGTCCACAAGAAAGTTCTTTGGATCTTCTCCAGTTTGTCAGCTAGATACTTGGGCATTTTGAAAAGAGAGAGAAAGTAAGTGGGAATACCTTGAAGGGAGGACCAAAGAAGTTGCAATTTTCTAGCACTGCTCAGGAGATTTCCTTTCCAGCCCACTAATTTCTTTTGGGTTCTTTCCAAGATACTGTTCCAAAAACCTGGAGTTACTTCATTGACAGTTAAAGGGAGACCAAGGTAGACTAAAGGTAAATCCGTAGCTGCACATCCAAGGATGTTAATAATTTTCCTCTGAAGGTCCCTCAAAGTGTTGAAGAAAAAAACATTGCTCTTATGGAAGTTGATGTGTTGACAAGAAGCCTTGGCATAGCCATTGAGGAGTTTTTTCCAGCTTCAGCCTTCCAATACAAAGGAGATGCCAAAGAGGATGGTGTCATCCACAAACTACTGTATAGACATTGGTGGGAGAGTAGAGGTTGGTTTTATCCCAATTATTTCCCTAGAAGTGATCTTTGAATGAACAGACCTCCTAAGAGCTTCAGCCAACATGATAAAGAGGTAGGGGGATAGAGGATCCCCCTGCCTAATGCCTCTAGTGGGAGAGAAAAACCTCTTGGAACCCCATTGACAAGAACCGAGAACTTAGCAGTGGTGACAACTTCCTGGATAAGGAGGGACACTTTTTCATTGAAGCCAAACTTCTGAATAACTTTAAATAGGAATTGCCAAGATACTCTATCATAAGCTTTGGATATATCAAGCTTAAGAACCATACCTGGGATCCAGCTTTTCTCCATTGAGTGAATAGTTTCATGGGTGGCAATAATAGCATCCAATATCTGTCTTCCAAAAACAAAGCCTTTTTGAGAAGAGGAAATGATTTTATCCAGAAGGGGTTGGAATCTAAAGACAAGTAACTTGGTGCATATCTTGTAAACAGTGTTGCACAGACTAATAGGTCTAAAATCAGCAAGCAACTCAAGGTTGGGCTTCTTAGGGACAAGAACAATAAAAGTGTTGTTGAATTGTTTTAGGAGTTTCCTCGTTCTAAAGAAGTCTCTAACAGCAGCTGTAACATCATATCCCACAATGTCCCAAAACTCTTGGAAGAATATAGGAGGGAAACCATCAGGGCCTGGGGATTTAAAGGGGCCCATAGAGAATAAAACTCCCTGAACCTCTTCCTCAGAAATAGGTTTTAAAATGTCAACATTATCTTCCTCAGAAATTAGAGAAGGAATATTATTAAGGAGCTGATCCATTACCGGCCTATTATCAGCATTAACAGCTTGTTCCGACAACAAGTTCTGAAAGAAACTAACTGCCTAATTACCAATCTCCTTATCATCTATGATTTCACTACCATCTTCCAAACAAAGTTTAGAGATAGTATTGGATTTTCTGTGTTTCATAGCTGAAAGGTGGGAAAAAGCAATATTACGATCTCCTTCCTTGAGCCACTGGACTCTAGACTTCTATTTCCAAAAGAGCTCCTCTCTATTCATAAGATTCTTTCAATCCATGATTAATTTGTCATGACTGGGATGATGGGTTTGTATCTCTAGATTTGTTATCGGTGGCCTGGGAAGCACGTTGGGTCTTCCATTCCTAAAAAGTAGCAACAAACTCCTGAATCTTCAGGAAGTTAGGAATACCGATATGCTTCATTCTTGACTTCCAAACTTCCTTTTCCCTTTGCATTTTACCAAATTTTTCTTTGTGCTCCGGAGGTGCGTCGATGCAGAGGTAAAGTAGTGATTCAACTTTAGAAATCCTGGAGAAGTCCTTAATTAAAGCATTGTCATTTTCTCTGACGAAGCTGATTTTATCTTTGAAAGATTGGACCACTGCATCGACGTCTTCCACTGGTTTTCCATCATCTTTAATGTATTTAATATCAATACATTGCAAGTCATGTTGCAACGATTGAGTGAATTCTGTTATTTCCTTAATTAACTTTGAGAGTTCAAAACAACCTTGCCGGGATATGGAGTTCCTCCATTCAATATTCTTTTTGTTCACATATAACAAATCCTCGTCCAAACCAGTCAGGCTTTTCTCTGTCAAAAACTTCGCCAGCCCATATTTTTGAACTTCATCCATCTGGTTTATTACATTCATCCACTTGCCCTCATCTTTCGCCCAAATAGCAACCTATGCTTTGAAATCTTCAATGGTGGCAGTAGTCAGGTCATATATACCCTTGAGCTTGCGGATGTATTCGATTCCTTTCTGCTCAATGTTATCCAACCAACTGTTAAATGTTTTTGTCACCATTTTGCTTCTATGAACCTGATCTAACATCTTTTGGTTGACAGGTGATTTCAGGTCAAAAGACAGGGGAAGCTGTGAGATCGGCTGCGGGTTAGGGTTGTTAATGGCCTCAATGTACTCTGCCATTGAATGCAGAGTTTGTTTCAATTCCTTCTTGTCCTTTTCATCTTTCCATGTTCGACTGACCATCCTCTTAGTAGAAGCTTCAAGGTGGTGGACATCTGCAGCTCTAGAGGTAGCACCGAGATCCACTTTCTCCATAGTGAAGTCATGCATTGTTGGGTCCTGCACTTCTTCCTCTGTCACTGGCTTAGCAATTTCAGCACTCCAGTTACCAGTGTTTGGATCAATATTTATCCTAGATGTCGTCTTGAGTTTCTTGGACTTGGGGGTTTTCCCCAAACATTTTCTTACCATGTCCTCTAAAGGGACAACAAAAGGAATCACTTTTTTCTTATCAGAAATAGAACTTTCTAGCCACTTTGGTGCAAGGGCTGAGGTTGTCTTCTCGGGGTTCACTTCATCAGAGGATTTATTTGAAATCATTAATATTTCAGGGGTCTCCAGAATGGCCTCTGACTGTAACCCGGTGTCAACCTCCTCTATTCTGTTTGGGCTTAGCTCCTTGTCACCCATAGGCCCTTCTGAATCTTCTTCTGTATTCAAATCAACAACTATTGTTTTAGAAGCCTGTTTCTTTCTTTTTCCTTTAGTCCTCAACCTGGTAACACAAGATGGCAGAATATCTGTGAGGACCCTTCTGGATCTCTTAGTGACAAGGCTTCTCTCAGTTGATGGCTTGGAAGCACCTGCACCACAGATAGCAAGAGGTTGATTAGAAGAGTCTATGGGAAGCGATGATCCAACCATTGAAGAGATTTGTTGGACATTTTTATCCTGAAGCCCTTCCTGTCTCTTTTCTCTCAGCCATTTCTCAGTTCTTCTTATTACTAGAAGAGTTTTAACTTCAATTTTGTCTTCTTCCTTTTTGCTCCAGTCCACCTCTGGAATGGGTAAGTGTTTTACTTTTTCAAACTGTGGGTCAACCACCTGTTCTCCATCATCAGAAATTCCAGAAATATCCATGTTTAAATTGAGTGTAATTATCTGCCCCAAAGAAAACCTATACCAAAGCCTTCTTCTGACCTCAAATTCATCTGGACAGTCTTCCCAGTAATCCTCCAGCTTAGGAAGGTGTGAGTGCCCTGTTCCAGGATCTAGGTTATCTTTGACAAATCGTTTATTGTCAAATTGAGTCCTGGCAGTGAAGGACTGAAAATTGAACCTTTTGAGGTTCACCTCCAAATTCAAGGCATCAGATTTTGAATGGCATGAATAATGCCCAAGTTCAATAGGAAAAGAAATACCAAAACCCCTTTTTGATGGGAATTTCTTATCAACATGTGCCAGCTGCCTACATACCTCCATCAGCACGAAACGATCAAACACATATCTAGGTAACTTCACAGGTTCACCATCAAATCCTCCAACTCTGATGTAAGTGAACTCAGAAAATTGGATGAAGAAGCTACCATAGATACTAATCAATTGCATTGCTTCACTGGACATTCTTTTACTCAGGTTCCCTGCCAATTCATAAGTCATTTTCCCAGTGAAGACATCATTAACCCTTTTTGTAATTTTCATAACAATTCTTTCTCTGCAACTGTGAATAATATTCATAAATTTTACTATTCTCAGCTATGGGTGCATGGGGTAGGTCAAACCAATCTCTTGTAGATGCTATACAATAGAACAGGTACGAAGACATATAGAAATCTCTGTTGCCCAGACAATTGCTCAAACCCTGATGTAGACAGTCAGCCACTATTTCGGCCCAATCCAAATATTGTTCTCCTTGAAGGATGACTTGTATGAAAAAGTACATCCAATCCTCCCAATAATAGGCATGCTTATTGCCTCTCAGTCTGTGTAACAATACTACAATATCCCTTACTTCTTTTATCAAATGATCTCTGGTAAGTGGCCTGGGCAACCTTGAACCACCCTTCTGAAATTTTAGCAGCTAGTTCCTCGCTATTACACTTTTGTAAGTTGGTCTCTTCTCTGAGAAATACCCATTGGAGGCAGTAATGTCAAGGCTGGAATACGCCTCCTTAGGCGGTATCTTCATCATAGACATGAGGGTTTGTCTGTTGACATAAAATAACACATCCCCGTTTGTATTTCTAACACATCTGTCCTGGGGGTCGTAGCTATTCATACACTCTTGAACCAATTCTGGGCACAGTATAGCCTGAGGAAAAGCTGCGGCTTCAACTAAGCCGCTATCTACAATTTTCTTCATTGTAGGGGTTTGAACAGGGTTTCTAGCTCTTTCTTTAAATTCCTCTAAATCATATTGAACCAATGCAGTATCTCCAAATTCTGAGTGAGAATAAGTAAGGCTAGGACCATGTTCATCCGCCAAACACGTAGATTTCAAAGACATAGTTGGAGAATTACAATAAAACACTTGGAATTTTGAAAACAATAGAAATTCCAGAGATTCTTCTTTCCAACATAAGAACTAGGAATAGCATATGGGAAACAGAACTCACCTTCAAGATATCTGAATTCACAGTGAAAACTTGAATAAAAAGAGCCTTACACTTCCAGCGCTATCCTCCTCCGCGTTGCACAGTATGTTTATTTGTTAAACTTGGCTTGTTCTTGGTTAATAATGGCACTAACCAGAATGAATAATTATCGCTCAGAACAAACATGCCAAAAATATTTGAAAAGACGTGAACTCTAATTTCTTCAATAATAGCAAATAGTGTTCACGCACCATCATGAAGTATAATGATTATCCGTAGTCTCCGCTAAATTAGAGCTCTCAGTCTCATAATGAGTTTCTGACATAATTTCCTCCAACTTTCTCGCTAAATTTGACTTAGAGAGCCATGGGAACAAACGGGACCAAAATCACCAAATCTTTGAACTATTGAACCATTGAACCTTTAGGACGTGGTTCAATGCGTTGGTTCAATGTGGTGGTTCAAACATGCCAATCGGACCATATAGATAAGCAAAGGAGTGACTTACTAAAATAGGAACTTAACTCATGAACCGTTGAACTTGTAAAGACATGGATCAATACGAAGGTTTAAAGATGCAAGGGTTATGTAGACCAACAAAAGTTACGCGGCTTTGGTAAGGCTTCCAATTATGAAACAGTGAACTGTCGAACCTTGAACCTTGAACCTCGCTACAGAGTACAAGCGGAAGGTTCAATGATACAATAATTACACAAGGTAACTGCATGACCCGACTTATAAGAAGACAGAGTGTTGAACCTTAAGACCATTGAACCATTGAACCTTAAACCCCGCTATAGAGTACGAGTGGAAGGTTCAAGTTCAACCCGAAAGTTCAAAGGCACATAAGACAAACAAAATGATAGCTTGCTTTATGAGACACTTAGACATATTGAACCATTGAACTTTGAACTTTGAGAATGGTTCAGTTTCAAAGGTTCAAACCTTAAGTAACCTTGTCTACAAAGACAACAAACGAATACAAATTGAAGGACCAAGAGCCGATTTACGAAACAAAGGTATGACCAAAAATATAACATGGTAAACCGGCTCTTGGCTCAGGAAAAATTACCAATGAATAAATAAATAAGGGGCGACTCAAAAGGTAACATTGGCTCTGATTGGGGACTACTTTTTATGACAAAATGCAGAGAACTCAGAAGCTCTGGTTTCGCAGAAATAGGAAAATAGAGAAGAAAGGAAACAGAACGGGACAAAACAAAACGGGAAAGGAAAACACAAAACCAAACAAAAGGGAAGACTATGTACAAAACGGGGGACCCTGTTTATAGATGATACAGCTTGAGATACTGTCCATTATAGGACAGGGGTAAAACAGTTCCACCAGGATATTCCAACTTAAAAGAATTTGGACCCAATACCTGGTGAATCTTGAAAGGCCCGCTCCAGAGTGAGTCAAATTTGCTATGTGCACCCTTTGGTTCTCTTCTTCTGTCCCACAGTAATACTTCATCTCCTTCCATAAATCTCCTGGGTCTTATTTTCTTGTCAAAAATTTCTTTAACTCTGGCCTGATGTATAGTAATTCGGTCAACCAACTCATTTCTTTCTTCTTCAATCTTAGTTAAATACATAATTCTCTTCTCCAGGGAATCTTGGAAATATTGGTCCTCAATTACACTTTGCAACTTAGCTGTGGATAGTTCCAGAGGTAAAGATAATTGGGCACCTATCCCATAAACTAATTCAAAAGGTGCCATCCCAATTGCTCTTTTCAGAGTTATTCTGTCGGCCCAGAGTGCTTCATACAACCTCTTATGCCAATCTCTGGGGTTGTCATTCACCAATTTCTTCATGATAGTAATCAGATTCTTGTTACTAGACTCAGCTTGTCCATTCCCTTAGGGATAGTACTCTAATGAATGGGAGATAGATATACTATGTTCATAACAGAAAGAAGTCATTTCAACTGAAGAGAAACTGGTAGCATTGTCTGCTACAATCTTCTGGGGCAAACCAAATCGTACCAAAATATTTTCTTTGAGAAAATTACAAACCACCTCCGAAGTTGTTCTTTTAACAGGGGCTGCCTCATCCCATTTTGTGAAATAATCTGTTGCTGTTAAGATGTGGGTATGCCCTGCACTTGAGGGGGGTGAGATAGGCCCAATAAAATCCATTCCCCATTGTTTAAAGGGTTCTTCAACAACAATAGGCCTCAAAGGTAGAGCTGCAAGTTGTGGCCTCCCTGAGAACATTTTACATTTTTCACAATTGGCCACCCATCTATATGCATCCTTAAACATCCCTGGCCAGTAGTAACAATTTCTGAGAATCTTGAAAGCTATAACTGAAGAAGAAAAATGTCCACCACAAGCTTCATTATGGAAAACTTCTAAGAGCTTATTCTGCTGCTCTTTATCTACACACCTCAGGAAAGTTCCATCTAATCCTTTCTTATAAAGGACATCTCCCCAAATAACATATTTCACAGCTTTTAGCTTCAGGTTTCTTTTCTCTTTAGGAGTTAGGTGATTAGAACAATCCCCATATGTAAGATAATGTGCCACATCGAGAAACCATGGGTCCTGCAAGCTTACCAATAAAATTGTGGGGGGTCCTTCTCCTTCTTGTTCTTTGTTCTCAGCAATCAACTTACATAAACCTTGACCCCTGATCAGCTTAGTAGGCTTAACTTCCAGATCATATTCCTAAATTTTAGCAACCCGCGTTGCTCTATTGTTTAATCCCACTTCTTGCTGAGTCAAAATACTTTTCACAGCTGAATTTGGAACAAATACAACTGAATGGGAATGAAGTATATAATATCTAAATTGTTTAACAGCTTTAACCACTGCGAAAGCTTGTTTTTCAACCAAAGAATATTTTAGCTCATGCTTTTTAAGGGGAATGCTCATAAAAGCTATGGGAACCTCTTCATCTAATTCATTTTTCTGTAACAAAATACCTGACATGGTGTGTTCCGAAGCATAATAGTAAATAATAAAATCCTTTTGAAAATTAGGATTTACCAAAGTGGGGGTGTTTGCAATCGCTTCCTTGATGTCCTCAAACGCCTTCTTAGCAACTTCATTCCACTTGAAAGGTTGTTTCTCGCTCATCATCCCAACAATGTGTTTTGTAATCTCAGCAAAGTTAGGAATGAACCTCCTGAGAAAATTGATTTGACCAAAGAAGGACTTGACTCTAGTCCTATTTGAAGGGAGACTAAGCTGTTGAATTGCCCTGAGCCTCTCTGGATCAATTCTAATTCTGTCTTTTGAGACTAGGTGTCCCAATAATTTTCCTTCAGTCACACAGAAAACTGACTTCTTGGGGTTGAGTGAGATGCCATGGCTTCGATACCTTTGCAAGATAGACTCTAGATCTCTCAAGTGATCTTCTCTATTCTTGGAAAAAATAGTCAAATCATCAAGGTAAATAACAATAATTCTGTTCTTCAGGTCTCTAAAAGATGAATCCATTGCCCACTAAAAACTTGCTCCCGCATTAATCAAGCCAAAGGGCATTCGATTATAGGCAAAAGTTCCTCGAGGTGTGGTGAAAGCAGTCTTATGTTGATCCTCTACTGCCACACCTATCTGATTGTAACTTGAGAAACCATCCAGCATAGACATCATTTCAGATCCAGCAACTGTCTGCAAGATGTGGTCCATCACAGGTAATGGATAGTTATCTTTCAGGCTAGCTTGATTTAAGTTCCTGAAGTCAACACAGATCCTTATTTCTCCATTCTTCTTTTATACTGGAACAATATTTGCCACCCAAGTGGAGTGATGGATTGGATAGATAATTCTAGCTTTCAACATCTTATCAATTTCCTTAAAAATGGCTTCAGCAACTTTGGGGTTATAATTCCTTAGCTTTTGTCTGAATGGAGCTGCATTTGCTTTCAAAGGAATATGGTGTTGAAACTGTCCATGTCTAAAATTTTTGAGATCATCATAGCACCAGGCGAAAACATCCTTATATTTGATTAGCAATTTAATCAATTTGTTTTTCTCCTCTAAAGAACAGCACCTACCAATGGATACCCATTTAGGATTAGCTTTATCCCCAATATTTATCTTCTCATAATCCTCTGCTTTGTCAGGAATACAGGGAGGTTTGCCTTTAACATATTCATCTCTTCGAGAAAATAGATGTTCTAAAGAGACCAGCCCTTTAGGGATTTTATTTCCCTTTAACTGAATCATGTCATCTCTTGGATTAATCCTAGGGTCAGGACTGAATTCTTTACACTCTGCTTCGGAACCTTCAAAATAGGTCCCCAGGAACATTTCAGCATTTTCTAAAAACTTTCTGATTTGATTATCACTTTCAAAAACTTGCCAGCTCTCGGCATTGTCGGGGACATTAGGACGATATATCATTTCTATTCTATAAGAATCTTTTTTGAAATCCGGATGCGGCAAAAGGAGAGAAGCTGATACTGCTAAAGAATCTACTCGGGAGTTTTGATCTCTGGGAATTGTTTCAATAGAGAAGGCATCAAAATATTCAATCTCATCCCATACCCTATTTCTGTAATGCCTTAGTCTCTCGTTCTTAACAGAAAAGATCCCCCTTACCTGTTTCACAATTAGTTCAGCATCACCCTTCACCTTAAGTACCTTCACACCCTTTCCTTTAGCTTCGAATAATCCAAGTAGTAAAGCTTCATATTCTGCAGTATTATTGGTGTTTTTGAACTCTAGCTTAAAAGAATAAGAAAAAATTTCACCTTCAGGTGAGATCAACACAACTCCAGCCCCTAAACCAGAGTAGCACAACTGCCATCAAATTCCATAACCCATAAATCATCAGAATGTACAGACCTTTGCATTAATTCTTCTTTGGGATCTAACTCACAGCTCTGTTCAGAGGAGAGAAAATAGTTGCCAAATTCACATTCCTCAAACAAAATCTGGGCCTTGGGATCATCAGAGGGGTAGACAGTGAACTTGCACTTGGGCTCAGGTTCTAGCTTCACTTTCTGCTTCCCCACTAGGATTGTGGCCTCTGACCAATCCAGTTTGATTTGTCCATTCAAATCCTTGCAAAATGTCCTGCTCAAAAGCATTCCATAATTGGCAGGAATATCTGCTACCAAAATAGTCAATTTCACCCTTTTGTCAGGGTAGGCTGCAAGAGTGACTCGTGCATCCTTAATCTGCCCAAGCAAGGAAACCTGTTTTCCATCCATATAATAACATCTACCAAATGTTTTTGTGAGTGATAACCCTAGGGCTTTAGCCACAGAGGAAGGCATAATGTTATCAGAGGCTCCTGAATCTATAATGCAGTTACTAAGTTTATGGCCATTGATAAACAAAGACACATAAAAAGGATTGGGTTTCAAATCAGTATAAGGAGCATTGGTTGATGAATTGGGAGTTGTTTTAGGGGCAGACAAGGATGACTTAGATGAGGAAGTAAATAGTCTGGCAATGGGGGATTCAGTATCAACCTCCAATGGATTCTCAAATTCAATTTGTGCAGGACTACCCTTAACATGTTTAACTAATTTGTCAAGTTCAGTAGGTTTCAACTTGAGATACTCAATAGGAGAAATTTGGATTTTTGCAGACTTACAAAAATCTACAATATCAAAAGAAGCATCTAGATCATTTCTATGTAGCAATCTATTTTCCTGAGCCTTCAAATTAGCATCATGAGTTCTAGTTAAAGGCTCCTTACCTTTGCCAGGTACTTCTTGAGTATTAGAGGGTCTCATATTCCTCTGACTCCTAGTGAGCACGGCGCATGAAGGATCTTCAAGGGTTACCAATATTTCACCTCCCCTTTCTAAATCGGATTCATATTCCAGGAAGTGTATCTCAGAGCCGCCAGGTTCCTCGAAGTTCCTTTCTTCTTCTGTGGCTTCCCTTAGCATATCTTGAGTAGCAGTCATCTGAGTATACCTGAGCATTTCTAGGCAAGAATTTCCATCATGGTCGGTAGTCAAGTGAAAAATACACATGTTTCCCCTCCCAGGAGGAGCTTCAATAGCCAGTCTTGGCTATGCTGATGTCAGGGGTAAAGCTCTACCAGTATTTGCTTGTTGATTCAAATTCCTTCTTCTTATATCTTGATACGGTTGTTGGAAGGGGGCACCAGTTTTAGGTAGTTGCCTCTTTAAGGCAATCATATCATTCACCAACCTTTGCAATACAGGATCTGTAGATAATGAGGGCTGGGCATTTGGCACCTGGACCTCTCTCTTCCATTTACCGGCCATAATGAGGTCATCTTCCAACCCGACTGCTAAGGCTTGTGCAGCTGGTAAATCAGCAATTACACCTCTCCTGAGATGGAAGCTAATATCGGGAGGCATAGAATTAACAAAGAAACATTTTTGATTTTCGCCAGACGGTCTTTTAGTAGCAGGGATTTTGTTCACAATTCTATTAAATTTAGCCATGAACTCCCTCATAGGTTCATGAATTTCTTTCTTAAGCTGAGTCAGTTGTGCAAGGAGGTAATGCTCGTCCTCTGCACTTTTGAACCTATTTTCAAAAGTAGACTTCATTTCATTCCAATTTGAAATTGAGGAATCAGTTAGGTGGTAGAACCATTGTGCCGCAGTGTCAGTCAAAGTCTGCACAAAGAGCCTTATGGCAACATCTTGGTGTTGTACACCTAACACACTACATGCTACTGTAAAAGCACACAAATGTTCTTCTGGTGATTGTTTACCGTCTCCGTTGAACCTAGGCAAATGTTCTCTTGCATTTTTAGGTAAAGGATTTAGATTAGCCCCTAGGTTCAAAGGCCCTATGGCTACTCCCCAAGGTTGAGCCATGGGTAGAAAGTTTATAGCTAAGGGGATAACGGTGCCTGAAAGGGTTAAAGCTTGACAGACAGGGGAAGTAGCAGGTTTGGAAGGGCTAGGGGGTCTACTTCTAGCTCTTCTTGCACGAGTAGGGATATAAGGAAAATTAAGATTTTGCAGTGCTTGAAAGGTAGGGTCCTCAACTCCCTCTCTTCTCGAACACCTGGTATACGGTCTAGAATCTAGCTTAAAATATTGAGGCTGGATAGGTAGTTATTGATTTCTTTGCTATTCTTGATTTCTTTGCGCTTCAAGGACTTGGTTTCTTGCTGCGTTTCATGCCTGCCTTCTTCTCTGCCTGAGTAACAACAATCTCAGGTTATCGGCCAATTCCTCTTCTTGTTCTAATACTCTACTTGCTCTTCTGTAATCTTCACTATTCCGACGAGTATGCCAAGCAAGGGTATTCAACTGGCCAATAATGTCTTCCTGCTCGTCTTGAAATCCAAGATTGGGTTGCAGAACAGGAATTATGTTTTCGTGTGGAAGCACCATTGTTGCTTCATATTTAGGTGACCAATCTTTAATTAATGATTTTATCTATATATACCCAGTAGAGTCGCCAAAAAACTATTGGTTAACAGATTTGTCCTTATTCTGAAAATAATTTACTCTGACTCTATACCCCTCTTTTGAAGAACAAATGAGTTAAACAACAAATGGGTGAACCTTTTATATTAGTTCCCCTCTGAATTTAGGTACAACTCCCTTTAAGATTTTCAGTGAATTTAATCTATTCAAGTATCCAAACATACTTTTAACCAGAAAATGCTTAGGGCAGACTTATATTCATACATAACTATGTAATGAACACGATAAATTTATATAGTAACAGTGAGCAATAGAATGCACAGATTCTACTTTTGATATATTCAAATACATGGATACATTCATACGAACTTGTTGAACCAGTAAATAATAAAACACACATGACGAATTGTCCAAATAAAGAATAATTACCAGATGAAAGGAGATTTCACATAGAAAATCTAATTCCACACATTCAGACGCACAGATCCAAATAAGCAGCAATTATTTCTTCTTCTCATTCACAGATGAAAATTACTCAGACAATCATCACACATAATGTAAAACTATGAACCGTTTTTGCTAAAATTCCCTTCTTTTCCTTTTCTAAACTTCTATATCCCCCTCTTCAAAAATTTCAAACACCTATAAATATGAATGTCTTAATCATGTCTTTGAGTAAATTAAACCCAGAGTTAACATAACTCTGACCCGTATGGGATTTAGTTTTTAACAACTGAATTTAAAGATCAAGATGCTGAAAATAACATGATAAAGGAACTGAAATAGAGAAAACGAGCCAATGAGGTCATGACTGGGACGATGGGTTTGTATCTCCAGATTTGTTATCGGTGGCCTGGGAAGCACGTTGGGTCTTCCATTCCTAAAAAGCAGCAATGAACTCCTGAATCTTCAGGAAGTTAGGAATACCGATATGCTTCATTCTTGACTTCCAAACTTCCTTTTCCCTTCGCATTTTACCAAATTTTTCTTTGTGTTCCGGAAGTGTGTCGATGCAGAGGTAAAGTAGTGATTCAACTTTAGAAATCCTAGAGAAGTCCTCAATTAAAGCATTGTCATTTTCTCTGATGAAGCTGATTTTATCTTTGAAAGATTGGACCACTGCATCAATGTCTTCCACTGGTTTTCCATCATCTTTAATGTATTTAATATCAATACATTGCAAGTCATGTTGCAACGATTGAGTGAATTCTGTTATTTCCTTAATTAACTTTGAGAGTTTAAAACGACCTTGCCGAGATATGGAGTTCCTCCATTCAATATTCTTTTTGTTCACATATAACAAATCCTCGTCCAAACCAGTCAGGCTTTTCTCTGTCAAAAACTTCGCCAGCCCATATTTTTGAACTTCATCCATCTGGTTTATTACATTCATCCACTTGCCCTCATCTTTCGCCCAAATAGTAACCTGTGCTTTGAAATCTTCAACGGTGGCAGTAGTCAGGTCATATATACCCTTGAGCTCACGGATGTATTCGGTTCCTTTCTGCTCAATGTTATCCAACCAACTGTTAAATGTTTTTGTCACGATTTTGCTTCTATGAACCTGATCTGACATCTTTTGGTTGACAAGTGATTTCAGGTCAAAAGACAGGGGAAGCTGTGAGATCAGCTGCGGGTTAGGGTTAATGGCCTTAATGTACTCTGCCATTGAACACAGAGTTTGTTTCAATTCCTTCTTGTCCTTTTCATCTTTCCATGTTTGACTGACCATCCTCTTATTAGAAGCTTCAAGGTGGTGGACATCTGCAGCTCTGGAGGCAGCACCGAGATCCACTTTCTCCACAGTGAAGTCATGCACTGTTGGGTCCTGTACTTCTTCCTCTGTCACTGGCTTAGCAATTTTAGCACTCCAGTTACTAGTGTTTGGATCAATATTTATCCTGGATGTCGTCTTGAGTTTCTTGGACTTGGGGGTTTTCCCCAAACATTTGCTTACCATGTCCTCTAAAGGGACAACAAAAGGAATCACTTTTTTCTTATCAGAAATAGAACTTTCTAGCCACTTTGGTGCAGGGGCTGAGGTTGTCTTCTCAGGGTTCACTTCATCAGAGGATTTATTTGAAATCATTAATATTTCAGGGGTCTCCAGAACAGCCTCTGACTGTAACCCAGTGTCAACCTCCTCTGTTCTATTTGGGCTTAGCTCCTTCTCACCCATAGGTCCTTCTGAATTCAAATCAACAACTATTGTTTCAGAAGCCTATTTCTTTCTTTTTCCTTTAGTCCTCAACCTGGTAACACGAGATGGTAGAATATCTGTGAGGACCCTTCTGGATCTCTTAGTGACAGGGCTTCTCTCAGTTGATGGCTTGGAAGCACCTGCACCATAGATAGCAAGAGGTTGATTAGAAGAGTCTATGGGAAGCGATGATCCAACCATTGAAGAGATTTGTTGGACATTTTTATCCTGAAGCCCTTCCTGTCTCTTTTCTCTCAGCCATTTCTCAGTTCTTCTTATTACTGGAAGAGTTTTAACTTCAATTCTGTCTTCTTCCTTTTTGCTCCAGTCCACCTCTGGAATGGGTAAGTGTTTTACTTTTTCAAACTGTGGGTCAACCACTTGTTCTCCATCATCAGAAATTCTAGAAATATCCATGTTTAAATTGAGTGTAATTATCTGCCCCAAAGAAAACCTACACCAAAGCCTTCTTCTGACCTCAAATTCATATGGACAGTCTTCCCAGTAATCCTCCAGCTTAGGAAGGTGTGAGTGCCCTGTTCCAGGATCTAGGTTATCTTTGACAAATCGTTTACTATCGAATTGAGTCCTGGCAGTGAAGGACTGAAAATTGAACCTTTTGAGGTTCACCTCCAAATTCAAGGCATCAGATTTTGAATGGCATGAATAATGCCCAAGTTCAATAGGAAAAGAAATACCAAAACCCCTTTTTGATGGGAATTTCTTATCAACATGTGCTAGCTGCCTACATACCTCCATCAACACGAAACGATCAAACACATATCTAGGTAACTTCACAGGTTCACCATCAAATCCTCCAACTCTGATGTAAGTGAACTCAGAAAATTGGATGAAGAAGCTACCATAGATACTAATCAGTTGCATTGCTTCACTGGACATTCTTTTACTCAGGTTCCTTGCCAATTCATAAGTCATTTTCCCAGTGAAGACATCATTAACCCTTTTTGTAATTTTCATAACAATTCTTTCTCTGCAACTGTGAATAATATTCAAAAATTTTACTATTCTCAGCTATGGGTGCATGGGGTAGGTCAAACCAATCTCTTGTAGTTGCTATACAATAGAACAGGTACGAAGACATATAGAAATCTCTGTTGCCCAGACAATTGCTCAAACCCTGATGTAGACAGTCAGCCACTATTTCGGCCCAATCCAAATATTGTTCTCCTTGAAGGATGACTTGTATGAAAAAGTACATCCAATCCTCCCAATAATAGGCATGCTAATTGCCTCTTAGTCTGTGTAACAATACTACAATATCCCTTACTTCTTTTATCAAATGATCTCTGGTAAGTGGCCTGGGCAACCTTAAACTGCCCTTCTAAAATTTTAGCAACCAGTTCCTCGCTATTACACTTTTGTAAGTTGGTCTCTTCTCTGAGAAATACCCATTGGAGGCAGTAATGTCAAGGCTGGAATACGCCTCCTTAGGCAGTATCTTCATCACAGACATGAGGGTTTGTCTGTTGACATAAAAAAACACATCCCCGTTTGTATTTCTAACACATCTGTCCTGGGGGTCGTAGCTATTCATACACTCTTGAACCAATTCTGGGCACAGTATAGCCTGAGGAAAAGCTACGGCTTCAACTAAGCCGCTATCTACAATTTTCTTCATTGTAGTGGTTTGAATAGGGTTTCTAGCTCTTTCTTTAAATTCCTCTAAATCATATTGAACCAATGCAGTATCTCCAAATTCTGAGTGAGAATAAGTAAGGCCAGGATCATGTTCATCCGCCAAACACGTAGATTTCAAAGACATAGTTGGAGAATTACAATAAAACACTTGGAATTTTGAAAACAACAGAAATTCCAGAGATTCTTCTTTCCAGCATAAGAACTAGGAATAGCATATGGGAAACAGAACTCACCTTCAAGATATCTGAATTCACAGTGAAAACTTGAATAAAAAGAGCCTTACACTTCCAGCGCTATCCTCCTCCGCATTGCACAGTATGTTTATTTGTTAAACTTGTCTTGTTCTTGGTTAATAATGGCACTAACCAGAATGAATAATTATCGCTCGAAACAAACATGCCAAAAATATTTGAAAAGACGTGAACTCTGATTTCTTCATTAATAGCAAATAGTGTTCACGCACCATCATGAAGTATAATGATTATCCGTAGTCTCCGCTAAATTAGAGCTCTCGGTCTCATAATGAGTTTCTGACATAATTTCCTCCAACTTTCCCACTAAATTTGACTTAGAAAGCCGTGGGAACAAACGGGACCAAAATCACCAAATCTTTGAACTATTGAACCATTGAACCTTTAGGACGTGGTTCAATGCGTTGGTTCAATGTGGTGGTTCAAACATGCCAATCAGACCATATAGATAAGCAAAGGAGTGACTTACTAAAATAGGAACTTAACTCATGAACCGTTGAACTTGTAAAGACATGGTTCAATACGAAGGTTTAAAGATGCAAGGGTTATGTAGACCAACAAAGTTACGCGGCTTTGGTAAAAGGCTTCCAATTATGAAATAGTGAACTATCGAACCTTGAACCTTGAACCCCGCTACAGAGTACAAGTGGAAGGTTCAACGATACAATAATTACACAAGGTAATTGCGTGACCTGACTTATAAGAAGACAAAGTGTTGAACCTTAAGACCGTTGAACCATTGAACCTTGAACCTCGCTATAGAGTACGAGCGGAAGGTTCAAGTTCAACCCGAAAGTTCAAAGGCGCATAAGACAAACAAAATGATAGCTTGCTTTATGAGACACTTAGACATATTGAACCATTGAACTTTGAACTTTGAGAATGGTTCAGGTTCAAAGGTTCAAACCTTAAGTAACCTTGTCTACAAAGACAACAAACGAATACAAATTGAAGGACCAAGAGCCGATTTACGAAACAAAGGTATGACCAAAAATATAACATGGTAAACCGGCTCTTGGCTCAAGAAAAATTACCAATGAATAAATAAATAAGGGGGGCCTCAAAAGGTAACAATTTGGAAGTGAAAATTCTTCTTCTTGTAAAATTTCTCTAAACATTACATCCCTTGCATAAAATTTTCTACTCCATGGTTTCATTTTTCTCATGAAAATGAATTTCATCTAGTCTATGGAAAATAAAATTTTATTCTTCTTGAGGTTAGTCATTAGGTAATTTGAAAGAAGAAAGAAGAAGGAATTGTATGCTTGATGCACAAGAAGTATGGATGCTACCCCTAAAAGGTTTTGTGAAAGTTAATTTTGATGGGGCATCCAAAGGAAATCCAGGTAAAGCAAGTGGAGGTATTATAATGCATGATAGCAACAATAAATTTATATACATGTGGGTTCTTTTTTCTTTGGTACTAAGACAAACAATAAAGTTGAATGAGAGGCATTATTGGCTAGGCTGGGAGTAGTGATATTTCTAAACTATAAATAGGTGATACTGAAAGGTGAAGTTCTTTAATAGTAGTTAATACTTTGATCAATGTCATATAACTAACTAGAGATTTAATTATTTGGTGGGAAGAGATGAAAGGCCTAAAAAGACATTTCAAAGATCTTTTCTTTAAGCACTATAATAGAAGGGTGAATGTAGCTATGAATTTTCTCATAAATCAGGGTGTTCCATAAGATCCCCTAACAACAAAATTTATCCATATTGCTTATACATATCTTGATTTAGGCAATTATATTCATAGACACCCTCCTTGATTTTAAATCTTCCTTTGTTATTCGAATGGTTGTCTATTGGATCCACCCCATGTCTTTGTGGTATTTTGTTGGTAGAGAGTAATAATTGTCATTTATTACAACTTGGATCTTTGTTAATCCTTTGCATGGTGTTTGAGGGTATTTATCTTAAATAGCTTGGGGATTTTTATACCTAATTGGGCCAAATCTTAGCTCTTGCATGTGCAATACTAACCATGAAATAGGTGGCAATAAAAGATGGTTCTAGATTATGGTTACTTCCTCTTCTTAAAGAATTGAACACATTTTTTATGGCAATGTGAATTTGGTGTTTGGTGTTTCTAGGCAACATTGTTGTAGCATGTGTAGGGCTTTTTTTATAGGTATGGTGAGTAAATGAAGTGCTAGGAAAGGGAAAGACTCTAAGAACTCTAGTAATGCGGCATTACATTAGATCCATCATATTTTTTAATGTGATAATAACATGAGCTAGGGCCTGCTAAGTGGTTGGAATTGTGGGTAGTGAGCATGGTAATAGAATGAAGGCAACCCTACACAAATAATTTATTGCTAATATCACAATGTATGTTTTCGATGTGAAGCTTAAGTTGTGCCTTTAAAGATATTCTTTCCATCACAATTTGGGATGTATTATTGGCCATTCTAATGGAAGAACCTAGGGGTACAGAGCACAAGTGTGGTTTAGGGCCAAGGCTAGAGGAGTTTGTTAATTAAGGGATTCCAAATTGGTATAGGTAGGAAGATGTGGATACTCCCAGAAGGGTAGTAGGAGTCCTTCATATATTTTGTTATGACATGGGTAAGGTGTTGACTTCTTTGTGAATTATTCATCATGATGAATTTGTGGAGCTAGACAATGATTATTCCATGCCAGTGTTATCTGTATTTTCACTACACAGGGCTTGGCATCATGAGGATATGGCACTGGGACTACATTTTGTAGCTCTCTCTAGTGTTGCACATAACATTTCTCCTATAGGGGATATTGTTGGTCTAATAGTGTGGGTTGAAGACCATGTCATTGGTCATGAATAAGTTGTTGTGGATTGTGGTAAATGGGTATAGTTCTAGGGTGGTGGTTTCTCTAGTGTTTTTTCCCTTGTTATGTCTATTTTTGGATTGTGAGCCTTTTGTTTCTTGTTGGTGTGATTGTTCTTATGTCTAGTTATTTTTAGTTATCTCCTTATTAGACTTAGCTTTGATATTTTTTGATAGTCCTTGATATTAATGTATGTACATTATTTTTATTCAAGGTTGGAGCCCCTATAGAAAACTAAGCTATATTATCTTAAAAAAAGTCATTCTTCCCTTTTATACACACTAGCAACCCCTTTCCTCACTTTATGAAGATCATAAATTTCTTACCTATTTTGGGAGCCACTCCTAATATCCCATGGACAACATTTCAAATGTAGTGCCCCTCCATACATTTAGGTGATTATGATGTCGATCTTACTATGATTGTCATATGTTAGAATTGATTTTTATGCGATTGATTCTGTATCATAGGATGTTATATTGTGATGTCTTGTGTGCATCAATCTTATTATGTGTATCATGCGATTATTTGATGATGGTTCTTATTTAGTTGTTCAATAACTGATTGATGTGTGTTGTGATTATGTGTTTGATGTGTTCGTGAAAGGGACAGTGTCACATTACTCATGCGTGAGTACCCTACTATGCTACAATTCCCTTTCACGGTGTATTTGACTATATGATTATATATATGTCTATTTGTTTGACTGTTTGGTTGCTACAGGATGCAGGTATTAGGCATCGACTCCACCTGAATTGATAGGTCTTCAAGCGTGCCTTAAACCCAATGGAAACTGTTGAACGAAGATAACATATGGTCCCCTAGTTAGTCATCATCCTTGAAAAGAATGAGTATCTAGTTTTGCACCCAGTTAGTGTTGTCTATTTGGGCATGATAGTCAGTCACTATCGTTGTGGTCATACTTTTCGATCGTCCATAGTGTCAGGTATTGTTTGGCATTTGGGTTATTTTGTTTGGAATTGTTTGATTTATGCATTGGTTATTGTTTCTTTAAAATGATATTAGTAAGTTAAGAAGGCACTTTTGATAAGTAAATAAATATAAATGCCTTTATGTAAATTATTGCTGCTTTAAAATGATATTAGTAAGTTAAGAAGGCACTTTTGATAAGTAAATAAATATAAATGCCTTTATGTAAATTATAGTTGAGGGAAATATGTATTAATATGTCTAAAAAAGATTCTCTTTCTTCATTATTATTGTCTTGAGTAATTATTTTCCATTTAGGCCACTTGGAGGAAGTGGCAGTTATGCACCTCAAGAGGGAATCTTAGAAATAATTGTTTCTTTTGAGTAAGAGACTAATTTTAGAAAAGTAGAAAGAAATTATTTTTGGTTGTAAATGAAAAAAATAGCAAATTGTAAGAGGAAGTAAGAAAGGTGGGATTTATTGCCTTTAATAAGGAGAATCTTCTGGAAGAAATTATGGGGCTGGTTATGTATGCTCAACTTTATTTTTGAAATCTCAAGACATAATTTGGGGAAGAAGCATGCATTTCAAAGAGGAGAATATGTTTTATGTTTTCATGATCTCTCTCTCTCTCTCAGGAAGTTTTCATTTTTTTTTCTTTTGGCACCATAAACCATAGCTTCTAGAAGAAAAGACTTGGGGGGAAAATGGATGCGAGATGGGAATTTTTGTGAACATGTGATAGAAGCAATATTCCAGGTATGGACTAAGATATGAAACTGATTTATTGTTGCATTAGATTTAGTGAAATGAATTTGTCATATGCAAGCTTTATATTATTCTATGAATTCTCTTCTGCATATTCTGAAGCCTGTCTATTACGTCAACCATAACTTTATTTTTACAAATTGGGTTCTGCTAGAATTTTTATACATGGTGCACGACCTGGTTATCTAAATCATATCCAAAAATTAGCCTTACCTAGTTTGTCATTTTGGAGATATGAATATTTTGTGACTGTCTATCTCACCCATTTTGTCTCTATTGCGTTAGCCATAACCCTATATTTTTGAACTTGGTTCCTCTAGAATTTTTATATATGGTGCATGACCTAGCTATCTAAATCATATCCAAAAATTAGTCTTACCGAGTTTGTCATTTTGGAGATATGAATATTTTGTTACTGTCTACTTCTCACCCATTTCGTCTCTGTTAAAATAGTTAGCTGAGTCACCAATAACTCTATATTTTCGAGCTGGGTTTCTCTAAAAATTTTATATAAGATTCAACTCTTCCCTATGAAAATCATATCCAAAAATTAACATTACCCAGTTTACCAATTTAGAGATATGTATCAATTAGTGACAGACATTCCTATGCCATCTTGGTTGTTATTAATCTACAAATCCATTTTGTTCAAATCCTACAATCATTGCATTCCATCAGATGATATCTCTTAGAGGCATTCTATCAAATAGTTCGTGTGCCTAGTCTTTGTATTTGCATTTTGCATGTATGTTTACTAGAGCATTTCCAACTTAATATCTGGCAAATTCCCCTTCTATTCTACTTTGATGGATGGCCGCACCCTGCTCCAAAGCTCCCATTTAAGCACACACAAAGGGGATGCTAGCAAAGGTTGTGGAGTCTAGCCTTACACCCGACAGCTGCATTGCTTAAAAGTTTCATAGGCCTTTTCAACGAACCCATTTTGTGCATATCCTGCAACCATCACATTCCATGAGGCTGCGTACCTTATGCATGCCTTCTCATTTTACCTACAGACCCAACAGGTCTGTTATAACTACAATATCTGACAGTCTTCATATTTAAAAAGGTTCTTTTATTGGAATTTCATTTTTGGAAAGATTCCTTATTAATTTCTTTTAGTTAAGTAAAATAGAAATCTACTATAAGTAGAAAGAATGTTCTTTTTGATAATTTAAACAAGTTAAAAGATATATCTTCTTATCTATGCTACTGTAGGTGTATATGCTTTCAATTATAAATAACTCTACTTATTTTGGTTGTTTGTTAGGTTATATAGGAAGGCTATTAAATCTATATAAATAGAAGTAGAAGAATTCAATTTGGATAGAGTGATTGTATAGTAATGTTGATAAATTTAATTTAAACTGATATTGATTTTATTACGATTTATTAGTAGAAATATGATAAGTAGTTTTGGAATTAGGTTTGTAAACAATGTATTTAAGATTTGATTGATAAGTTTGTTTTAGAAATTAGTTGATTACGAGTGGAATTGTATAAGGTAAATGGAACTTGTGTAAGTTGTATCAGTGGTTGTAATAGGGTCATGTTGTCAAGGTTTAGTTTTCCTGAGGCATAGATTAGTATGTCCTGATTTCATGTGTATGCGATGTTGTAAGTGAATTTTGATGTGATAATAAAGTCCTTTAAGGATGTTGTGGCTCATTAGTTGTATAGAGCATGTTTATAACTTGTGCTTAAGAAATGTCACATTCTTATTAACCTTGTTGAGAAAATGTTTGTATCATATTTATGTCTTGAACTCAATCAACCCTTCCTATTCCTAGACTTGGCATGTTAGCAGGTTAGAATACTTTGTATTGGTTTATTCTGTTAATACTAGTGTTGGGTAAGGGATTTTAACAAGCTTGGTAATCATTATGAGGTGTAGACACCTCTAGAAGAACTATGTATTAGGTATGATCATTTTGGTATTCATAGGACCAATGTAGTAGTGGTTTATAGAAGATTGATCAAGTTGACACTTAAGTTTTCCCATAGCAACCTGAGCTTCTCTCTTCCTATTCATGTGTTGAACAGAATTTGGTAAAACCTAGAAAAGGATCGTTCTTTTACTTGTGCCCTCTTAGCATTCACTCTTGAGTTGCTTTAGCCATGATACTTCTACTTGGTTTGAACCATCCTTTAAATGTGTAATAATCCTATCATATGCATGTGGTTAAAGGTGAGGTAGATTTGATGAAGATGTTAGATCTATAGGAATGTTTTTTTATTCTGTATTTCTTTCATCTCAAGCTAACCTTAGAACAAGGTTCTTTTATTGTAGCTTCAGGTTTTGTATCTTGTGATTCTAACTAGTGTAAGAGATTTATAGCATGGGATTTTAGTCTTGCTTATACAGTTATATTTAATAGTATTTACAAAATTATCTAGATTATTAATGAAATCTACATCAGTGTAAATAGGGTAAATAATTGTTGTGGTTAATTTGTATGCCTTAGGGTCAATTGCATGTTGTTCTCAATCATTTTAATTAAATGAAATTAGAATAAGTCTTGAGAATTCTTAGTTAAAATATTGTTACTCATGGACACTTATATCTTAAGATCATATTATAACTTCTACTGGTGATTAGAAAGTTACAGTTCTATATTGTTGAGATAGATTCACTTTATAATTGTTAGATGATTGGATTAATGTTACATTCCTTTAAAATATTGTTGAAGGGTATTAGTTTATGATGTGCTTTGAGAGTGAATGTGATGTGAAACCATTGTGTTTTTAATGGTGTTAAGTGTTGTGTCATTTGGAGAAGTTGTTTCCAGAGGCCTAGGAAGGCGTGATTGTGTGGGGGTTGGCTATGTGTGCATCATGTGAGTTGAATGAAATGCATTCTTGAAATATTGTCTCCTATTTGTGTTGGTATGATACATGTGCAAGATGGTTTGTGCCTTGCTCAATGTACTTATTCATGTGATTATGATGATTATGCAAGAAGGTAAATGCCTTGCATTGTGTATGAATACTTGTCATTTTATGTCTTGCTTGATGGATAGGGTTTTCTAGACGCGGGTAGGGGAGTGGCTTTCAATGTGGGGCCAGGGCCCAAAGTGGCTAGCCAAGATAACCCATTGAAAGTTGGTAACCAAGTGATAACCTAATTAATGAATTTAGGGGTTGGGTAGTTTATCACATTAAATAAGATAACTTTATGCCTCACTCATGGCTTAAGTGCTCGTTTAGGCTTGAGATGAGATGAGAAGGCCTGGAATGGAAAGATCAACTACCTTGTCCTCATGAAGGGTATGTTGATTCCGCATGAGTTTGTATGGGGGCCGGGGATCAGGAGAGGTTGCCAGGATAACCCAGGATGGGGGCCCGAGCCTAGGAAGGTCCACTAGGACAACCCATATCAAGCCATGTGATGACACTCCTCCCTATTGCAGTCTAGAACTCCTTAGTTGTATTTCCCCTTCGGTTGTGTGAGTGCCTTTGGAAGTACAGTTAAATGTGTAAGTGATGATTGTCATCAGTTTGGTGATTGGTGTCATGTTTCACCCTATTGTTTATGTTAGTCTGTTGTTTCCCTAACTGGTCATTGTATTGGGACCTTATGTTATCTCTTAGCATGGGGGGGTGGACCTTAGGGTTCTACATGGTCGGGTGGTTGTGCTTTTAGCTCCATTAGTTTCCCATGCTGTTGTTCATGTGTGAGAAGGATGTACCTCTTTTATCAAATTTTGGATCTTGTTCTAGCTTGAGGAGACAGATACTTATGTTTATATTCTAGCCTTGTATATCAGTTGAATCATGTATTGTTATATTGATGTATACTTTCTAATGTAATGAAGAAGGCTACATTGTAAACATTGTATTAGTGTACTCTTTTGTAAAAGAGATTGTATATGCACTTGTAATCCTATATGTAAGATCTTGATGATTACTTCTCTGATGATACAATATGGAAATGTATATTTTTATTCATTTGATGCAATTAGATTTAAAATGAACTATGGTTGTTAGGTAATTCATAATGTTGGTTAGATCTTGTTATTAGTTGTTAGTAATGCATCCATGGAATCCCTAGAGGATAAAGCTTAATTAGATGCTTGAATAAATGTGATTTACATATCTTCATTATTTCTTTCTTTAAAAAAAAAATTCCCTTTTTGGTTAGCATAGTCGTGCCGTTCTCTAGGGTTTCTTGGCGAGGCATTACATCAAACAAGAGTTGCATTACAATCTAGTTCTTGCCAAGTGTTGGCAAGATGGTTTTGTTGGTAATGCAATATGTGAACAAATGAAAACAATATTTCTATTTTTAATAGAAGTATTCTAGTCAATTCAAACAATATGCCAAACTCATTAAAGATATTAATGAAGTTTAGTTAACTCAAAAATAAGAATGCATTCACTACTTGCTAAAAAGTTTAGTTTGAATGGGAAAAGTAGATATAAAGAGTTCACCAATATTAATATTAATGAATGTGAAAACTAAATATCACACACTATAAATTTTAGGACATCAATAGTAGAAAATGGGAATGGTACAATATAGGGAAAATAATTTGATGCTCTCATTTTGAATAGAAAATTATCCAAAGCATAAGAAACATAGCAGTCAATTCTAAGGAAAATAAAAAACAATGGGGTTGCACACTCACAAGGGGTGTCAAATCACATTTAAAATGCAATCAAGTAGTTTGTTCCAACTAGCACTGATGTGTAGCAAATGTAAAACTAAAGCTTCGTTTAAATACAATGCATCTTGTTATCCCCATTTTTGACCTTGGAAAATTTTAATCTTTCCATGATTCCCTTTCTTCCATTATTTTCCCTATCCATTTTTAGCAACCCATAAATGGTCTTCTTCGCATTTCTCATCTAGGGTTTCTTCATGTTTTTTCCATTTTCTATTTTTGTGCCCTTTTATACTTTTTGATTTAAAGTACATTCCCCCATCATATAAGGGAGTTGTCCCTCTCAAACACAAGGAATTTTTTTTTCAATGATAATTTCTCTAACTATTGCAAACACCTATTGTTTCCCATTGGGTGAGTCACATTGATTTCAACAGAACACCACAATGACATGTTTGTTTACTAATAGATTTTTAGTGGCCCTACTAGGGAATGAAGTGCTGGTGCAGTTTTAGTTTTCTAGAAATCTAAATGTACCTCCGTTTGAATGGAGCTTGGCGACTCTAGAGAAGTGAGATACTTATTGCCTTTATTTTTTAGATTTACATCATGGTATTAATTTTTCCTAAACTACGTGGAAGTCACTTTTGCCCTTTATCTTTAACTCAATATACAACCTTGCCTTTCAGCTCGAGGAAGGACTTCCTAAAGTTTAACAGGAGAAGATTCACAAGATGTGAATAATCACATTCAAGTATTTACTGTGGCTTGTGGAGTTCTAGGAGTCAATGAAGAAAATGTATTTGTAAGGTTGTTTAATGAAACCCTTGTTAGACCGGCAACTGATTGGTTTCAACACTTGAAGGATGGATGCATTACAAACAATTACAACCTAAAAGAGAAATTCCTTGAAAGATTTAAATTAGTAGTTGACACATGTGCCTTGCTGTGTCACATTTTCCTAATTTAGAAGAGAGAACCTAAGAAAAAACAAGGGAATTTTTGGAACATTTTAACAAGTCTTTGAAATAGGTTCTTCAAGTCAATCAACTAAATTGAGATAATCAACTCTAAATTTTTATTTCTATGTGCTACATCCTAAAGTAAAATTCCTCTTGAAGAAGAGTAAGGTACACAATCTTAAAATCACACAAAAAGAAGTGGTTAAAATAAAAGATGATCTGATTATGTTTGGGATATTGAAAGAGAACCAGGTTAAAAGATACACTCTGAATTTTTCAAGAAATGAGCTTGTAAAGAGCTCTATACATACACATAGCCTAAGTATGAAACATTCAATATTTTTGAAAGGGATGATGAAAGTGAAGTTCTAAAAGAAAAGTAAAAAATAATCCTATTTACGAATCATTTTGTTTGGAAAATATTTCTATGACAACTCCTATAGTCTTATTACAACACTATGTCTCTCTTGACCTTGATCCACTAAATTAAATACATATAGGAAAAGAATAGGAATGTTCATGTACTCTTGGTAACACTTGTAAATTCTAATTGTGAGAGAAAATAGAGCATCAAGGACACAGATGATTGAACAAAAGATGAACGATGATCTATTGAAATATCCCATATGCACAATGACAATAGTAATAAATAGGGTGGAAATATTATTTGTGAAGAAGGTACAACAAGAGTTGTAGATACTTCATGGGTCAATTATAGACTAGGAGTTTCACCTTTGCTTTCTCTACCAATTGAAACATTTTTAACATATAAGGATAAAGAAATGGTTTCCCTACATTTAGAATATATTCTTAAATTACAAGATACAATTAGTGGACAGACAAATCTAGGTTTTAACCATCATTTGGTGTATCTTACCAAAACCATGCAAATAAAATTTGAGGAGTAAACTATTGAAAGAGAAACAAAGTAATGATCAATAGAACATAATCATTTGGACTCTACTACAACATGAAGTCTTTATTCTGAATTGGTGTCTTGAGGCATTAGATGATGACTTTCTTTGTGGAGAGGATGTTACTCCTTCCCCTTTTCTAATTATAGAAGATTCCTCTACTGATGAACCCAATGGTTTAGATTTATCATTATACTCTCCTCCTTCATAGTCATTAGAAAGAAAATTTTCTAAGTTTATTGCAGCAAAGAGAAATGAAGCTTCTTATCTCATAAGGGATGATCCTATACTCGTTAAGATTTATATTCATAAGGTAAACTTGCAACCCTAACCAGCAAAATCTTCCTCACCTCAAGGTTTACACAAAACATGTCAAGCTTGAGACTTACTCTTCTTAGATTCAAGCTATCAAGATTATATTCAGGCATTGGAGATTGATATATCCGATGTAATATAGGAACATATGATCGATGATATGCATGGTATCATTGAAGTAATTCAATAGGATTTTAAATTATATGGTGAAGATTGGCTAATCTGATATGATGCATTATTCCTGAAATCTACACATTTCAAAGAATTTAAATCTGAAAGGAAGCATAGGTGTGAAATATGCTTCCTACACTAATCTATGAGAGGAGGTATGCGCAAAAATTAATCATAGAGTTACAAGGAAATAAACACAAAAGCAATATACCACAACACAATGATTTACATGGGGGAACTCTTTTGGGAGGAAAACCCCACACTCCAAAGAAACTCAATGTGTTATTTAGTAATCAAAGGTTACAATACACTTGCAAAGTCTAAGCCTTTACAGGGGTAACATCAATAAGAGATCTAGGGTAATTCTAGCAACAAACTCACTCTCAAAACCTCCATCTCAAGCACCCAATAAATAGGAGAAGCAATGCATGAAACCATCAAATGGTAATTAAGAAACCATGAGCTAAAACCACCCAAATAGTGGTGTCTAAATTCTTAGTTAATGATCCAATGCCCAATCCCCAAGATGAGTCTGTAGGCTAAAAATAGCATATTCCTTCCATCCGCCATAAGTTTGTCATAATTCACTCATCGACTTGGATGCTCTATTTTGGCTCCATTATCTCCATTCAAAGATGCCTTATGACATGTCAAAACATGCGTCATAAGTTGGTCAATAACTGTAAGTCCCTCTTATAGCTTATAGATGTTGTTGCATTTCTAATGTGGGAGGCCCAATTTTTGGAGGCCAAAGCTTTTAATCTGGGAAGTTGATTGAACCTTTTTTTTAAATTGTAGAGCTATAAGAGGTCCATATCCTAGGCATTTGGGAACCAATGCTAGCTTATCTAGAAATCTTTTTTGGTCCACCAAAAATGACCTATATAGCCTAGAAATTGAGTTTTTCTATTCTATAGCCCCAAAATTGCAAATTATGTGTTCTTAAGATTAGGATGCAAGGTTAAGACACCTTTCCTAATAGAATCTCTCACTAAGAATGTGAGATGGCAACCTAGTTCATAGATACTCCACAAATACAATTCATTGTTCTACACAAGTACATTTTTCTCTGAACCTATTAATGGGTTCACATGAACTTTGTGAAGTAGTTGAGATAGGTGTTCTAGGAAAATCTTGTTGTGATTGTATTAGTTTTTAGTCTATGTTACTTTTTGGTCAAATTTTGTTTTGTTGTGTCAAGGTCTCTTTCTTTTTTTCATCATGTTGTGTTAATCTCTTGACTCTATGGCCCATTAGACAAAACACTAGTCTTTGTTAGAGATTTTGGGTTCCTATTGCATCCACAAGGTCCTTGTCCCCAATTAGAGCCAACTATTATCCTCATTTTTAACCTTGAAAAAATTTAAACTTTTTAAGCTCCCCCTTCATATATTATTTTCCCTGTTCATTTTCAAGGAATGCATCTATGATGGTCTTCTTTGCATTTCTTATCTAGGGTTTCTCTATGTTTTTCCCATTTTCTATTTTTGTACCCTTTTATACTTTCCAGTTAAAAGTACACAAAAACCTATAAATTCCTCCATCATACAAGGGATTTGTCCCTCTCAAATGCAGAAAAAAATCACTGATTCAATAGCAATTTCTCCAACTGTTACAAAAACCTGTCGCTACCCATTAGACCAACCATGTTAATTTCAATCAAATGTTTGCCAACATGTCTAAGGATGAAATTTCTAATGGAACTCTCATCATTGCTAGTACACCCCATCAAAATTAAAGTCATGGCTTCCATTCTACATTGCAGAAAAAGAAAATGCAAATGCAAGCTATGTTAATGTTCGCTAAAATAAATTTCATTAAATAGTGTTTTTTAGTCGACTTGAGGATGAGGATGATGCATGATGAAAGTGAAGTCTAGGACCAATTGGGATAACTATAGATGTAATGAGCCATTGACTATCAAATAATATGGTAGAAATAAATTATGGTATGGGTAGTTTCAATCCTCATTTATTTTCTCTTTGTTTGGTGGTTGCTTGGTTCCATTCATTAGGCATTTAGTGCCTAGCTTCCTCCTCCTCTATGCGCATGTGCTAAACATATGATGACTGCTATAATGATATTGATCAAACTCATTTCTGAGAGTGTTACTCCCTTCATGGGATTAAACCCTTCTGAACTATTTGCATTGCACAACATGTGAAATGGAGATGAATAATAAGGTGCATGCATTCCTTGGAAAACAATAGATCATGCCAAGCAGTATGGAGAAAACAAAAGGGAGTAGAATGCTTGGCACATGTGGGTGCATGTTTAAACATCAAAGATGAGGATGCAACACATGCTAAGGCAACACATAACTCCACCTACATGTTATTTTCTAGGTGGGTGCTTTTCTAGTGCATTCTCAATGACAACTGTCAACATTCCCTTCTTTATGTTTAAAGAGTTGCCCCATGCCCCAGTCCCACAATTAAAAACTTCATTTTGTATTAGATAATGTGTCGATTTAAACTTTGTTATGATCTTCATTAGCCCACATTTATCTATGCAGGAAAATAGCTATAGCTTTATAGAAATATAGTAATTATTTTTTATTGTTTTAAACTTGTATATTCCCATCTTATCTTGCTTTGAAATCTCCACACCCGAATACATTAGAAAATTTTAGTCAATCAAAATGTGACAACCTTTTTTCTTTGACTTTTTATTAAAATATGCATAGTTTTCGTACATTCTACTTAAATATCATCTATTTCAATGGTTAAACAATCAATAGCAATTTTACACTTCATCCACAATAAAAAGTGGTCAATATTTGTCCTACTTTTACTGGTCAAAATTGATGTTTGACTGTTGAAGTTGATGATGTTTAAGAATAACCACTTTCATATGTGAAACATTAGCTATAATACACGTATGAAAACATAGAAATTCTCCTAACAGAAGGCAACTCAGCAGAATAGCAGACAACATTAACTCTACAATTGGAAATATACACCTTCTCTTACGTTGTCAAACTACAACCACTCTAAAAGGCTTACCAAACCTATTTTGCAAATACCACTTGATGCAGTCAAGGTAGGAGGGTCCAATGAAGGATTGTCCAGTCTTGCAGCCTTAAACAACCAACATCATGATCACAACAAAGATGTAACAACAACATATTGATAACAACAGAATGATAAGAGATGCTCAAATCACTTGACACGAGATTTATCCTTGGAAAATCCTCAAAGGGAAAAACCCAGCCTTCAAAGATCACTTCTCATTATATTATAATTTCAAATCTCATTACATCTGCCCTTAAGGCTTTTTAGGTGCTAGGTCATAACCCAGGGTTACAAAAAATTCATACAACACATCTTTCTTCTGAGTCTTCTTTCTTATTCTTCTTCTCAATTCCCTGCTTTGTATCTCGCTCTATCTCCTGCTTCTGCTCTGCTATCTTCTAAACTTAAAAACACATCAGTACCTTCTGAATTATCCATCTTTTCGCATACTTTCTTCACACACACCCTGCTGCTTTAAAACAATCTTCTATCCTTCATTTATATCCTCTGCAAGCCTTCAAAACAATATCTTGTTAGCCTAAAGTTAACTTGCCACATGAAACGTGTAGGAAACAAGTAGGTCAGTGTCCAAAACTTAGTAATGCTCCGCAAATGATGGAAACTTGGTGCGGTTCTCAAGAAAGGTCTATCTGGACCTAATTTATGTTGTATGATATTCCATTAGGCTCTACAAGTCATGGAATTGCTCCACAAACCTATTAGGCTTCAACTACACACTGACTGCTCTACTTTGAGAAAAATGGTAATCTTTTGATAGCAATAACTTTTAGGAAACAAATCCAAATGATCTAAATTTTGAATATGATGAAGTGATATGTAGTGTAGTACCCCTCCATTCTCACTTTGAATGAGCAGGTGGTTAGGCTAAGGAGAATGAAGATGAAGGTAAGATACTAGGAATACTTAGGGTATGTTAGACATGTTGATGGAAGGTTTACCATTTTGATGTAGTTGATGACACTCATTGATGTTTACTATGATGACATTGTTGATACTTTATGATTAGTACATTATGCTTATGTTGTGATCAGTTATGGATTAATTGATTATATAGATTTGTTTTACTACGTGAATTATGCGACTATCTGACTATGTGTTATCTAGTTGTTTAGTTACTAATAAACTTGTTTAATGTGGATATTTGTGATGTGTTTTGTGAAGGGACAGTGTAGTATTACTCATAATGAGCACCCTACTATGCTACGATTCCCTGTCACAGTGTGTTTGATTATATATATATATATATATGTTTGTACACAACCCCTTGGTCTGATGCAGGTTGCAGGTACCAGGCACCGACTCCACCTGAATTAGCAGGTCTGAGCGTGCCTTTACACCAATGGATAATGTGGATGGGAGATAACATGGGGTTCCCTTTGTCAGCCAATGTCTACAGTTTGTCATCATCCATGTATTTCCAGTCATGGGTGTAGTTGTCGCTCAGTTGGTACTTGTCCTCAGGTATTGGTCATCCTTTGGTATGTGGTTGTTATTGTTTGTTTATTGTAGTTTAAGGTTCATTTTATTGAACTTAGTAACCAAGGTATTAAGTTGTTGATTATAGTCATTTGGTTCATTTTATAGAATAAGTGATCTATGTGTATAGATATGTTGATGTTTGATCATTTTGGTTATATAGTCAATGTGTATTTGTTGGAGATTTATTAATTGTTATAGTAATAATAATAATAAGTTTATATATATACATCAATATTACTTATTTAATTAATGTAGAAAATTGAGAATATTAATTAGTTGATTTTTATATTAAATTAAATTAGTAGCTTTGAAAGATAGCAATAATAATAATATTGTTAATATTTAGTACTTTATTGATTTCATCTGACATGTGAGATTTTATTTTATTTTACCATTAATTTATTGTTGGAGTGGGTTGTCAGAAATTTGAAAATTATTCCTGTTAGTGGTGTTATGAATGCAATTAATTTTGGGTTGTGGATATCTGTAATAGAGAGAATGGTGATAGTGGGTATCAATTGTTTTGTCTATTTTTGGTTTTGGGAAGATTATTTAAGGGGAGAGTTCTTAGAAAATATACAGAGAAATTTGGGGAAAAGAAGAGGAATTGGTAGAGGAAGAGGAGAAGGGAGCAAGGGAGATCTGAAGAATTTTTGGGTATGTATTATACAAAATTTATTCTGCTTGTCTGTATATGAAGAAGAATCCTGTATGTGAGTAGTCTGTGCAATTTTATGATTTGTCAAATTCTAGTTGAAGTGTGGTTCTCTGTGAATTATTCCAGACAATAGTTAACCCTTTTAAAAATTAGTGTCTATCTGCAATCAAATGCAAGTTTCTCCCATTAACTGAAATGATTGATCAAGCTCTACAACCTATTCTCTCTGTATGCTTGATGAGCATATATTCTTTTCTATAAACCCCATTATATGTAATCATGTTATTTGCATTTGCTTGGATGTTCTCTTCAACAATCTAGTCGTGTATATCCTGCAATTGTAGCAATTTTAAATATTGTTGATCCTCCAATCTTCACACCTATTTATCTTTCTTCACACCTACCTATCTTGCTATTACACTATCATCATATTTCATATTACCAATAGACACCTTAACTAAATGAAATCTTTTGCTACTGGAAGAAATTAAATCTTTCTCTTTTGTTGCATTCCTATGTCTATGTCAATTTCTTTTATCAAAAGAAATCTTGACTTCTGTAGTGTTGCCCTTGCCTATAGAGATCAAAATTTATTGCGAGGCAAACCTATTTCTTTCTTTCCAGCCATCAATCTGTATAATCAATCAAACAAATTTCTTTTGTCTAAAATCTCATACCATTTGATGACTTACAGTAATAATGCCAATAGAGATAAATTCCATTCTAAAAAAACTTTCATATTTTCTATTCCTCTAGCCTGCCTGATTGTACGGTCGTACGATACTAGGGGTACTCTCTGAGGTTGCCTGAAACCAAAAATATTGCAAATGAAGTTTGGTCTGTAGTTTATGCATTTGAAACAATGAAATTTTACCTGAATTAAATTCTTCAGAATCCCTCTTCTTGTCCATGACAGCCGTATGGCCTAGCTTAGCCAAACTCTCACATAAATTCTTTTCATTATATCAAATTTAATTGTGGTTTGTGTGAATACTTTTATATGAATAAATGAATAGCTTTCATAATGAATAGAAGTGAATAAATAAATCTCTTTGTGCTTAAATAATTTTTTAAGAAATAGGAATGGTAAGTTTTAGTAACATAAAAATCTGCCTTTTGTTTTACCATATTAGAATTAGAAATATTGTTAGAGTTTAAAAAGTATTCTTATTTAATCAAAATATATATTATGAAACTATAAAATCTTATTCTTTTGAATTTGATAACTTATTTTAATTTTAATTTAAGAATTTAAATAATTAAACCTTTTTAGCTAAATATTAAGTATTTGAGGTTGCATAATGTTAATTATAAAGTTTAACTATCTTTAAAATTGTCCTTTAATAAATTGTTTTAATCTGAGTTTTATTATTATTTTTGAAGGTGTGATGTATTTAATAGGGAAGAATAATTTTATGGTTGTGTTTTATTTTTAAGTATTTTTTTAAAGAGAAATCAAATCCCTACTATTTAGGGACGTGTTATATTTAAGTATTATTATATTTCATTTATGAGAAATCAAATCCCTACTATTTAGGGATGTATTATATTTAAGTATTATTATATTTCATTTAAGAGAAATCAAATCCCTACTATTTAGGGATGTGTTATATTTAAGTATTATTATATAAATAAAAAGTCAAATCCTTTTAAAATAATTTATTGATTTCTTATTTTATCTTGTATATTTAAGAATATTAGTAGTTTTATCTATTGTAAGAGAGTAGGATATGGATAATAAACAAGGCTTCTTAATATATATTGTCTTAGTCAAATGGATGTAAACTATCATATTATAAATATTGAATTGTTATTTTGGATCTAGTTATAAGGTGTGTATGATGACCTTAGTTAAGTCTTTAATTTTACTATGAATTAGGATATTTTACGTAGGGTGCATAGAGTTAGTCTATGAAGTTAATTTATGTTTGTTATATGTTTAGATATCTTTGATATTTTTTTTGGTGAAAGATAACATTTAGTTTAGATTTAGTAAGACTTGTCATATATATATATATATATATATATATATATATATATATATATATATATATATATATATATATATATCTTGCTTCCTCTTCACCTTAAGGAACTTTGTGGTCATATAATGGAGTCTAATCTTATTTATGACTTAAATTAAAGATTGTGCTTAGTTATGAAATTGGGTGAGTAAGTGGAGGTTAGGTTTGATATGAAACGTTTAGCATTTAACTCATATACTTTCTAAAGATTTAAAAGGGATGATTGGTTTTAATCTACTTTATGATCATTTATGTTATTTTGAATAGAAATCACAAAGTTGTCAAGAATTTTAATAAGATTCACATTAGTGTAGAAAGAGGTTTAGTCCAATAACGTGTAGTATCTTGTTTGACTGAATTTTCTATTATAGAATAATTGGTAACCCTTTCAAGTTATTATTGTTCTGCATATTTGGGATAGAGCTATCTTATGTTGTTAGATGATTTATCATGCTTGGAATAATGTTACATTCTTTAAGACCATTATTAATGCATCAGATCATATGTTACATTTGTGGTTTTGTTATTGAAGTATTGATGAGGGATCTTGGTTTATGATGTGTTTTGGAAGTGATTGTGATGTGTGACCATTGCGTTTTAATGGTGTCATGCGTTGTGTTATTTGGGGAAAGTGGTTTCTAGAGGCCTAGGAGGGTGTGATTGTGTGGGGGTTGGCTTTGTGTGCATCTTGTGAGTTGAATGAAATATATTCTTGAAATATGGTTTCTTATTCATGTTGGAATGTTACATGTACAAGATGGTTGTGCCTTGCTCAGTGTACCTATACACCTAATTATATTGATTATGCAAGAAGGTAAATGCCTTGCATTATATTTGAGCACTTGTAGATAAGTTGGTAAAATTCTTCCTTGATGGATAGGGTTTTCTAGATGTAGATAGGGGAGTGGCTTTCAATGTGGGGTCGGGGCCCAAAGTGGCTAGCCAGGATAACCCATTGGAAATTGGTAATCAAGTGATAACCTAATTAATAAATTAAGGGGTTGGGTAGTTAATCACATTAATCAAGATAAAGTATGCCTCACTCATGGCTCAAGTGCTCATTTAAGCTTGAAATGAGACGAGAAGGATTCAAATGGCAAATCAACTACCTTGTCCTCATGAAAGGTATGTTGGTTTCGCATGAGTTTGTATGGGGGCCGGTGGTTGGGAGAGGTTGCCAGGATAACTTAGGATGGGGGCTGGTGCCTAGGAAGACCTGCTAGGATAACCCATGACAAGCTATGTGATGACACTCCTCTCTATTGTAGTCTAGCACTCCCAAGTTTTATTTTCCTCCTTTGGTTGTGTGAGTGCCTTTGGAATTGCATGTTAAGTGTGTAAGTGTTGTTTGAGTTTCTTGTGATGTTCATATTGACCAAGGTTGTATTGGAGTCATGTGTAGTCCTTGCATCTGTTAGCCTCTTGTCTTTTAACGGTTGTCTTTGTGGGACCTCATTGTTATCTCCTAGCATGCGTGGTGGACCTCAGGGTTCCACATGGTTAGGTGGTTGTGCTTTATTCCATTGGTTTTTTCTGGGGTCGTGGTTCATGGATGTATCTCTCGTAGCGGATTCCAGTTTGCACCTGTGTTTGAAGACAGTTATTGTATCTCGATCTATGTATCAGTGGAATTCATTATGTAATTTGATGTATTCAGAAAAAGAGCTTTTCTAACAATGAAACTATGTAATTCCTCTTGTAAGATAAACTATTTGTACTTGTAATCTTAGTGCAAACTTCTTGATGTATTTGGATGTCGTAATGGAAGATGCTAGTTGGTGTATTTGATTAAAGTATGTATATTGTTGGTTGTTGTTATATTTCAATAATGCAGCTATGTAATCCCTAGAGATGTTAGTTTAACTTGTTGCTATTAAACTATGTTATGTTTTGTTATTACCACTTCTAAAATAAAAAAAATATTTTGCCCTTTTTATTGCTTAGTTAAACTTATCTTTAGGGTTGCATGGCGGGGCATTACACTTGGTATCAGAGCCTAGGTTGCAACACTGAAACCTATGGATTGTTATTGTTGCTCTAGGTTAAGTGATTTTCTCTTTGTGGTGAGTTGGTAATGGTACCTTTCACCTGTGTGCATTTGTATGACATTAGAAGGTTGATAAGTTTATAGACTTGTCCTTTGATTATGTCTTATTTACTTATGTGTTCTCTCTTCCTCTTCTCTGATAATGTGATGATATATTTGACAATATGTCTTCCCTGAATGTTAGTGCTTATTGATTTGTTGAGGCTTTGAGTTTCTCTTGTGGTCACTAGTGCATTATAAGGAAGAAGCATGGTTACTGTTAGTGCATGTAATTAAGTATTGGAATGATTTAATCATGTGGTGAGTCATGTGGTTATGTGATGTTGTCATGTGTGGGCTATCTTAACATGGTTGTTGATAACCTAACATCTATTTCCTAGTTGGTCATGACCGCATGTGGAAGATCTATTGTGGTTTATGAAAGTTATCATTGTATATGCCTGTGTAAGAACTATGTGCAGGAGATCAAACGGGAGCTTGTGTTGTGCCCCATGAGATCATGAATATGATAATGTAAGTCAATTATAGTTTTGAAGTATTCTTGTGTGTGACATCATACATTTCCTTTATATCTTCTTGCATAAGGAAACAATTGCATATTTCCATAGCTTAGTAAAAAGAAATTGTATTGTATTAAAGATTGAAGTTGTTTGTAAATAAGTAGCTACTGTGTTGCCTTAAATCCTTGTATAAAAGTTTCTTAGATAAGAGGATGTAGTTAACTAAATCGTTTGAGTATTGGTGTACATTCTCTAACACATTCTTGACCTTGTGTCCTTGAGTGTTGTGTTGTGGATACTCCCTTTTTGTGGCTAAAATTAGTCACATCGTGATGTGAATTTGTTTTGTAACTTAGTTGTTTTGGAAATTTTAATGGTTGTTTCATGTGTTGTTGGGGGTTAACAGTGAATTTTCTTTCTTTGAACTTTCTTATGATAGGAGTTGTCACCAAAACTATTTTCTTTATACTTGATTTATTGTTAGAAATTACCGACACTTTGTGACTTAAGGTTGGATTTGATTATTTTCTTACTTGGGTTTGCATCTATTTTTAAAATTTCTATGGTGACTATTCTGAATGTTTGTTTTTGTTGGCCCCGTTTTGTGTTAAGTGTTGTTTCTATCATGTTCATGTCGAACCTCTGATAGTATGTTCAAGGGAGGACTCTACAGAGAATTGTACTATGTATGTTGGTAAATTGTAATGCTCCATCATGCAACCCTAGAGTGCTAGACTAAAAGTGCAAGATTACATAAATAATAATTTTTTTTCTTCAAAGCAAGATAGTGCAATAACAGTAACCAAAGATATCATAATACACAACATAAAGAAAAGTGCACATCTAACTCCTCTAGGGAAACATAACTGCATCAGTGAAAAGAAAGTTAAAACCACACAAGTGATATACAACAAACTGCCACTACAGGTAAGATCAACTTTTACATAAGAAAGGTAGTTAATTTACATAGTTACAAAACCAAATTACAAGACCAATCGTGTCGGTTTACAAATGAGTACATATGAAAGTATTCAACATCACCAAATGTGTTTAAGCAATTCTAGATCTAGATCACTTTTGCAAGGGACTCAAACTACATCTCCAAGAAGACGAATGGATAGCTCTGCCTCCCAACCATGTGGAACCCTGAGGTCCACCCCACCGAGCTAACAGATAACAATGAGGTTCCACTAGGTCAAGAAGACAAGCAACAACAACAAGATACAAACTCCAAACAGACAAGACAATACTCACCAATGCAAGACAAATCAAATCATCAAGATAAGATCACTCATCAAGACAAAACAAGTCAAAACATCAAGACAAGATAGTACTCCAGAGACATCAACAAGAGATAACATGAAGTAACTAGACTGCAGTAGGGAGAGTGTCATCGCATGGTCCTAGCATAGGTTACTCAGGCTATCTCTCACTAGAATCCGGCCCCCATCTATGGTTACCCTAGCATCCTCTCTCTAGGCACCAACCCCATAGGGTGACACATGCGGAGTCAATACATCCTCTCGTGAAGACAAGGAGGTCAACCTTGCCAACCAAGCCTTCTCATCCCATCCTTAACCTATGAGAGCACTCAAGGCATGGGTGAGGCGTTCTTCTTATCTTGTTATGTGAATTTCTACCCAAACCCTCCTAAATAGGTTATTAAGTTTCCACTTGCTTACCACTTCCATGGGGTTACCCAGGCGGCCTCTCACTAGGCATCGGCCCCACCATGAAAGCCACTCTCCTACAACAACTAGCACCCTTAACCAAAATCCAGAACCAAACAAGCATGGACAAGGGATTGAAAGGCTTCTATCTTTTCACCAACCAATACATTACATAGACCAATTTTAATTCCAAAATCTCAACCACGAATCTTACCCTTGCCACTTCAAAAAACCCAATCAGATAAAACATTAAATCAACAAATTTTCAAATTCAAAGAACAATCTTTCCCAATGCACATCACCAATACATTCTTGCCACAAAAGACACATTGAATTCAGGTGTCAAGTCTCTAGAGATAAAAGGTTTCAACACAAATATCAAAAGGCAACAACTCATAGCATGACACATAACAACCTTAAAACTCCCACGAGACTAACATGGTCACCAATTATAACATCAAGACTCAAGGCCAAGATAATGCAATGACCCAATTGCATCGGTAAAAAAAAACATCAGTTTAAAACAACAATAAACAACAGGGAATAAATACATATATACAAAACCCAAGTACTTTAACACTTTCCAAACTATTGCCATGGACTCAATAAAATACTTCTATCTAGATTAACCATAAACTTTCCAAAGACAACAATGCTCTTTTCAAGATCTACAATTTATACAACGAAGTATTCATCATGCTTTAGAAAAAGGATTCACATCATGGATCTGACTTTGTAATGCCTTGTCCTACACGATACTAATCTTTCACGACATAATTACAAGGAAAATAGCTATATAGGATCTGACTAATAATCCAATAAGACGATAGTAATTCTTTCCACGACATTATTTGCACATAAAATAAGAGACATAGAATCTGCCATATCAACTAAGTTACACACACCCAACAGTAAGTTACCATCATGAATAATTAACTCCCTAAGAGCATATCATAAATAGTTTGTAAAAGATTTAACAATGTTTCAAAAGTCTATACTTACTTTTCAACACTACACACTTGCATAACCAATTTAATTCAAACAAGATCATTCTCTAAAACCTAAGAAGTACGATATTAAAACTAATATACTCCAATATTATTTGCTAATAACACAACAAAATTGAACGAAAGACATAACAATCTAATATTTACTTAGCGTTAGGGAGTCACACCTTTCCTCTAATTCACTATAATACAACTATTTTACTAAAATCGTCAATGCCTATGATGTTAAAACATTGTTCAAATACAAGTAACAATATTTATTACACACATCAATAATTTTAAAAGATTTCTTATTAATACACAATCCTAAACAATTCTATTCTATTGCAACAATTACAAGGATACTAAGCATGCCAAGTAATTATATTGTAGGATAAACCTATTAAGTTGCAAAGCGAAGCTTCTTCACATCATCATTGCACAATAATACTGACCATTAAGCCAAATCTCAGTTCACAAAATCTAACAAAGTATTAAGACTCTATTCCTAATTTTCATCACTATAAAATTTTTCCTTTCTTAAACAAAATCCTAATAATATTAACAAATACTATTCTAATCAAAAATTAATTTCCTCTATCATTTGTTTAATCAAAAACCAATGTAAGTATTATTTCAATCTAGCCCAAAAAGACAAAACACTTATGTACATTTACTTTCTAAATATACAATTACTTGCTTTCATTTTGATATCAAACTATCACCTTCTAACTTCTAACGATAGTATAATCTGATTCTATAAGGGAAAGAGAGTAACAACCACCCTCCTATCAGGAACATAAAACTATATTCTAAATGCATGCAACAAACATAAGGGTAAAGCCTAATATAAAATTTATCTGCAATAAGAAGGTATTGACCAACACTAGTATACTAAGATATATTAAATTACATGCACCTCTATGACTATGCGCAAGAAGGATCAAACACATTCGACTAGCACCTAGCATAAAGGGTTAAAGGATAAAAACAAAAGTATTGAGGCCACACGAATAAGCATCTAGCTACGCAAAAGAAGGGTGAAGAGAAGATCTCTGTCCAAGCGCATACAGGGTGATAACAACATCTTAACAAGCACAAAGGCAATATCCAACTAAAACCTTAGAATTGCAAATCATGTTGGCTTAATGGATGAGTTCCAGATAAGAAATGATGCACACTGCCACTGTCTAGAAGTACCGATGAAGGTTAAATTCTCATCTTTCCTGACGGTCACGGCGCAAGGAGGAAGGGTCTACAAGGCTTGAGCGCTTGCACCTAATGAAGGTTCATGGGATATCCTGATAGGAGCGACCAGCAAGCTTAGAAACTTCTTAGTGTAAATGATAAGGCGTGAGACAATTTACCCTACTAAAATGCTCACATAATAGACTATCGGCTAAAAATTGCTTGATAAAGAAAAGCTTTAGAAACTTTCACACAATGCAATGGGATAAGGGTCGACTCTCTAAACTAGGTCGGTGGCCACAATTGGTAGGGTTATTCAGGCAGCTACTACAATAAAAGCACAAGGTCTTCATAGAAGAATGCCGCAGCAAAGGTCTTCATAACTATAGATACAAAATTGGAAATGATAACTGAACAACGAAAGAAGGTAAATAGACTAGAGACACTAATGCCAAGGCCGCCCCAAACAAAGTGTTTCTAAACCAGAGGATTTGAATGAAGTTATTAAATAACTTTCAAGCAAAATCAATTAGTGGGAATGAAAGATTTAGAAAATATTGGACAATGCAGGAAGCCGATCCAAAACTTGTGGCAGAAAGGGAATGAGCATAACAAATGGAAACTAGGCAGTTTCCACCCATGCAAATAGAAACTATAAGAAACATAGAAGCTGCCCAATATAAGACAGTGAACTCATAGTTAAAATCATATCTCCCAATCCAAACATGAATATGATCAAATATTATTGCAAACATAATTCATCTTTATTGGAAACACATCAATGATGTTCTTGCATGACTCTAAAATTTTACTCGATTACAGGAAACAAAAAAGAACTATTGACATCATGATTTAAGAGACATTTGCAGAGACAATAGATCCATTTGACAGATTACCTATCAGAGATGTCCATAGAGGTAAATGAATTGGTTGTCATAAGGATTAAAAGAGACGCCATGCCAAGGAAAATAGTGATCGCGAGATGAGCACAAAAAGGGTTTCAATATAGAAGATTCTAAAACATTCAAATAATTGTGATTGTAGGGTTAGCTCGGCAGGTGTCCCACAGGGATAAAGTTTGCTGATTAAAGCAATTGCAAATTCCCCAAAATGGGTTCGTTAAAAAAGGGCTTAAAAAAATAAGATTTCAAAGAATACCAAGGTAATTGCCGAACAAAGAAACTAGGAAACACTGCTCTGAATTCAATATGCTCTCAGAGGTTTACACAATACACGGTTGGGCAGAGAGATAATTATCTCAAGAATGCACACACCAAATAGAAAAATAAACAAAAACACGTAGCTAGTCTGGCAAAGAAATGATCTCAGCTTCCAAATAGGAAACTTGTAAAGGAAGATAAAATGTTTAAACAAGGAGGGCCGAATATACCTGCAGTAACAGCTCTGATAGGTCTAAATTTAAAACATATAAGGAATGAAGATAAGAACAAATCATCCAGATAGAACAAGGATGGTTTCACTAAGAAGAGCACACGATTCCAAGGTAAAGAAAAGCACAGGAAAGAAGAAGTGGTTCAATTTCAAAGCACAGTTATCATACAATTAGATAGGCCAACATACCCTGATCTTGATCCCGGAGCTTTAGAAATCCTTCATTTTCTCCCGTTCTCCTCTGTTTTTCCCGCAACCCCCCTTTCTTCCCCCATTTCTATCTCTCTTTCTCCCAATGATTCTCTCCACAAATAACTCCCATCCCCCCAAAATAGGCAAACTTAATTAATTTACACTACCAGAAACTGTTACAGAGAATCCCACTACTCACAAAAATAGAAAACAATTAATTTTTCTATGACAGAGAGAGATTCTCCCATAGCTGAAGATTCACATCCGACAAATCACACTAATAAATTCATTATCTACTATTATCCTAAAAGCTTGACATATTTATTATCCCTGAAAAGCTACAGATGCTTGCATAAGCATAAAGAAAGAAAAGAATAATTATCTTACTCAATAATAATTTTTTTACTTCAGCAATAATCCAACTTAATGACCACTCAAACAACACTATTAAATTTAACATATAGATAGCATTATCAATATTATAATAGCTCGTTAAGATATAAACATGAGAGACACATCGACGTAACTTAAACAAGAACTCAACAATGCCCCACAACACATGATGACCAACAACATGAAGCGAGGATCAAAGAGTCACATCATGACACAAAATCACAACAAACAACTGAGACTGACCTAGGGAAGTTACCCTCATGCTATCTCCATCAACGTTATCCATGGTGTAGGGTCTGCTCAGACCTGCTAAGTTAGGTGGAGTCGAGGCCTGGTACCTGCAACCTGCGTAAGAACAATGGGTTGTATATGAGTATAAGTAAATACACCAAGCACATAGAGTTAGGGAATTGCAGTATAGTAAGGTACTCGATCGAGTAATACTACACCATCCCGGCTCACAAGCATAACAATAAACCCAAACATCTCTAATCAAACAACATTAAATCCACATAGCATAGTAACATTATTCTGCATAATCAATTAACTATCAACTAACCATGTCAAAACACAACACAAACTGTAATAACAATAATGTCATCAAAGCACATTCTACATGTCAAAATTCAATCAGTCGAATATAATCTATCAAAATCAAAATAAGCATAAACCATAGTCTCAATAGTTTAAATATCTCAGAACTACATGGATGCAAGGAAAAAGCTAACAACTGTCTCAGATCAAGTAGATAGTAATGCAAAACTGACAAATCTCACAAGCCAAAAGCGAGGGGGCATTACATAAATAGTCGAAAGCATAGTGGAAATAAAATATGAGATAAATTTTTCCTTGATTATTTGTTAATGCAATTCTCTAGATCGTATGAAACTTTCAAAATATGTGTGATTAGATATAAGTAGATCACATCATATGCCTTAAAGGTAAAGAATTGATGTTCTTCTTGTCTTTATTGAACAATTGTGCCTGTCTTATGAATAATTACTTGATACTAATATGTTATGTTTCCACCCTAGTCTGTGACTTCCAGGAGGAAGTCAAGTTTTAGGGGGGGAGGATGTAGTGCCCCTCCATTCTCACCTTGAATGAGCAGGTGGTCAGGCTAAGGAGCATGAAGATGAAGGTAAGATACTCAGAATACTTAGGGTATGTTAGACATATTGATGGCAGGTTTATCATTTTGATGTAGTTGATGACACTCATTGATGTTTACTATGATGACATTGTTGATACTTTATGATTAGTATGTTATGCTTATGTTGTGATCAGTTATGGATTAATTGATTATGTAGATTTGTTTTACTATGTGAATTATGTGACTATCTAACTATGTGTTATCTAGTTGTTTAGTCACTAATAAACTTGTTTAATGTGGATATTTGTGATGTGTTTTGTGAAGGTACAATTTAGTATTACTCATAATGAGCACCCTACTATGCTACGATTCCTTGTCACAGTGTGTTTGATATATATATATATATATATATATATATATATATATATATATATATATATATATATATATATATATATATATGTATGTATATATATATGTATGTATATATATATATATATATGTATGTATATATATGTATATATATGTATATATATGTATATATATACATATGTGTGTGTGTACACAACCCCTTGGTTTGATGCAGGTTGTAGGTACAGGCACCGACTCCACCTGAATTAGCAGGTCTGAGCGTGCCTTTATACCAATGGATAACGTGGATGGGAGATAACATGGGGTTCCCTCTGTCAGCCAATGTCTTCATTTTGTCATCATCCATGTATTTCCAGTCATGGGTGTAGTTGTCGCTCAGTTGGTACTTGTCCTCAGGTATTGGTCATCCTTTGGCATGTGGTTGTTATTATTTTTTTATTGTAGTTTAAGGTTCATTTTATTGAACTTAGTGACTAAGGTATTAAGTTGTTGATTATAGTCGTTTGGTTCATTTTATAGAATAAGTGATCTATGTGTATAGATGTGTTGATGTTTGATCATTTTGGTTATATAGTCAATGTGTATTTGTTGGAGATTTATTAATTGTTATAGTAATAATAATAATAAGTTTATATATATACATCAATATTAGTTATTTAATTAATGTAGAAAATTAAGAATATTAATTAGTTGATTTTTATATTAAATTAAATTAGTAGCTTTGAAAGCTAGCAATAATAATAATATTGTTTTTTTTTAATAAAAAAGTGGTAAAAAACCACTAAAATATATTAGTAAAAGAAAGATTACAAAATTCTGGATTCGGAAAGGCATACCGGCAGGAAAGAATCTGGACAAGAAAACCTCCGGTTATAGCCTGAATATGAACAGATACAACAAAAATCAACTCAAAAAGAGTTGAACTAATATTAACATCTGTAGCTTAATTCGGGAAGAAGTTCATACAGTATTACATACAAAACATCTGACTAAGACAACCAATAGTAAGGGCAAAACACTAAGGACTCAATGCCTAATTAATCAGCAATTTCAATGATCTGAACAACACGACCCTCTTTAGGACCTTCCACATCTGCTTGCTGGAGAGGAGGAGGAGGCGGTGGAGGAGGAACGTAGTTTAGTAAGAAATGTAAAGCATTAAAAACTTCTATAGCTTTAGCTGCCACATGATTCCCCAACTCTCTCCGATGACAATGGATAGCATTTTGGAAGGAAACCCTACAATTGTTTTGAAGCCCATGCATGAAAGCGTTGAAAAGGCAGAGAAATGCAGGCGTTCAGAATAATAACCTACAGTCAAATAAACCTCCAACAAGAGCAGATCCCTCATGCAATTCATAGTCTTCTAATGTAGAATTAAAAGAATCAACAGGAAAATGTACATTCTGTATAAACATAACACCCAAAGCCCTTACCCTTTCGCCATTTTGCAAGAGATCCATCGCATTAGAAAGAAAATGCGATGCAGCTTGAGAAGGATAAATAGCCACTGGAGAAAAAAGGAAAGTTGAATCACAAACCTGCACAATCGCTCTACCCACAGAAGCCTCATAAACCTTAAAGACTTCCTGCAGAGAGTTTAGATTAGAAAGAACAAGGAGGGGCCGCTCCCAATTCCTAATTGGCCAAGAGATTCTGGAATTCTGCTGAACAGAGCCCATGGTGAACCTACAGAAACTTGAAGAATACCAATTGCAGAAAAAAAAGAAATGTTTGGAGCCAGCACAGAGCTTAATCATCAAACAATAAAGAGTAGATGAGTAAATATCGATCATAACACATGAATTTAAGAAAAGAATTGAAATGCCAACTTCCTCGTGCAAACTCTACCATCTGCACTTATATCACATATCAAGGTATAACACAACCGCCGAAAGGATAAGCGTAATAAATAAATGACATCAGATAATATGCATGGAAAACCGGGAGAGAAAGAATAGAAAGATGATATATAGCTAATAAATTTAGCCAAAATTGCTAAAACTAAGTTGAATAATCCTTCTCCAAAATAGCGCTAACTCCAGGAATCCTAGCAATAGATTCAAAATCCCATTCAAGAATGTCAACGTTAGAACTAAAAGCCAGGTTAGCCAAAAAATCTGCTAAAACGTTACCTTCATGATAAATATGCATAATTTGATAAGAATGAAAACATTTCAAAAGATCCCTTCCAAAATTTAAAATGTAACCGATTTTCCAACTTGGAGATGAATCGTTAGAAAAAGCTCTAACAATATTAAGGGAGTCGCCTTCCACGATAAGGTTTGTGAATCCACTTTTGAAAGCTAAATTCAACCCAGCTATTAGAGCGAAAGCCTCAGCCTCATTATTTGATAATATACCCAGCTTGACTGACAAGGCTTTGAGAACTATTCCCTGATGATTTCTTATAACACAACCAGCACTTGAAATTCCTGGATTACCTCTACTTGCACCATCAAAATTAAGCTTAACAAATGATTCAGGTGGAGGGATCCATTTGACAAAAGAACGATTGATCTTCACATCAGACATAAAACAATTAGAATTAGGCAACTTTAACTGTTTCCAATTTTTTAAAATCATGTCATCCCAATTTGTGAAGATTAGAGAACCCTCCTTCTTAGAAAGAAAGGAAGCTAGAACCACTTCTGTGATGGATTTTTCAACTTTACCCAAAATAACATGGAGAGGATTACTTATTTTCTTGAACAATCTGCTATTTCTTTCTAACCATAAAGACTAGATAATAATGCTAGGTGAAACAACCCATAAGACAGAAAAAGTAGACTTTGGGCACAACAAAGGCCAACTTTGGAAAACTTGAAGTAAAGAAAAAGGAAGGGGGCCCAACCAATTTAATTTTGAAAGGAGCCAATGCCAGACTTGAGAGGAAAAACTACAATTTAATAACAAATGATCCACCGACTCCTCCACTTCAAAATAGAAAGGACAGAAAAAAGAGTCTGTAATCCCAAGTTTAGATAATCTATCACTAGTTAGAATACGATAGTTCAGTGCTAACCAAGAAAACGCTCCTGCTTTAGGGAGACAACGCTCACTCCAGCATAGCTTATAGGGCCAACTAGAATCAGAATTAGAGTCCTTACTAGTGAGACTTAAATAACCAAGTTTAACTGTGTAATGACCAGATTTTGAAGGGGCCCAGACCAATTTATCCTTTTCTCCTGAAATAAAAATACGTCTATCTTTCAGAATAGTTTTAAGCAAAATCTTCTGCTCTGGAGGGATCAAGAAATCATCAAAAATTTTCCATTTAGCTTTACTTATATTCACATTATTATCAAACTCAAAATAATCTTTAACTTTTGTTCCCCAAACCTGACACAAGAAAGACTTGATCTCTTGAAGACCCTCTGTATTAACAAGAGGAGGGTAACTATTCCACAAGTCATCCCAGAAAAGGGCAGACTGACCATCATGAATGACCCATGTTAAATAGGGTGAAATAACTTCACGATAACTAATCAAGAAATTCCACATGTGAGAACCCTCCATAGGATTAAGTATTGTAAATATTCTTTCAGGAGAATAAGAATCTAGATATTTTGCATACATCAATTTTCCCCATTTAGAATCTGATTTACGATACAAATTCCAAACCAGTTTGGCTTCGAGAGCTTTATTTTGTGCAGCAATATTATGAATTCCAGCTCCCCCTAATTGTTTAGGAAGGCAAATTTTATCCCAAGATATTAAAGGAATTCTTCTCCCGTTGGGATTAGAACCATTCCACAAAAATTTTCTTAGAATAGTCACAATATACCACAAAATGGTTTTTGGGACCTTCAGTACTGAAAACAAGTAGACTGGAATGGCTGAAAGGACTGTTTTGATCAACAAAATTTTCCCTGCCAAAGTAAGCCATTTGCCTTTCCAAGAAGAAATTTTAGCCTTAATACTTGTAATTAGCTTATCCCAGAACAAATTTTTAATTGAACCCGAAAAAAGAGGAATTCCCAAATACCTCGAGGGTAAGGTATCAACTTGAAAACCCAAAAATTTAGCTATCCTTTGTTGCACCAACACAGAAGAAAAGAAAAAGAAAATTTTGGATATACTATGATTCACTTTCTGACCCGAAACAAGACAATAACTATTAATAACTTCCTTCAAAACTTTAGCTTCCTTCATCACAGGCTGACCAAACAATAGAGTGTCATCTGCAAACAAGGCATGTGTAATAGAAAAAGGTACTCTAGGAATGTTTATCCCTTTCCAGAGGCCCATCAAATTCTTACTCAAAATTAATCTACTTAAACCTTCAGCCATTAAGATAAAAAGAAAAGGGGAAAGAGGATCTCCCTGTCGGATTCCTTGTGAAGACTGAAAGAAATCAGATTGAGAGCCATTAATCAAAACTGAAAAACTAGCACCAGACACACAAGAATAAATCCATTTGCACCATTTTGGGGAAAAACCAAATTTAAGAAGAACTTGTAACAAAAAGTCCCAAGACACTCGGTCATAAGCATTGAACATATCCAACTTAACCAACATAGCTAGGAGTTTATGTTGATGTATTGAATGTAGAACCTCATGAGCAACTAGAGCACCCTCTAAAGTTACCTTGCCTGGGACAAAGCCACCTTGTTCATCAGAAATAATTTTTGGGATTAGAGTGGCAAGTCTTGAAGTAATGGCTTTAGAAATGATTTTATAAAGAGTATTACAAAGTGATATGGGTCTGAAATCAGCATAGGAGGAAGGAGAAGCAACTTTTGGAATTAATGCAATAAATGTAGAATTAATTTCTTTTAGAATACTTCTATTTCTTCTAGCTTCCTCTACAGCCATCCAAATATCCTTGCCCAGAAAATCCCAGCATTTTTGAAAAAAGAGAGGAGTGAAACCATCTGGGCCAGGGGATTTGTCTGGATCTAGAGAGAAGACAACAGCCTTGATTTCTTCTATGGTAAAACTCTTCATCAACGCCATATTATCTTCTGGAGAAATCAATTTTGGAATGTGAGATAAAACTTCTGCAACAGTTGAATTTGGAATGTGATTTGAATCTTTAGATAAAAGTTTCTGAAAGAAATTAACTCCTTCTTTTTGAATGAGGGATTCTTCTAACAATATATTTCCCATAGAATCTTTAATGGAAACAATGGAATTCTTTTGCCTTCTAAGCATAGCCGAGACATGAAAAAACTTTGTGTTACGATCACCTTCCTTTAACCAAGTTTCCCTCGACTTCTGTCTCCAGAAAATTTCTTCCCGGGCTAGAATTTCCTCTAGATCAGATTGGAGAGATTTCATGTATTCAAAAGAGGCATTGTCCATGCCTTTGCTAATAATAGTTTCATTTAACTGAAGCAATTGAGATTGCAGAGCTGCTTTTTGAGAGAAAATGTTACCAAAAGAAGATTTATTCCATTCCAAGATTTTACGTTTCATATATTTCAACCTTTCATTGACCCAAAACATACGGGAGCCTTTAACATAAGGAGCATTGACCACCAAAAGTTTAGTAAGGATAAGAAGTTTTTATCTCGAAACCACATGGATTGAAATCTGAATGAAGCCCTATGAGTCTACCTTCGAAAGGAAGCAAGGATCTGAATAGAAATAGGAAAGTGATCGGAAGCAGTAAAAGGAAGAACAGAAGTACCAAGAATGTTAGACTCAATACACCACTCTGAAGAGAAAAGAAATCTATCTAGACGTTCTGAAATATTTAAAAACCCTTTTCTCCTATTAGACCAAGTAAAACTCCCATTCAGTAATGGACTGTCAATTAAAGCATTATCAGAAATAAAATCTTTAAAATCCTCTATTACCCTCTGAGGAGGACAAATTCCTCCTGATTTTTCTGTTAAACAGGAAATGGCATTAAAGTCCCCTCCTAAAATAACTTTCTCACTAGATAACTGTTCTAAAAGAGCTGATAAAATATCCCAACATTGTTTTTTTTCTCTGGTTGCAGTTGGGCCAAAAATTTAAACAGGAGGAGGTGATTTTAACCAAGAAAAAATTTGGAACAGAACAAACTAAATCAATTGCACAGACTTTACTATCCCACAAAATAGCTAGACCTCCTAAAGCCCCTTGGGAAGGGATGTGTATATATTTCCATTTTACCCAACTCGAAAAAATAAAATCAGCTTGAGCTGTAGATAATTTTGACTCTTGGAGTAATACAATATCAGAACCTGAGGAATCTAACTGACACTTAACCAAGCGTCACTTGTTAGGGGTGTTGATGCCCCTAACATTCCAAGAAAGAAGCTTCATTGCTCGCGGGGAGAGTTTCTAACTCTCCCCGATCTCAGACATGTATCCAAAGTGGCTTGCAAATTAGCTTTTATTTCTTCCTGAGTTTTAAAGGATTTTGGCTTACGTCCTCACTTAGAAGGAGAAGTAGAACTCTGTTTCAGAGGTGAATCCTAACTAAGCGATTGAGAAATAGACAGCTTTGTAGCAAAATCAAAAGCTTCACTTTCTACTCCTATATAAGGTACAAGATTTGCTTTCCCTGGGTTTAAACAAGTTGAATGAACTAAACTAGGATCAGAAATATTAGAAATGGTTGAATCATCGAGGTAAGGATTTGGCTTTTCTGTAATTACCTCATCCACCAATTCATCAATAAGATCAGAAGCAACTTTGCGGATAGTTTTTTCAACAAAAGCATTAGCTTCCTCTTCAGTAAAAGGAAATCCATCTGACCCTATTTCAAGCCTTTCATTGACTATTTCCCTAGAATAATTTGCCTCGAAATTAAATGAATTAAACAGATTTTTCTTAATATTATCACTAGGTAAAACAGGGGTTTCAATATCCTCAGGAATACCTACTGCAAATTCAAAAGGACATTCTTCTTCTAAACGTTCAGCAGTCTGCAAATCTTCTTCAGAGACAGAGGAATTGACAAAGTGATTTAGCGAAGCTTCCCCTATATTAACAGAATCTAAATTTTCCTTATCAAAAGAAGCTTCTTCAAAGTCCTCACAAGATTTACTAGAATGCAGCATTTCTGCTTTATCGATAGCCATGGGGTTTTCAAAGACAATTACTTGTTTCCAATTTCCAAATTTAGAGTGAAACTCCATAAATTTGGGAAAGGGAAACGAAGTATTGAGCACTAATGAAAACCTAACTGGCAAATTTGGTTTTTGAAAGGAGGACAAATCATGCTTGATGAAGAAACCCAATTTCTTGGCACAAAATTCAATAGTGGAAAGATCCCGATATTCCAGAGGTAAATTTGGCAAAGAGATCCAAAAAGGAACAAAATTCATATTAGCTTTAACTGGGTCAAAATTTGGTTCCCATTTTTGAAGACAAATCCCTTTGCCACAATAAAACCACAATTTTTTACTAAGGGTTTCATCACGAAAAACCCCCATTTTCAAAAACCACCGTAAAAACACATAAATCTTTATGCAAGAAGAAGACATCCGAAACCCCGTGCTATGTAACCCTAACCCATGCAAGAAATTCATCAAAATTAAATGTAGGGTTCCAAACCTTACCAATAAGGGCTCGGGAAGTAAGATCTTGAACATAAGGGTTTACCATATCCTCGGGGATTTGGATATTTATAGTCTCCATGGAAACCCTATCCTCCTGGGCAGGACCGTTTGCAACATGATTGTGAGTAGCCTTAACTGATTTTTCCCTCCAAACCTGATGAACCCCAGAATCTTTGTGTGTTGCAGCATACTGAAGCTGATGATCATTGTGTCTTCCGACATACCCAAGATGTTGATAACGAGAAGGGTCAAGGCGCATTGGAAAATTTCTGTGACGAACATTACGAAAATCCTCTCGAAATTGTCTACGCACATACTCCAGATAAAATGAACGCCTCCATGCCCTAAGTGCCTCAAAAAACAAGATTTGTTGCGAAGGTAAAGGTCTTCTTGTGAAGACCGCATTATTTTGTCGCATTATTTTACTATTGTTAATATTTAGTACTTTATTGATTTCATCTGACATATGAGATTTTATTTTATTTTTCCATTAATTTATTGTTGGAGTGGGTTGTTAGAAATTTGAAAATTATTTCTGTTAGTTGTGTTATGAATGCAATTAATTTTGGGTTGTGGATATCTGTAACGGAAAGAATGGTGATAGTGGGAATCAATTGTTTTGTCTATTTTTGGTTTTGGGAAGATTATTTGAGGGGAGAGTTCTTAGAAAAGATACACATAAATTTGGGGAAAAGAAGAGGAATTGGCAGAGGAAGAGGAGAAGGGAGCAAGGGAGATATGAAGAATTTCTAGGTATGTATTATACAAAATTTCTTCTTCTTGTCTGTATATGAAGAAAAATTTAGTATGTGAGTAGTCTGTGCAATTTTATGATTTGTCAAATTCTAGTTGAAGTGTGGTTCTTTGTGAATTATTCTAGACAATAGTTAACCCTTTTGAAAATTAGTGTCTATCTGCAATCAAATGCAAGTTTCTCCCATCAACTAAAATGATTGGTCAAGCTCTGCAACCTATTCTCTCTATATGCTTGATGAGTATATATTCTTTTCTATAAACCCCATTATATTTAATCCTATCATTTGCATTTGCTTGGATGTTCTCTTCAATAATCTAGCCGTGTATATCCTGCAATTGTAGCAATTTTAAATATTGTTGATCCTCCAATCTTCACACCTATTTATCTTTCTTCACACCTACCTATCTTTCTATTACACTATCATCATATTTCATATTACTAGTAGACACCTTAGCTAAATGAAATCTTTTGCTACTGGAAGAAATTATATCCTTCTCTTTTGTTGCATTCCTATGTCTATGTCAATTTCTTTTATCAAAAGAAATCTCAACTTCTGTAGTGTCGCCCTTGCCTGTAGAGATAAAAATTTATTGTGAGGCAAACCTACTTCTTTCTTTCCAGCCATCAATTTGTATAATCAATCAACCAAATTTCTTTTGTCTAAAATCTCATACCATTTGATGACTTGCAGTAATAATGCCAATAGAGATAAATTCCATTCTAACAAAACTTTCATATTTTCTATTCCTCCAACCTACCTGATTGTACGGTCATACAACTCTGGGGGTACTCTCTGAGGTTGCCTGAAACCAAAAATATTGCAAATGAAGTTTGGTTTGTAGTTTATGCATTTGAAACAATGAATTTTAGTATGTAAAACAATGAAATTTTACCTGAATTAAATTCTTCAGAATCCCTCTTCTTGTCCATGGCAGTCGTATGGCCTGGCTCAGCCAAGCTCTCACATAAATTCTTTTCATTATATCAAATTTAATTGTGGTTTGTGTGAATACTTTTATATGAATAAATGAATAGCTTTCATAATGAATAGAAGTGAATAAATAAATCTCTTTGTGCTTAAATAATTTTTTAAGAAATAGGAATGATAAGTTTTAGTAACATAAAAATCTGAAAGAATCAGTAGCACCAGAGTAAAAAAGAATAGAAATGGGAACACCCCCTATCATACCTGATGTCTCAATCACTGATGCTTAAAAATTAGCCTGGCGGTTATCAACCGCTGCGAACATACAGTGGGACCTGCCCACATCTCCAACCGTCTGCTCTGATCCTCCTGCACGAGGCTGCCCCCTACTGTAAAGCCCTATGGGCACTCTTTGGCTAGATGTCTCGCTCCACCACACACATAACATGGGCCCCTAGCCTGCACCTATCCAGTCTGGGTCCTACTAGATTGTTGCTGTCCAGATCTACTTGTGGACCCTTGTGAACCCCTGTATGACTGCTGTGACCTTGCAGGTCCCGCAGGTGGTACCTGCTACCTCTGATCTCTGCGCGGGCCCTGCTACTGCCATCCTCAATTATGCCCCCCATGTGCCCTCTGTTGTGGCCTGGCTCTCTGCTACTGCTGCTGTGGGGGCCTAGGAGGTAAGGATGCAAAACTAAATCCTCCTCTCTGAGGTGGCAGTGGTAGTCTGTGGTAACTCTGTTGATGGTACTGCTGCCCACAATCCTAAAAATGAGGGCGTGAACTCTACCCTCATCCCTATATCTCCTCAGCTATGTATGCCTTCTTGGCAGCATCACTCAGTGTCTGGGGGTCTGCCATGTGTACATGCCCTGCTATGCTATGGTTCAATCCTCTGATAAACGTATGAACCATGAGTTTCTCATCATGGAGATACTCCGCATATCAAGACAACTCAGTGAATCTATCCTCATACTGAGCAATAGTAAGCCCTCTCTGCTGAAGGTTGTGAAACTTGTCTATGCGACGTTGTCTATAGTGATTTGATAAATATCGCGCATTGAAGTGCTCAATGAAAGTCTCCCATGTAAGTGTGTCCAATGATAGATGGCACTTGCACTCCTTAGTGCGCCACCAAGTAGCTGCTGCATCTCACAACAAGTGGACTACCACACGTACTTTTGTATTGCCCTCATAAGGGCATAACACAAAGCATCTATCTAAACTGATAAGCTAGGCCTCAGCCTCAGTACCCTCTGTAGTCCCGGTAAAAGTAGGTGGATTAAGCCTCAATAAATCCCTGATGGGGTCTCCTCGATCTATGTGCCCTCTGATAGGATCATCCCCATAATAATCATAAGGCCTGTAAATAATCTTCTCTACTCGCACTACCTCCTCACGCCTAGCATGACGTGGAGGGCTCCTACTACGGGCCCTGTAGGCTGATCCAACCTCCTCCACCATCGTATCTGGTATCTCAACATATGACTCCACATGTGGTGCCTCTCATGGCTTGACGCGGGGCTCCACATGTGGCTCCATGTGTGGCTCCTCTCATGGATCAACGCAAGGCTCGGCATGTGGCTCTATGCGCGGCTCAGCTGTGGCTGGTGGTAGTCTATCTAACACTACTTGAAGTGCCTGCAATATCTGTGGCCCAATATCTAGTATAGGTAGGGCCGGTGGTGCCTGCAGTACCTGTGGGGCCGGCTATGCATGTCCCTCAGCTGAAGAGTCACTATGAACCTCTACGAACTCCATGCGGCATGAACGCGCTCAACAAACTCGTCGGGGAGGCATCCTATAAAAAAATGAGGTAGCCACAAATTAATCAAAGTTGTGGAATAATAATGCGCCCAAAACAAGCCCAGTGTTTAAAACCTGGCTCTGATACCAAATTTCATGCCCACATTCCCCATGCGGTCACGACACACAACACACATGTCATGTCCACATTTTCCATGTGGTCATGACACGAACTAGCAAAAACTTTTCTACGTGTCCCTAGAAACCCCCTCGCACGCATCTGCGTGCTCGGTGGCAATACGCATAAGGCATAAACATGTCAATCATATTCGGGGAAGTGCGTCAACCTACACAATCCCCTATGTGATGAAAGCCGTCTAGGGGGTATGCGACACGATGTGTGCCGCTTCTAGGGTTAGAATAGATTTAATTCGAACCCCAAGTTTTCTAGGTGGAAGAGATGATTTTGACTAATTCGAAACCAAGCCCTAACTCTAATGCATAAATGAAAATTGAATAATAATAATAACACATCAAATGGTGAGATGATCGCATGATAAAATTGAGTGATTAAAGAAAGTTGTAAAAAAAATGTCATAAAAATAAAAACCCTAAAATCTAGGAAAATTTTGACAGCATAACACGTTTTCAATAAATGAAATAAAAATTTTAAAATAAAAACTCCAAAAAGAAATTAAAGAAAAAACAAAAATATTTAAACATAAGAAAAATAAAAACTAAATAAATCTCCAAGGCCAAATAAATTGACCCTTCAACTAAATATAAAAATTTGAAAATAATTAAAAGTCCAAGATAACTTCAAAATTAAGTCCTTTGCCGATAAGAGCGTGGTTCAGTGGTTAAGTCGCTCAGTTGTAGTGGCCGCCACCAGAGTTCAAACCCCCGCTAGGCCAACGAGCTCACGGGTTTGAAGTGTTCTTGCTAGGGGATGAGGTCCCTCGTGTTGTGGCCTCACCGGTTCATTGCTCCAGGCAAAAGTATTCACGTGGAGCCGAAGGGCGTATCGCACCAACGTCGTCGGTCACGTTAAAAAGTTTACCATAATTTCGACCATTATATTTATTAACTAACTCCAAAATAATTGATAAAGGGGAAAAAATTAAGTATCTTTCCCCGTAAAAAAAATTAATAAAATTGATAAAAAAAATTCAAGTAAAAATCTTCCCACCGCAATGATTTTAAACGCGCCAAGAAAAATTAAAATAAATGCCCAAAATGAATAATTTACAAAGGGAACACACTTCCCATTAAAATAAATCAACCCATTCCCCACAAAAATAAATGACCACATGGCATTAAATCAAATCCCCAAGTAAATATTAAATCAACTAAAATAAAACTCAAGGATAAATAAAATAATTCAAAAAGCAAAAACAAGGGTAAGGGAGAGGGAATTTTAAATTCCCATGCACAAGGCAAAATGAGGGAAAATAATATAAATGCCTTTCAAATTCATTTTCCCCATCCTCCAACTTAACCCTATTTCCTTATTTTATTAGTTTTCTAAATGAGTTTCCCTAAACATATTTTATTATTTTCTTTATGAAAACCCTATCTCTTCCTTTTGGTTTCTCATCTCATTGTTTCACTTCTCTTTTGCTTTGCTCCTCTATTTTTGTTTTGTTGTAGGTTAAAGGATTATTGAGGAGGCCACCATGAGAGACTGTCACACAGAGGTATACATTATTCTTATATATATATATATATATATATATATATATATATATATATATATATATATATATATATATTTGTGCATATATATATAAATATATATATATACATACAGTTCAGATCTGAAGATGCCAGTATATTTTCTTTTAAAACAAAATGCTGAGAGTGATATGAAAATATATATACATTAATACTGACAGATCTTTGTTTGTAGGAAGCAAGGCAGAGAGGCCAACTAGCGGCCAACACTGAGGAACAACAAGGAAAGTGGTTGAACGGCGACGACCAAGGTACTACCGCCGCCACCGTTGAGTTGGAGGGTTTGAGTAGAGGAGAAGCGGGGTTAGAGGTTGGGCGTGGGGAGTAGGGGAGAAGGGGGGGTGTGGGGAATGCCCCCTCCCCACACCCCTCTTGCCTTTTGTGTGTTGTGGGTGGCGGCTATGGCTACCACTCACAGCCTCATTTTTTTTTAAAAAAAAATTGTTTCGCAGTTTTTTAAAAAAAAGCAATGTCTGTCCTCTGTGGAATATGGCGTTCGGCCCCCAAACACAACCATTTCATTTTTCTCAAATATGAAAATCACAAGATTTGTTTTTCTTTTGTAGTAAAGGGCTAAACATAGTTTACAATGTACATATATATATATATATATATATATATATATATATATATATATATATATATATATATATATATATATATATATACATACACACATTGTTTAAGCACAGTGTTATCTAAAGAGCTCAGATTTAATATATAAGCTGAAAAATATATATGTATGTATAGTATATATATGTGTGTTTATATATATATATACTTTCACATTCATAAATAAGATAGTAAAACCCAGATTTGACATCTTTTAAGCACCACAACATATTTTTTTCTCTTGAATTATCAGAAACAGATTTACTATTAAGTTCCCTCTTTTCTTTTCAAATTTAAGATGACAGCAAGTACAAACATCTTTTCTGTTCAAACTCCCAATAAACTCATGTACACAACAATCAAATGATAAACATGTAATTTCATTACATACAACACAACAATGCATATTTTATTTCCCCATAGCATACAACTAAAATTTCAACAACACTATTTGTTTTCTTTTCTGTTTAACATTCAACCATTTCAACTACAACATAAATAATTTCTTGGGTGAAAGTAAAATAAACAGTAAGCTATATTTTCTTGTGTCAAATTTTCCAATAACAAATAAGCTCAACAACAAGTTTATAACATATAATTTCTTTGGAATAATATGATAGCAAAATACGTTTTCCTTTTGCATTTCTCCATAAACCCATAAACACAACAGCATGGAAGTAATAACAGATTTTGAATAAACATTAAGGAATACTCACAAAAATTTTCCCTTACAACAACCAACACATAGGATAGTAATGATTTTTGACAAAAATTTACAACAAGGCCTCTAAGGCCATGGCTCAAATCAGCCAACTAAAAAATACAGCAAATGGGGCAAAATGATCTACTCCAAACTCCATTTTCTCCTAAAAACACCTACAATAAATACACAACAATGGGGAACCAAGCCACGAAGAAATACCCTCCTCCCTACCATGGACCCGCTAGTGGGTCAGCCCCGAGCTGGGGAGGTAGGATTCACACGGTTTTGCACACACACACCACAACAAAATAAATTTCCCATACACACAAAAATTCAACTCCCATGGATATGCACAAACAAAACTCAATAAATTGAGTTTGGAGGGGGTAGGGAAGTAGACCCTCAACTCAAGAGGCCACCCTAGGAACTCCAAGAATCACAAAAAAAATTCCCAATACCTTAAGCCAAACAACTTTTTCCACCATGCTCACGAATTACTATGGCACTCATGCCTAAATCAAAATACTCCCCAAACTCCAAATTATGCCCTCAAAGCTATAAGTAGTGCAACACAAAGGAGATGACCTCAAGGAGGTTCACTCTCCCCTACCCCAAACTAGTTGAGCCTTTCCTCCAAAAATGGAGGTGCTCTCACCACACCCTTCCCACACAAAAAATAAAACAACAATCAACATAAAATTACAAACACCAACATAAAATGAAGTATACAAAGGCAAATGGCCATAGCCATGGGGCTTACCTTCAAAGCCCTAAAAATAGAAGCACATTTGATGAAGAGCTCCAAGCTTCTCCAAGTCTCCCAATCTCCAAATTTCTCTAACTCTCAAAAAGAACTCCAAGAATAGAAGGAAAAATGCAAAATGCCAGAACCCCACACTCCTCTTCAAGAGGAGATAATATAGGCCTTCCAATTTGGCCTTGAGGAATGAGAAGGTGACACTTGTCACCTTCTCCTTCCTCATCCCATGCCACTTGCAAGGGAGGAGTGTGAGGGTGACAAGTGTCACCCTCCAATTCCATCATATCCCTCACCTTATCCACTTGTTCTCTCACACATGTATGAGAGACCAAGTGGTGAGGTGGCAATTCCCTTCAAGCCTCCATGAAGATAAGGGATGCCATATGGCATCCTCTTGTTCTTCAAGAGAGCCATCTCCCTCCAAGATGCTTTCACACATGTGTGAGAGTCTTGGAGGGAGATCCCACACACTTGGGAGTCTTGAAGACCTCCCAAGTCTTCTTGGTGAAGGGATCCCCAAACTTTGGGAAGGGAGATGGGTCTTTCACAAAGCATGACTCATCTCCCACCCTTAGCCATTTCAAAATTCGTCACTTTGACTAAACCCTAGTTTAGAGTGACCAAAAGTGAGTTACCCTAAGGTTTAGTTAGTCAAAATTGACCCTAGACCCAAGGGTAACCACCTAGGGTAAGTTTGGGACACTAAGATACACCTAGGGAGGCATAAATTCACTTTTAAATGGCCCAAAAATAAAAATAATACCAAGTGGTGTAAAAAAAATGTAAATATACAACACATGAAATAAATCAACCTAATAAGGGTGAACATAGGCCAAAATAATTAAACCAAACATGCACTAAACATCACCCAATCAAACGTGGTCCTCATCCCTCTTGGGAATGGATCAGCTAAATAGGGAATAACGTATGTGTGAACACTACCTTTGATTTCTCGTGGCCTAGGAATATCATCCTGCACAACTAGATCAAGTGTCAATCACATCATCGATAATCATAGCCGAAGCAACTGAAATTAAATTCATGTCATTGCATACAACATTAATCATTTACAACATAATTTACTATTAAAATGCATCTTCTATCCAATGTCTCATAATCATCATCAAATAATGTATCCACATAATGAATCTTGAAATCACATCAATAATCATCATCAACTATATCTCATAAATCTAGCATCATCATAACATCAAAATATGATCAAATCAAATCACCACATGTCTAATCAATGTCAAACTAAAAGTCAGGAGCTATAATCTAATCCGCACTATGAAAATAATAGTCTCTCAAAGTTTGATAATGTCATCAACTAAAATGTAAACGATCAAAATAGAGAAGTAAGAATAATCGGCCTCACATCCTGCCCCCTAAGACTAAACTTCCTCTTGGAAGTCGTCAAAAAGGTGAGGATAGAGTGCCCTCAAACTAGCTGCATCCTCCCAAGTAGCTATGCCCTCATCATAATGATCCCACTGGACCCTAACTTGGTCCAGCTCTTGACCTCGAAGGCCCACTGTCTGACGATCCAATATGTGAATTGCCTTTAAAGCCAACTGCCCATCTGCCTCTACCTATAGAGCACTCCAATCCAACACATGAGATAAATCAGGTATATATCACCTCAATACAGAAACATGAAAAATATCGTGGATATGCGACAGGCTAGGTGGCAATGGTAGGTGGTAGGCAACATGTCCTATCCGCTCCAAGATCTCAAAAGGTCCTACAAACTGTGTTGTGAGATTAGAGCCCTTTCCATAACGGATTGGACTCTTGTGTGGTCACACTCTAAGGAATACTCTGTCCCCAACTGAGAAGCTCCAATCTAGTCTCTTAGCATCAGCATACTTCTTCTGTCTATCCTGAGCCTCCTAAAGTCTCTGTCTAATCAATGTGACATGCTGCTCTATATCCTAAACCAACTCTGGACCAATGGCAACCCTGTCCTCAATCCAATCCTAAATCAATGGTGTCCTGCATGGTCTGTCGTATAAAACCTGAAAAGGAGGCATACCCAACAAGCTATGATACCCATTATTGTAGGCAAACTCAACTAAATATAGATACTCCTCCCATCTAGACTAATGGTCCATAACATACATACGGAGCATGTCCTCCAACACCTGATTCACCCGCTCTGTCTGTCCATCTGTCTCGGGGTGATAAGTAGAGATAAAGTTGAGCTGTGTGCCCAATGCTTGCTGCAAGGCTCTCCAAAAGGCTGAAGTGAACACTAAATCCCTGTTAGAAATGATGCGGCGAGGTACCCCATGTAATCTCACAATGTCGTCTAAGAATACTCTCGCCACTGCTGGTGCATTGTACATTGTGTGTATAGGTGAGAAATGTGCCACCTTGGTCAACTTGTTGACTGTCACCATGATGGCATCATGGCGACACTAGGAAGACCAACAATGAAATCCATGGAAATGGTGTCCCATTTCCACTCAGGTATCTCGTGAGGGTATAAAAGACCTGCTAGATGCTGATGCTCGACCTTGACCCTCTAGCACTCAAGGCATCGAGAAACAAACTCTGCAATATCCCGTCTCATACCCGTCCAATGGTACAGCTATCATAGGTTGGCATGCATCTTCTTCACCCCTGAATGTGCCGCATATGGTGCTCTGTGAACCTCTAATAACACTACAGTACATAGGTCACCTGCATGGGGTACATAGATGTGCTATCGATGATGAAGTAACCCATCTGCCTCAAGTGAGTACCCTGCAAACTTGCCCACAAGGGTCCTCTGTGAATGGATCTCCTGTTGCACCTCAAGAAACCACTCATCCTCAGGAATATGCTAAATAATGCGTCCTCTCAAGTCCACACTCAGAGTCAAGGTCAAGATCTCGTGGCACCTCTGACTCAATGCATCAGCAATTACGTTCTCCTTCTCTTTGATGTAGTGGACATCAAAGTTGTACTCATAAAGAAACTCCATCCAACGTCGCTAATGGGCATTCAGATTTAGCTGTGTGAATATGTACTGAAGGCTGTGATGGTCTGAATGGAGCTTAAAGTGACGGACCAATAAGAAATGTCTCCAATGAACTAAAGCATGAACCACTGCTGCAAGCTCCAAATTGTGAGTGGGGTAGTTCAACTCATGGGTCTTAAGCTTTCGTGACTCATACACGATCACTCTACCACCCTGCATAAGTACGGCTCCCAAACCCTCAAGTGATGCATCTGTACAAACCATAAAATCTACTGTTGGATTAGGAACTGCTAAAATAGGAGCACTGGTAAGATGCTCCTTGAGGACCCCAAAGGCCCTCTCACACTACTCAGTCCATAGAAAACTCTTCCCTTTCTGCTGAAGGGAAGTGATGGGGTGTACTATCCAAGAGAAACCCTCAACAAATCTACGGTAATAACCAACTAACCCCATAAAACTCCTGACCTCTGTCACACTAGTGGGCGCTGGGCCATCTCTGATAGCCCTGATCTTAGATGGATCTATGGAGATTCCATCGCCAGATAGGATCTGCCTCAAATACTGTACCTCTGTCCTTAAAAATGCACACTTCACTAAGTTCCCATAAAAATTTTGCTCCCTCAAACACTGTAGAACCTGACGTAGGTTCTCCTCATGCTCCTCCTCAGTCTGTGAATAGATCAATATGTCATCGAGGAAAATAATCATGAACTGATCCAAGTAGGTACGAAACACCTCGTTGATGAGACTCATGAACACTGCAAGGGCATTCGTCAAACCGAAAGGGACCACAATGAACTCATAGTGGCCATATCGAGCCCGAAAGGCAGTCTTATGGATGTCCGCCTCTGTGATACGCAACTGATGGTAACCGGACTTCTGGTCAATCTTAGAGAACACCTTGGCTCCCTGCATCTAATCGAAGAGATCATCAATCCTGGGCAGAGGATAACGGTTCTTCACTGTCACCTTATTCAATTGCCTATAATCCATGCATAATTGAAGAGACCCATCCTTCTTCTTCACGAAGATGACAGGACCGCCCCAAGGTGAAACGCTTAATCGAATGTGCCCCTTCTCAAGCAAGTCCTCAAGCTGTACCTTGAGCTCTGTGAGCTCATGAGTGGTCATACTGTAGGGTACACGAGACATTGGCTCGGCACCCAACACTAAGTCAATATGAAAGTCTACCTCATGACGAGGTGGCATCCCTGGTAAATCTGTTGGAAACACATTGGCAAACTCTCTCAAGATGGGATGGTCATCCAAAGATGCCTCAGGCTCGTCCTCTGATATGTCACTCACTATAATAGCGAACATCTGGCATCCCTTCTGCATGCAGTGCTTAAGCTGCTGAGCAGATATCATATGAACTGTTGTGGGCTTCTGAATGCCCATTATCTCAACTGATGTACCATGATCATCTAAGCAGCTAATCGCCTTTCGATGACAATCTAGCTTGGCTCGATGAGCTGCAAGCCAGTCCATACCCAAAATCACATTGTAGGATCCTAATGTCATAACTCTAAGGTCACAAACTATGGCAAAGGGTCCCAAAGATATCTCACAGTCGTGGACTAAGGAATCTACTATCATCTTGGCCCCTGAGGCCAACTCAACCTCCCACCTATCACCCTACCTAGAGGCCACCAACCTGCAACACTCCACTAACGATGGAGATATGAAAGAGTCAGTAGCACCAAAGTCAAAAAGAATAGAAATGGGGACACCCCTATCATACCTGATGTCTCAATCACTAATGCCTAAAAATCAACCTGGCAGTTATCAACCACTGCAAACATACGGTGGGACCTGCCACATCTCCAACTGTCTGCTCTGATCCTCCTACACAAGGCTGTCCCCTGCTGTAAATCCTTGTGGGCACTCTCTAGCTAGATGTTCCACTCCACCACACACATAACATGGGCCCCTAGCCTGCACCTATCCAGTCTGAGTCCTACTCGACTGCTGTTGTCCAGATCTACCTGTGGACCCCTATGAACCCCTCTATGATTGCTATGACCTCGCGGGTCCTACAGGTGGTCCCTACTACCTCTGATCTCTGTGTGGGCCCTACTGTTGCCATCCTCAATTATGCCCCCCATGTGCCCTCTGCTGTGGCCTAGATCTTTACTGCTACTGTTGTGGGGGCCTAGGAGGTAAGGATACATAACTAAATCCTCCTCTCTGAGGTGGCTGTGGTGGTCTACGGTAACTTTGTTGATGCTATTGCTGCCCACGATCCTGAAACTAAGGGTGTGAACTCTACCCTCGTCCTTGTATCTCCTCAGCTATGTATGCCTTCTCAGCAGTATCACTCAGTGTCTGGGGGTCTGCCATGTGTACAAGCCCTGCTATGCTATGGTTCAATCCTCTGATAAACTTATGAACCAGGAGTTTCTCATCATGGAGATACTCCGCATATCAAGACAACTCAGTGAATCTGCCCTCATACTGAGCAACAGTAAGCCCTCTCTGCTGAAGGTCGTGAAACTCGTCTATGCGACACTATCTATAGTGATCTGATAAATATCACACATTGAAGCACTCAATGAAAGTCTCCCATGTAAGTGTGTCCAATGATACATGGCACTTGCACTCCTTAGTGCGCCACCAAGTAGTTGTTACATCTCGCAACAAGTGGACTACCACACGTGCTTTTGTATTGCCCTCGTAAGGGCATAATGCAAAGCATCTATCGAAACTGATAAGCCAGGCCTCAACCTCAGCACCCTCTATAGTCTTCGCAAAAGTAGGTGGACTAAGCCTTAATAAATCCCTGATGGGGTCTCCTCGATCTTTGTGCCCTCTGATAGGTTCATCTGCATAATAATCATAAGGCCTGTGAATAATCTGCTCCACTTGGACTGCCTCCTCACGCCTAGCATGATGTGGAGGGCTCCTACTACAGGCCCTATAGGCTGATCCAACCTCCTCCAATGTCATATCCAGTATCTCAACATATGGCTCCACACATGGTGCCTCTTGTAGCTCGACACGGGGCTCCACATGTGGCTCCACTCGTGACTCAACTCATGGCTCCACACGTGGCTCCTCTCGCGGATCAACACGGGGCTCGGCACATGGCTCTATGCACGGCTCAGCTACGGCTGGCGATAGTCTATCTAACACTGCTTGAAGTGTCTACAATATCTGTGGCCCAATATCTAGTATAGGTAGGACCGGTGGTGCCTGTGGTATCTGTGGGGCCAGCGGTGCCTATCCCTTAGCTGAAGAGTCACTATGAACCTCTACGGACTCTGTGTGGCGTGAACGCGCTCGCCGAACTCATCGGGGAGGCATCCTACAAAAAAAAGGTAACCACAAATTAATCAAAGTTGTGGAATAATAATGCCCCCAAAACAAGCCCAGTGTTTAAAACCTGGCTCTGATACCAAATGTCATGCCCACATTCCCCATGCGATCACGACACACAACACATGTGTCATGTCCACATTTTCCATGTGGTCATGACACGAACTAGCAAAAATTTTTTCGCGTGTCCCTAGAAACCCCCTCGCACGCCTCTGTGTGCTCGGTGGCAATACACAAGGCATAAACATGCCAATCATATTCAGGGAAGTGCATCAACCTATGCAATCCCTTGCATGATGAAAGCCGTCTAGGGGGTATGTGATGTGATGTGCGTCGCTTCTAGGGTTAGAACATATTTAACTCGAACCCTAAGTTTTCTAGGTGGAAGAGATGATTTCGACTGATTCTAAACCAAGCCCTAACTCTAATGCATAAATGAAAATCAAATAATAATAATAACGCATCAAATGGTGAGATGATCACATGATAAAATGGAGTGATTAAAGAAAGTTGTAAAAAAAATATCATAAAAATAAAAACCCTAAAATCTAGGAAAATTTCGATAGCATAACGCGTTTTCAATAAATGAAATAAAAATTTGAAAATAAAAACTCCAAAAAGAAATTAAAGCAAAAACTAAAATATTTAAACATAAGGAAAATAAAAATTAAATAAATCTCCAAGGCCAAATAAATTGAACCTTCAACTAAATATAAAAATTTGAAAATAATTAAAAGTCCAAGATAACTTCAAAATTAAGTCCTTTAATAAATATAATTTTGACCATTATATTTATTAACTAACTCCAAAATAATTGATAAAGGGGAAAAAATTAAGTATCTTTCCCCGTAAAAAAAATTAATAAAATCGATTAAAAAAAAATTCAAGTAAAAATCTTCCCACCGCGATGATTTTAAACACACCAAGAAAAATTAAAATAAATGCCCAAAATGAATAATTTACAAAGGGAACACACTTCCCATTAAAATAAATCAACCCATTCCCCACAAAAAAAAATTTACCACATGGCATTAAATCAAATCCCCAAGTAAATATTAAATCAACTAAAATAAAACTCAAGGATAAATAAAATAATTCAAAAAGCAAAAACAAGGGTAAGGGAGAGGGAATTTTAAATTCCCATGCACAAGGCAAAATGAGGGAAAATAATAAAAATGCCTTTCAAATTCATTTTCCCCATCCTCCAACTTAACCCTATTTCCTTATTTTATTAGTTTTCTAAATGAGTTGCTCTAAACATATTTTATTATTTTCTTTATGAAAACCCTATCTCTTCCTTTTGGTTTCTCATCTCATTGTTCCACTTCTCTTTTGCTTTGCTCCTCTATTTTTGTTTTGTTGCAGGTTAAAGGATTATTGAGGAGGCCACCATGAGAGACTGTCACACAAAGGTATACATTATTCTTATATATATATATATATATATTGTGCATATATACATGCAGTTTAGATCTGAAGATGCCAGTATATTTTCTTTTAAAACAAAATACTGAGAGTGATATGAAAATATATATACATTAATACTGGCAGATCTTTGTTTGCAGGAAGCAAGGTCGAGAGACCAACTAGTGGCCAGCACTGAGGAACAACAAGGAAAGTGGTTGAAGGGCGACGGCCAAGGTACTGACGCCGCCGCCTGAGTTGGAGGGTCTGCATAGAGGAGAAGCGGGGTTAGAGGTTGGGCATGGGGAGTATGGGAGAAGGGGGGGTGTGGGGACCGCCCCCTCCCCACACCCCTCTTGCCTTTTGTGTGCTGTGGGCGGCAGCTATGGCTGCCGCTCACAGCCTCATTTTTTTTAATTTTTTTTGTTTCGCAGTTTAAAAAAAAATAATGTCTGTCCTCTTTGGAATATGGGGTTCGGTCCCCAAACACAGCCATTTCGGTTTTCTCAAATGTGAAAATCACAAGATTTGTTTTTCTTTTGTAGTAAAGGGTTAAACACAGTTTACAATTATATATATATATAGCTATATATATATACACACAGTGTTATCTAAAGAGCTCAGATTTAATATATAAGCTGAAAAATATATATGTATGTATAGTATGTGTGTGTGTGTGTGTGTACTTTCACATTCATAAATAAGATAGTAAAACCTAGATTTGACATCTTTTAAGCACCATAACATTTTTTTTCTCTTGAATTATCAGAAACAGATTTACTATTAAGTTCCCTCTTTTCTTTTCAAATTTAAGATGACAGCAAGTACAAACATCTTTTTTGTTCAAACTCCCAATAAACTCATGTACACAACAGCAAAATGATAAACATGTAATTTCATTACATACAACACAACAATGTATATTTTATTTCCCCATAGCATACAACTGAAATTTCAACAACACTATTTGTTTTCTTTTCTGTTTAACATTCAACCATTTCAACTACAACATAAATAACTTCTTGGGTGAAAGTAAAATAAACAGTAAGATATATTTTCTTGTGTCAAATTTTCCAATAACAAATAAGCTCAACAACAAGTCTATAACATATAATTTCTTTAGAATAATATGACAGCAAAATACATTTTCCTTTTGCATTTCTCCATAAACCCATAAACACAATAGTATGGAAGTAATAACAGATTTTGAATAAACATTAAGGAATACTCACAAAAATTTTCCCTTACAACAACCAACACATAGGATAGTAATGATTTTGACAAAAATTTACAAGGCCTCTAAGGCCATGGCTCAAATCAGCCAACTAAAAAATACAGCAAATGGGGCAAAATGATCTACTCCAAACTCCATTTTCTCCCAAAAACACCTGCAATAAATACACAACAATGGGGAACCAAGCCACGAAGGAATGCCCTCCTCCCTACCATGGACCCGCTAGTGGGGCACCCCCGAGCTGGGGAGGTAAGATTCACACGGTTTTGCACACACACACCACAACAAAATAAATTTCCCATACACACAAAAATTCAACTCCCATGGATATGCACAAACAAAACTCAATAAATTGAGTTTGGAGGGGGTAGGGAAGTGGACCCCTCAACTCAAGAGGCCATCCCAGGAACTCCAAGAATCACAAAAAAAATTCTCAAGGCCTCAAGCCAAACAACGTTTTCCACCATGCTCAAGAATTACTATGGCACTCATGCCTAAATCAAAATACTCCCCAAACTCCAAATGATGCCCTCAAGGCTATAAGTAGTGCAGCACAAAGGAGATGACCTCGAGGAGGTTCACTCTCCCCTACCCCAAACTAGTTGAGCCTTTCCTCCAAAAATGGAGGTGCTCTCACCACACCCTTCCCACACAAAAAATAAAACAACAATCAACATAAAATTACAAACACCAACATAAAATGAAGTATACAAAGGGAAATGGCCATAGCCATGGGGCTTACCTTCAAAGCCCTAAAAATAGATACACGTTTGGTGAAAAGCTCCAAGCTTCTCCAAGTCTCCCAATCTCCCAATTTCTCTAACTCTCAAAAAGAACTCCAAGAATAGAAGGAAAAATGCAAAATGCCAGAACCCCACACTCCTCTTCAAAAGGAGATAATATAGGCCTTCCAATTTGGCCTTGAGGAATGAGAAGGTAACACTTTTCACCTTCTCCTTCCTCATCCCATGCCACTTGCAAAAGGAGGAGTGTGAGGGTGACAAGTGTCACCTCCAATTCCATCATATCCCTCACCTTATCCACTTGTGCTCTCACACATGTGTGAGAGACCAAGTGGTGAGGTGGGAATTCCCTTCAAGCCTCCATGAGGATAAGGGATGCCATATGGCATCCTCTTATTCTTCAAGAGAGCCATCTCCCTCCAAGATGCTCTCACACATGTGTAAGAGTCTTGGAGGGAGATCCCACACACTTGGGAGTCTTGAAGACCTCCCAAGTCTTCTTGGTGAAGGGATCCCCAAACTTTGGGAAGGGAGATGGGTCTTTCGCAAAGCATGACTCGTCTCCCACCCTTAGCCATTTCAAAATTCGTCACTTTGACTAAACCCCAGTTTAGAGTAACCAAAAGTGAGTTACCCTAAGGTTTAGTTAGTCAAAATTGACCCTCGACCCAAGGATAACCACCTAGGGAGGCATAAATTCACTTTTAAATGACCCAAAAAAAAAAAAAACCAAGTGGTGTAAAACAAATGTAAATATACAACACATGAAATAAATCAACCTAATAAGGGTGAACATAGGCCAAAATAATTAAACCAAGCATGCACTAAACATCACCCGATCAAACATGATCCTTATCCCTCTTGGAAATGGATCAGCTAAACAGGGAATAACATATGTGTGAACACTACCTCCAATTTCCCGTGGCTTGGGAATATCATCCTGCACAACTAGATCAAGTGTCAATCACATCATGAATAATCATAGCCAAAGCAACTAAAATTAAATTCATGTCATTGCATACAACATTAACCATTTACAACATAATTTACTATTAAAACTGCATCTTCTATCCAATGTCTCATAATCATCATCAAATAATATATCGACATAATGAATCTTGAAATCACATCAATAATCATCATCAACTATATCTCATAAATCTAACATCATAACATCAAAATATGATCAAATCAAATCACCACATGTCTAATCAATGTCAAACCAAAAGTCAGGAGCTATAATCTAATCCGCACTATGAAAATAATAGTCTCTCAAAGTCTGATAATGTCATCAACTAAAATGTAAATGATCAAAATAGGGAAGTGAAAATAATCGGCCTCACAACCCTCATAATGAATAGATTAGATCAAATTTCATAATGATATAGAGGGTATTAAGTTATTGAAATGTATTATGTTTATACCCTCATAATGTATTACATACTAATATAATATTAATAATACATAATATATATAATAGTAATATAATATTAAAAAACCATAATATATGATATAGTTAGTTATGGTAGTATTGTTGATTATATATCATGAAGTATTTCTCTAATTTTTTTTAATGTGATAGACATTATAAAAGTTCATATATCAAATACATACTTATAAAAATTTCTAGTGGATGTATTATGAACCATCTTAGTATGTATTTAATAGAAAAGTATAGTTATGTCTTATGTGCATTATTTTAGATATAAGTTGTAGAACATAAATCTATTGTACCCTAAGAATTATTTTTAAAATAATTATATGATTAAATATACATTTGTTTCTATGGGGGATTATATAAACATCAATAAGAGATTCAATTAATTTACTACATATATATAATATAGACAAGTTACTTAGAAGGTGAACTATAATTTTCAAAATTATATTTTTTAAATGATCTATAAGGATAAGTGATCTCCCATAGGGAGTGAATGTAAAGTAATGATAACTTAAAAAATATAAATATTTACGTGGTAAGGAATTGACATGATAATAATTTTACCCAACTATGTTTGTTCATCTCAATATGTAATGTAAAAAAAAAAAAATACTAATATAAGTGAAAGAAACAATAGCTAATGTGATGAAATTTCAATAAGAATTGATAAAATAATTTAGTGGATTAAATAACTTATAAATTAATAAATAATAAAAAATATCTAACAAATTCTATAATTTCTTCAAAATTGGGTCCACTTTAATAACTAAAAATAATTAGCCGATAGGTTATATTATTGTTAGCGAAATTTGTCTCACATCGCAAAACAACTTTCTAACTTACCATTAAACCATTTTTATGTCATCGAAAATCAATAATGTGAAAAACCAAAATTTCCAACAAATCAAATCTTGGCATTAGTCACATGAAATCAATAATGTGAAAAATCAAATCTTTCCACGAATCAAATCTTTGAGGTGTAAGACTATCAAATCATAATCAATGCATCTAAGTTACTAATATCATTATTTTCCTATTAGTGAAACCCTTGCACCTCTTAAAGATGCAAGTGCTAGTATTAAATTATTTTGGTTCTTTTACAAAATAAAGCAGGCCTGTTTATTTGTTAAATCAAGACTTCAACAAGATCATTGTCACAAAATGGGCCCACTCTTAATAATTAAAAACAATATTAAATTATTTTGGTTCTTTTGCAAAATAGAGTTGGCCTATTTATTTGTTAAATCAAGACTTCAACAAGATCATCGTCACGGGCTCAAATCATACCCAAAAGGCCCAAAATTTTAAATAAAGGTAGATGACACATTTATTTAACTCACTCCATCATTAGATTTTTTGATTTTCCATTTCTAATGTGAGTTGTTCACAAACTCCTAATGCAGTTGGATTCACAATTTGGGAGTAAAAACTACAACTATCACTCAAAAACAAATCCTCAAGGGCCCAACGATGAAATATGGAGTTGGTGTCAACAAACCTAAGGATAATTTATTAAAATATGTCATGTTCCACCACACATAAAGCAAGGACCTTGTGGTTGATCCCATGTTGATCGAGTCCTCCTACATTACTAATATCAAGGTCTTCTAGAACTATCCTTCCCTCCTCTAAATGAATATTGGTCATGAAAGTTGGTCATGTTCTAACCACATGGCCTTTACTCTCTTTGTGGATCATGGGTCTGTCATGCCCTACTCTATCCACCCTATGGGCCCTATTGAGGTCTAGCACTTTGATGTTGTTGTTGTTGTGGAGGCCTAGGAACAATGGGTACTAGTTTAAAACCTCCACTAGGTGGGAGTTTTGATCCCTAGAACCTATAATCTCAATGTCCTTAAATGTGACCTCGTGCTCTCTCCCATACTTCCTAGGTCTTCCCTTAGTTCTCATCTACAATGTAGGATTCTCCAAGTCAAATTTTAAAGTTGTGGGAAATATCATGCACACAAAGCTAGAAAGATTAATATTTAAACCCCTAATGAACTTGTTAACAAAAAGATTATCATCATGCTAGTAGTCTTCATACTGTAATAGCTCTAGAAAATAGTTCTCATATTGAGTAATCATACTAGACCTCTCTAGTGTAGATCATGAAACTCATTAATCCTACGCTAATAAAATGCTTTGATAGGTAATGAGCCCTAAACCACTCTAAGAACAAATCTCGTTAGTGTTTTGAGATCCAAGTGATGATTCTACTCCTCATGGCACCACCAAGTAGTAGTCTCTCAAAAAATGCATTGCAAAATGTGCTTTTAAGTTGCTTTTATAAGAGCACAAACCAAAGCACATAGTAAGATTAATCAACCAAGACTCTTCCTCAACTCCATCTATGGACCCCCAAAATGTTAGTGATTGAAGTTGTACCTAATCTAGATGTGGTCCTCTATATCTCATTAACCTCCCTTGATGTCTCTAGTTTCCTGATCCATTCGTCCCCAAGGTGGAAACTTGATTTGCACTAAATTAACCATTACCTCACAATTTTCTATGGGTCTTAAAGGGCTCCTAGGGTGCTCCATATGCTTAGAAAGCTATGGTAACTCCTAAAAAGGCCATGGATCTTTAGAGTGAGAATGCTTGAGTGCTCTTGCATAGATCTAGTACAGGAGTTAGCAAGCATTCTAAACCAAAACAAATGAGTTTCCAAAGCTCCCAATTTTGTAACTATCCTTAGATACCAAGTTTAATGCATAAAAATAAACATGGAGAAAACTCAACAAAATGCAACCAACATTTATTTGAAACTAAATGCATCACATGAATGACAATGCAACACAATTGCAACATGTGTAATCACCACATGTGATGCCACTTGATATTGACAAAACACATAAGAGATGTCTCAAAGAATGTGCAAGAAGATGAAGAGATAAAATGAATGCGATGAAGGGACATGTGACACACATCCTCATGTGGCATGCCCTAGGTTGTGGAAGGTAAGGAGTAAAAGAGATGAGGGCACCAATGGTCATGGTGACTAATGAGTGACACCCCAAAGGTATCCTACTCCACAAGGTATGCAGATGGAAAGTAAAGCGAAACACCCTCAAAAAACTAATTTCAAATTGTATTTCTATCACTACCAAATCAATGTAAAACCATCAACCATTCTTATCCCTTCAAAACCACAAAATAGATCAAATACCCTTATCTCTCTAAAATAACAATAAGTAAAAAGGAAGACATGGAAGAGAGGTTTCCCATACAAACTTCTACATGCTTCCCAATTCTCTCTATGGATATCATCATCTTGGCTCAACCCCTTTCTCACTAACTTTCTCGTCAATTAGTAGGAAGAGCCATAGCTAAAGGAAAACTCCAAAATCAACAAAAAGGAAGCAAGAAAAGAAAGGAGAATCTTCATATGCATTCTCCTACCTAGCTAACACAAACACTAAAAAAATTCACAGTAAAACTCCATAATATCTTCCAAATTTACAAAACACCATGTAGTTTCATTTTAACATAATAAAATGAACAATATTGCATTCATTTCCATTTCAAAATACACATACCATTTTAGAAATAAAAGCATAAAGAATGAAGGGAACCTACCTTCCAATCTAAGCCTGAAGGTGACAAGAAGTTCTCTTTCTTTCTCTTCACAAACTTCTTCTCCACTCAAAAATCTCAAGTTCTTTTTACCCAAAAGCTCTCCAAAAACTCTAAAATAAAAAATGAAAATGAGAAGATTAACCCATTTCCAAGCCAAGTGAAGAGGCTTAAAAGGGAGTTCCATATCACTTCCCTTCATTCATTAGGATGGAGCTATAGGATTGTTAGGAAAAATGACGTTGTACACCTTGCACAAAAAAATATTTTTATTATGTAAAATAAATATTTATGCGATGCATTTAGGAGATGTGTTTAACCACATTAAATATTTATTTGGGAACTCTTGTAAAGTTGTATTGTAACATTGTTAGATATTTTATTAGTGGGGAGACATAGGACAAATATTTAATATTTGTGGAAAATATTTAATTTTGGGGTGAATGGTTTTGTGCTCTCATGGTTTTGAGACACACGGTTTAGCTAATAGGGTATGTGCATGGAAATGGGGGACCAAAAGGGGGTTAAAAATAGCCAATTTTTTTTGAAATCAGTAAAAACTAATCTTAAATGAGAAATTGAAGATAGCCACGCTCAAAATTAGAAGATGTGATAAGAACAAGATTTGTAGTGCTTGGAATCTAGTTTCTAAACTACTTATTTTTTCTAAAAATGGTGGAGATTAAGAGGTTGAAATAGGGGGGGCACACAAAGTGCTCCTATTTTTGTTAGGAAAATAACATAGCATCTGGTGTGTTCCCCCTAAAATGTTGACTTTTTTTAAGTATTTCACAATTCGCTTCGATGGAAAATTAGCTAACATCATGTAGTTTATGCCTGATTTTTCTGTTAATTTTTAATGAATATACGACTTTTTATGAATTTTCAAAGTGGACACATCCTGAAAAATGAAAATTTGAGCATGCTCCCCCCTAGATTTTTTGAAAACTAATCAAAAATCATTTTTTTTCAATGTGTATAGAATAGAGTCTAGAATCTAAAAATATATTTTTTTAAATTTCGACAAATGTGTAAAAAATGACACCAAAAATACTACATGTACATTTTCTACAAAAAAAGAACACATTAGCAAAAGAAATTGAAGGAAACCTTAATGTTATCAGATTTAGAAAAAATACATGGTTAGAAAGTTAATAAAAAACTTGAAGTCATCCTAGCATTTTTTCATATTAACATTAAAAAACGTGTAAACCTGATGGAGAGCACACTCATGATTTTGTTGATTTTCTATGTTTTGCTAAAAACACGTCTTTGACATCCAAAAGGTAGGTCCAACCCTTTAGGTTGGATGCCCAAGGCAAATACAACCCTTAGGGTTATAATTTTCCAAAAATAGTGAAAAGAGCACTCGCATTATAATGTGCTCATGTTTTAGATGGGTTAAAATGTCTTGGATGATAAGTGGGACAACTTGTATGAGAAGACTCATGTCATCCCTCCATCTTCTTTCACTCTAAAGTAACCTCATGTCTAAGAAGAGACAACCATTATATCATTGGGTGGTCATGAAAAAGAAGAGGCAATGTTGGAACAAGTAGCATCATATGCACCTTGTTAGATGAATAGATAGAGTTAGAGAGACAAAGATATATATATAGAGAGAGAGAGAGAGAGAGAGAAAGAGATAGAGGAGAGAGAGAGAGATAGAGAGAACAAGATAGAGAGAGGGAGAAAGAGATTGTAATGCCTCACACAAAATTTACTAAAATAATTAATATTTAATAGATGATTAACTTACTCTGAATCAAATCTGTGAGCGAAAAGAATTATAATTATTAATTGACTAAAAGCAACTAACAACTGCACAAAAGATTTTACATGAACTAGTAAATAAAATAATTTCAATCTTGAAGTAAAATTTTAATACAAATCAAATTTTACACCAAAGATCTTTATTTTATCTAAGATAATTCAGATAAATCTCCTCTTAATTAAAAAATAAACTCTTAAATTCTCTTATTTAAAACATCCTAGAATCTAAAATGATCCCCCGAGAAAAGAGTCATCCTCACTAACTACTACTTGTATAACATATTTCAAGTTGTATTTTCAACTCCTTGAGCTGAATAATACGAATGCACTTTTGTTTTAAAAGAATTCTCAAACACTTACAAATTCTACTAAGCATCAAATCTCAAAGTAAATGTAATACAGACAATAATATACTCAACATCTATTGATTTGGAGGTTACAAACAATAGATCCATTTTTTATTATACTGAACTACTTGATTTTATTATACTTGAAGGATTTACAAATTAAAGAAATGTGAATTCGAAACCTTATTGATAAACTTTGTTACACTTAATTGAGAGTAATTGTAATGATAACAAAATAATGCCATGTGTTATTAGTTTTCTTTAAAAAAAAATTGTTAAATTGAATATGGTCGGAATGTAGCAAATGATGCCATAGTCAGCTCTTTAATCCTTTGTGGGAGCCGTGGGAGCCATAATTGGGTCGTGGAAGGTCGTGGGGACCACGATTCCCACATCCTAAAAGACTCACAAATACAACTTACAACTATAATATTCTCCCATCTGAACAATCCTAAAACAATCAGAGATATACTATCAATGTTTATAGGTTCAATAGTCAAATATTATAATTAGATATCAGAGATATAACTGTTCACAATACAATATATACTTACAGTTTATAGATTATTTCCACTGTGGCAGACTATCTCCCGCTCACAACGATCATCAAGCCACCCTCAGATTCTCTTACAAACAATTCTATTACTCTAATATTTAGTAATAAAGCATATTATATTCTTTCTACAAACCATTACAAAAACCATTATATACATGTGTATATATTCATAAAATATAGAAAGAACTTATGAATGACTGTTCATTATTTGATACAGAGCAAGGATAGTCATTTTAACCAATGAATAAATGATTTCAACAGTGCTGCAACGAATCATTATTAATTTTACAAAGTAATAATCTTTTTTTAAAAAGAAGAATTGGAGCAATATCTACTTGCACTTGATGTCTCTGAATTTGAATTCTCACATCAACTTCTGAAAGATTTTCCCTGACTCTGCAACACTGGGTTTCATATTACCCAGATATGAATAACACTATAAGTCCATAAAATTTGTTACTTCTTTAAAATATGATAAGTTCTTCAACCTGCAAACACATATTAGTATAATCCAATTTTTGCTCACATGTAATGTCAATTAATAATTTGTTCCTGCATCAATGGAAAAACACATATTTGCTCTCTACCCAGCCATAGGATTCAACCAATTGAATCCACCCCTGAGCAATTAAAGAGAAACATTTTCTTGATGTTCAACATATTTAATAGATTACGATTCCATTTTCAATAAACTAATTCACAAATTTATCTCACTTTATTTCACCATAAAACTAGTTAACTCCCATTAACATCAAACTCCCCATTATACATTAACTCCATTAACCAACAACTCCCAAAATCTCCCTTTAGTATCAACTCCCAGAAACAATAATCTCCCAACTCCCAAAAAACAATTCTCCCAAAATTTCATTAAATATTAATCTCCCAAAACACCATTAAATAATAATCTCCCCATAACACCTTAAAACCACAATCTCCCAAAAACTCCCAAATACAATCAACTCCCAAAACATTATCATTTCACATAACATCATCTCCCAACAATATTTTCCATCACAACACCAATTTCAGGAAAACATAATAATACTCATGTAAGAATTCATCATTCTTGGCAAATTAAATATGCAAACAATAACAAACAAATTTCTTTCAAAAATTTCAGTTGCCACATTCATTTAAAACATAAATTAGAAATATAAATTATTTTTTTCTTACCTTGGCTGTCTCAGCTCAGCTCAGCCCATAGAACCTTCACAGGCCTATTTCCTTCCTTCTCCAACAACTCACAACAATGCAATTTCTCTAAAAAAATTTAGTTATCAAAACCCATCTACAGCTTTCTTTCTTTGAATTCTGAAAATTCCCCAAACTTATAGAAAACCTAATACCATAAAGATTCGGTTACCCAAAAAAAACTATAGCCCCCCTTCTTTTAAGAGAGGTTTTCCCTTTTTATAAAACTTTTCCAAGACTCCTCATATTCCTTCTCATAAAACAATAATTTATGATAAAAGAAACTGTATATTTCCACATAATCAGTGATTAATCATTTCATTATTCTACAATAATATTTCCCTTTAACACAAATCATCTATACTACAAAATCATTTATTTTTATAACTAAACTTATTGTTAAATATCATTTAAATACATAAAATATTTAATTCCCATAGTCGAAACATTAATATTAATAATAAGAATAATGTTCTTGGTTCAACTTAAATCAAAACCAACTCACAAATACACACACCAAAATACTTTGTCAAATAAATATCAAAAATAATATTAGCTAGACCCTACATTCTCCCCCTCTAGAAACTAGGCTTCCTCCTGGAAGCTCTCAAAGAGATAAGGGAATAATAATTTCATCCTATTTTCATCCTCCCATGTAGTAGAAGACTCATCACAGGGGTCCCACTGAACCCTGACCTGGTTCAGCTATCAACCTCGTAGGGCCAGTGTTCTTTGATCCAAAATACGAAGTGGTTCTAGTGTTAGCTATCCATCCTATGCCACCTATAAAGCATTCCACTCCAATACATGAGAAGAATATGTAATGCCTGAATTAAAAAGAATAGAAACAGTAACCTTACCAATTTTTCTGGGAACCTCTATCACTAATGCCTGATGCTCTACTTGCCGATTTTCAGTCACTGTAAATACTCGATGAGATCTGCCCACATCTCCCACTGTAGGTTCTGAAACTATCAACTGATGAACTCCTGAAGCTATATTGCTTTGATTACATTCCCAAGCATAATGTCACTTCTTGCCACAATTAAAACAAGGACCTTTTGGTGGAGCTGGAAATTGAAAAGCTGATCTACCAATGCTAGCCTGACTACCACAAGAACTCTGTTGCGGACGAGCTGAACCAATAAACTATGTCTAATTTATCTAATCCTCTTTATGAGATGGAGCTTGCCAAGATCTGACCGGTCCTCCTTGAGCTGACTTAGTTTCCAAGCTAGGTTGTGACTGTGTTGATCTAGAAGGATAAGAATTTGACCTATTTCCATTACTAGAGAAGAATTGATTACGGTTCTGATACTGAGATGAATTCCAATGGTGATCATGATGTTTCAACTGAATTTCTTCTGTAGTAAGTGCCTTTTCAACTTCCTGCTTCATAGTAGCAGGCTCAAATAAATGAACAGATCCTGCAATGTTGTGATAAAGTCCTCTGATAAAACAATTTACCATTAACTTCACATCCTGAATATAATCAACATACTGAGACAACTCAAAGAACTTATTCTCATATTGTGCCACGGTGAGACCTCTTTGTTGGAGATAATGAAAATCATCAATTTTATGTTGTCGAAAATGATCAGAAATATATCTCTTCTTGAAAATCTCTAAGAAAACTTCCCAAGTTATACTCTTTGAAGTCAAATACCTTTTTCTCTCCTCCTTTCACCACTAAGTGTCTACACTATCCTTAAGAAGGTGAATAGCCAGTCTAGCCTTAAGATTACTCCCATAGGTTTTTAGTGCAAAACTTTTCTCAAGACTGATTAGCCAAGATTCTACCTCTGATCCATTAGTAGATCCAGAAAAATGTTGTGGTTGCAATCGAAGAAAATCTTGGATCAACTTATCAATATCCCCATAAACCTCCTTTTCTACTCGAGTGCTACGAGGAGGTGGTGAATAATGTCCTAATTCTCTGTACTTCAAATGGGCTGCTCTACTTTGACGAGGACTTCTACTGTGTTCCCAGGTTATAGAATGTTGTCCTTTAGAATGCTACTAATTTTGGTTATTCTGCATGAGCAACCTTTCTTGAATCACGTTTACCAAATTCTGTTGGGCCTGTAATATTTGAGGTCCATGGTCGATTGGCTCACCGGATCGATTTGATGACATACTACACACCAGAAAAGTGGGTTTAGTATTTCTAATATTTTTACCCCAAAGCTCCCAAGTGTTGCAACCTAGTGCTCTGATACCTATGTAATGCCTCATACAAAATTTACTAAAATAATTAATATTTAATAGATGATTAACTTACTCTGAATCAAATTTGTGAGTGAAAATAATTGTAATTATTAATCTGACTGATTGCACAGAAGATTTTACATGAAATAGTAAATAAAATAATTTCAATCTTGAAGTAAAATTTTAATACAAATTAAATTTTACACCAAAGATCTTTACTTTATCTAAGATAAGTCAGATAAATATCCTCTTAATTAAAAAAAAAAAAACTCTTAAATTCTCTTATTTAAAACATCCTAGAATCTAAAAAGATCACCTGAGAAAAGAGTCATCCTCACTAACTACTGCTTGTATAACATAAATTTCAAGTTGTATTTCCAACTCCTTCAGCTGAACAATACGAATGCACTTTTGTTTTAAAAGAATTCTCAAACACTTACAAATTCTGCTAAGCATCGAATCTCAAAGTAAATGTAATACATAGAATAATGTACTCAGCATCTATTGATTTAGAGGTTAAAAATAATAGATCCATTTTTTATTATACTGAACTACTTGATTTTATTGTACTTGAAGGATTTATGAATTAAAGAAATGCGAATTTGAAACCTTACTGCTAAGCTTTATTACACTTAATTGAGAGTAATTGTAATGATAACAAAATAACGCCATGTGTTATTAGTTTTCTTTTAAAAAAAATGTTAAATTGAATATGGTTGGACTGTAGTGAATGATGCCACAGTCGGCTATTTAATCCTTTGTGGGAGCCATGGCTCCCACAGCTCCTGTGACTGGGTCGTGGGAGGACGTGGGGACCATGGTTCCCACATCCTAAAAGACTCACAAATACAACTTACAACTATAATATTCTCCCATCTAAACAATCCTAAAACAATCAGAGGTATACTATCAATGTTTATATGTTTGATAGTCAAATATTATAATTAGATATCAGTGATATAATTGTTCATGATACAATATATACTTATAGTTTATAGATTATTTCCATTGTGGCAGACTATCTCCCGCTCACAGTGATCATCACTCTTACAAACAATTCCATTACTCTAATATTTAGTAATAAAGAATATTATATTCTTTTTACAAACTATTACAAAAACCATTATATATGCAGGTGTATATATTCATAAAATACAGAAAGAACTTATGAATGACTGTTCATTATCTGATACAGAGCAAGGATAGTCATTTTGACTGATCTAAATAAATGATTTCAACAGTGCTGCAATGAATCATTATCAATTTTACAGAGTATTAATCTTTTTGTTAAAAAGAAGAATTGGAGCAATATTTACTTGCACTTGATCTCTCTGAATCCGAATTCTTGCATCAACTTCTGAAAGATTTTCCCCAACTCTGCAACCCTAGGTTTCATATTACCCAAATATGAATAACACTATAAGTCCATAAAATTTGTTACTTCTTTAAAATATTGTAAGTTCTTCAACTTGCAAACACATATTGTATAATCCAATTTTTGTTCACATGCAGCAATTAATAATTTGTTCCTGCATTAACAGAAAAACACATATTTCCTTTCCATCTAGCCATAGGATTTGACCAATCGAATTCACCCCCAAGCAATTAAAGAGAAACATTTTCTTGATGTTCAACATATTTAACAGATTACGATTCCATTTTCAATAAACTAATTCACAAATTTATCACTTTCTTTCACCATGAAACTAGTTAACTCCCATAAACATCAAACTCCAAATTATACATTAACTCCCTTAATCAACAACTCCCAAAATCTCCCTTTAGCATCAACTCCCAGAAACAATAATCTCCCAACTCCCCAAAAACAATTTTCTCCCAAAATTTCATTAAATATTAATCTCCCAAAACAACATTAAATAATAATCTCCCCAAAACACATTAAAACCACAATCTCCCAAAAACTCCCAAATACAATCAACTCCCAAAACATTATCATTTCACATAACATCATCTCCCAGCAATATTTTCCATCACAACACCAATTTCAAGCAAACATAATAATACTCATGTAAGAATTCATCATTCTTGGCAAATTAAATATGCAAACAATAACAAATAGATTTCTTTCAAAATTTCAATTGCCACATTCATTTAAAACATAAATCAGAAATATAAATTACTTTTTTCTTACCTTGGCTATCCCAGCTCAGCTCAGCCCATAGAACCTTCACAGACATATTTCCTTCCTTCTCCATCAACTCACAACAATGCAATTTTTCTAGAAAATTTTAGTTATCAAAACCCATCTACAACTTTCTTTCTTTGAATTCTGAAAATTCCCCAAACTTACAAAAAAGCCAATACCATATAGATTCAGTTACCCCAAAAAAACTACAACCCCCCTTCTTTTAACAGAGGATTTCCCTTTTTATAAAACTTTTCCAAGACTCCTCATATTCATTCTCATAAAACAATAATATAATAAAAGAAACTGTATATTTCAACATAATCAATGACTAATCATTTCATTATTCTACAATAATATTTCCCTTTAACTATGCTACAAAATCATTTATTTTTATAACTAAACTTATTGTTAAATATCCTTTAAATACATAAAATGTTTAATTCCCATAGTCAAAACATTAATATTAATAATAAGAATAATATTCTTGGTTCAAATTAAATCAAAACCTGATGCAGTACAAAGGATTCACAACTCAACTTCTTGGAGACATATTTCACAACAATGGGTTTCAAAACAAATTCCTCAACTTTCAAAGACAAACATTTCAAGGCAACTTCCTTCACAAGGCATACTTTGATGTAGTAGAAGATCTCTATATCCTCCTACCAACCCAATCCACCACTTATCCTTCACCCAACTTAGAGATCAATAGTACTTCCTTTGTAAATTGCCTACTAGCCTTGTAGTCCTCAAAATAGGTCTGCTAGAGCATAACCTTTGAAGGAGGTCTCATACCAAGTATATCAAACCATTTTTGCGTACCCATTTGGCTGTTTGTTAACATATTTCAAAATGGATAGGGGTTGTTTCAGACCAAACCCTTCAAAAATTGACTGTCCCATTTTTCTCCTAGGCCCAATTAGCCCTATTTTACAAAGCAACTACCCTCCAAACTTTCTCCTGACCTCTAACTCCTATGAATAGTCCTTCTATAGGTTGTCAAACCTCAGAATATCCAACTTTTATGAAGTGGGACCCTCCCTAAAGCAATATACTACCAAACCCTTGGTTTTAGGCCTTTCCTAGGCTTGATTCTATGAGGGTTTATTGGAAATCCATACTCCACACTTCTTCTAACCCTTCTAATGCCTCAAAAATGTCTTATTAGGCCTGCATATGCTATTCCAACCCTCACAAGTCCTTTACCTATGCAACTTCCTCAATAACCTACTTGAAAGCATCATTTTTTCAACCCAAAACTCACAGTTAGAGGACTGATATAGCATTGATCCTTCTATCAAACACCTATTTTGTTCCCAAATCCTTCTTGAACATATAGACCCACTTGAAATCCTTCACTTTCCAAGTTTCAAACAGACCCATCAAAGGAAATGATAACAAACACAATTTTTTTTGTGCCCCAAACCCTAAAACATGGTTACAGAACAGTTTTTAGAAAAATGGTTGTAAATTTTGAAAAAATCCATAAAAATTTATAAAATTAGAATCAAAAGAAAGGTGATTCAAGTACCTTTACAAAAAATCCAATTTTATCTCATTTGGAGGCAGTATGGGGCCGTACCATCCTCAGGAATAGAAAAATTACAAGAAAAATATACAAAAAACTGAATTTTATTCATTGTTTGATCACCATTCTCCTTCATATACAATCACCCCCTTCAACCATACAAGGTCTCATTATGCCTTATAAAGTGTTTTCCACTTCCTAAAATGACCAAAAACTGACTCAACCAGCTTAACAACTTCTACACCTACTTGACTCTTCATATTCCCTAATTGCAACTAATGACAACTTTGATAGTTTTTACATTTTTTTGCAAATATGGACTCAAAATGACACGACCAAAATAGACTCCAATGACCTTAAAACATTATGAATGGCCTTTATATGCCCTTATTACATAAAAATAACTCAAGACCTTTAAAACGCAACCTAAGACTCCTAATTGCCTGATTTGTTCTAGGTGCTCCTGCACCATACTCCCGGCCATGAAATTCTTCCAAGTCCCTTGGAAGTCTTCTACTCTTTGACCTGCAATAATCCTTTGATCTTCAATTCTTTGATGCTCCTCCTTGTTCTTGCAACTGCTCCAACTTGACTTCATCTTTACCTTTGACTTGAACTTGTCCATGCAAATCAGTCTTCTCCTTGTTTTGCCAACTAAAATTAGGTTCTTCATGCTTGGTTGCATTGCAATTTTCATCTCAATACATTGTCCTCATTTTACTTTCAATCTAGGATTGTACCCCATCAGAATTACCAACATAACAAAGAATTGATAAATGATTTCTTTACCTTTTTTCTTTTTCCATGTAACAATGGCTTCTTCATTCTTAATCAGGTTCTTTGCTCTTGTGAAATCAGATTTATAGACCTATGTCCTCATTCTTTCTACCACTAAGACCTCTTTATTATCAAGTCTATCATCCTTCCTGCTGATAGTCTCCTGCTGCCTTCCACTCTCTTGTACAATCCATGGACATATCACCTCTCCCACTATGACCACTCCAGGCCATTCTTGCCTTTCCTCTGGCAACACACTCTACTCACCTCACCTTTCCCACTTATTAGGGTCTCTACCCCAAGGATCTTTGTATCATCTGATCCACAAAGCTCTGTACTATTAGATTCACACACTTCTTGTCCCACCAATGGACAAAGCATTACTTCTTGCACACTCTCATCATGTTTTGTTGACTTATCTTGCATCTCAACAAGGAGGTCTTCTACCTTAGATTTTATCACCATCATCTCTTCCTCTTTCCTTTCTATCATTGCATCATTATTGACACCTACTCTCTCAGTATGTTCTTCTCTTATAGGGGATGCACCATCTTTGCTTTTATCTTCCTCATACCTTATGGATTCTTTCTTGCTTACCATCACTATCCTTGCTGTCCTTTCTTGTGCCTTATCATCCTCCTACAATGGTGTTAGTGTGAACTTAGTTCCACCTTTCACAATATCATAACTATTCTCCCTACCATCATATATGGCATGTTTGTCAAACTGCCATGGTCTTCCAAGTAACAAATGACAGTAACTCATTGGTAACACATCACACAATACCCTATCCTTGTATGGACCAATATGAAACTCAACATAAGCTTGTTCTTTAACCACTATTGACTGATCGCTATTCAACCAAAATGTTGTATATGGTGTTTCATGAGGTATCCTCTCTAAATTCAAGTTATCAACCATTTCACTTGAAACCAAGTTATCAATTGAACCTGAATCTATTACCACATTGCATACCTTATTTTTGCACTTGCATTTTGTCTTGAATAGGCTTCTCCTTTGTGTCATTTCCTCCAACTTAGCATACCTATCTTGGAACTCTCTGATCTCTTTTGCCATATTGTCTTCCAGGTGCATCCTGTCTTTTCACCTTCCAACTGTAAATCTGCAACTTCTGACCTTCAAAATATCTACTCCTTGTAGCTCTGATACAAATTGATGTAGTAGAAAGGATTCAAAACTCAACTTCTTGGAGACATATTTCACAACAATGGGTTTCAAAACAAATTCCTCAACTTGCAAAGACAAACATTTCAAGGAAACTTCCTTTACAAGGCATACTTTGATGTAGTAGAAGATCTCTATATCCTCCTACCAACCCAATCCACCACTTATCCTTCACCCAACTTAGAGATCAATAGTACTTCCTTTGTAAATTGCCTACTAGCCTTGTAGTCCTCAAAATAGGTCTGCTAGAGCATAACTTTTGAAGGAGATCTCATACCAAGTACATCAAACAATTTTTGAGTACCCATTTGGTTATTTGTTAACATATTTCAAAATGGATAGGGGTTGTTTCAGATCAAACCCTTGAAAAATTGACTGTCCCATTTTTCTCCTAGGCCCAATTAGCCCTATTTTACAAAGCAACTACCCTCCAAACTTTCTCCTGACCTCTAACTCCTATGAAAAGTCCTTCTATAGGTTGCCAAACCTCAGAATATCTAACTTTTATGAAGTGGGACCCTCCCTAAAGCAATATACTACCAAACCCTTGGTTTTAGGCCTTTCCTAGGCTTGATTCTATGAGGGTTTATTGGAAATCCATACTCCACACTTCTTCTGACCCTTCTAATGCCTCAAACATGTCTTATTAGGCCTACCTATGCTAGTCCAACCCTCACAAGTCCTTTGCCTATGCAACTTCCTTAATACCCTACTTGAAAGCATCATTTTTTCAACCCAAAACTCACAGTTAGAGGACTAATATAACATTGATCCTTCTATCAAACACCTATTTTGTTCCCAAATCCTTCTTGAACATATAGACCCACTTGAAATCCTTCAATTTCCAAGTTTCAAACAAACCCATCAAGGGATTGATAACAAACACAATGTTTTTGTGCCCCAAACCCCAAAACATGGTTACATAACAATTTTTAGAAAAATCGCTGTAACTTTTGAAAAACTCCATAAAAATTTATAAAATTAGAATCAAAAGAAAGGTGATTCAAATACATTTCCAAAAAATCCAATTTTATGTCACTTGGAGGCTGTATGGGGCCGTACCATCCTATGTAACAGGAAAATTACAGGAAAAATATATAAAAAACTGAATTTTATTCATTGTTTGATCACCATTCTCCTTCATATACAATCACCCCCTTCGACCATACAGGGTATCATCTGCCTTATAAAGTGTTCTTCACTTCCTACAACGACCAAAAACTAACTCAACCAACTTAACAACTTCTACACCTACTTGACTCTTCATATTCCCTAATTGCAACTAATGACAACTTTGACAGTTTTTACATTTTTTTACAAATATGGACTCAAAATGACACGACCAAAATAGACTCCAATGACCTTAAAACATTATGAATGGCCTTGATATGGCCTTATTACATAAAAATAACTCAAGACCTTTAAAACTCAACCTAAGAATCCTAATGGCTTGATTTGTTCTAGGTGCTCTTGCACCATACTCTCGGCCATGAAATTCTTCCAAGTCCCTTGGAAGTCTTCTACTCTTTGACCTACAATAATCCTTTGATCTTCAATTCTTTGATGCTCCTCCTTGTTCTTGCAACTGCTCCAACTTGACTTCATCTTTACCTTTGACTTGAACTTGTCCATGCAAATCAGTCTTCTCCTTGTTTTGCCAACTGAAATCAGGTTCTTCATGCTTGGTTGCATTGCAATTTTCATCTCAATACATTGTCCTCATTTTACTTTCAATCTAGGCTTGTACCCCATCAGAATTACCAACATAATAGAGAATTGATAAATGATTTCTTTACCTTTTTTCTTTTTCCATGTAACAATGGCTTCTTCATTCTTAATCAGGTTCTCTGCTCTTGTGAAATTAGATTTATAGACCTATGTCCTCATTCTTTCTACCACTAAGACCTCTTTATTATCAGGTCTATCATCCTTCCTACTAACAGTCTCCTGTTGCCTTCCACTCTCTTGTACGATCTATGGACATACCACCTCTCCCACTATGACCACTCCAGGCCATTCTTGCCTTTCCTTTGGCAACACACTCTTACTCACCTCACCTTTCCCACTTATCAGGGTCTCTGTCCCAAGGATCTCTGTATCATCTGATCCACAAACCTCTGTACTATTAGATTCACACACTTCTTGTCCCATCAATGGACAAAGTGTTACTTCTTGCACACTCTCATCATGTTTTGCTGACTTATCTTGCATCTCCGCAAGGAGTTCTTCCTTGATCTCTTCTACCTCATATTTTATCACCATCATCTCTTCCTCTTTCCTTTCTATCATTGCATCATTATTGACACTTACTCTCTCATTATGTTCTTCTCTTATAGGGGCTACACCATCTTTGCTTTTATTTTCCTCATACCTTATGAATTCTTTCTTTCTTACCATTACTATCCTTGCTATCCTTTCTTGTGCCTTATCATCCTCCTACAATGGTGTTAGTGTGAACTTGGTTCCACCTTTCACAATATCATAACTATTCTCCCTACCATCATATATGGCATGTTTGCCAAACTGCCATAGTCTTCCAAGTAACAAATGATAGTAACTCATTGGTAACACATCACACAATACCCTATCCTTGTATGGACCAATATGAAACTCAACATAAACTTGTTCTTTAACCACTATTTATTGATCATTATTCAGCCAAAATGTTATATATGGTGTTTCATGAGGTATCCTCTCCAAATTCAACTTATCAACCATTTCACTTGAAACCAAGTTATCAATTGAACCTGAATCTATTACCACAATGCATACCTTACTTTTGCACTTGCATTTTGTCCTAAATAGGCTTCTCCTTTGTGTCATCTCCTTCAACATAGCATGTACCTATCTTGGAACTCTCTAATCTCTTTTGCCATATTGTCTTCCGAATGCATCATGTCTTTTCACCTTCCAACTTTAAATCTGCAACTTCTCACCTTCAAAAGATCTACTCCTTGTAGCTCTGATACCAATTGATGCAGTACAAAGGATTCACAACTCAACTTCTTAGAGACATATTTCACAACAATGGGTTTCAAAACAAATTCCTCGACTTTCAAAGACAAACATTTCAAGGAAACTTCCTTCACAATGCATACTTTGATGTAGTAGAAGATCTCTATATCCTCCTACCAACTGAATCCACCACTTATACTTCACCCAACTTAAAGATCAATAGTACTTCCTTTGTAAATTGCCTACTAGCCTTATAGCCCTCAAAATAGGTCTGCTAGAGCATAACTTTTGAAGGAGATCTCATAACAAGTATATCAAACCATTTTTGAGTACCCATTTGGCTTTTTGTTACCATATTTCAAAATAGATAGGTGTTGTTTCAAACCAAACCATTCAAAAATTGACTGTCTCGTTTTTCTCCTAGGCCCAATTAGCCCTATTTTACAAAGCAACTACCCTCCAAACTTTCTCCTGACCTCTAACTCCTATGAACAGTCCTTCTATAGTTTGCCAAATCTCAGAATATCCAACTTTTATGAAGTGGGACCCTCCCTAAAGCAATATACTACTAAACCCTTGGTTTTAGGCCTTTCCTAGGCTTGATTCTATGAGGGTTTATTGGAAATCCATACTCCACAGTTCTTCTAACCCTTCTAATACCTCAAACATGTCTTATTATGCCTTCCTATTCTATTCCAACCCTCACAAGTCCTTTACCTATGCAACTTCCTCAATACCCTACTTGAAAGCATCATTTTTTCAACCCAAAACTCATAGTTGGAGGACTGATATAGCATTGATCCTTCTAGCAAACACCTATTTTGTTCCCAAATCCTTCTTGAACATATAGACCCACTTGAAATCCTTCAATTTTCCAAGTTTCAAACAAACCCATCAAAGGAAATGATAACAAACACAATTTTTTTGTGCCCCAAACCCCAAAACATGGTTACAGAATAGTTTTTAGAAAAATGGCTATAACTTTTGAAAAACTCCATAAAAATTTATAAAATTAGAATCAAAAGAAAGGAAATTCAAATACCTTTCAAAAAAATCTAATTTTATGTCATTTGGAGGCCATATGGGGCCTTGCCATCCTCAGGAACAACAAAATTGCAGGAAAAATATACAAAAAACTGAATTTTATTCATTGTTTGATCACCATTCTCCTTCATATACAATCACCCCCTTCAACCATACAAGGTCGCATTATGCCTTATAAAGTGTTTTCCACTTCCTACAATGACCAAAAACTAACTCAACCATCTTAACAACTTCTACACCTACTTGACTCTTCATATTCCCTAATTGCAACTAATGACAACTTCAACAGTTTTTACATTTTTTTGCAAATATGGACTCAAAATGACATGACCAAAATAGACTCCAATGACCTTAAAACATTATGAATGGAATTGATATGGCCTTATTACATAAAAATAACTCAAGACTTTTAAAACTCAACTTAAGACTCCTAATGGCCTAATTTGTTCTAGGTGCTCCTGCACCATACTCCCAACCATGAAATTCTTCCAAGTCCCTTGGAAGTCTTCTACTCTTTGACCTGCAATAATCCTTTGATCTTCAATTCTTTGATGTTCCTCCTTGTTCTTGCAACTGCTCCAGCTTTACTTCATCTTTACCTTTGACCTGAACTTGTCCATGCAAATCAGTCTTCTCCTTGTTTTGCCAACTAAAATTAGGTTCTTCATGCTTGGTTGCGTTGCAATTTTCATCTCAGTACATTGTCCTCATTTCACTTTCAATCTAGGCTTGTACCCCATCAGAGTTACTAGCATAACAGAGAATTGATAAATGATTTTTTTACCTTTTTTCTTTTGCTATGTAACAATGGCTTCTTCATTCTTAATCAGGTTCTCTGCTCTTGTGAATTTAGATTTACAGACCTCTGTCCTCATTCTTTCTGCCACTAAGACCTCTTCATTATCAGGTCTATCATCCTTCCTACTGACAGTCTCCTACTGCCTTCCCTTCTTTTGTACAATCCATGGACATACCACCTCTCCCACTATGACCACTCTAGGCATTCTTGCCTTTCCTCTGGCAACACACTCTTACTCGCCTCACCTTTCCCACTTATTAGGGTCTCTGCCCCAAGGATCTCTATATCATCTGATCCACAAACCTCTGTACTATTAGATCACACACTTCTTGACCCCATCAATGGACAAAAGTGCTACTTATTACACACTCTCATTGTGCTTTGCTAACTTATCTTGCATCTCCACAAGGAGTTCTTCTTGATCTCTTCTACCTCATATTTTATCACCATCATCTCTTCCTCTTTCCTTTTCTATCATTGCATCATTATTGACAACTTACTCTCTCAGTATGTTCTTCTCTTATAGGGGGTTGCACCATCTTTGCTTTTATCTTCCTCGTACCTTAATGAATTCTTTCTTGCTTACCCATCACTATCCTTGTTGTCCTTTCTTGTGCCCTTATCATCCTCCTACAATGGGTGTTAATGTGAACTGGTTCCACCTTTCATAATATCATAACTATTCTCCCTACCATCATATATGGCATGTTTGCATACTGCCATGGGTCTTCCAAGTAACAAATGATAAGTAACTCATTGGCTAACACATCACACAATACCCTATCCTTGTATGGACCAATATGAAACTCAACATAAGCTTGTTCTTTAACCACTATTGACTGATCATTATTCAACCAAAATGTTGTATATGGTTGTTTCATGAGGTATCCTCTCTAAATTCAACTTATCAACCATTTCCACTTGAAACCAAGTTATCAATTGAACCTAAATCTATTACCACATTGCATACCTTGTTTTTGCACTTGCATTTTGTCCTAAATAGGCTTCTCCTTTGTGTCATCTCCTTCAACTTAGCATACCTATCTTGGAACTCTCTGATCTCTTTTGCCATATTGTCTTCCGGATGCATCTTGTCTTTTCACCTTCCAACTGTAAATATGCAACTTCTCACCTTCAAAAGATCTACTCCTTGTAGCTCTGATACCAATTGATGCAGTACAAAGGATTCATAACTCAACTTCTTGGAAACATATTTCACAACAATGGGTTTCCAAACAAATTCCTCAACTTTCAAAGACAAACATTTCAAGGCAACTTCCTTCACAAGGCATACTTTGATGCAGTAGATCTCTATATCCTCCTACCAACCCAATCCACCACTTATCCTTTACCCAACTTAGAGATACAATAGTACTTCCTTTGTAAATTGCTACTAGCCTTGTAGCCCTCAAAATAGGTCTGCTAGAGCATAACGTTTGAAGGAGATCTCATACCAAGTATATCAAACCATTTTTGAGTAACCCATTTGGCTGTTTGTTAACATATTTCAAAAATGGATAGGGGTTGTTTCCAACCAAACCCTTCAAAAATTGACTGTCCCGTTTTTCTCCTTAGGCCCAATTAGCCCTATTTTACAAAGCAACTACCCTCCAAACTTTCTCATGACCTCTAACTCCTATGAACAGTCCTTCTATAGGTTGCCAAACCTTAGAATATCCAACTTTATGAAGTGGGGACCCTCCCTAAAGCAATATACTACCAAACCTTTGGTTTTAGGCCTTTCCTAGGCTTGATTCTACGAGGGTTTATTGGAAATCCATACTCCATACTTATTCTGACCCTTCTAATGCCTCAAACATGTCTTATTAGGCCTTCCTATGCTATTCACACCCTCACAAGTCCTTTACCTATGCAACTTCATCAATACCCTACTTGAAAGCATCATTTTTTCAACCCAAAACTCAATAGTTAGAGGATTGATATAGCATTGATCCTTCTATCAAACACCTATTTTGTTCCCAAATCCTTCTTGAACATATAGACCCACTTGAAATTCTTCACTTTGCCAAGTTTCAAACAGACCCATCAAAGCAATTGATAACAAACACAATTTTTTTTGTGCCCCAAACCTCAAAACATGGTTATAGAACAAGTTTTAGAAAATGGCTATAACTTTGAAGAACTCCATAAAAATTAGAAAATTAGAGTCAAAATAAATTTGATTCAAATACCTTTCCAAAAAATCCAATTTTATGTCATTTGGAGGCCGTATGGGGCCGTACCATCTTGGGAACAACAAATTGCAGGAAAAATATACAAAAAACTGAATTTTATTCATTGTTTGATCACCATTCTCCTTCATATACAATCACCCCCTTCGACTCATACAAGGTCTCATTATGCCTTATAAAGTGTTTTCCACTTCCTACAACAACCAAAAACTGACTCAACCAACTTAACAACTTCTACACCTACTTGACTCTTCATATTCCCTAATTGCAACTAATGACAACTTTGATAGTTTTTACATTTTTTGCAAATATGGACTCAAAATGACACGACCAAAATAGACTCCAATAACCTTAAAACATTATTAATGGCCTTGATATGGCCTTATTACATAAAAATAACTCAAGACCTTTAAAACTCAACCTAAGACTCCTAATGGCCCGATTTGTTCTAGGTGCTCCTACACAAACCAACTCACAAATACACACACCAAAATACTTTATCAAATAAATATCAAAAATAATGTTAGCTAGACCCTACAAAGATATATAGATCAAGATAGAGAGGTAGAGAGAGAGAGAGAGAGAGAGAGAGAGAGAGAGAGAGAGAGAGAGAGAGAGAGAGAGAGAGAGAGAGAGAGAGAGAGAGAGAGAGAGAGAGAGAGAGAGAGAGAGAGAGAGAGAGAGAGAGAGAGAGAGAGAGAGAGAGAGAGAGAGAGAGAGAGAGAGAGAGAGAGAGAGAGGAATGGATATATATATAGAGACAGAGAGAGAGCGAGGGGGAGAGAGATAGAGAGGAATGGATATATATATATAGAGAGAGAGAGGGGGGGGAGAGAGAGATAGAGAGGAATGGATATATATATATATATAGAGAGAGAGAGTTTGAAATCATATACATAAAGAATTGAAGTGAAAATAAAGGCATTAGAAGGTTAGATCACCAAAGTTGTAGAGCAAGCCATTGAAGCTGAAGATCCATATGTAGAAGCAACTAAGAAATAACTCCTAGATGTTAAAACAAATTGACTAAATCAAGAAAAGAGTTCGCAGTAGGGAAAAGCTAGATGGTAACTAAGACAACCACCAAGAATGCATTATCAAAGAATGTGGAAAACTTGGAGGTATAACTGAGCCATGAAAAGGATAAAACTAGTGCCAAGGCTATTGAAATAGGATCACTAAAGCAAAAGTCCTCTAGCCAAGATTATGAGCTAGAGAAGCTAAATAATCAAGTGGACACCTAGGCCTAGACACTCGAGGGCCTAAGAGAAAAAGAGGTTGACCTAAAGAATATACTAGAAGAATCAAAGGAGGAGGTCAAGAGGTTAAAGGACCAAATTAAAGAGCTCAAATAGTTAGTGGCTTCCCTTGACCACATAAAAGGTCTTGTGAAGATCATATTGCAAGGCCAAAATGGAGGCCATATCATCTAAGCCTTGTGAATGAGAAGAGATAATTTTCTAGAGCTAGTGAATGAGAAGAGCCAAGAAGAAACTATATTCTACAATGGTTCCTTATCTCCTTTTATCAAAGAGATTCAGTTAGTTTTCAAGACATTGATAGAGCTAGAGGCCCTTGTACAAACATCTATGGCTCAAGTATAGGAGGTATCCTTTGAATGCACCATTGAACTAGAGTGCCACTTTAGACTCTTATAGAAGATCAATTTTCCCTTGGACAAAGAGTGGGAGAAGCTTCTGGATTCTCCTTAGGTTGACCTACTTCCATTTATGGGCATGGACTATCATTGTTGCAACCTACAAGGATCGACTTAAAGTAAATTGAATACACATGATTTGTACCCCTTGGTCTTAATTTGATTGACTTGTATATCCACCATGAAATCTTTTCCCCTATTCATTGATCCTATGTGGAATTTATATTCTTGCAAGTGAAATATTTCTCTATAATTGTGTGTCAATCAAGATATGTGTTTAATGCTAATCTATTGTGCTTGGTCAAGATGTATGTGGCATGATTTGACTGAAGATCTATGCCCTTAGGACTATATGAATTGAATTGAGACACACATATTTAGTGGCTTCCCTTGACCACATCAAGGTCTTGTAAAGATCATATTGCAAGGCCAAAATGGAGTCCACATCATCTAAACCTTGTGAAGATTACACTAAAAGTGTTGATAATGGAGCCTGATTATCTTCCTAGATCAGAGGTTTTGTTTCAGTCGTATTTGGGTCCTAGTTCCTATATTAGAGGTTTTTAAAAAATTGTCTTGTGAAACTAAATAATGACTAGTAAAAATTATATAACCTCTATGTATCGAGAAAAATGTTTACTTTAGCCTTATAGTTTATGGAGAATGGTGTAGAGTCTAAGTGATATGGTGAAGAAAGAGATTGATATGGTGGAGAAATATTTTAATGGTTTTATTTCTATAAATAAATAGCGTGAGCATGTTATGGATCGGTAGTGACTGAGCCTAGGCTCGGTAACTATTGACCCATAATGTGAGCACATTATAATGCGCTTGCGTTATATCTTGTTTCGACCAAAAAGTGGTTTTGGCCACTTTTTGGTACCTCATCTTTCTGCACACGCCCAATGCCACTTAGTGGTTTTGTGTGAGCTTGATTCTATACAAACAAGCACATGTTTAGTGGTTGAGATTAGTTGTCATTTGTATTGAGCTCTTTTGAAGAGTGCATATGTGAGGCATGGAATGTGATGTGTGGTTGCATGGTTACCCAAATTATGCTTGGACACATGGAGGATGTACTAGAGGAGCTTGATGTTTTCAAAAATATTCATGGAGACTCTATAAGTGTATTGTAATGTTTATATTTCTATAATTTTTCCTTTCAAGTGGTATCAAATCCTAGTTGTTAAGTTGTGGGATATCTCCTAAGTATTTGTAACCCTTTGTATGAGTAGATTGTTATGCATAGTTGATCCATGGTCTTGCAAGAAGAGAATGAAGGCATTTTCAAGGTCACAAATGTGTTTGTATAATTGGGTTGTTATAGATCTAGGGTTTGATGGAGATTTGACAAATAGATTTTCTATTAGGTCTCCTTTTGTGGAGCTTTTACGGTGAGATTTTGTTGGACACCTCTTGAGAAAAAATAGACTTCACAATTGAGTCCAGAAGGCTCAAAAACCTATATCTTGATATAAAACTTGACATATTTTGATGACAAAAATTTTAGCCATTTTCATGCCCTAAAAGGAATCTCTACAGGAATTGTTAGATCTAAGGCATACAACTGAGAGGGGGGGGGGTGAATCAGTTGTATAAAACTTCTTCTCATTCAAACACTTAACTCACTGTTGTTAGTTAGCAGCATATCAAATAATCATCCATGGAAGCATAATACATAAACATAAGAGCAGATAAGCATCAACACATTGAACACCAAGATTTTGACGTGGAAAACCCGGTTAAGGGAAAAACCACGGGGTGATTAACCCAAGAATTATTCTCTGTTAGAAGAATAGGGAAAAATGAATGGCACATGCCAATAAGGGCTCACTGCCCGAGCACACTGCTCACAAAGAGGCCCACTGCCTACAAGGAGACACACTGTCTACAAAGTGATGAAAATCACAGTCTTGAACTGGAGAATGACATCTCTACCATGTCCGGATCAGTTCCAATTAAGCACAACAATCTCTGCTCTGCCTTTCGCACGTTTCTTCGCTATACCATACTCATCCTCACTCTTCACACTGAAATGAACTCACAAACCGTCATTTATACAAGACATCGACTTAGGAATAAACATCTAAGTCGGCAAACAACCATAGGAGTATCCGCAAGATGAATAACACATCCGGTCGGCTACATAGAGCAAGAACTTCATCCGAAGAATAACTTCAATTCCGGGCTCTACCATCAATGCGGACCAACAACACAACCTAAACAAGATCCAAGAATCTTCACAAGCTTGTCTGAATGTCGGATACATCCGCACTTCCTCTGCTTACTGGGATCTCTTGTCTTCCTCATCCGGAACTTCAAGAACACAGTCCTGTCGCCACTGTCATAATGTAAGAGGTACTTCCAGACCTTCAAATCATACACAAATCAGGATGACACATCACAAGGACATCCCAAACACTCCTTCCAATCCGCAGATTAGGATAATACAATTCCGGACCTCACCGGACCGTTTTGTGATCCTCTGTCACCTCCGGATACTTGCCGGACCCGGTTCTATACCGGCAGCCACAACTCCTTCAGATCTTCATGCGGACCTCTGAAATCTTAACTGTAGCATCTCAAGACTCATATCTACTAACCCTTTAATCCGCATCCTCCGGTTATCATCCTATACAGTACATTTACCTTCTTCTCATCACTGTTCTTCACTGTTCCTGACTGAGACTAATTTTCTCAATATCCTCAGCACACAGCTCATCAAATCCTTCTTGTCAATGCAATATGAGTATTTTGACATCAATGACAACACTGGATAACCTCATACTTGCAACAATCTCCCCCTTTGTCATTGATGGCAACATATGATGTGAAAAACCATTAAGACAAGAACTTCATCTTTTCATATGTCTTCTCTTCCTTTACTGCTCCCCCTTTGATCATCAACCATTTGTTTTTCACATGTCTTCTCTCCCCCTTTGACATCAATGGCAAAGGGCTCATACTTGCAATACTTGCAATTCTCATGCATCAGAATCATACTAGCTGCTCCCCCTTAGTTGCAGCTCCTCATTAGTCTGGATCACAAGATATGACTGTGATAGCCACCGGACTGATGCACATCAGTGCATCTTAGTTCATCACCGGAGGGGCCATGACCCCTAACTTCTCCCGGAGATATTCAAAGGAGTCCTTGGGAAGAGGTTTGGTAAAGATATCTGCAATCTGATCCTTGGAGGGAACATACTCCAATCTGACTTCTTCCTTGTTTACTTGTTCTCTCAAAAAGTGAAATTTGATAGATATGTGCTTAGTCTTAGAATGCAATACCGGATTCTTGGAAATATTAATTGCACTTGAATTATCACAGAAAATTGTGATAGGCTCCTCATATTCAACTTTAATGTCTCTTAGCATCTGCTTCATCCACAAGATTTGAGTGCAACTACCTGCTGCTGCAATGTATTCTGCTTCAGTTGTAGACAGAGATATTGCATCTTGTTTCTTGCTTAGCCAAGAAACCAATCTCTTCCCCAAAAAGAATGCTCCACCACTAGTGCTCTTCCGGTCATCCACATCTCCTGCCCAATCTGCATCTGTGTAAGCATGAAGAGAGAAATCCGGATCTCTAGGATACCATAGACCATACTCAACTGTTCCTTTCAAGTATCTAAAAATTCTTTTGATTGCTATAACATGAGATTCTCTAGGATCAGCCTGGAATCTTGCCACAAGACCAACAGCCTGCATTATATCTGGTCTAGTTTGAGTGAGATACAACAATCCACCAATCATTGATCTATACTTTGTCTGATCTGCCTTTGGAGAATCATCATCTTTGCTTAACTTACATCCGGTTGCCATAGGAGTGTTCATAGGCTTTGAGTCTTCCATACCGAATTTTTTTAACAATTCTTTCACATATTTGGTCTGAGAGATGAAGATCCCTTCTTTTGTTTGAGTAATTTGCAGACCCAAGAAGAAATTCATTTCACCAAGCATAGACATTTCAAACTCACTTTTCATCTGATTTGCAAAAGTTTTGCACATACTATCTCTTCCTCCAAAAATGATATCATCCACAAACACTTCAACAATTAGAATGTTTTCATGATCAATTTTGAAATATAAGTTACTGTCAGCAGTACCTTTGTTGAATCCAATCTGCACAAGATGCTTATCCAACCTTTCATACCATGCTCTTGGGGCTTGCTTCAATCCATACAAAGCTTTCTTCAACTTGCAGACCATATCATTATTATCAGACAATTGAAATCCATCCGGTTGTTCAATGTAGACTTCTTCTTCCAGATCACCATTTAGGAAGGCAGACTTGACATCCATCTGATATACCTTGAAGTCTTTGAAGGCAGCAAATGCAAGAAGTAATCTGACTGCTTCAATTCTTGCTACCGGAGCAAAAGTCTCTTCAAAGTCAATTCCTTCTATTTGAGAGTAGCCTTTGCAGACCAATCTAGCTTTGTTTCTGATTACTTCACCAGCTTCATTTAGTTTGTTCCGGAAGACCCACTTGGTTCCAATTACATTCCTGTCTCTAGGTCTGGGAACAAGATCCCAAGTATGATTTTTCTCAATTTGCATCAGTTCATCTTCCATTGCTTTGGTCCAGTTTTTATCATTGCAGGCTTCATTTATTGTTTTAGGTTCAATCTTTGAAATCAGACAACATTCATTCTGATCTTGAGCAATATTCCTTCTAGTTTGTACACCTTTGCTTCTGTCACCTATGATCTGATCTTCAGAGTGATTCAGTCTTACATACCTTGGAATTTTGGGAGTATCCAGCACTGTTGTTTCTTGATCAGCCTCATTCAAATCTAACTCTTCTTCCTGATTTACCGGATCAGGCTGACTCTGTTTCACCGGAGAGGATTGAGGTCCTTGAACACTGTCTTGGTCATCTTCATCAAACTCATAAAATCTTGAAGGCTTCTCAATTCCTTCATCAACCTTCACATTGGTGCTTTCTATCATCTTCCTCAATCTCTTATTGTAACACCGGTATGCTTTGCTTTGAGTGGAGTAGCCCAAGAAAATTCCTTCATCACTTCTAGCATCAAACTTTCCTAGATCTTCATCTCTTTTAATATAACACTTGCTACCAAATACTCTGAAATATTTCACAGTAGGAGTGATGCCAAACCAGAGTTCATAGGGGGTCTTACCGGTGTTGTTTCTGATTTGAACTCGATTGAGAGTGTAGACTGCAGTGCTGATAGCTTCTTTCCAAAACATTTGAGGAACATTTGCTTCCAACATCATTGTCCTAGCAGCTTCCTGGATGGTCCGGTTCTTTCTCTCAACTACTCCATTCTGCTGTGGAGTCTTAGGAGCAGACAACTGTCTCCTTATACCCTGTTTCTCACAAAAGTCAATGAATTCACCAGATGTAAATTCACCACCTCTATTAGACCTTAGACACTTTAGTTTCAATCCGGTTTGATTCTCCACCATAGCTTTGAAGATTTTGAACTTCTCAAAAGCTTCTGATTTTTCTTTTAGAAAGGTAACCCACATCATCCGGGAATGATCATCAATTAACAACATGAAATATCTATCACCTTGCAGACTCTTGATTCTTGTCGGACCACATAGATCAGTATGTACTAATTCCAATAATCCGGTAGAAGACTGATCTTTGCTTTTAAAAGAGACTCTGCTTTGTTTGCCTAACTGACATTCTTTACACACACTATTTGTAGGTTTTATCAACTTTGGAAGATCTCTCACAGCCTGAGTATTGCTTATTTTGATGATGTTATCAAAATTCACATGACACATTCTTCTATGCCATAACCAACTCTGATCAATTTGAACAAACAAACAACTTTTATTTGAACCAACCAGATGAAAGATGTTACCTTTTGTCTGAGTACCGGATGCAATTTCAGTTCCGGAGCTTGTAAAGATTCTGCATTTTCCATTCTTGAACCGGAGATCATAGCCTTTGTCCACTAACTGACCAACACTGAGAAGATTGTGCTTCAATCCTTCAACATACAGTACATTTCTTGTTTTGCTCTTACCATCAAAGGAAATAGTTCCCCTACCTCTGATTCTGCCAGCAGAATTGTCACCAAACTTTACCATTCCTCCTTCATATCTTTCCAAGTCTAAGAACTTATTCTTGTCACCAGTCATATGGTGAGAACATCCACTGTCAATAACCCAATCATCCTTTTCTTCCACTTGAGCAGCCAAGGCTTTTTCAACAACTTTGTGATTGACAGATTCAGAGAGCATGGAATCTTCTTCCTTGATGGCTATAAACACCCACTCATTTCCGGATTTGCTTCCTGGTTCTGATTCATCATCTGTTACTCCTTCATTGTCATCTTCTTCATGAACATAATAGCAATTCTTTTGAAACCTTTGTCTGTGAGTATTAGATCTTGCAGATCTCTCCGGACATCTTGAGGCAAAATGACCAATCTTATTGCAGTTGAAACACTTAAAGGGTAGTTTTCCTTCATACTTACCGGATCCTCTTGGCAGTCTCTTTGCAATGAGGGCTTCAAGTTGAGCTGTTTCTGCTTCTTCTTCTTCCATGTCTCTTCTTGCTTGATCATACCATGACATTTTCCTTGATGAGTTTTCACCCGGATCAAATCTCTGTTTGCCTTTCACATAGGCACTGGCTTTGAAAGCAGATTCAGTCTTGGGAGGATCATCTCCAAACTCGGTCATTTCAAATGCAGCTAGTTTGCCAGCCAGTTGTTCTCTTGTGACAGTTGTGTGGGCTCTGAATTCATCAATGGCAGCAACTTTGATTTTGTAGGCAGCAGGAAGGGATCTTAGGATTTTGCAGACAATCTCATTTTCATCTAAAGTTCCACCAGCATTTCTGATTCCACATACCAGCTCATTTACTCTTGGCATAAAGGTAGTGATGTTTTCATCATCTCTCATTTTCAACTTTTCAAATTTCCCTTTCAGACTTTGCAACCTTGCACTTTTGACAAACTCATCTCCTTCATATAGAAGTTCCAATTTAGTTAGGATCTCATATGCAGTGGGTAGGTCAATGACATTCGAGAGATCTGAGTCATTCAATGCGCTTAGAAGGGCTTCCTTGGTCCGCAGATTGTTTTCAGCTTCTGTGATTTCATTCAGAGTTGTCGGACCACCTTGTGGAGGTACATATGGTTTTGAAAATCATACCCAGGTATGCTTTTCCCATGCATTCCAAGTGACACTTCATGCGACCTTTCCAGAGAGTGAAGTTGGTTCCATCGAACTTCGGACTATCCTTCTTGTATGACGACATCCTGGATCTCCTCAAGCGGTTAAGCTCTTGTCAGAGGAACTTGGCTCTGATACCAATTGTTAGATCTAAGGCATACAACTGAGAGGGGGGGGGTGAATCAGTTGTATAAAACTTCTTCTCATTCAAACACTTAACTCACTGTTGTTAGTTAGCAGCATATCAAATAATCATCCATGGAAGCATAATACATAAACATAAGAGCAGATAAGCATCAACACATTGAACACCAAGATTTTGACGTGGAAAACCCGGTTAAGGGAAAAACCACGGGGTGATTAACCCAAGAATTATTCTCTGTTAGAAGAATAGGGAAAAATGAATGGCACATGCCAATAAGGGCTCACTGCCCGAGCACACTGCTCACAAAGAGGCCCACTGCCTACAAGGAGACACACTGTCTACAAAGTGATGAAAATCACAGTCTTGAACTGGAGAATGACATCTCTACCATGTCCGGATCAGTTCCAATTAAGCGCAACAATCTCTGCTCTGCCTTTCGCACGTTTCTTCGCTATACCATACTCATCCTCACTCTTCACACTGAAATGAACTCACAAACCGTCATTTATACAAGACATCGACTTAGGAACAAACATCTAAGTCGGCAAACAACCATAGGAGTATCCGCAAGATGAATAACACATCCGGTCGGCTACATAGAGCAAGAACTTCATCCGGAAGAATAACTTCAATTCCGGGCTCTACCATCAATGCGGACCAACAACACAACCTAAACAAGATCCAAGAATCTTCACAAGCTTGTCTGAATGTCCGGATACATCCGCACTTCCTCTGCTTACTGGGATCTCTTGTCTTCCTCATCCGGAACTTCAAGAACACAGTCTGTCGCCACTGTCATAATGTAAGAGGTACTTCCGGACCTTCAAATCATACACAAATCAGGATGACACATCACAAGGACATCCCAAACACTCCTTCCAATCCGCAGATTAGGATAATACAATTCCGGACCTCACCGGACCGTTTTGTGATCCTCTGTCACCTCCGGATACTTGCCGGACCGGTTCTATACCGGCAGCCACAACTCCTTCAGATCTTCATGCGGACCTCTGAAATCTTAACTGTAGCATCTCAAGACTCATATCTACTAACCCTTTAATCCGCATCCTCCGGTTATCATCCTATACAGTACATTTACCTTCTTCTCATCACTGTTCTTCACTGTTCCTGACTGAGACTAATTTTCTCAATATCCTCAGCACACAGCTCATCAAATCCTTCTTGTCAATGCAATATGAGTATGTTGACATCAATGACAACACTGGATAACCTCATACTTGCAACAGGAATATGTCATACAGATTCCATATAGTTTGTATGGTTCCATACGATACCATATGGTAGGTCACATTTAAATGCAAAGTATAGCTAATGATATATACTATGAAATATTCTCCACTTGCACAGGTTTGCAACATCGGTGTACAAAAAAGACTATGGAATATTTTAAAAAATTACAATGGGTGGTGCGTAGGTTTAAAATTTTGTGAGCACTAGATCCAACGGGGATAGAACTTAGGGGACAAACCTCTAGATGCATAGCTACCTAGTATATGGTCAAGCCCAGATCATGGGGGGCTAAACCCCCCAGGGGTACAATGTGGTTGTGCCACTAGTAGACCACTACCTAGTGCCACCGTAGCCCCACCTCCACTAGTGGTGCCACCCACCAACAACCCAGTAAAAGCCTAGCCACCACCATTGTTTAGTCTTGAAGGCATATAATAGAGAAGAATTTTTCTAGAGGGTATAACTTTCACCTATAGTATCAAATTTTTGACTTCTTATAGGTGTCGGAAGCTCTCTTCGAGAATTATGTAGTGGTATAGGTTTGTTTATTATATTTTTGGTGTCATAATTTAGTGCCTAAATCTAGCATTGCTCCAAAAAGGTTAACAAATGATATCTTGAACATATAGAATCAAATTTTAGATTTTGAATAGGCAATGGAGAGAATTTACAGTGTAATACATAGTGGATTAGGTATTTTTTCACTCGGATGAGTTAAGAGATTTTTGTACTTGTTTGAGTGCTTGTAGGTGCCTAATACTTAGGGTGTGAGTGTGTGAGAATCCGAATGAATTTGTGGGTGAAAACTTGTGAGAGTGCATATTTTTATAAGACTAATATAATGGTATAGGTTATAATATTTGGTGTTTTCTGACATAGTTTTATAGGTGTTTCTAGAGTGTTGACTTTGATGGAGACAGGTACACAGGTTGTTTTCTGGTTTGAGGACATGGTTGATACACATGTGAGACTAGGAGTCTCAATTCAATGCAAGTTGAGTGCAAGTATAACAATGGTGATGATTATGGTGTCATAGATATTCATGTATGTTTGAACATTAGCATGATATGGTCATGTATTCAGTTGACTGGATTGGGTTGTGATGATTAGATTGATTCATGAGTTCAGCTGGTGGTGTAGTTCAGTGTTATGAAGTTCTGTATTATCTCCTAAATACTTGTTTGGTTCCTTGACTATGTTTATTCACTGTGGATTTGTGTGCCAAATCAGATCTAGAGTTGATCTGGTGTTTGAGTCATGAAAGATCTACAGGTTATCTTCTGTGTTATCTTAGTTTTTAGGTTATTGATGTGATGATGAGTTTGCATGTTTCATTGTTTGGGACATAAAAGTTATGTAGTTTTGTGGGTTGATCATCCATTATTTGCAGTGAGATGAATTGGATGTGGACTTTCTATACCCATAGGTATTTTTAGTGTTGAATGCAGATTTAATCAATTGGCAGGTTGTCTGTGGTTATTTGTGCATTGGTATGTTACATTGGAATCAGAGGATAGATGGTTAGAGTGCCTGGATATTCAGTTATTAGGACTTGTAGCATTTGTTTTATCTTATTGGCTTGGAGATCTTGGTTCTACTTTATTCTCTAGAGTTGTTGGTATTGCATTTGAGTGTGTGTGGATCATGAGTAATTTTAATTTAAGAGATGGTTATCATGATGCCATGGATAACTCAGTGTCACTGTTTGGTGGAAGCTTTAGAAGTGATGTGATTTTATCACTTGGTGATGAATGATCGTCTTTGGTGGTTGTGAGTGTCATGGAAAAGCTCTTGGATTATGATTCTCGTATGCAATGAGAGTTGATTAACATCTTGAGTTCTATTCTCAAGAGATGGTTATCTTCATGTGATTGGAGATGTTGACATCTTGGTTTACCATGGAGGACTCTTGGAGTCTTTAGTGAGGTGTCAGTTTATGACTTGTCAGTTTTGATAGGGATCCTTAGTTGATAGGATGTTTGGTATTGTGACATGGTGGACTCTTGATTCTATATTAGAGTTTGGCATGATATAGGTGCTCAAAGGGTATGATATGTTCATTAGAGCATATAATCTTCTAGGATAAAATGTTAGATCATGATGTCATGATGTGTTCTTGGATTCTGTAGACATGCATTGGGAGATTTGATAGTGGTTTGGTTAGTTCTCTTGGTATTGAGTATGTTGATATTTTTCTTAGGAGATTCATGAGAGTGTGGTGTTGTATTTGGATTTTAGAATAAATAGATTGGTTGTATGTACTCATGGATACTTGGAGAATGAGGTGAGGCTAGAGTTCTCTTTTGTTAGAGAGACATTTGTTGAGACGGTTACTCTTTGGAGGTTTTAGTAGGAAGATTGAGGAGCCCTCACCTAGATATGGATGTGAGTTCATGATGGAACTTAGAGGAGATTGTTCCTGGAAAGAGTCATTGTGGCTTTAAAATTTCAATTTTTTAGCACATTTCTGCATATGCCCCAAAACCTGTCGAATCACAAAAATGATTAAATATGAAAATAAAGGCAAGATGGTATAAAATCCTTTCATGGCCTTGATCCTAACCCCATTTCCCCCAGTATGGCTAGTTTTCATGCCAAAATTCTTTACTGTTTGCAAGATTTTAAGTTTCACATTTTCTCAGTTGTGATTCGCAAATGAGGTCAAATTTTGATGTCTGTGTTTCTAGAGCAAAAATGGTTTATGGGTTTTTCTTGGGATGGTCTATTCATCTTATAGTCCAAATTTCATGAAAATTGGAGCTATTATGAGGAAGATATGGAGTTTTTCATCTTTAGTCTGAAGTATGGTTTCAGAGTTTCCAAAGCTTTAACTTCACCGTAATTTATCTTCCCAGATCAGAAAGTTGAATAAATGCATTTACGGTGGTAATATTTAGCAAGTGAGGGCTTTAGCCCATATTAAAGTTTGAAAAATGTTAATAAAGTTAAAAGAATTTTATTAAAAAGCACTTCTTATTTATTGAGAATATTAAAAAGTGCTTGGGTTTGAAGTGTCGGGAGTTAGGATTTTGAACAAGTTCAAAGTTTATAAAAATCCCCGAACCCCTACTTTTCTAAAAAGTTCATTTAATAATGTGGTCGGGCGCTTGATGAGTTCAAGAACTCCATTTACCCCTGATTTGAGTTCAAAAGTTCATGTTAGTGCCGAATTCCCGACTCTTCATTGTCGGAAGTTTTCAAAGTTTTTGAACTCCTTTATTATAAGTTCAAAGTTCTTAAATTTTCCTGATCCCCGACCACCTCTTCTTGGCTTCTCTATGATTTTAGGGTTTTGAAAATCATGTTTCTACTGCGGGATGGTGTAGGAACAATGTAGAGAATGGGGATAATATGGCAAATATTTCAACATCATCACCGGTTGGGCGTATTCCCCCATGACTTTAACTCGTTCCCGGCCATATACCTAGAGCATCCGATGTATCAGTAAAGAAGGGAATAGAAGTGTGATTGCAAAGTTTCAAGTTCTTCAGCGGTAGCCTTATTCTGCTTCATACTTCTCGGTTTATCTGTAAATTTGTGGTATTCTTATGACTAAGGAATAGTGTGGATGCCTAACACTTTAATTACGTAGCCACTGCTTTGGGATTGGCTCGTCACCATTTCGAGCCAGATGTTGCTCGACTTGTATGGGATCATTTACTTGTAACTTTTGCATTTTTTTCAGTTATGGTGATGTTTATCATTGAAAGAATTGAAGAATGGACCGGATGAAAAGCTTAAGGCCGAGGATAAAGCAAGTAGTCAATGCCAAATCTTAAGGGATGCATAAATAATTATGGGAGGCTACTAGACTTGAGGCATTGCATTGGATAAATATTGAACAAGGTTCATACATGCATAGCAAAAGGAGTGACACATTTTCGTCACTTTTTTATTTCCTTGTTCATCATTCCCGGATGGACTACTCATTACTTGAGAAACAAAGAACATTGATACTTCGGAGGCCTCCTAGTCCAATTACATTCCATATGGAAATTTTAACGAGACCAAATAAGATTTGATAAAGGCTTTGAAAAATACCAGAAGAAGAATTTTATTAAGAGAGAAGGCCGCGTGACTTGGTTTCTTGTAGCAAATATTTTCAAAAGCACTAGACGAATCCCAAGTCAATGGCTTATGCAATTGAAGGATGGAGCATAAGGGAAACACAAGTTTAAGAGTCGTTATAAACATTGAATTCATGAAGGAAGGTTTTGTCATGGATGAAAATGCTCTGGCAGAAATGTGGAAGCATAGACAAGCGTACATAAATGGTCTGATAGAATTCTCCAAAGAAACATGGTCCCATGAACTGCAATAATCGCAAGGAATGCACAAAATAGACGTGTGAAAAGACTGCAGGAACTTTCAAGCAAATGTCATTGGCAGGTGAAAGCCAAACTCTCCCAGCCCGTGCGCAGCATGAGAGCTTCAGAACAGGCTATGGGCTTCCATCAAAACATAATAGAATCAGGATCATTGTCAGATATTATAGTTTGAAGCGCTCTGATTGACATGTATGCAAAGTGTGGAAATGGAGAAAAAGCTCACACACTATGTGACAGAATGGCTCAAAGAGATGTAACCTCATGGATGCCGCGATTGCAGACTGTGAACAAAATGGATCTGTTGAAAAGGCTTTAGAGACCTTGAAGCAAATGCAACTGCTGGGCGTAAAACCCAAGTCTGTAATCATGCCAGCATAAACTCCAGCTACAACAAATAGCACACTTCTGGTAATGATAGAGCAGTTTGAGAATGGGAATGTATGGGCAGCAACACTTTATGTTTTCACAACAGCAACAGGAACAAAGGAAAGAGCCGGATCAACTCTCTCATCATGTATTCTTGATCATATGCATTACCTACAGAAAATACACATGGTGCCTATATTGAATGCATTGATGGGTAGCTGGTGTTTTAAAGAAGTTTGAAGAGGGATGTTATTTAATGGAAACAAAAATTAAGTCTTGGATCAAAAAGGGTTTGATAAATTTACAATATTTTTAGGTCTCTTAATGGCATGGGCGAAATGTTGGTAAAAGATCTCTTCACAAAAGGCATTTCAAAGGTCAAGTTAGAAGGATTTTGAGAAGGAACAATAGACTTATCCTCAAATGCTTGGACATATCAACTAAAGGTGAGATTGCCCTGAATGTGAGTGCTCAAGGAGTGTCTTCTTTCTCAACACAAACGAACAGAGAGAATCTGGTGGTTGGATTTCTCAAAGATGAGCCCATTACCTATAATTGAATTCTTGGCTGCTTATTGAGATGTTTTCGGTCATCCTTACAATGTAAGAGGGTCTGGAGAATCTAGAGCTTTAAGGAATGATCTAGTGCAATTCCTAAAATATTCAGATGCACAATTTGAAAGCCTAAGATTGATGTTGATCTACAGAAATGTTGAAAAACTTCTTGAAGGTGTACCGGTTGGAAACAAAGCGGTGGGAAACTAAGTACTCAAAATATATCAGCTTCTGTTTGGCACGCTATGACAATTCCTTCTTGTGACTTACCTTTGAAACAATTGTCCACTTGATAAGATGTGGAATCCTTTTTACAACAGACAAAGGGGTGCTGCTTTTTGACATCTATGGATGGGCTCCAAATATATCAGGTATTGTGCTTTAGCTCTTTATTAGCTGAAACATCCAGATTAGTACAGGAAGATGTAACAAATGAACTAGTTGATGATTTTCTAAATGTCACCAAAGGAGAAAATCAAAAGTCATTCCATTTATAAGCCACGGAAGAACAAGGAATTTAATCTCTTGCAAATACTTTCAAGAGGTGGAAATAGGGAAAGAGGTTTCTCTTTTTATTGCAACTTATTTTCCAAGATCAGTTATAAAAAGGGGGCTTTTGCTTTTCATTTACCTACATTTTCAAGAGGCAATTACAAAAACTAAAAAGTTTCTTGGAGACTTATAAATATGTGATTGGTAGACTGTGGGGAGGATCTTTCCAGTTGTTCTATGAAACAAGGGGAGGAAGAGCGAATTTTATTTTCTACTAGTTTGTAATCAGTTATTGTTTTTCTTGACTTAATCTATGTACAGAAGCATTTCAGAGACTTTAAGCTCCGTGTCATTGGAGAAATGAAGAGTTATTTCCAGAATTTTATGTCTATATATGCCTTCTTTGATTGCAATTTTTCCTATGATTTTTTGTAGTCGAACTTCAATGTGTTTATGTTATGTATGGTTGTATCTAATTTCAGATTTATATCCTTCTTATGTCTGATATGTGTTAAGGGAAATATAACTGTCTTTTATCATTCATTACCATTCGGGGTTGTGGGATATGTGGACTGTGTGTCATTTAATCTGCATCCTCGCTATTTAAATTTAATCTTTTGCATATGTGTCATGGTTATGCACAGCGATTTGTTTTCTTTTTTTGCTTTCCAATTAAAAGCACATCCTATGTCTCTCATTCATTGCACATTATTTAATGGTAGTTGCGCCTTGTAAAATAAATAGAGAGCACTTGCAAATACCATTTCAAGTGACTCAACTGTTGGTTCGTTTGTCATTGGAGTGGGCGAGTGAGTATAAATTGAAGTGACAAATATGTTAACCAATAGGTATTGAGTATGTTGTCAATATTTTTCTTAGGATCTTCATGAGAGTGTGGTGTTGTATTTAGATTTTAGAATAAATAGATTGGTTGTATGTACTCATGGATACTTGGAGAATGAGGTGAGGCTAGAGTTCTCTTTTGTTAGAGAGACATTTGTTGAGACGGTTACTCTTTGGAGGTTTTAGCAGGAACATTGAGGAGCCCTCGCCTAGATATGGATGTGAGTTCATGATGGACCTTAGAGGATCAGATTGTTCCTGGAAAGAGTAATTGTGGCTTGGTGTATCCTAGAGGAGCACTCTCATTCCCCCACTCTTGGTCTACTCGGCACAAAATCACCTGATAGGTATTGTGCATCTTGTTTTCAAATGCATTTTTTTATGCTTTGTCTTCTCATGGATATGGATCTTAAGTTATAATTGTTAGTTTTGGAGGGTGCATTTGAGGAGTTTTTGGCATGGTTATCTCCTTGTGCATATGAATTTGATTTATGATGACATTTATGAGAATTTTAAGTGATGTTCATTGGGTTGATTTCCTAGTTACAGAAAGGTTATGAGTTTGATCTTCCTTAGATTAGAGAGGCTTACATGTCCTTGTTGGTTATATGAGATACATATGCTTTTTTTAACTATGAGATTGAATGTTTGGGTGTTGTTAAGGCTTTTTAGTTGGGGTTGTGAAGGAGATCTTACTTGGCACAACTTAGCACTTTGAGGTGTTAGTAGAAGGACATGTTATGTGATATGATTTGTGGGTTTTCTCTCTTTGGTCTTGTATTTCTTCTTGGAGGTTCATTTTCACATGAAATTGGATTTGAGGCTTACATGGAGTCATTGTGATCACAAGGTTTGTGGTCATGTGTTGTTATTCTACTTCATTGGTTTTTTAGTAACAACATGGGGGCTCTTTAACATTTTTATTTTGTTTAGTGTTTGAGAACTTGGGAGAGCTATGGAGACTAGTTTTGAGAGAGTGTACAATAGTTTGTGTTGCATGTGTGGATCATTATGATTGTTCTTTGTTACTACATGTTTTGATCATTAGCCACACCTTGATTATGAGTGTTGATTGGTAGACTTGGTATGCCTTGATCTAGTTTTAGATTTTAAATTACCCATTTAGTGAGATTCTGAGGTTGTATATGTGTCCTTTGGTTGGATGTTCTCATTATACTACAACATTGAGGTTCTTGAGGTTTTAATGACATGTTTATAAGTTGTTACCTTGGAGGACTTATTTATGGATAGTATATATAAAGGGACTTGTGATCATATATTGGGTTGGATATGTTGTTGGTATGAGTTCTACTAATGTTTTGATACCTTTGGAGGTATAGATGGTTGGATGCATTAGCATTTTTTGTGGTCGCTATTTTCAGTCATGTGGATTTTTTCCCTGGCAACAACTTGGAGCATTTCTTATCACTTGGATTTGATGCTTGTGTTCTTTTGATTGGTGCATCTTCATTTGGGCTTGTTCATTTTCTTCTATATGTGGCATGTTGGAGGATGAGAGGAGTTCTTGCTTGAGATTGTGGTCACCTTGGATGTTATTGTAGGTACCTTGATGGAGCATGAGAGAGTGCTAGAGATTCATGTGGTTTCATGGATGGATATAATGATTCACTTCATCGATTGACCCTTATGCAATGTATACAACAAATGGGAGAATGTTAGGAAAAAGGGTGTTGTACACCTTCACAAGAAAAGAAATATTTTAATTTTGTAAAATAAATAAATATTTGTGATGCATCTTAGGATATGTGTTTAGTCACATTAAATATTTATTTGGGACCACTTGTAAAGTTGTATTGTAATATTGGTTATATATTTTATGTGTGGGAGACATAGGACAAATATTTAATATTTGTGGGAAATATTTAATTTTGGTGTCAATGGTTTTTTGCTATCATGGTTTTGATACACATGGTTTAGCTAATACCACTTAGTGATTTTGTGTGAGATTGATTCTATAAAGCAATCACATGTTTAGTAGTTGAGATTAGTTGTCACTTATATTGAGCTCTCTTGAAGAGTGCATATGTGAAGCATGGTATGGTACATATGGTTGCATGGTTACCCATTATGCTTGGACACATGGAGGATGAAGTGGAGGAGCTTGATGTTTCATAAATATTCATGCAAACTCTATAAGTGTATTGTAATGTTTATATTGCTATAATTTCTCCTTTCAAGGGCAACTCCACAACTCTAGGCACCAACCCTCTTACAAAGCTAATTAGAGCACCATAACTCCCCATGTGAATCCACATGGGTTCACCTTACCAAAGCATGGTGGAGTCTATTGATGGTGGTTTTAGCACACAACAACGTAGGTGAAATAGTGTTATCTCACCTCTCTTGAAAAAGGTATCTATCCAAGATAGGACTGCCCCAAGGATAATACAACTAGGTCTTAGCTTGCAGGAATGACTCAATTGGTATGTTTAACTGTGCCAACAAGGGGACTTACATATGATGATAGGGTTTTGCAAGGTAGTGTCAATAAAAGTGCAGGAAACCCTATGATATTTTCAGCTCATTTGCAATATAAATGTTGCTTGAAAAACCTAAATCTAACAATTTGTTATAGAGAAAGTGCAAAAGAGTAAGGGTTTAGACAAGGGTCCTAAGTGACATTCACAATGCAAAGACTCATTGATAGTAGACAAATGTTCTGAAATTAAACCACTTTAAATGCTGCCAAGCTAACAGATTGCTACAGTACTACAGAAAATGATGTTATCTTCTATGGAGCCTTAAGATTTTTAGATCACATAAATCTAGCAAATACCCAATTAATGGCGTGATTTAACTAATGTAATGTAATTGAACTCAGCACAAAATAATAGCACAGGCTAATAATGCACATCCACTTACAGTCAACAAGTAACTAATAGTATGGACTTAGAACATTCATCAAACATCTTCAAGAGATCACTAACATTGCAAAGCACATTATACTAATTAGCAGATCGAGACGTGGAACATGAAACCAAATTGATAACACAAAGAGAAATTGTTTGAAAAAAAAATGCAACAACTTGCTTTTGTATTAATTAGAAATTTGGTAGAGTGTCAACAATTCACCATCAAGACTGTTACAATGAGAGAGACAATGGCCCTTTATATAGAAGAAGCACCATATTGAGTTTTTGAATGGACGGTGGAGATTAACTCAACACCAACAGTCTAGATTACATGGCATTTAATACACTACAACAGCTAGATTGCATTTTTAGATCATCATTTGTCCTGTAGGAAAAAGACAAAATACAACTCCCAAATACATTGAATCTGGACATTTTAAATACCCATTAAGTTGTACATTGGTAAAATTCAATTTTCAAGACATAATAAAGACAAAATAGAGTCACATGACCCTCCAAATATAGTATCAATTAACAATGACAGGATTCACATGTGTTTTTACTTTTCATCTTCCTCTAGATCAATTTTATCTTCTTCTGCCGTTTTGTTACAGTATGCAACTAGTGTTGTCAGAGCTAGGTTGATATCCAGTGGGTCTGGATCTTTGATAGAATCTTCTCCAAACCTCAAGCCCTTGATTTCTATAGAAAATTTACAATACACATCTTCTCTTGATTTTCTTCCCCTTTTAAGTGCCAAAAATGCAGCTTAGAGATCAGTGACCTTGTCAATTTTACCGACCATATTCAGTGTTGAGTCTCCGTGAATGACTTGATACAATCTATTTTTACACTGTTGTTCATTAATTGGAGTCAGATCATCTAAACCAAAATCAATACAGTCCCTCAATGCATCATTTATCTCATATATTACTTCCATTATTTTAGTCTTTGTTGTACCGAAAGAGTCTTTCACCTTATCAAAAACACCTTTTCTCAATTTCACTTGTTGATACCACTCTTCAGGTTTCTTCAATCTATCTCTTGTCAAAATATTTTCTGTCAAAAGAATCTCTTTGGACAAGTTCCTCAAAGTTTACACTCTTGGAAACATGTGGGAATAATACTCAACATATGGCTCACATTCTTCATATAGACCTTCCCATTCTTCTCTCAAGAGCCAAAAGTCTTTATGTAGTAAGCAGGCAAATGCTATTACTTCGCATCCCTCTTCGTATACTTTTGTGAACCACATTCTTGTACCTTCAACAATGGTTTTGATATCATCAAACTTAGTTAACTCATCCTTGGACAGTAGGGTAGAAGTTGTTCCTAGTTCTTCATCAGAATTTAATGGCTTCATCAGGAATTCTATACATGCTCATAGTGCTTAGTTTTGATGCTTCAGCTGTTGTTTTGTCAGTTCATCTTTTTTTAGTTGGTCTAGAATTGTGGACACTATCCTTTTGAATTCATCTATTTTCTATCCCCTGGTAGTTGGCCCCAGATTCACAGTTGTAACAATATAATCTTTAGGTCTGGCTTCATTTTTATTCGCATCTGCTAGTGGGACAACCACCTCTACAATCCTTGACCCTGTGGTATCCTTGTATATTCTAGATTGGATTTTTTCTTTCTTTTGCTTCTTTAGTTTTTCCACTCTAGCCAGGAATGCATCCAAATGTAGCTTCATTATCTCTACATGTGGTTCTTTATGCTGCAACCTTTGTTGTAACCAGTCTGGTGTAGTGGAGGATTCTTTAGGAGAGTCAATGTGACTATCTCCTTTATTGGGTGGCCCATCAAGAATTTCTAATTCATCCATATTTTCATCATTCTCTTCATTATTTGAATGTTTCACATTCTTCAGATTTTCCAATATGACTTGTTGATTAGTCCTCAATGCAGTATCTAATGTGTCTTTGTACACTGAACTGTCAGTGACCTCAACTACCTCTACAGCCATGGTTGTTTCAGTGGTAACCTCTCTTTCCTGGGATTCTAATTCTACACAAACTTTCTCAATCCTAGGTAGTTGTGGAATGGCTAATGAGGCAAACATTGAAGAAGAAATGATGGGATGTGTCAAAGAATCACCTATGGATGACAAAGAATTGGAACTTAAAGAATGTAAGTGTACATGGGATAAATTTGTAAAAGAAGCAAAACCTAGTGAAGGTGGAATGGGAGGGAGAGAGGAGATGAAAGAGATAGAAATAGGTACAGAAAGGCTAAGTGAAGTGAGAGGAAAGAAGGGTGCCAAGATGGTGGAAATGGGTGGTAGTGACATCTGACTAGACGCAGAAATGGATGAGATGGACGGTAAGGACATGGTGGAGATGGAAGGGGAAGAGGAAACTAGAGAGATGACAATGGAGGAAGTGAGTGAAGAGGGGGAGCTAGGTATGCTCACATTCGCTATTACTGGAGATGGTGTTGATGTGGAAACTAGAGTAGAGGAAGAAGAGGAGGGGTCTTGTGGAGGAGAAGAGGCAATGGTAACATTAGCTGGAGATGAAGGCACTCAAGGGGTAGTTGAGGTGTTGACAGGGGTTGCAGGTTAAACATTTGCTGCTGGTACCCTTGGCTTCTTAGCTTTTGAGCTCTCTCCTTGACCACTGGGTATATCCTTTCTTTTTGTTGTTCTAGTCCTCGTGGTAGGAGGTGGGTCTTTATTCTATGCCTTAGGAATAACTTTCTTTTCTTTCCCTTTTTCTACCAAAGGCACATGCTCTTCACTGTCAGTCTCTTTAACCACTTCAGGTTCTTCTAAATTTATTTCCTCCAATGGTCGATCATCCTCATCTCCTAATTCTTTTTTTGAATCCCCCTCTATGTATGATAAAGTAGTCCCTTCTTGTTTTAATGCTGCTACTTGACTCTTGAGCCGAATCTTACTCAATTTGATGGGGTTCCTCATGGTCTCATCCAATGAACTTTCTTCTGCATTGGCCCAATTAGGAGGAGGGATAGGCTGACCAAGCAATGCTTCCCATGGGCCTCTCTGAACTACATTTCCATCCTCTACAACCTGGTCTGACACTTGAATGATATGAAATCTCTGTATTCACTCTAGGGACAAGCATGAGTAGTTTCTTTCTATTACATCATAATCATCAACACAATCTACCCAGAAGTCTTCTAAGTGATCTGAAATAACTTCTTGCTGACATATCTTTCCATTATACCATGTGGATCAAAATGTTTCCTTCTTATGTATGGATGGAGGTTCAACAGTTGCAGTTCCTTATCTGAATGCTCTGTTACCCCTAATGTTATGCAGGTATAAAGGCCCTTACCCAATAAAATTGGAAATTTGATATTGACCCTATGTAGATGTTTTAGCCTCTCTGTGCAGGGTACGAGTTGCCTAGTCAATTCAAGGAGAACCACTTTATCTGTTGGATATTGAGGCAACTTGTATGGTGTACTCACGAAGCCTTGAATTCTTAAGTAAGTAAACTTTTGAAACTGTAGGTACAATCTCCCATATTATCATATGACATTCACGGCTTCAAGAGATATCCTCAGTGCAATGGTAGCTTGGAGTGTTCTGGTGATATGCATGGTGAAAGCATTGTTCACTCTCTTGTAATGAATCAATGACTGGGAGAGTGTCAATTGTGTATAACACTGATAAACTTTCAATTGTTGGTCTCCATTCCCAACTCCTCCTAGTTTAGACAGTCCAGGATATTTATTTCTTCTTGCTAGCGCATAAACAACATATGAGGTCCATCTGAATGTCTGCTTCTCTTTGAAACTGTCAAAGGCTTCATGCATGTTATCACTTATGATCTGAGCCTAGTGAAGTTTCTTGTCTCCATGTATTATCTCTTCGGTGAGGGAAAACATCCATTCTTCAAAGGTCGAAGCAAATGGGAGCCCATAAATTTTGCTCAATAAAGTCACCATGTCCCAAATCTCATCATGGAAATCACTTCTATATAAAGTATGGGGCAACTTGTTTATGGTAGACCTCCTATGTTTCATCCAATGATCATTGATCTTCTTTTTTCACTTTTCCACATCTTTCTTATATGTGTTCTTAGCATCCTTCTTGTTTGGTATGGACAACACAGGGTAGACTGGTATTCCAAAAATTTCTGCCAAGGACTGTGTGCTTAAGTCTGCTAGAACCTCTCCATTTGTAGTTTGAATTGTTCTAGTTAAGGGATCATATCTCTCTACACATATTACTATAAGCTCTACACATTGTACAGAGGTGGGGAAGGAAGTTGCTTCTGCAATACCATTGTCTCTTATCTTTTTAGCTAATGGTGTAGGATTTGGTCCAAACACCCTAAGTCTGAAGTCCTCTAGATCTATGTGACTTAGATCTGTGTCTCCTATGTTGTTCCATGTAGATGTTATCTTGGTCTCAGGAGGAATGCCTTTGAACTCGTACTTTATGTTTTGAGCTCATGCAGACGTTTAACCTGCATGACTAGATCTAATAAGTTAAAGGTGTCTTGAAGGTCTCTGGTTCCTAAGTCTTAATGGTTTAGCTATAGGTTACTCATCTCATATTCCTAAGTCAAATTCTGCTTTATGAAATAGTTCATCAAGTTCCTTTTCTATATTCTAAATGCCCAAATATATAATTGTAGATTTCACCACTTAATGAAATTCATTACGTAACTAAAACAATAAAAATAGCATAAAAATCATACTTCAAGTCATGTAATAAATGCTAAATTGCTTGAAAATTAGATGAAATCATGTAAACATCTTAATTTTACCTTTGCAACATTCATTTTGACCAAACAGACTTATTTGCCTTAGGAAATTTTATGAAAAACAGCTCTGAGATCAATTTGTGCAAATTTCAGGGGTCTTGGACTTTGTTAGTAGAAAAGTGCTGAATTTGGCCAGGTCAGACCTAGCGCTGATTTTGGAGTTTACTGACCAAAGTCAGTGGAGGCACATTTTAGCGCAGGGAATAGAAAACAATTGAATGTCAAGTTTGTCGCAGCTTTCAACTTTCTCAGACCAGCACGAGCTTTGGCTCGAACCGACTTTTGTGGAATCATGAGGTCAGTTGGTGTTGATTTTAACGCAAGTCGGTTGGGTTGGAATTTAGCGCATGACTTCAAGGGATGATCAACCAAATTCAGTACTAGGTGTTTTGAGTGCAATTCAGTGAGTGCTTATTTTTGTGCTAAGTTTAATGCAAGGGTCGACGGAGTTTCCCGAAGTGACCGATTGACTTTGAACGAGGAGGTCGGTGGATGGTCAAATTGGCACAAAGTCGGCAACTTAGGATTTTAACACCAAGTTGAATCTTTGGATCTGGCGGGGATTTGAGAGGTAACCGACTGACTTTGCTTCCTTAGGGATAATTTTAGGTCGGTTGAGAGCACTTTTAGTGCAAAGTCTGCGAAGGACGATTTTAGCGCAAAGGGTTTAAAACCTTTAGATGGTGGAGGATTTTTCAAGTGCCAACTAACCTAAAGTTGTTCATCATTTCAAAGGGTCAATTAGTGTTATTTTTAGCATGGATGGAACTAACCAAAAAAATCCATTGGTACTTCAAGGGGTTTTGATAAATTTGTGAACGATTTCTCAGGTGTAGGTAAATTCGTTTTAGTGCAACAAGATTTCATCATTTTCTACTATCACTTATCATGCCTTAGGGCCTAAATAGAGGATTTTTTGTCAAACAATTCAATCATCTGCACAGTAAAAACCTCCAACCAAAACCTGATTGCTATTTCAACAAATAAACTTGCAGACCCAAAGCTTCAATTTTTATGCAAAACCCTAGCCGAGATTGATACTTGAATTAGAAACAAAACCCAAAACCCAGAATAGTAAAAGAGAAGTGCCCTACCTGGTTCTAAATGCTGTTGTAGAGGTGGAAAAATCATTTAAACGTGCCCCAGATCAAATTCACCTTTGCTCCAAATCTGCCCTCCATCGTCGATGGACTCGCAGAGATCTCAAAAGATTAGTTTGTGTGTAAAATAAGCTCAAAAGTCTGTAAAACATTTATATTATGTGTTAATAGTCACCATTAATGCCATAGGTATGGTCACATACTTGGCGTACAATATGCAGAGAAATACCTTTTAGGTTTTGCTCAAAATTTAAGAAGCACTAACTTTGCATCATTTTTAAGATCATCCAACCTTAGCGCAAGTTTGGGGGTCTCAAACTTGGCGTGACTTTTGCACCTCACCGATTGAAGTCAGTGATGGGGTTTTCTAGCACGAGGTCGATGGAAGGGGATTTTAGTGCTACGATCAGTGGGAGGCAAATTTAACAGTAGGGCAATGGATAAGTATATTAGCGCTTGGTCAGTGACAATAGCGCTAAGTTAGTAGATCATATTTTCAGTGCAAATGCTCTTTAGGACTTGGATTTTGATAGCAAAGGCCACTTGACTCAATTATTTTGTAGATCTAGGTAACTCATTTATCTAAGAGAAATGTGATTTTGACTTCTGATGGATTGCTTGATCAAAGATCTACGAACACCTTAGGAACCAACTAGGATAAAGCTGACACTCAAGCCAAAATTTGAAAGAAAGGGGGGGCCCATTCCATGAAATGGGGCATGTGTGTAAGGCACAACAAATGGTGACTCTATTGGGAAATGCTTCAAAGCATTCTGAAGATAAACTCAAGTTTCAAACCCAAAACCTCTACGTTGCCCACATGTGAACAAGGAAAATATGATACCATATCAAAGAAGTAGAAATCGATAGCAAGGTGCAACCATCCATATCTTGAAAACCTGAGTGTGTGCAATTGCATTAATTCTCATCCTTTGATAACTAAGCTCATCTAAGATCCTTTACATTAAGCTATGTGATTAGTACACACCTCATGAACTACCTGGACATTGCCCCTTTGGCAGCGAGCATCTATAGCACTGATGGGTTTGTCTCGAAATTCCACTCAACCAAAGCCCTACTGTCAGTTAGGCGTCCATAGCCCCAGTAGAGGTTACTTGATTGTCCATCTAACTGAGTTATAGTGTGTGATTGTGATTTTTTGATTTTTTTTCTTTTCATAATTTCTTGATATTCCATTAAGCTTAGATTTGGTAGAGTACAATGTAGCACTGCTACCCTTGCAACACATGCTTTTGATGGCATGAGTTATGTTGATAACTCAGCTAGCTAGGTGTGGAATTTTGATGGTGGCAAAGGTGGACCTTAGATTTTTCACTTAATGTAAGATCACCAAGACTCACTTAGGTACTTTCAGGATTTTAAGAGTGTAAGAGATATTTGGCTAGAAAATACTTTAAGTGCACTGACTAATGATTCATTTCCCATGAACATGCATCATACCATCCAAGTATAACCGTGGAACCCATAGGAGGACCCAAGTAGAAACTTTAGCTTCTCAAAGGAATATTCCAGATTACTCACCCAACAAAAGACCACTTGCAGGTCTGCACAACTGCCACCACATTCAAGAAATGAAGATCCTCAACAATAGTGAGCGCAGCAGGTAAAAGCAAAGAAGGAAAGAACAACTAGCCTAAGAAAAAATAAACACCTAACAACTATAGAAAGAAAAAACAAAAAGCAGAAACTAATCTAACAGCAACCTAACCTAACCAAAATAGGCAAGCAACCTAACTATGTACACTAAAAGAAGGCAAAGATGCCTCCTAGGCCTAGAAGTAGTGCTTCAGAAACTGCCCATCAACAAGCAATGGGAGCTCCTCGCCAGTAAGGCTCTTCAATCGATACGTATTGTCTCCAAGGATCTCATAAATCTAATATGGGCCTAGCCAAAGTTTGTCAAACTTACCGTGTTCACCTTTCTTCTCGTGGGCTTTGTCCCAATACAAGACTAAGTCAGAAATGTGAAAGGCCTTGACTTTAGCCCTTTTTTTGAACCATCATTTCACTACACCCTGATGTTTGGTAAATTTTTCTATGGCAGCATCACATTTTTCTTCTAGTTGCAGCAATTGAGCCAAACAGGATGACATCTGATCGTTTGGTTCAAGGTAGTCCTGCATGAGTTGTAGCATGGGAATTCTCAAATGGATGGGAAAGATAAGCTTAGTACCATAAACAAAGTGATAAGGGGATGTTCCTAATGCAACCTTGTGTCTAACCCTATCGACCCATAAAGCGAACCGAAGCTGAGTATACCAGTCTCTGGGATTTTTATCAAGTAGTTTTTTTATGACCTCAAGCAGGTTTTTGTTTGTTAATTCAGTCACTTCGTTTCCTTGGGGATAGTAGTTAAAGGAAAATTTTAAAACAATCCCATAGTCAAATGCCCAGTTGGAAAAGTGTAATGAAGAAAATGTAGGGCCGTTATCACATACCAAAGAGAAAGGACAACCAAACCTTATGATGATGTGTTTTTCAATAAATTCAATTACTACCTCTGTGGTGCATTGATTACATGCGAGATCCTTAGACCATCTTGTACAATAATTAATCGTGGTTAGAATGTACTTGTGGCCCACTAAAAAAGGTGGGTTAATCATACCAATAAAGTCTAGTCCCCACTGCGCAAATGGTCGTACCTCTAGTACTGGTTGCAGAGGCATAGCAACATTTCGTTCTCTTGTTACAGCTATCTAGCATGTGTGATAATCTTTGAAGAGTGTAGGCCAATAGTACCTTGCTTGCAGGATTTGGTTGGCAGTTGAATGAGCTAACCCATGACATGTCCCAAACTTTTCATGGAAAACTGTCAATACCTGAGTCACTTTTGTTTTATCCAGACATCTTAGATAGATACCTTTATGGTTCTTTTTGTATATCTCTAATCCCTTGATCATAAAACTGCCACTCTTTACTATGAGTGCTCTTCTCTAGACTGAATTCAGGTGAGGCAGGTAGCATTGATTGAGAAGATAAAATACAATGTCTCCGTACCATTTGACTTTGGATATATCTTCTAACATATATTGTTGCAAGACTAGGCCTAGACCATCTTCTACCATCATTTTCGTTAGTGCCTAACCCCTTACTAGTTTCATGGGTTGTATTTCTATATCAAACTCTTGTAATATTATGACCCATTTTCCTCTTCGTTCACCCAGCTCGCTTTGCATTAGCAATGCCTTGACTGCTACATCAGGCACAACTAAGATCACTCAGCTTCTCAAGATGTAATGACAGAACTTTTTCACTACTTTGACTAAGGTGTATGCTTTATTCTCCACATTTGGATATCTCAGTTCTGCATCTTTCAAAGGAGTGCTCATAAAAGGAATAGGTATTTCATCATCAATGGATTTTTTTGTGTCAACATTGCTGCACATGTATGTTTAGAAGTGAAGGAGTAAATGTAGAATGGCAATGTATAGTCAGGGCTCACTACCACTAGAGCATTGGCTATTACCTATTTGATTTCTTAAAAAGTGACCTTAGCCTCTAGAGTCCATTCTACCTTAGCATGTTGTTTTAACATAGCATTCAATGGGTGAACTATCTCAACAAACCCAGTGATGAACTTGCGAACAAAATTGATCTTACCAAAATATGACTCACCATGAACAGGTTCAATCATGTTTTCTTTGGTTATTATTTTATCTGCAATAAATTTGGTCATAAGGATATGGATTGCAAGTCTATAATAAATGAAATAAGTCTTGTAAGTAGAAATTATCTTGCTTCTCTTGTGGATGCCAATGGGGTATGTCAAAATTGCAACAAATTTGGACACATAGAAAGGTATTGTAGGAATGATCTTAAAAATTTAGAATCTTAGATAATTGATGTCACTGAGCAAGACAAAGAGAATGACAATGGAGTTGAGAACTCAACGATTGTCCAAACAAAATTTCATGGTCAAGGACAAACCAATCTCTGGGTGATAGATAGTGGATGTACAAATCACATGATAAGTGATAGGAGCAAGTTTATCAATCTTGGCAAGTGGAATGGTGGATTGGTTAGGTTTGGAGATAACTCTTCTGCAAAGATCACTGGAAAAGGTACTATAAGCATTGATGGAAAGTCTCAAACACACGATGTTCTTTATGTAGAAGGTCTCAAGCATAATCTTCTTAGTGTGAGTCAAATGTGTAGCAAAGGATATAATCTCACATTTCATTATCAAGGGTGTGAAATCAGAAGAGCAAAATCTAGAAAATTGGTGGTAGAAGGATTTAAGATAGAAGGCAACTTGTATAATCTAAAAGTGATTAATTAGAGGACTTATCTGTTAGGAAAAAAATGAATGTTGGTTGTGGCATAAGAGAATGGCGTACATCAACTTTGATAATCTTGTGAAGATCAGTTCCATGAAAGAAATAAGGGACGTGCCAAAGATCATCAAGCCTGCAAGCACCATATGCAAAGAATGTCAGATTGGAAAGCAGACAAGGATAACTTTCAATTCCAAGGAATATTTTACTACAAGGCCTTTGGACATGGTTCGTACTGACTTGTGCAGATCAACTAGGACAAAAAGCCTCCAAGGTGAGAGGTATTTTATGTTGTTCATTGATAATTTCTCTAGAATGCCTTGGGTTACATTTTTGAAATAAAAATTAAAAGATTTTAGTAGATTCAAGATCTTGAAATCTATGGTTGAAAATGAAATTAATACTAGAATCAAGTGCTTAAGATCTAATAAAGGTGGTGAGTTCTTTTCAAATGAGTTTGTAGAGTTTTATCAAGAACATGGAATCAAAAGACACTATGCAGCTACTAGAACCCATTAGCAGAATGGTGTTGTAGAAAAAAAGAATAAGACTGTCCAGGAGATGGCCAAGACAATGTTGAGTGAAGCTAATTGTTTGATGTATACTAGAAAGAAGCAATTCATACTGCAATCTACATTCTTAACAGAGGATAGCTAAGAATCACAACACCAAAACTCCTTATGAGCTTTAGAATGGAAGACCTGCAACAATCAAGTATTTCAAATCTTTTGGAAGAAAATGCTACATCAGAAGAGATGAAGAAGGTCTAGGAAAGTTTGCCTCAAGAGAATATGAAGGTATTTTCCTTGGGTACTCAACTACCAGCAAAGCCTAAAAATGCTACAATAAAAGACTAAGGAATATAGTGGAGAGTGCAAATGTAAGAGTGGATGAAGAATCACATCAAAATTTAGTTGAGCAAGAGGATTGTTGGCTAGTTGAACCTACCAACACAGAGGAAGTTGCAGAAGTTGAAGAAAAGGAAGAAACTCCAGAGAAGACTACTAAGACTCCAACCAAGTATGTTCAGAAAAATTATTTAGAAGATCAGATCATTGGACACAAGAATAAAGCAGTTCAGACAAGAAGAAGATTTGCAAAACAAATGAATAGGTAAACTTTGCCTCACTATAAATAATAGAACCGAAAAAATTTAATAAGGCTAGCAAGGATGAAGGATGGATTCAATCTATGGAAGAAGAACTGAATCAAATAGAAAAGAATTAGACTTGGGAGTTGGTACCAAGGCTTGCAGACAAGAATGTGATAGGAATAAAATGGGTTTTTAGGAACAAGTTGAATGAAGATGGAGAAGTGGTCAGGAACAGAGTAAGGTTGGTTTGCAAAGGATATTCACAAGTTGAAGGTGTTGACTATGAGGAAACATTTTCTCCAGTGGCAAGAATGGAAGAAATCATAATGGTTCTTTCTTTTGCAGTACATAAGGGATTCAAGGTATATTAGATGGATGTCAAATCTTCTTTCCTGAATGGTGACTTGGAAGAAGAGGTCTACATAGAGCAATCAAATGGTTTTAAGTTATCAGAAGACCCAAGCATGGTGTTCAGACTCAAGAAGGCTTTGTATGGTCTCAAAAAAGCCCCTAGGGCTTGGTATGCAAGGTTGGACAAGTGCTTACTCTAGCACGGTTTCAAGAAAGGTACCACAGATAGTAATCTTTACATCAAAACTGAAGGTGAACAAATTCTAATTGTTGTTGTCTATGTTGATTATATAATCTTTTATGGATATGATGAGATGTGTAAGAAGTTTGTAGGAGATATGCAAAAAGAGTTTGAAATGTCTATGTTAGGAGAGCTATCATTCTTTCTTGGACTTCAAATTTCTCAATCGAATGATGGCATATTTATCTCTTAAGAAAAGTATGTTAAGGAAAGGTTGAAGAAGTTTGGAATGGAATATTGAAAACCTGTGAGTATTCCTATGGCAACTGGTTGCCACTTGAGTAAAGATGATGAGTCACCTAAAGTTGATCAGACTCAGTACAGTCTATGATTAGGGGCCTACTATACCTAATAGTATCAAGGCCTAACATTATGCAAGGTGTGCGTATGGTTGCAAGGTTTCAAGTTGATCCTAAGGAAACATATGTGCAGGAAGTCAAGAGAATATTTAGATACTTGAAGAGCACTCCAAAACATGGATTGTGGTATCAAAAGGGTGATGACTTCTCACTGAGTGCTTATACTAATTCAGATTGGGTTGGCAGTGTTGATGGCAAAAGAAGTACCAACAAAGGAGATTTCTTTTTGGGAGATAGACTGGTCTCATGGATTAGCAAGAAGCAGGATTCAATGTCCTTATCAACTATAGAGGTAGAATATATAGCTATAGCTTCCTGTTGCACCCAAGTGTTGTGGATGAAGAAAACTTGAATGATATCAAGGTTGTATATGATGAACCTATTCTCATTCTTTGTGATAAAACAAGTGCCATCAATATTTCAAAGAATCTAGTTATGCATTCTAGAACCAAGAACATATCCATTAGGTATCACTTTTTGAGAGAGAAGGTTGCAGATCAAGAAGTCATATTAGAGTATGTGAACACAAAGGATCAAGTTGCAGACATATTCACCAAGGCACTTTCTAAGGATACTTTTGAGTATCTCATCCAGAAGTCAGGGGTTGTTGCCCCTCCTTCTTATAACTAGATGCATAGATGGTGCATTTGTCCAGGGGGAGCAGTTCAAGATATATTTTTATCCCTAGATTGATGATGGCTACCTCTCAGGGGGAGGAGGTAGACAAGAGGTTTTGAAGGATAAAAGGATTTGATCAGTCAGGGGGAGTTGACAGGTGAGGAGAAGTAAAAGAAAAATCAAGAAGAATGCAGATAGGGGGAGCTAAAGGAAGGTTAGTTCAAAAGAAGACCTCTAGCCCTTTGTCCTTGATGTCAAAGGGGGAGAAAATTGAATATCACGTCAAGTGTTGCCATCAATACCAAAGGGTGGGATTGTTACATTTGTGTTGTCATTGATGTCAACAATGTGAGGTTTAGAAGTGTTGTCAGTAGTGTTGTAATGAGGAACGCTGGAAGTAAAGTGAACAAGAGGTAATCTGTGGAACTGAGATCAGAGAGGAAGACAAAGAAGATGGATCAGAGAAGTTGTGGTGAGAAGGGTTGTTACATCCCCAATTTTTGTCTTGCTATACTTTTACTTTTTACTTGAACATAAGTAAATTGGTTGTGATATTTAGAGTAATGACAAGGAAAAACATGGATTGTATTGAATGTCATTTATTGAATTCATAGAAATGATTATGTTATTATCGATTTGATATTTGTATTATGAGATTTGATTTATTAGTTGAATTAATTGAATAATGATGCACTAATCACATATTGTTTGATGACAAGTGAAATAGGATTTCAAGTTATCAGATGACTCTCAGAGAAAAGAGAGAGAGAGTATCTTTCCAGGAGAGAGATATAGACCTCAGGTTATGAGTGATTTATTTGCGAAATTGAGTTATAAGTGTATAATGATAATGTGAACCAATGTGTTGTAAGAGGTAAGCTTTATATTGCCAATTTACTTCTAAATCCAATCGATAAGTAGTCGATATTGTTTTCAAAACTTGCTAAGTCGTATTAAGTCATCTTAGTCATTAATAACATTAATGACGTCGTTTGAGTTTGATTTATAACTATTTATGTTTAACATAAATATTACAACATTATTGTCGTAAAATGATTGTCTTATGATTATTATTAAGATATTTGACGTATTATAAATGATTCTTAACATTAAGACGATATAGTCAAGTTAGGAATACATGAATTATGTCGACGGATTATGATGGGGAGACAAGCTCAACCTAATCATAATATCCATAACCCATGATTTAATAATATCTTTTTATTGAATAAACTATATCTATCTAATGTAATAGGTGATGTTATGAGAATTATAATTGATGTAATCAATGTAAATAGATGCCTTAGCATCGAATGAGGATAATACCTCATATTGAGTTGATGGTAAAATGTTTGAGTAAGCTGAAGGCTTATTTGTAGGAAAGTCTTCAATGGTGTTATTGGTTGATCAAAACACTCATTGTGCAGCATTTAAGATTAATTATGTTTAGTTGATGTGTCGGTCACGTCTTAGAAGGAGGACTATGGTTTTAACTACCACAACCGACGAGTCTTGGAGTGATAATCTCCCATCGACATGTGGGATTTATGCTTAAATATTAGTCTTCATTTTTTATTTAACCATGATAGACTTTTAAGCTTTGATTAAGTTGGTAATCGACTATAGAGGAGACAGGGAATGAGGTGACTCTGTGTGAGTCATGCCTCCCTCATTATGACTAATGATTTGAATGAGTCATGGTGGTTTTATATTAAGGAGGTTTAGAACTTGTAGAACACATGGGAGGAAACAGAAGGAGATAGAGAATAGAAGATAGTAGCTGTGATAGTAGGGGGATACACAGTCTAGTGGCGTCAACTATTTGTATATTCACACATCTCAGCCAGCTTAAGATAGTATACTACCAGGTATTTCTCATTTGTATGTATTATTTAACCATGAGGAAATCGATTAGTAATCTAAAACTATACATGGTTATATTATAGAACGATTATATGAGTTCATCGGTAAGAATTTACCTTTTGAATTTATGATGTGATAGTCAATAACTATTATATATCAACTTAGAGGTACAATTAACATTTTAAGTAAGATATTTTGTGGTATTTTCTTGTAGTCGTTAAAGACAACGAATGCTATTTATATGGTTGATACTTGGTCATGCCAGTAAGGTTAATGTTATAATAGACTAAGTTGACCTTTTACTTAGTGTTTTAAACTATTGATCATACCCGATCAGGGAGTGAAAGATAAATGAATATCTTAGAAGGAGAATGTTATAAGTTATCATAAGCTTGAATGAATAGTCTTCTTATAGAATTAAGTTTGAAGCAAGTCAATACAAAGTTTGAGAATAACCATATGATAGACTCTTGAATGGATGAACCATGCTTCGTTACTTTCAATTTGAGCTATATAGTAATGAGGTTATAAGGATTTAACATTTTGTTTTGTATAGATTATATACCTAGATGCATAACAGATAATGTTATTTAACCAAGAGTTCTAGATTCTAAAAAACTATTAGTAAACCTTGTATCATATCAATGGTAGTAACTTATAGATATATGGAAGATGGAATAATGTTATTATGAGAATCCCATTTAAGACTAATTGTCCTTATTATTCATGAAAAGATCTAATTCAATGGAGTAGGTTAAGTATTCCTGAGAATGACTTTGTAGGGATATTTATACTTAGGATATGTTTTGTTTATAAACATTATCAAAGTTATTTTATGTTCCTTTGTATAGGAGACAATACTTATTTGAGAACTATAGTATTCTTAACCTTGGTTAAGTTAATCAAGGGTTATTTGCGAATCCAAAACTCCTAGATATAAGATATGGTTATATTGTTATATCGTATTAACAAGGAAAATTAGGGTAACCCTAGAGTTGACTACCAACCAATTGAATGGTTATGTCATATACACTTACTCAAGTCAAAAGGTATTATTATTGTGACTCTTAGATTAAACTATTGCATGAAAAGGGTTGGTAAGAGATTTAAACTACATGAATAAGACAGTATCCAAGTTGAGTAGGTGTGGGTGAACACGACTATGTTCTTTATGAACAATATTGATATTAAAAACTTTGGCCAAAGTAATGCATTTGTTTTCTGCATGCATTGTCAGTTCACTGTATTTGGATTGCTCATCCTATCAGAAATCATACTTAGCTAGAAGGTATCTAGGGTTGTATGGTTGATAGAGTTGAGTAGAATACAACACTATGTACTCAAAAAGGTAAATTACCACTGGTCACCTAAGGTCTATATTCCTCGTGAAGGGTAGGGCCACTTCCTATGTGGAAGATGTGTGGGAGACCGCTGGTCTGCGGTTGCAGGTAAATCACTGGAAAGATGCTCTCTCTCCAAGCAAGAAATGTGCCAGGACTTGTGATAAAGATGTCAGATATTCAGATGCAGTATTTATTCTGAATTTGTATATGTAATGGTTTTACATTTGTAAACATTGTAAATGAAAAGACAGTATGGGTATATTGTATTTTGAAAAAAAATCTTGGAAATGTAGTACTTGATTATTTGTTGAATAAAATAGAAAATTTCTTTATCTTATTTTTTTACCTTGTTGAGTTACTTTATGGTAAATTTTTGGTTTTTATTATGTTATTAGAAAGTGGATGTCACATATGGTATCAGAGCTACCAGGTTCAGTACTGGGGCTTATGAGGCCACTATGCTTGCATGTAGTCAACATTATGCGGTTAGCTAATGTTTGAAAATTTATGTGCTAGGATGGTATGTTTTAAGAAGACAACAAGAAAGTATGTTAATTCGAGTCAATGTTTCCTTAAAGCAAATAGAGAACATGAGGCAATTATCAAAACCTTTGAGGGAACCAATGATGAGAGTGACATTTGGTTAAGTGATACTCGAATTAAGTGAGGAAGAAGGGAAGACAAAGAAAGAGTTAAGATCATTGCCAAAATTATAGAGTATATGTCAGATGAGGAAAAAACTATGGTTAAGTGAGATCCCCGCATACCCTCAACTATTGAGATCATAGAAGTTAGGTCTGATAATGAATCAGAGGGTTATATACCTCAGGATTATGTATCTAAAAATGAGTCTGAGGGATATACTCCTCTTGAGCATGACTTTTGAAGTCATTTCTTGTATAAAGAAGAATACTCTTTACTTTTAAAAAGAAATAAATAAAAAGAGTTGTTTTTGTGCCAAACTATTATTTAAATTGAGTATAATGTTTAGATTTAATGGGTTACATTATAATCTTGAACTAATGGATAACTCAATATTCTTAGGTGTGAGAAATCGATAAACATGGTGTGGACAAGAACTAACCAAGGAGAAAGTGAAGAGGGAAACCACCTACCAAATAATAAGCTGGACCAAATCATAACCATGTTGGAGGAAACCAAGAAAAGATTGGGTGATTTGGAAAAGAAGGTGGATGATAAAGGGAATACTGAGGGAGGAGCTGAAAACTCTCATGGTGAAAGTGGAGAAAATCATGAAGATCAAAGTAAGAGTATCAAACCTCATAAAGAGGCAAGGGATAGATTGACCTTGGAGCTCTCAAAGGATATGAAGAAGGTTTTTCCACCAAAATTTAATGGAACAGAAACCAGAGATGTTGTAGAAGCTTGGTTAACAGAATTGGAAAAGTACTTCGAGATAAGGAATTACTTGTAGGTGACTAAGGCAGTATGGGGAGCATTCCAACTAGTAGGAGAAGCATCCACTTGGTGGATGAATAAAAAGATGGAATTGAATTTGAACTCTCTAAGGGTAACTTGGAATGAGTTCGTGGAACTCTTTCACAAGAGATGGTTACCACAACTCTATTTCGATCAGAAGCTGACTAATTTCCAAAACCTTTGACAGGGTGAAATGGCAGTGGTTGAATATGGAGAAAAATTCACTTGACTCCTAAAGTATGTTCCACAGTATCAAAAGGATGAGAGATTTAGGATTAGAAAATTCATCATGGGCTTAAATTCTCAAATTGGTGGTGAAGTGGATGTACATGGTCCTACAACAATGGATCAAGTGTACGAGAAGGCGATCGAGCAAGAGCAAAAGCTAAAATCCATCTCAGCTTATCATGATAGAAGCCACAAGAGGTTTAATGGAACTCCTAATAATCAACCCTATAAGAAAAGATATGAAAAGAGCTACGATAACAAGAGAAAAGATAAAGGACTTCAGAAGAGCAAAGGCAAATCTGGCAATGAGAAGAATGGCAACTATAAAAGAAATGAGGATAACAATGGGAAGATTTTAGATAAGAAAGGACCCATTGGAGGATGCTTTACTTGTGGGGGTGACCACTATGCAAATCGTTGCCCTAACAAGAATCAAAATGGACAACAAAAAGGTACTACACTACCTACTCAACAAGAAGCATTCCATCAAAGGATTCATGCATCTCTTGACAATCGTCAAGCGGAGTATCAAATCACACCCATTGAGATGATAGGTACTTTGTTTGGAGTCCCTATAGCTATTTTGATTGATACAGGAGCCACAAAAATTTTTGTTTCTCCTAGAATTTTGAATAAATTTTCTAGAAAAGTTGGTTACATGTCCAAACCCTGGTCAGTAGAATATGTTAACCAATCTAAGGCTCAGGTAGAGAAATGTTTGTTTGAATCCAAAGTTGACCTTCCTAGTTTCTCAACTGAAGTGAATCTGTATGTAGCCTCCTTAGGTTCCTATGATGTGATCCTAGGAATGAATTGGTTATGGAAACATAGAGCTAAGGTTGATTGTTTTTCAAAAATAGTTTAATGCTTAGATGATTTGGGAAATCTGACCCAATTCCAAGGGATTCAAAGAGAAGTTAAAATCAGAACTATCTCTGCCAAGCAATTAAAAAGGGCCAGAAGGAAAGGTTGTTAGTTGTTTGCAATTAAAATGGAACAAGTGGAGGAACTAGCATATCTTTTGGGGAAAAGTATCCTTTTCTTCAGGAATTTCAGGATGTGTTTCCAGAAGAACTTCCAAGATTGCCTCCCAAAAGGGTTTTTGATTTTTCTATTGACATTAAACCAGGATCTGAGCCAATATCAAAAGCACCCTATCGTATGACAACAACAGAATTAATGGAATTGAAAGCACAATTACAAGAATTGTTGGCAAAAGGTTTAATCAGACCTAGTTTTTCACCTTGGGGTGCTCCGATTATTTTTGTTAAGAAGGATGGAACCCTTCGTTTGTGTGTAGATTATCGTATGCTTAACAGAGCAATGGTAAAGAACAAATATCCTTTTCCACGTATTGATTATCTTTTTGATTAGATACGTGAAGCTGCTATGTTTTCAAAGATTGATTTGTGATCAAGATATCATCAATTAAGACTAAAAGATGAAGATATTCATAAGACAACTTTTAGAACTAGATATGGACATTATGAGTTCACAGTGTTGCCATTTGGTTTGACAAATGCACCTGCTGCATTCAGGAATCTCATGAATAGTATATTTAGAGATTGTTTGGATAAATTTGTTTTAGTCTTTCTGGATGATACACTCATTTATTCTAAGAATGAGGAAGAACATCATTGGCACTTGCAAATAGTTTTGCAAAGGTTAAGAGAACATAAGTTATATGGGAAGCTATCTAAGAGCACATTCTTTCATAAGGAGGTTCAATACCTAGGTCATATTATATCAGTTAATGGAATATCTATTGATTCTGCAAAAATTATAGCTATTCTGGATTGGCCTGTACCAACCAATGTGCATGAGGTGCATAGTTTCATGGGCCTGGGAGGCTATTATAGAAAGTTTGTTCTAAATTTTTCCAGCATTGCTAGTCCAATCACTTCCCTACAAAGGAAAGGAAAGAGATTTGAATGGGAAGACAAATTTGAATGGGCAGACAAATGTCAAGAAGCATTTGATCATGTAAAGGAAAAGTTAACTTCAGCTCCAATCTTGAAAGTTCCTGACCCCAAAGGACAATTTGAGGTAATTACAGATGCCTTGGGAGAAGGATTAGGAGGAGTGCTTATGCAAGAAGAAAGAGTCATAGCATATGGGTTAAGGAAATTGAAATCCTATGAGAAAAATTATGCACCACATGATCTAGAATTGGCAGTAGTAACTCATGTCGTATAGATGTGGAAACATTATCTATTGGAAAAGACTTTTGTACTTAAATTAGACCATCAAAGTCTTAAGTATATTTTCTCACAACCGCATTTGAATGCTCGACAAAGGAGATGGTTAGAATTGATATCTGACTATGACTTTAAGATAAACTACATCAAAGGAAAAGAGAATAGAGTAGCTGATGCTTTGAGTCGTAGAAGGCATATAGCTTCTATTATTTCCATTCGTGAAAATTTTAAGGATTTGGTATTGCAAAATTTGTTAGGTGATGAGTTTTATGAGCAGGTTAAGCAGGCTCTGAAAGATAATCCTAAAGATCCAAGGTATGATGGTTTTCTATTTTAGTCAGATGGACTATTGAGGTATACAGATAGAATTTATGTACCTAATTCAGCTGGATTAAGGGATTTAGTATGAAAAGAAGTTCATACAGCGCTGTATTTAGGACATCTAGGAGTGACCAAACTTCTAGCGAATGTTAAACCTCTTTATTTCTGGAAAGGAATGAAGAATGATGTTGCAAGATTTGTAGCAAGATGTTTAGAATGCCAAAGGGTAAAAGTAGAGCATCATCACCACAGGATTGTTGTATCCACATGATGTGCCAGAGTGGAAATGGCAAGTTCTTAGCATGAAATTTGTTCAAGGACTTCCTATGTCAAGGAATAGACATGATGCCATTTTAGTGGTGGTTGATAAACTCACAAAAGTAGCACATTTCATACCAGGAAATTTGACTAACGGAGCACTTGTGTTAGCTCGTAAATTTGTACAAGAAGTGTTTAGATTGCATGGCTTCCCTGAAAAGATTATCTCGGATAGAGATATGCTGTAACGTCAAGGTTTTGGCAAACTTTTTTTTCTACGCTAGGGACTAAACTTAATGTGAGTATAGCTTACCATCCTAAAATAGATGGGCAAACTGAGAGAATGAACCAAGTCTTGGAAGATTTGTTGCATATTTATTGCATGGATCAGCAATATAAGTGGGAAGAATACTTACCACTTGTGGAATTTGCTTACAACAATTCCTATCATTCTACTATTAAGATGGCACCATTTGAAGCATTGTATGGAAGAAGATGCCAAACTCCTATAAGCTGGGATAAGCTAGAAGATCGGATTAGCATTGGACTAGAAATGCTGGCTGAAATGGAAGAGAAAGTTAAGCTAATCAAAAAAAGATTGGTAGAAGCCAATGATAGGCAAAAGAGCTATGCAGATGCAAAACGTGTTCCAAGGCAATTTTCTATTGGAGAAAAAGTTCTTTTGAGAGTTAAACCTTAGAAGAGTTCTATTAAGTTTGGGAAGTCTTCTAAGTTGGCCCCTCGATATGTGGGACCCTTTGTTCAAAGTGCTTGCAGTAGTCAATCTGGTTGCCTACAGAGTTGCTCTACCACTAGCCTTATCTAAAATGCACAATGTTTTTCATGTGTCTTATTTGAAGAAATATATTGCAGGTAATAATCATATTTTGACTTGGAATTCTTTACAGATGCAAGACCTAGGGGTGGTCACAATCAAGCCACTCAAGGTGTTAGAAATGCACAAGCTCCACTTGTGTAACAAAGAGGTCTTGCAATGCAAGGTCCAATGGGACCAATATCCTAAGGAAAATGCTACATGGGAGGATTACCATGAATTTGATCAAAAATTTCCTCATTTATTTAATAATGTTACTAGTTGAAAACAATGAACTTGCTTTTTAGTTACTTTTTGATACCTTATATCATTGAGGACAATGAATCGTTAGGGGAAGGATATGTTACATCCCCAATTTTTGTCTTTCTATACTTTTACTTTTTACTTGGACATAAGTAAATTGGTTGTGATGTTTAGAATAATGACAAAGAAAAAATGGATTTTATTGAATGTCATTTATTGAAATCATATAAATGATTATGTTATTATCAATTTAATATTTGTATTATGAGATTTGATTTATTAGTTGAATTAATTGAATAATGATGCACTGATCACATATTGTTTGATGACAAGTGAAATAGGATTTCAGGTTATCAGATGACTCTCAGAGAAAAGAGAGATAGAGTATCTTTCCAGGAGAGAGATATAGACCTCGGGTTATGACTGATTTATTTGCCAAATCGAGTTATAAGTGTATAATGATAATGTGAACCAATGTGTTGTAAGAGGTAAGCTTTATCTTGCCAGTTTACTTTTGAATCCAATCGATAAGTAGTCGATATTGTTTTCAAAACTTGCTAAGTCGTATTAAGTCGTCTTAGTCATTAATAACGTTAACGACGTCGTTTGAGTTTGATTTATAACTATTTACGTTTAACGTAAATATTACGACGTTATTGTCATAAAATGATTGTCTTATTATTATTATTAAGATATTTGACGTATTATAAATGATTCTTAACATTAAGACGATATAGTCAAGTTAGGAATACGTGAATTATGTCGATAGATTATGATGGGGAGACAAGCTTAACCCAATCACAATATCCATAACCCATGATTTAATAATATCTTTTTATTGAATAAAATATATCTATCTAATGTAATAGGCGATGTTATGAGAATTATAATTGATGTAATCAATATAAATAGATGCCTTAGCATCGAATGAGGATAATACCTCATATTGAGTCGATGGTAAAATGTTTGAGTAAGCTGAAGGCTTATTTATAGGAAAGTCTTCAATAGTGTTAGGTGTTGATCGAACCACTCATTGTGCAGCATTTACGATTAATTATGTTTAGTTGATGTGTCAGCCATGTCTTAGAAGGAGGACTGTGGTTTTAACCGCCACAACTGATATGTCTTGGAGCGATAATCTCCCATCAACATGTGGGATTTATGCTTAAATATTGGTCTTCAGTTTTGATTTAACCATGATAGACTATTAAGCTTTGATTAAGTTGGTAACCAAACGTAGAGGAGGCAGGGAATGAGGTGACTCTATAGGAGTCGTGCCTCCCTCATTATGACTAATGATTCAAATCAGTCATGGTGGTTTTATATTAAGGAGGTTTAGAACTTGTAGAACACATGTGAGGAAACAAAAGGAGATAGAGAATAGAAGATAGTAGCTATGACAGTAGGGGGATACATAGTCTAGTGGCGTCAACTTTGTGATTATTTGCACATCTCAGCTAGCTTAAGATAGTATACTACTAGGTATTTCTCAATTGCTTGTATTATTTAACCATGAGGAAATCGATTAGTAATCTAAAACTATACATGGTTATATTATAGAACGATTATATGAGTTCACTGGTAAGAATTTACCTTCTGAATTTATGATGTGATAGTCGATAACTATTATATATCAACTTCGAAGTACAGTTAACATTTTAAGTAAGCTATTTTGAGTTATTTTCTTGTAGTCGTTAAAGATAATGAATGCTACTTATATGGTTGATACTTGGTCATGCTAGTAATGTTACTATTATAATAGACTAAGTTGACCTTTTACTTAGTGTTTTAAATTGATGATCATACCCGATTAGGGAGTGAAAGAGAAATGAATATCTTAGAAGGAGAATGTTATAAGTTATCATAAGATTGAATGAATAGTCTTCTTATAGAATTAAGTTTGAAGCAAGTCAATACAGAGTTTGAGAATAACCATATGATAGACTCTTGAATGGATGAACCATGTTTCGTTACTTTCAATTTGAGTTGTATAGTAATGAGGTTATAAGGATTTAACATTTTGTTTTGTATATGTTATATACCTAGATGCATAGCGGATAATGTTATTTAACCAAGAGTTCTAGATTCATAAAAACTGTTAGTAAACCTTGTATCATATCAATGGTAGTAACTTATAGATATATGGAAGATGGAATAAGGTTATTATGAGAATCCCATTTAAGACTAATTGTCCTTATTATTCATGAAAATATCTAATTCAATGGAGTAGGTTAAGTATTCCTGAGAATGACCTTGTAGGGATATTTATACTTAGGATATGTTTTTTTTATAAACATTATCAAAGTTATTTTATGTTCCTTTGTATAGGAGACAATACTTATTTGAGAACTATAGTATTCTTAACCTTGGTTAAGTTAATCAAGGGTTATTTGCAAATCCAAAACTCCTAGATATAAGATATGGTTATATTGTTATATCGTATTAACAAGGAATATTAGGGTAACCCTAGAGTTGACTACCAACCAGTTGAATGGTTATGTCATATAGACTTACTCAAGTCAAAAGGTATTATTATTGTGACTCTTAGATTAAACTATTGCATGAAAAGGGTTGGTAAGAGATTTAAACTACGTGAATAAGACAGTATCCAAGTTGAGTAGGGGTGGGTGAACACAATGACTATGTTCTTTATGAACAATATTGATATTAAAAACTTTGGCCAAAGTAATGCATTTGTTTTCTGCATGCATTATTGGTTCACTGTATTCAGATTTCTCATCCTATCAGAAATCATACTTAGCTAGAGGGTATCTAGGGTTGTATGCTTGATAGAGTTGAGTAGAATACAACACTATGTACTCGGAAAGACAAATTACCACTAGTCACCTAAGGTCTATATTCCTCGTGAATGGTAGAGCCACTTCCTATGTGGAAGATGTGTGGGAGACTGTCGGTCTTTGGTTGGAGGTAAATCATTGGAAAGATGCTCTCTCTCCAAGAAGGAAATGTGCCAGGACTTGTGATAAAGATGTCAGATATTCAGATGCAGTATTTATTCCAAATTTGTAGATGTAATGGTTTTACATTTGTAAACATTGTAAATGAAAAGATAGTATGGGTATATTGTATTTTGAAAAAAAATAGAAAAATCTTGGAAATGTAGTACTTGATCATTTGTTGAATAAAAGAAAAATTTTCTTTCTCATTTTTTTACATTTTTGAGTTACTTTATGGTAATTTTTTGGTTTTTATTATGTTATTAGAATGTGGATGTTACAAGGGTAAAGGTGATGGATGTCATATACTATGTATACTGATTGAATCAATATCATCTGTACACAGTTGTACCCTATCTCTTGAAGTTCATGGATAAGGATTATGCTAACATGAAGATTCATGTTTTGAGAAAAGAGTTTGTTGTTGTTATATGAAGTTGAGAATGAAGTCTCTGATGTAGAAAATATTGTATTCATGGTTTCCTGAGGGAAAGCATTACTTTAGTTTTGAAAGGAAAATTCAAGTTGTCCAAGACAGTGGAGTTTGCATAAAATAAGCTTAGGAGAATGCTTTGCATTCCTTAGCATTTGAAGGTATGACCTTGCAATTTGGGAGTTTGTCAAAGACATATGTGAAGTTTGTATATTCTTGATTTCAAAGCTTGAAGGTGAACATGGATGATTCTAGAGCTGATAGAGTGAAGATAATTGTTCAGAGTTGTTGTAGTCAGGATGCATCTAGGAAATGCTTCACATTTCTCTACTTTTGAAGTTGAGGTTCTACGGTTTGAAGGATGATCATTTATAGATGAGAATATGGTAATATTCAAGTTTTAGTTGCTAAGGTGTACTACAAAGGCTCTTCAGGGTCAACAGAACAAAGACACATCTTGTTGTTGACTAGGGTTTTCTAGAGCATAAAGCAGAAGCCACCGATTTTCATTGTAGTTCATCTTTTGGCTTTGGTGTTTAGGGGATGAGTTCAGATATTTAGTTTGATGGTTTAGTTTAGGTTTTAGGTGTTGAAGTGCACTGCAAGTTGATTTTTCAATGCTCTATCTCAAGACTATGTGTTCAATGTTCATTTGTGATACCAGGCTTAGTTTCTAATTGTTTGCACCAGAAAGAAAACGTATATTTCAAAGGAAGGATTGGTTGAGAAGGTTAGTGTAAGTCTTATATTTCTTGAATGATGATCCACATGATGCTAATTGATCACTCTAGTACCACTTTAGGTCTGGAGCTATTGTGTGGAAGAATACATGTTTGACGGGCCGAATTCATGGGTTTTGATGTTCCCGCCAGATGATTTGAAGTGTGTGCCTTCTTGGAAGAATGTTTTAATGAAGAATAGGTCATGGTTATCACTTGGTTTGAACCGTGTTGGTTTTCTACATCCTTTGGATGCCAACTTGGTGTGGCCTTGCACATTTCATGAATACCCGTTTCATCTTGGCCGACATGGGAGAAAGACTTTAAAATTTGTAAAAGGTATAAATGAAAGATCTTGTTTGTTGAAGAAAGGGTGAGTGAGTGAGAGTGTATAAATATGTGTGAATAGATGTGAGAATGTTTGTGAAGGTATGTTGAAGGTATATGTGTTCCTTGTACAGAGAAAGTGAAGTTTTGTGACAAAGTGAAGTATATGGATGATGCAAAGGTGTTTTAACCTGTAAGATCTGTTGGGTGTAACGTTCAGAGGTTGTATCCTCATTGTGTAAGTGTTATTGTATTGTATTTTAGGGAGTTGCAACTTCCTTTGGGTTGTAGCCCATAAATAATATTGTAATCCTATGTTCATTTGTGAGGCTAGATTTGGATAGTAGATCCAAGCAGCTTGTTCACCGTGGTTTTTCCCTTCTTGGGTTTTCCACATAAATCTAGTGTTATGGGTGTGTGCTTATGTGTTGTGCTTTGATTGGTTTAATTTGTTGATCTTCTAATTAAAACAGTTAGAAGTCTTGATTGACTAGAATAAGTTTTGATATGTACTGATTCACCCCTCTCGGTATATCCTTGAGTTCTAATAGGGGGCACTAGTGTCCAAGGTCACTAGTATGAATGGTATCTAGACCTTCTATATGCTTTCTTCACCCTCTAGGTGCATTAATGTCCTATAGGACACATGGCCACATAATGCGAAGAACAAATTTGTAATAATAGAGTGGGTTTGGATTTCTTGGCACACTAATGAAGGATTTGTGTCATAAAACATACTAAACAAATCATAAACATGACTAGGGGTTGTAGACACCAAAATGAGTGTAAAACATAGAGCAAAACATGCAAAATATGTGATTTTTGAGACTTTTGATCTACAATGAGACAAGCATGCTAAAGTAAATAACATCACATATAAAATACTAAATATGTAAATAATACATGTCAGAGCTATGCTTTTTCCTTCTTCATACTTATTTCACTCAATTGTCCATTTCAAACCTACAATACACACATGCAACAAGTAATTATTATTCTTTATGGAGAAATATGCAAAAGAAAAGATTCACACAATAAAAGCTATCCTCTATTTTTTCTAAACTCAATAAAATGAAGAGTGATAGATCTATGGAGGATCATTTGGGTTGGAAATGGTGTGAAGAGGATAGGTATGGCTATAAATGAGCCACCTAAATATAGATTTGGATGTGAAGTAGCCACCTTGACATTGAATCAATTATGAAGGAGCCACTTAAATATGGAATTGGCCTTGAAGGAGCCACTTAGATACATATTTGGTAATGGAGTCACCTTGATTAAAGTGTCATGGCTATGATAAATCCATTCAAAAAAATGATATGGTTGTGATGTAGTCACCATGGTATTGGATATGGCTATGATGAAGGCATTGTGTTATGGCTATGATAGAGCCACTTAAAAAAATGCTGACTATAGTGACTATAATTAAAGAGGCAAAGTAGGAGAACTTGCACCCCTTTAAATCGGTTGTATGTAAGGAGAGATGAAATCAATTTAAGGCTCAAATATGGAATTGGATATGAGGAAAGAGAATTTAGATTCTTTCCTAGACATAACATGTGAGATAGAATAGTAAGAAAAGTAAGTAAAAGAGGAGGGTAGCTCCTAGATGTATGATTGTAAGGTTTTCCCCATAAGAAGGAAAAATCAAAAGTAGGAAAATATGTAGTGAAAAAGAGGAGTATGATAATAGGAATCAAGAGTGTAGGGAGCATGGATTGAGGTAATGCCCCCTACCCTAATGGTATCAATGCAAAGTTTCCCCTATGGGAAGAGAAAATAGTCAAGGAAAATAAGTATTCTTGGATAATAAAGTAGGAATATGAGGATAACATGAAGGATGTATGATAAAACACATTAAAATATTTGGAGACATGTCATGAAAGGAAAGGTGTAATAGGAAAGTGGTAAAGTAGGAACATGTGAAAGTAGAAAAACAATCAAGTGAACAATACTATGTAAAATAGGAAAATGATAATGAGATTGATAGGAAGTAGAGAATATTAGGTGATGAAATGGATAATGTGAATATAATGCAAGGTAATTGTAAAGGGAAAATGTAAATAGTGTGAATTTAAGTATAGTGTATTAGGGAGGTGAAAATGTGAGTTGTATAAAATAATTCCAAGTGTTGGAGGATATTGATAATTGTGAGTACAATAACATAGAACAAAGGACTAATGTGGTGAGTACTAGGAGGTAAAGTAGGAAAGTGATCATGTGTATAGTGTGAAGTATTAGGATTAGGTGTTGTACCACCTTGCAAAGTCTTAAGAACAATTGTAATTGTTTAATGTTGGGCCCTCCCTAAATGGGGTGTCCCACATGGAGAATCTAGAAATTTCCATGTATGATGTATTTTGACACTTGTCCAAGTGATAATGATTGATGAAAGAGAATCTTCATACATGGACTACCTATTTTGAGTAATGCATAAGAGCATCTTGGAAGAGGAGTTACACTTTCAATTGGAGTGCTAGGTTTTACTAGTTCACTAGTCTAATGAGATGTTGCACTTGCATGCCTTTATGACATGTAAGAGCACCTTTGAATGGGTCTAAAGTGCAGTTCCCAAATTGGAAATTTCAAAGGTGAACTCTTACACATCTAGGAGTTATTTACTAATCATGAGGGTTGTTGGAATTATCCCATAGTCTTGTTGAAACCACAAGTGGTTTATAAGATGGGAAGACTTTATATATAAGCCTTGTCATAGTGGTTGGGCATGGATTCAATTTGTTTTGTAAGGTTCTATAGTTTAGAGTTTGGAGGTAAACACCAACATGTTAAAGTGTGGATAGAAGGGCTACATCATTAGAGAGGGTTCTCATTGTATTGTATGACGTCTTCTTTTTTATGGTGGGTTTTTTACCCGAAAGGGTTTATATTATGTTATGTTCACTTCTTTTTTATCATTTATCTTCTTCTTGCCTTCTAATTTTCATTAAGGCTACTTTAGATTTAGATAAAAAATCACTTCTCTAAGTTGCTCCTAATTGTGGAATAAACATTGTAAAACTAACATTTGGTATCATAGCTTTGTTTGGCCTGATCCCATGAAGGAGGGAAAATAATTCTTGTGTTGTTTTATTTTCTTGTAGTGGGAGCATTTGTGTGTCTTTAGAATTAGATCTAAAAGTCAAAAGTAATGGACAAAACTTTGAGTTAATGAAGTTGAAGATGGAAGATCTCTTGGTTGAAAGTGATCAATGGATCATGAAAATCACTACACTAGGTACCTTGCCAATGAGACTGGATCATGATACATGAGACAAACTTGACATAAATGTAAGGAGCACAATCAACTTATGCCTTTCTAGTTAAATGTTGACGAATGCATTAGGTGAAAATGTTGCAAAATCTTTATAGGATAAGCATTGCATTGTACCAAACTAAGTGTGTTGTAAACAAGTTATCTCTATGGTAGAAATTATATTTATTGAAAATGAATGAAGGAAACTCTATAATTGATCATTTTAATAACTTTAATGTTATAGTGAGCCAACTAGCTTCCATAGATACAGAAATGGAAGAAAATGATAAGGGTATTACTTTAATACTTTGTTCATTTCTCAATTCATGAGACAATCTCATTATGGCTCTTAGTATTTCATCTTCTAGGTTAAAACTTGAAGAATTTGTGTCAACATTACTAAGTGAAGAGCTTAAGAGAAATTCCATGGGTGACTCCTCTAAAGATGTTCTGTTTGTAATAGGTTAGTTTAAAGATAGAGGGGGTAAAAAAGGGGCTAAAAGCAAATACAAGTCAAGAGGTGGGTCAAAGTCCCCTAGAAAGTCTAAAGTAAAGCTTTGGAATCATGATAGAAAAGGTCATGTAAAAGAGTGTGAGTCTAATAAAAGAATACAAACAAATACCCTATACATAAATCCTCTCATGATGATTGTAGACACCTAAAATTGGCCATATCTTATGGCATTACCTTGCGACATATTTTCTTCTAGGTCCCTTTCATGAACCCTTATATCATTCCCATTAGTTAAATAAATTACATTTATTTAACTAATCCCTTTTATCCATTTATCCTCCTCTTACACCAAATTAAATAAATTTTATTTATTTAATCTCATTTTCCTCCATCATCCAATTTAAATAAATTAAATATTTATTCCCACTCACATCCTTATTTTTAACCTCCTTAAATACGCATCATAAGCACTTCTCCAAAATCAATTTAAAAATCTCATTTCCTCCACTCCTATCGTTATTTTAGTCACCTGTCATCTTCATTAAATGAATGTCATAACCACTAACTTCAATTTTCAATCCTATCTGTCCACCTCACACCTCACCCTTCTAATCTTAGCCATCCATTTGACTCCCTCTCTATCTATAAATTGAATCTCTCATTTAAAATCAAGGCCCCCAACAAATCTTCACACGCACACATATCTATTATTTTTTTATCTCTACTATCATATTTTATTTCCATTTCATCCAAGTTATGTTGGTTGCATGAGCAGTCCACAATGCATCATACATAGAACAAAGTTGGTGGAGCTTGGGTGCACTCTAGCCCATTCTATCTAAAGTCTAAATTTGTGCAAGGTTTAAGGTTCCATGATCTTGATGTTGTTGTCTTGCATCATCCACAAGTCACCCTGGTCCCTTATACCTTGGTGCATAATATCCTCTTTCTATATCAAATTAGGGTTGCTCTACATACTATAGCAGCATAACTATCCCTTCTTTACCCACTATATCCATTATGACTATAACTTATTTGTTTACAAATCCTATTCTAAAGAATTCTTCACCTCTCAACCTATCTTTATCCACTATCTATCTCACCTATTTATTTTAACTTAACAATCCATCCTAGCTATCCATTCCTAACCCTTATCCATCCTTTCTTTTCTATTCATTTCCTTATCCAACCTCTTTCATCCATTTTGAGAGCATACTCATGTTCTTCTAACCTACCTATCCTCTCAAGGGGACATTCCATCCTTACATTCATTCCTCCTTGTCACTCCTTCAAGTAGTTGGGGCATCCTTTTCCCTCCATCCATACATTTTTTCTTTGAAATGATGTTACTCCTTTTAGTCACAACATCATCTCAAAGAGGGGCAAAATGTAGACACCTAAATTGACCATGTCTTACGACATTGCCTTATGTCTCCTAGCATCACCTTGTGACATATTTTCTTCTAGGTCCCTTTCATGACCCCTTCCATCAATCCCATTAGTTAAATAAATTATATTTATTTAACTAACCCATTTTATCCATTTATCCTCCTTTTAGACCAAATTAAATAAATCTTATTCATTTAATCCCATTTTCCCTCCACCATCCAATTTAAATATATTAAATATTTATTTAAATGCCACATGTCTCATAATTTAAATAATTTTATTATTTAAATTATTTATCCCACTCACGTCCCTATTTTTGACCTCCTTAATTGTGCATCATAAGCACTTCCTCTCCAAAAATAAATTAAATAATCCCATTTCCCCACTCTCATCCTTATTTCAGTCACATGTCATCCTCATTGAATGTGCATCATAACCACTAACTTCAACTTTTAATCCTATCTGTCCACCTCACACCTCACCCTTCTAATCTTAGCAATTCATTTGATTCCCTCTCAATCTATAAATTGAATCTTTCATTTCAAATCAAGGCCCCCAATAAATCTTCACACACATGCATATCTATTATTTTCTCTCTATTATCATATTTTTCTTCCATTTCATCCAAGTTATGTCAGTTGAATCATCAATCTACAATGCATCATCTATAGAACAAAGCTAGTGGAGCTTGGGTGCACTCTACCCCATTCTATCTAAAGTCTGAATTTGTGCAAGGTTTAAGGTATTGTTGTATTGTTTTATCTTGATGTTGTTATCTTGCATGATTTTCATGTCTTCAATGATAATGTTAGTGATGATGTTTTTCTAACTTCTAATATTCATTCTAGTGATCACTCATGACTAATTGATTTAGGTGCTTCTTTTCACATAACTCTACATAGAGAGTAGTATTTAGATTAAGAAAACTATAATGGAGGCAAAATGTATCTTGGTGAACACTTCTCACAAAATTGTTGGCTACAAAAAGGTAAAACTCTTATTCAATGATGGTAGAGTTAAGACTTTCTCTAACATATTACACATTTCAAGGTTAGCTAGGAACCTCATTTTTATTCAAGGATGAATGCCAATTGTGTGCATATTTCTTTTTGATAAGATGGTCATAAAATTACAAGGGGGAATTTGGTTTTGGAAAAGGGCATTCAAGTAGGAACTTTGTTTAAGTTGAATGTTGGTGCTTTGAGTAATATCATAGCTAGTGCAAATGTAAATGAACCATCTATAAAGTCATTGTTGTAGCATTAGAGGATGTGTCATATAGGGGAACTGAAACTAAAAAATTTAAAGAATAAAGTTATGGTTGAGGGACTTGTCGATTATTCTCTCGATTTCGATTTCTGTTAGCACTGTGTGTTTGACAAACAAAACAGAGTTAAATTTTCTTCTGTTAATACTAAAGCGACTGAGATTTTAGAGTTGATACATATCGATTCATGTTTGGTCTATTAGATGTGCCATCTCTTTGTAAATCTTTTTATTATATTTCTTTCATAGTTGATTTGTCTAGAAGAACTTGGGTTTACTTCTTACGGCAAAATCTAAAGTTTTTAATGGGTTTAAAGAATTTAACATACTTGTTGAAAATCAAAAGATAGGAAGATAAAGGTTTTGAGAACTGATAATGGGGAGGATCTTTGCTCTATATAATTTGAAGAATATTGTAAATAGAATGAGATATTAAAATAGAAAACAGCTCTATACATGCCACAACAAAATGGGGTTGCTAAGAGAATGAACATGACATTAATGAAAATAACTAGAAGTAAGTTAAGTGGTGATAACTTATAACAAAGGTTTTGGTCTAGAACTATTAGTACTACATGTTATCTCATAAACAAGTCTCCTATTTATGTCCTTATTGATAAGAACCCACATGAAGTTTGTACAAGTAAAAAGCCTTCTCTTTCACATCTTAGAGTTTTTGGTTCAGAGTCTTTTGTTCACATGCTTAAGAAAAAATAGTCAAAGTCGGATTTAAAGTTGAAAATTTTATTTTCACTGGTTGTGGTGAAATTTTTAAAGGATATATAAGCTTTGAAATTCATTAATGAAGAAAATAGTGTATTCTTAAAATGTTATTTTCATAGAGGGTAGTGTTTTTCCTAGTGTTAAATAGTAGAAAAGAACAAGATCACTAAGATGTAGTTTGAAACTAAGAAATAACAAAATGCATCTAACCATGAATAGGATTAGGAACATGAGAATGAACAAGATGAAAACTGGGATGAAGAACAAGAAGAAATTTTTGGTTTAGAGGAAAAAGAGGAGGAGCTTCAAACTCTGCCCTTGCATAGATCCACAAGAGTACAAAGACTAATTGAAAGGTATAGCCCATCTAACTTTTGTTGTATATATGTTTTTTCTTGTACTAATGATGATCTTAGTTCTATGAAGGAATATCTCTTTTCAAAAGAACATTGCTTAAAAAAAGACCATGAAAGTGGAAATGGTGACCTTGCATAACTGTAGGACTTGAGACTTGGTTGATGCACTTGAAGGAAGGAAGCCCATTGTTTGCAGGTATGTATTATTATCACTTGAAATTGCACCCTACTTGAAACCTATTCAACCATTTCAATGACACAATGAGACTGATCTCAAGGTGTGGAACTTTACAGATGAGATCATACCTCTAGATAAGGCTAGTTCCTCTTTTTGAGCTTAAGGCTCGGAGAATTAAACTAAATCTAATGCTACACATGCTAAGAGAAAAGGGGAGAGAGAGGAACTAAAATTAAAGAGGTGATGCACCAGATTTAATATGTTAAGTTGGAGTTGACATAATACAGTAATGATTTAAAGGCTGAATAGACTAACACGGACTCATTCGTTCTCTATCAGAGGCCAAAATAGAATACTAGAACCTATAAAGTGACCATTTTATCCATAAGATAAGTGAAAAGCATTCAAATAGACACAGTGAAACAAAAATGAGAGAGGTAGAATCAATTGCTTATATTAATCATAGAGGCTAAATAGTCATTACAAATATAGTAAAGATAAATACATATCGGGAGGACACAAAATGATATTTTCCCCTCATTATTGAACTGGACATGTAGACAGGGAGGCCTAGAAGAGGACATAATTAATCAAATTCATTTGGTTATGGGAAACATCATGAGGTCAAGATCCAGCGACCAACCAACAATTTTTACATCTTACTTTCATATATATATAGCATTTTTAGTTCATCGTGCAACTACAGGTGCAACTCTAGGCATTGAAAATTTGTCAATCCATTCAACCCAGGGACCCATGCTGCCTTTAATCTGGCTAATAAACACGTTAGGAAATTGGAAAAAAAGGGATGGCAGCCATGCTTGGTGTGTTGAAGAACCCGTAGCCCGGAAGGCTGCCCATATCTTGTGTGTAGATTTATCCTTGGAAGGACCTGTAGAAGCATAGTTTGCAGAGGGTACTTCATCCTCTCCATTCATTTCTGGTACATGTGCATTGAATCCTTCCACTATTCTAGCTACTTGCACCCTTAACCTACAACAATATCATCCTTCAATGGATAGAGTTTCAGTAGGTTGTAGCTCTTCTGAGGATGAAAACCCTTAGAAGACAGTGGATTGGACGACAACCCAGTTCACATTACAAGGAAATCTACACTGGGTTTCCATTTGGATGTCATTGGACTTATTTACAGGTTGTAATTACAGCTGGAGTGATTGCAGCAGTGGATTAATAGGGTATAAGTGCAGATTGGGTCTATTTATCAGCATATATCCTCATTCCAGTACCTATACTAGCTGGCCGTACAAAACAGGAATCATATTCACTCAAATCTTTGCTAGAAATTGGGGTTTCAGCAACTACATATTCCATAAAGTATGTGTTGGTTCCCGGGTATGTGATTATCATTGGGATAGTTTAATATTGCATTGCATAGAAGTCTTTTGGTTGCTATTATAGTCTGATTTAGTGGAAATCAGACCTCTGAATTTGTAATCAGATCTGATATAATTAGTTTAAAGGTGTTCCTTTGATGTGCAAGTGTTATCTTTTACTTATGCAATAGTTCTCTTCCATGTCTCTAAGGTTTCCTTATGATTTGGTCCTAAAACAAACAAACATTTAAACTCAAACATCAAGCAAATCAGCACTCAAGCAAAAACACCAACATACACTTCGCTGGTCAAAGACAAAAATTGAAACAAACAAATTAGCAGTTTCAAAAAAATTAGAAAATTTAGATCAGAATTGGTTAGGGATCTTTCAGTGGTATCAGAGCTTTAAAATTTCAGTCCAATATCCATTAGAAATCTACACTAGGTTTCCGTTTGGGCATCATTTGGTTTCATTTTGTGTTCAGATTTATGATCTGATTTCTGCAGGCCAACAACAGGGGTTTGGACAGGTTGCTCCAGTTATTTGGTTATTGGACTTCAACATACTTGGCTGCTACAATTAGAGGTTGAAGCTATTTCAAGTTTGGGAGTGATTTGTGGTTCATTGGATCACTTCTATATGTTCTTATAAGTCTGATTTTATAATCAGACCAGACTGTTTGTAATCAGCCATCATCACATGATTGTAATTAGCAAGCTTCAATAATCGGGTATGTCTAATTAAGTCACCTAACTCCTATCTTTAATTTGATATAGTTTGTTTGCCGATCCAATCAACTTTAGTCGTCAATGGAATCAGAGCCATGATCTTGCCAGCCTGAGGGTGTTTGTTCAGCTCTATGCATCCTAGAGAGGTGGGTCCACACAGGTATTCTAATCGGGTTAGCACATTTCATATATGGTTATGTGAGGAGTCTAAGACAGCATATGATGACAAAAGAGAAATCAATATATAGTAGTCATAGGACAGGAATTGTATAATATCAATTGCAGGTAGTTTTGATTTTTCATCAGCAAATTCAGAAGTTATTGCACCAATTCCTCAGTTAGAAGAATGTAAGTCAATTGTTTGACAGAATGTCTTTGGGATATAAACTGAAATATCAGAATTCATGAGTGTAAATAGCAAGGGGAACATTCAAATCTTAAATTTGAATCCAGCTATTCTATCTTCCCAACTGTTTGATAAATTGCAATACATTTGGTAATGTTTCTTTCTGGCAAATGCATGTTATATGTTGATGAAATGTCTATGAGATTTGGGAACTGAAGTTGCATAAGTAGACATCATAAACAACATTCCAAACAAGCTAAAGATTCAGAAATATAGAGATTTACAGCAGCATGCCAAGAATTTGATGAACAAAAACAAAAAAAATCAGGAATCGAAGGCAGATTAGTTCAGGATATTACAGTAAATAAAATGAAGACAATGGCAGATTTGAAAAGTGTCCTTTTCTCAAAAGAATTCAATGATACTTTTAATGGTGATCAGTAAAGGGATTTACAGAAAGAAATGGAAGTAGGGAATTGGCTCTATGTAACTGGATTACAATTGAAGTCCACGAAATTTTCTGATGATGTTCTCTCTAAGTTGGAGGAATTAGACACATATTTGTCCAAAGTAGACCAGTCAAATTGGAGGCTTATGAATTGGGCCTTGCAACCCTCAATGCTCGCTTTGGTTCAGCACAGGTTTGTGGAACATCCTTATGAAGAGGTGAGACTTGCAGTTGCTTCTTGTTACAATGAGATCATAAGGATAACAGCTCCTGTAGCATCCTATAATGATGACATACTAAAGAAGGTTCTACAGCTGATTGTGAAGAGCTTACATGGGTTACATTATGTCAAAGCCCCTACTTTTGGTAAGAAGGCTAAGATTTTAGAGAGCATGACAAGAACCAGATCATTTATCATTTTGTTGAATCTCAGATGTGATAAATTGATTCTTCGAATGTTCCAATGCTTCTTAATTGAAATTAGGAAGCATCATCTAGATAATGTGAGGGCTTGTATGCAAACTATTATGTCGTTAATTTTAGATGAGGATGATGATATCTGCAGGTAGTTGCAATCAAATTTGTTAGCCATTTGGAGAAAGGAGCATAATATCTCACCTATGGCTTATGAGTTCTCAAAAGGGTTGATTGAGCAGAAAATTGAAAGGTTCAAGAAACAGATGACTGAAAATGAACTAAACTCTATGGGCTTATAGGTTACAGGATCTCCCAAAAAAAGTAAGAACCAAATGAGGAGAGAGCAGATTTGTTTTACATGTCTGAAGACTTGAACACTTGATCATAATTGTGGGGTTAGTGAGGAAGATAAGGCAGCCAAAGAAGTTTGGACCAGTGATGAAGATAGGAATTCCACAGTTTTATCCCAACAGAATGACACAAATGTTTGTAAAGAAATGGAATTAGCTGTGGATACAGAAAAAGAAGATGGAACAAGTAGGATAGAGGATGGAGAACAAGTTGCTTCAGGAGAGAGGTACTCTAAGTTTTTTGTTGGAGGTTTTGAGATCGATGTAGATAAACTTTGTAAAGAGATAAGTCCTCTTGATTTAAACTCTCCATTTCTTCATGAAGAATGCATTGACACTTGTTATGAAATTGCTGATATTGTTCCTATTAAAAATGATCTAATACCAGATGGGAATAAGGTAGAGTACCAAGTACTTCTAATGAAGAACATGCATCTTCTTATGACAAAGAATCCCCTGAGAATGGTAACATAGCAACATCAATGACCATGCATTTAGATCAGTCCAACAATGAGTATGAGGCCTATGAAGACATTTATAACACTACTGAAAGATTTGAGGAATCATGTAGTAGTAGTTTACTCATACAGGATTATATTTTTGAAGCTCAGCATAGTGGTTTTGCTGAGGAAGTGAATGAAGTTAATGTTGCTTATTTGATGAACTCAAGAATGACAAACATGAGCGGCTATGAAACATGCCAAGAAGATGACACTCTAGGGACTGAATTGGAAGGCAAATTAGAAAATGTCTTTCAAGATGAGGCTTTTGAACTATATGGTTTCAAGAATTAGTTGAAGGATAGTGAAGACTTGATTGTGGCAGCCTTGGTTCATTATGACAATATTCATAGGGACATTGAAGGTCTTCTTTGGGAAAGTAAGAGTAAGGAAAAGAAAGGAGAAGGGGCAAGTGGATTCAATAGCACCCTCTTATGCAAAGTCAAAGGAGCATTAGAAAGAATGAAATCTAATTACTTGCAGTTGCTCAAGGATAGGGATCTTGCAATCAAGTTTGCTAAAGAAGGAGAAAAAGAAGTTGATGACTTGTGCTTGCAGCTAAGTATGGCTCATGGTGCATTATACAAAGAAGAAAATCAGTCTCCTATAGAAACCACCTCTATGAAACAGAAAATGAGCAATAGAACTACGGAAATCATGCAACTTGTAGAAGGGATCTATGCACTTGGTAAGGATGAAATAATGTTTGATGATTCCAGTGGAAGCAAAGAAGAGAATCCCAAAAGTTTGATTTGGGACAGCGATAATCTACATCTTCCCCTTGATATTGCAGCTCATACACTTGGGATTACTTATGAAGCCAAGATTACAAGTGTTGATCATGACAGCAGTAATACTTGTTTCCTTCATCAAGAGGTAACAACTTGGTTACATAGGGTGGATAGCGTTATGGAATCTTCCTATGATGATACCCAAATGGAGTATGAAAACTATGGAGAACAAAAGGTGGATTCATGCCACAATGGTATGGAAATTTCTCATCAATCCAAGGCAAATTGCATAGGCAAGGACACAAAGGTTGAAACCAGTCCTAAATTTCAATTTGAGAACAGCAGTGATATATTTCACCTTTCCCATAATGTTGCCACTAACAATCATGAAGAAAGTAAGGGTACAATTTCACCTACTGAAGGACTACAAGAGGCAAGTATGGTACATGGTAATTTTGATGTTGTCTCTTGTCATAGGACTGAGTTTATACATTGTGATACATCTGATATAGAATCTACCCAAGTTTTGAATGAAAAATGGTTGGAAAGAGCTAAACAAGCTAAGATTGTGGCTCAACAAGCCAAGCTTCACTTTTAACATATTCATGATATTCGCCATTCTTTTAATGATGAGAGACATGAATTGCCTAACCTAGAGTCTCTAGTTGAGATAGTTGATCATTCCCATGATGGTGATAGTGATTGGGTTGATGAATCTCTTAGTGGGCCAGCCACTCAAGAGTTGTCTGTGTTGAGAAGTGTTGGCATACATACTTCACTTTTGAGTTGGGTAACTGTTCCTCTTAATATGGCAGCGATATCTTTGTCGTTTGGTGACTTCATAGTCTTCGATCTCTTATGGACTAATGGCTATCCTAGTTGGAATCATGTAGCACTTTCTAATTTTGCCTTGACTACATCAATGATTCAGCAGTATGGGAATGTTGAAGGGCAATTCTTTTGGGTTGAGTTGGAGTGTGGAGTAATTTTCCTTGATTGGCCTTGGTTTGATGACATATTTGATATCATCTATGTTTCTAATTAGAGTTATGACAGAGAGGTTTGGTGGCCATTTGTGCTGGTTTGTGGGCATATGGAGGTTCATCTTCACATTGGCTGGATGTCTTACATGCATGGATGGTTACATAAGGGTACTTGGTTGACAAACTTCTTTTTCATCTCTTACAGTGGGTTCTACATCTTGGTTTGGGATCCGGGTATTGACATAATTGGTGTATTGTCTCTTATGGATTCCATGATGTTGCTTCACATTTTGTGGTGTATGGTGTTTTTATTAGGGTGGAGCAGCGGGTTGGTAGATGTTTGCTTGAGGGCAAGCAATCTCGGGAAGGGAGGATTGTAATGTCCCCTTCCTAGATGGCACATAGATGAGCAGTGGTTGGCCTATTACCAGGGTTTCCAGAGGTCAATAGGTTGGTTAGGGAACCCGACCGAGGGTGTTGGTGCTTTGCAGGGAACCTTCCGAGACCTTCAGTTTGATGTTAGATGTTGATTTCAAGAGTTGAATTGAAAACACTAAAGGTTTGCCTTGATGTGAACAGTGAAAGTGAACAGTAACAAAGAATTAGAAGGAGAATAGTAAAAAGTACCCCATCCTAGTAGCTTTAATGTTGTTTTGAAAGATGGTGTGACTTTTTCATGAGGAAGTAACCCTCAAGGTGGGCTTACCCTTTAGTGGGATTATTTTATTGATATTTTATGGAAAAGGGAGATGGAATCTATAAAGCAATGAATGGGGCTATCTTTTGGTCATTCATTCATCATTTCTAAAAATACAAGTGCAGGTTTGGAGCTCTAGATAGAGTTTCAGCAGGTTGCAGCTCTTTTGAGGATGAAAACCCTTAGAGGACAGTGGATTGGACGACAACCCAATTCACATTATAGGGAAATCTACACTGGGTTTCCGTTTGGACGTCATTGGACTTATTTACAAGTTGTAATTACAGCTGGAGTGATTGCAGCAGTGGATTAACAGGGTATAAGTGCATATTGGGTCTATTTATCAGCATATATCCTCATTCCAGTACCTATACTAGCTGGCCATACAAAACAGGAATCATATTCACTCAAATCTTCGCTGGAAATTGGGGTTTCAGCAACTACATATTCCATAAAGTATGTGTTGGTTCCCGGGTATGTGATTATCATTGGGATAGTTTAATATTGCATTTCATAGAAGTCTTTTGGTTGCTGTTATAATCTAATTTAGTGGAAATTAGACCTCTGAATTTGTAATCAGATCTGATATAATCAGTTTAAAGGTGTTCCTTTGATGTGCAAGTATTATCTTTTACTTATGCAATAGTTCTCTTCCATGTTTCTATGGTTTCCTTATGATTTAGTCCTAAAACAAACAAACATTTAAACACAAACATCAAGCAAATCAGCACTCAAGCAAAAACACCAACATACACTGAAAGATCCCTAATGGATAGAGTTTGTGACTGTTGTTATAATCTGATATAATGTATATCAGCCCTTTGAATCTTGTAATCAGACTTGATATAATTAGTATAAAAGGGTTCTATTGAGTTGCAAATGTCATCTTTCATTTATGCAATAGTTCTCTTTCATTTCTATGCTTTCCCTATAATTTGGCAATGAAAAACATGCAATGAAACTCAAACTACAACAAATCAGCAAACAAGCAAAAATACCAAACTTACCTTCGTTGGTCAAAGATAAAAATTGCAACAAACAAATCAGTAGTTTCAAAAAAATCAGAAAATTGTGAGTCAGAATTGGTTGGGGATCTTTTAGTGGTATCAGAGCTTTAAAATTTCAGTCTAATATCCATTAGGGATCTTTCAGTGGTATCAGAGCCATGATCTTGCCAGCCTAAGGGTGTTTTGTTCAGCTCTATGCATCCTAGAGAGGTGGGTCCACACAGGTATTATACTCATAGAAGAACACATATACAATTTGGGGTTAACACTAGTATTCAAGGTACAATTATGGGGGACAGCCATGAGGGTAGTAGAAGTCCTCGTCAAAGGGAAAGACAAAATCTGTAGGAGGATATTGACCGTGACCGTGAGGTATTCAGAACTCTTGTTAATACAACCAAGGATTATATAGGCATTAGACAGACTTCAGACTACCCTTGACAAAATGGATATGGGTCGGCGTAGGGAGAGACATGGTAGACACGACAGACATGATAGGGTTGACAGGTCTAGTTCAGTTGCAGACAGCCGTGGGAGTAGTAGGGCTCCCTCCTTGATGGATAGTGTTCTTGGTTCTCCTAGGCGTGACAGGACTCATTCACGCATAGCTGATAGGCCCATGCAGCCACATTTTCCTCCTAGAGATGAGCCACCCCCAGTTGATCCGCTTGAGGGTGTGGAGTTCCAAGATACTGTTATGGCAGCAAATGATGAGTGGACACGTCTTCCAGCGCATGTTAGAGAGGCTTTCCCTTTACATCAGTATTGTTCCTAGTGAAGAGATAGCATGAGACACCGTGGTGGTAGGGGGCAACAGCAAAATAGTGACCTCCATCGAGCTACTAGCAAGCTCACTATATCTTCCTTTGATGGTAGTGAGAAGATCATCGCCCGAGCTTGGGTGCACAAGCTTGACATCTACCTTTCACTTAAGCCAAGGCCTAAGGACGAGGCCATTCAATTTGTAGTACTACATTTGGAGGGTATAGCTTATGAGTGGTGGCATCATGGTTTGGTTACCCAAAACCATAGACTTATTCATTCTTACAGGGAGTTCACTGAGTGACTAATTGCCAGATTTGACCGTAAGGATGTTGAGTTGTACTACAGGGATTTAGCATTATTGCGACAGACTGGACATGCTGAAACTTACATTAATGAGTTTCAACGCATTGCTGTTATGGTTCCTGAGATGCCAGAAAGACGTCTAGTGATGCTCTTCATAGAAGGATTACATGACAGATTACGGGGTTTGGTCAAGGCTCTTAAGCCTAAGACTTTACATGAGGCTATTCAGATTGCACTAGACCTTGATACTTCACCACCTCCTACTTCTTATCAACAGAATAAGAAGTTCTCCAAAGATTCCAAGCCTTTTCAGAGATCTTCGACACAGCATAGGAGTGCACCACCTCCCCCCAGGATGGACCAGGAGACACATAATGAGTTAAGGAGGAAGAAGCTATGCTTCACATGTAAGGAACCTTGGGAGCCTGGACACCGATGCCTTGGGAAGGGCAAAGTGCATCTCATTGAGATTGTGTCTGATGTGGAGGACGAGCATATACAGGATATTGATTTAGAGGGTAGTGATGGTGAGGACGAACAGGAAGCCCCATAGGTGGAGCTTGGAGTGGGTGACACATCAGATACACCCAATCCTGTCATTGCCACCCTTTCAAGAGTCCCTAGATACCATCCATTTCGCTTAAAGGGAGTGATTAAGGGTCAACATGTGACTTGCCTTATTGACAGTGGTGCCACGCACAACTTTATTGATGAGGGACTGGTTGCTAAGCAAGAATTGCAGGCTAAGGATTTTCCTAGTTTCAGTGTGACAGTAGCAGATGGATTTTCTATGTAGTGCACCAGGATAGTTCCATAGCTTAGTATACAGTTGGGAGATTACACCTTGATCGATGATTTTTATGTTGTGGGTTTGGGTGACATTGATGCAGTGGTAGGTGTCCAATGGTTGCAATCAGTTGGCAGATATATACAGGATTTCCAGAGGAGGCAACTGGAGTTTATAGTTGGGGGTAAGAAGATTGTGCTAAAGGCTCTTTCTGAGGGTGGACCCATGGTGGTTTCAGCACGGAGGATGGAATCCATTTTCAGGCATGGAGATGTGGCATGGGCAGCATAGTATTTAGTTTCATCCAAGACACCTTCTTCACAGGATGACCAGCCATTCCACCTTGATGTCCAGACAGTATTGGACAAACATGGAGTAGTATTTGGTGATATTCCTTCTGGTAGACCTCCTGACCGTGGATTTGAGCATGTGATAGAGTTAGAGGAGGGCGCCAGGCCTGTGATTACCACTCCTTATCATCCTCCTAAGAGATTTAAGGATGAAATAGAGAAGACCATCCATGAGCTGCTGGATATGGGGCACATCAGACCTAGTTCTAGCCCCTTTGCTTCTTCTGTGGTGTTAGTGAAAAAGAAGGATGGCACTACGCGTATGTGCATTGATTACCGTGCATTAAACAAGAAAACAATCAAGAACAGGTATCCGATTCCACGCATAAATGAGTTATTGGATGAGCTTCATGGTGTGGTGTATTTCTCAAAGATTGACCTTCAATCAGGGTACCATCAGATTCGAGTGCATGAGGAGGACATACATAAGACAACATTCAGATGTCATTATGGGCACTATGAGTTCTTGGTGATGCCTTTTGGCCTTACTAACGCACCTGCTACTTTCCAATCATGCATGAACCATATATTTAATAAGCAGCTATGGAAGTATGTACTTGTGTTCTTCGATGATATATTGATTTACAGTAGGAATTGGGAGGAGCACATGAGGCATTTAGATAAGGTTCTTGGCATTATGGAAGCCCAGTCTCTATTTGCCAAGATGTCCAAATGTGAATTTGGACTTACAGAGATCTTGTACTTGGGGCATGTGATTGGTAGTGATGGGGTCAAGGTACATCAGGAAAAGATTCAGTCCATCCTTGATTGGCCACCACCGCGGAACATTTCAGAGTTGAGGGGTTTCTTAGGCCTATGTGGTTATTATAGCAGATTTGTGAAGGGGTATTCACAACTTGCGGTCCCTTTGACAAATCTCACGAGAAAGGGTGCATTCATATGGACAAAGGTGGTACAGGTTGTATTTGATAAGCTCAAACAGGTCATGAGTACTTGTCCAATTTTGGCACTTCCAGATTTCTCTCAGCTTTTTGTGTTAGAGTGTGATGCATCCGGAGAGGGTATTGGAGCGGTCCTTATGCAGAACCGTCATCCCATTGCCTACGAGAGTAGGAAGTTAAGGGATAATGAGAGATTGTATTCCACCTATGACAAGGAAATGCTCACCATTATGCATGCTTTGGCGAAGTTTCGGTAATATTTGGTGGGTGGGAAGTTTGTGGTCAGGAGTGACCACAACAGTTTAAAATATTTCTTGGAGTAGAAAGAACTTAATGAGCGCCAACAGAAATGGGTTAGCAAGATACAGGCATATGATTTTGACATTGAGTATGTTAAGGGGAAAAAGAATATTGTTGCTAATGCACTTTCTAGGAAGCCTACAGTGGCTGCCCTTTGTTCTTTGAGTGAGATTTCAGTAGATTGGAAGTCTCAACTAATTGTTGAGTATTCCAAGAATCAGTTTGCATGTGAAATTATGGATGGCAGGATTCAGGATGATAGATACACGGTGATTGATGATGTTATCTATTATAAGAACAGGATTTATTTGGTACCTGGATCAAAATTGAAGAACAAGATTTTATGAGCCACCCATGACACACCAATGGTAGGACATCCTGGATATTTGAAGACATATCGGCAGGTGAGAGAGAGATTTTCATGGGAGGGGCTCAAGGATGATGTCTTGCGCTATGTACGTGAGTGTATGACTTGTCAGCAGAACAAGTCAGAGCATACTTTTCTGGCAGGTCTTATGCAACCATTGCCTATTCCAGAGTAGAAGTGGGAAAGTATATCGATGGACTTCATTATGGGTCTTCCGAGAGTTCAAGGAAAGGATTGCATTTATGTGGTTGTGGATAGGTTGACGAAGCTTGCACACTTCTTTCCTATTGCAACTAACTTTACAACATCTCAGGTGGCAGAATTATTCTTCCGTGAGGTGTTTAGACTCCATGGACTCCCCAAGACCATTGTCAGTGATTGGGATAGCAGGTTTATGAGCATCTTTTGGTAGGAGCTATTCTGATTAGCAGGTACAGAGTTGACACCTAGTACTAGTTACCACCCTTAGACAGATGGACAGACGGAGATAGTTAATAAGTGGGTTGAGGGTTACTTACGTAACTACATTTCAGGACAGCAGAAGGCTTGGGTGCGATGGTTGTATTTGGTGCGATGGAGGGATTTGCCATTGGAGGATGCCACATGGGAAGGAGAGATGATACTTCAACATCCAGCTTTATAGTTGCTTGAGGGCAAGCAATCCCGAGAAGGGAGGGCTGTAATGTCCCTTCCTTAGATCGCCCAGACTTCAGTAGAGGTTGACCTACTATTGGGTTTCCGTAGGTCAATAGGTTGGTTAGGGAACCCGACTGAGGGTGTTGGAGCTTTGCAGGGAACCTTCCAAGACCTTCAGTTTGATGTTAGATGATGCTTTCAAGAGTTGAAGTGAAAACACTAAAGGTTTGCCTTGATGTGAATAGTGAAAGTGAACAGTAACAGCAAATTAGAAGGAGAATAGTGAAAAGGTTCCATCCCTAGTAGTAATAATGTTATTTTTAAAAGATGGTGTTTCTTTTTCATGAGAAGGTGACCCTCAAAGTGGGTGTACCCTTTAGTGGGATTATTTTATTGTTATTTTATGGAAAATGGAGATGGAATCTATAAAGCAATGAATGGGGCTATCTTTTGGTCATTCAATCATCATTTTCTAAAAACACAAATTCAGGTTTGGAGCTCTGGATAGAGTTTTCAGTAGGTTGCAGCTCTTCTGAGGACAAAAACCCTTAGAGGACAGTGGATTGGATGACAACCCAGTTCACATTAGAGGGAAATCTACACTAGGTTTCTGTTTGGGCATCATTTGGTTTCATTTTGTGTTCAGATTTACAATCTGATCTCTACAGGCCTAAAACAAGGGTTTGGACAGCTTACTCCAAATATTTGGTCATTGGAATTCAACATACTTGGCTACTACAGTTGGAGGTTGAAGCTATTGCAGGTTTGGGAGTGATTTATGAATCATTGAATCACTTTGTATGTTTTTTATAAGTCTGATTTTATAATCAGATCTGACTGTTTGTAATCAGCCATCATCTCACAATTGTAATTAGCAAGCTTCAATAATCAGGTATGTCAAATTAAGTCACCTAACTCATATCTTTAATTTGATATAGTTTGCTTGCTGATCCAATCAATTTCAATCGACCTTGTGGTGTTATTTGTATGTTATTATGTTTCCTTTGCATTAACATATCATGGAAAGACTCTACATGCATTGAAAACACAAAAAACACAAAGCAAACCATTCAAACAAAAATTAGAAAATTCATAACAACAAGGTACAAATCAGATCAGAATTGGTTAGGGATCTTTCAGTGGTATCAGAGATTTAAAGTTTCAATGACGACTGAAATTGATTGGATCAGCAAGCAAACTATATCAAATTAAAGATAGGAGTTAGGTGACTTAATTGGACATACCCGATTATTGAAGCTTGCTAATTACAATCATGTGATGATGGCTTATTACAAACAGTCTGGTCTGATTATAAAATCAGACTTATAAGAACATACAGAAGTGATCCAATGAACCACAAATCACTCCCAAACCTGAAATAGCTTCAACCTCTAACTGTAACAGCCAAGTATGTTGAAGTCCAATAACCAAATAACTGGAGCAAGCTGTCCAAACCCCTGTTGTTGGCCTATAGAAATCAAATCATAAATCTGAACACAAAATGAAACCAAATGATGCCCAAACGGAAACCCAGTGTAGATTTCTAATGGATATTGGACTGAAATTTTAAAGCTCTGATACCACTGAAAGATCCCTAACCAATTTTGATCTAAATTTTCTATTTTTTTTTTGAAACTACTGATTTGTTTGTTTCAATTTTTGTCTTTGACCAGCAAAGTGTATGTTGGTGTTTTTGCTTGAGTGCTGATTTGCTTGATGTTTGAGTTTAAATGTTTGTTTGTTTTAGGACCAAATCATAAGGAAACCATAGAAACATGGAAGAGAACTATTGCATAAGTAAAAGATAACACTTGCACATCAAAGGAACACCTTTAAACTGATTATATCAGATCTGATTACAAATTCAGAGGTCTGATTTCCACTAAATCAGACTATAACAGCAACCAAAAGACTTCTATGAAATGCAATATTAAACTATCCCAATGATAATCACATACTCGGGAACCAACGCATACTTTATGGAATATGTAGTTGCTAAAACCCCAATTTTCAGTGAAGATTTGAGTGAATATGATTCATGTTTTGTACGGCCAGCTAGTATAGGTACTGGAATGAGGATATATGCTGATAAATAGACCCAATCTGCACTTATACCCTGTTAATCCACTGCTGCAATCACTCCAGCTGTAATTACAACCTGTAAATAAGTCCAATGACGTCCAAACGGAAACCCAATGTAGATTTCCCTGTAATGTGAACTGGGTTGTCATCCAATCCACTGTCCTCTAAGGGTTTTTGTCCTCAGAAGAGCTGCAACCTATTGAAACTCTATCCAGAGCTCCAAACCTGCACTTGTATTTTTAGAAAATGATGAATGAATGACCAAAAGATAGCCCCATTCATTGCTTTATAGATTCCATCTCCCTTTTCCATAAAATATCAATAAAATAATCCCACTAAAGGGTAAGCCCACCTTGAGGGTTACTTCCTCATGAAAAAGTCACACCATCTTTCAAAACAACATTAAAGCTACTAGGATGGGGTACTTTTTACTATTCTCCTCTAATTCTCTGTTACTGTTCACTTTCACTATTCACATCAAGGCAAACCTTTGGTGTTTTCAATTCAACTCTTGAAATCAACATCTAACATCAAACTGAAGGTCTCGGAAGGTTCCCTGCAAAGCGCCAACACCCTCGATCGGGTTCCCTAACCAACCTATTGACCTACGGAAACCTTGGTAATAGGCCAACCACTACTCATCTATGTGCCATCTAGGAAGGGGACATTACAGTACTTCATCCTGTTCATTCATTTCTAATACATGTGCATTGAATCCTTCCACTATTCTAGCTACTTGCACCCTCAACCTACAACAATATCATCCTTCAATGGAGGCATTTTTTTAGGCGCTCATAAAATCGTGTTATTAACACTTTAAAAGTGTTGATCTTTTAATATAACTTTTGGGGCCCTTTGATTTTCCTCTTGGTTAGTGAAATCTCTTCACTTTGAACTTTGCCTTGGCTCCCTAGTTTTTCGCCTTATCAGCAATCTCTTCATTTGGTGAACTATTTTTTCCTTTGCCACTTTATCTTCCATTTTTCCCTATCAGCATAATCTTCATTTGGCAAAATTGGCTCTCCTTATTGCTTCTAGCCTTATCAATGAAATTCACCCTTCGCGAACCAACCATGCCTTTGGCCTTCCCTTTCTCTTTTTCGCCTTATCAGTGATTCTTGCATTTCACAAACTTGTTGGCAAGTTCGTCCCTTTATCAATTTCTTCACCAGCCGAGCTTTATCACCTTTTTTGCCTTATCAGTGAATGTTCACTTTTGTAAACTTGGCCTACTTGGTCCTTTTTTGCCTTGGTGAAATCTTCTGGTCTTTGGCTCGCCCCTTTGTCCTTTGGTCAATGGAAATTTCATTTCATGAACCAAATTCTTCACCGCAGCATCCTCTTTCTTTTCCATTTCCTTCAGTCTGAGAATCACCTTGTCGATGAACCTTTGAAAACCCGAACCATGCAGTGAGTTTGAATTTCCTCTGATCTTCAAATGGAGCCTTTGCTTTCCTCTTTTCCCTAGCCGCCTAAGCTTTGATGAAGACCTTCCCATTGTCTCACTTTCATTAGTCAGCAAATTCACTAATCGGCGAACTTTGAGTTTGTTGAACTCAAAGTTTGCCAACTAAGGTAACCTTCTTTCCTTAGTGAATTGCATGCCCTTCTCAGTGCCTTTTCTCCCTCACTTTAGCTTGTCAAGGAATCTTCTCATCGACGAACTGAAAAGTCCACGAACTTCAAATTTTTTCTACATGGCACTCCTTAGTCTTCTTTCCCACTGCCTTAGACTGCCTTGCTTGCCTACTCCTTCCTTGGTTGGCAAATTGGCAAACCGCCGAATCGCCGAACCAAAGGTTCACCAACCTGAAATTTTGTCAACTAAGGCAAAAGAAAGGGAAAAAACTTAGAATTTTTTGGGGGATTTTTTATGGGATTTTCTTCCTTCCATTTAGGCTTTCTCAAATCAGATTTTTCTGATGGAAGGAGGGATTTTTGGGATATTTTGGCCTGGGCAAAATATGACAACAGGTATTCAAGAAAAAATACAATACAAATGATAAGTTGGATAAGTATAAGGCAAGACTAATGGCAAAGAGGTATTCCCAAATTGAGGGAATAAACTTTGGTGAAATATTTTCTCATATTACTAAAGTCAATTCAATTAGATTCTTACTTTTGTTGTTGTTTTCAATTTAGAGTAGAGTAAATGGATGTTAAAAATATTTTTTTGCATGCAGATCTATAGAAAGATATTAATACGTACTAGCCTAAAAATTTCATTGTCTAGGGAAGAGAAAATCTAGTTTGTAATTTAAAAATGTCCTTGTATGGTTGAAAACACTATCTTGGGACATAGTACCAGAAATAGATTATTATGTGCTAAAAAGTTCTTGGGTTTGTTTGTAACAAAGTTGATCATTGTGTTTAATATAAGCAAGTTGATGATCACTTTTTTTCATTTGTTTATGGTGATGATATTTTAATCATAAGTAATAGTTACGACATGATAAAAGAATTGAAATCTCAACTTTCTGCATAGTTTGATATGAAAGAATAAGTATGGAGATTAAAATAGATTCTATAAGAAAGAAACTTTGTTTCAACCAAAGAAAATATGTTTCAGATGCATAATATTAAACTAGTGAATGTTCCTTTTCCAATTGGGATAAAATTATCTATAGAAAAATATCCTAAAAAATATGAAACCTTGAGGACATGTGTAATGGTCCATATGTCAATGTTGTAGGGAATATTAGGTATGCAATGGTTTAGACAAGAGAAGATATTGCCCAAGCAGTGGGAGCATTGAGCAACAAGTTTACGTCAAACCTAAGCAAAAACATTGGACTTGGGTCAAGAGAATATTCAAGTATTTGTGAGGAACTATAGACTACTCCATTTGCTACCAAGGTATTGTTAGAACACACACATATACTGAGAGGGGGGGTGAATTAGCATATACCAATTTTTACTTCAATTCAACTGCAACAACATAATATTTACTGCATCAATCAAATTAAGTAAGAACTATGCAACCATAAGCATATCCACACATCCACATAAGAGAACACAACACCAAATTTTATGTGGAAACCCAAGAAGGGAAAAACCACAATGAGTAAGTTTCTTGGATCTACTATCCAAATCTAGCCACACAAAAATAAATTTTACAATAATCCTTATGGACACCAACCCAAAGGAGACACCAATCCCCTAATTTATGAGCACTAGCTCAAAGGAAGCACCAACCCTCTGTTACACTGCTTTATGCGCACCAACCCAATGGAGACACCAATCCCCTAATGTGCTACAACACATACCAGATGAGGCACTAACCTCCATAATATAAATGAAACAATTTACTTCATACTATGTATGTTGTCACATTGTTTTCTATCTATAGTCAGACGATAAGTCTATTATACTGTTGTCATGTTGTCATGCTACTATCTTCTCCTCAACTCTTCTACAGGTGTGATTTTCTAGTTATCTTCTATTAACATTCCTTCGCACTTCATTCACATTCACATATATATTCAGATTTTTTTCTTCAATGCTCACACAAATGCATCATATACAAAATAAACAAATTGATCTACTATATATATATCAATCTATACAATATCATCCTTATTGTCAATTGCACTGAATTAAAACATTCTCCAAGGTCGGCCTCTATATTTTGAATTTCAATGTATACTTAGGTTGACCACATTAATAATTATATTTGCTCTTTAATATAGAAATGGTGCCAACATTTAAATTTTTAATCTATGTCGCCAAGTCGCCCTCAAACCATATATTTACTTCTTTAATTTAAATATATTATATCTCCATATTGTTACCTCCACGAACTTAACCTTTGTCGAAAAAAAAAAACATTTCCATGAACCTTAGACTCTCTTCTCCATTCACTATCAGTAAATTCTCATTTCCATGAACCTTGGACTCTTCTCCATTCACTATCGGCAAATTCTCATTTCCACTAACCTTGGACTCTTCTCCATTCACTATCGGCAAATCTTCATTTCCATGAACCTTGGACTCAAAAGTCTCTATCGGCTAGTTAGTGAATCGACAAACTTAGAAACATGAGAACCAACTCTCCCTTTGTTGAGTTTGCAAACTTGATATTTTTCTGACTTAACTTCACATTCTCCTTTATCGGCAAATTGGCAAATCGATGAAATTACAAACTTGTGAACCAACTCTCCCTTTGTTGAGTTTGTGAACTTGATATTTTGTCGACTTAACTTCATGTTCTCCTTTATCGGCAAATCGGCAAATTAGCGAACTTAGAAACTTGTGAGCCAATTCTCCCTTTGTTGAGTTCGTGAGCCCAAGATTTTACTGATAACATAAGAAGATACACTTTATCAACAAATCGGTGAACTGTCTGTCCGAGAAACCTAGTTGTCGATGAACTTGTGAGTTCACAAACTGAGTGATTCACTAACTGGAGGTTGAAATCATTTGTGCCTTAGAAACTTCATGGATCCTTTGACATCAATGACAATATTTTCAATAGGTATAGGTGATATAGGCAAAATATTAGATATACATGGTTTTGTGGATGCAATTTGTGTATGTGAGTTGGGCAACAAAAGGTCTGCTATGAGCTATGCATTTTCTCTATTTAGGGAAGTCATTAGCTAGATGAGTAAAATGCAACAAGTTGTTGCCCTTTCCACTCCTAAGGAAAAAATTATAGCTGCTACACTTGATTGAAAGAAGTAGTTTGGTTATAGATATTGTGCTTGGATATTGGTTTCAAAAATAGGGTGATGGAGATCAATTGTGATAGTCAAAGTGTCATTAGTTCGGAAAATAATCCCATTTTGTGTCACACAAAATATATTGTTGTACAATTTTATTTTATTTAGGATATGGTGGAAGATGGAAAGGTTCAGATTTATAAGGTAGACAGCTTAGAAAATGATGTTGAATCTCTCATTAAGCCAATGAACACAAACAAGTTACTTGGTGTAGATTAGCATTGGGCATAGATGTCATTAGCAATTGGTCTTCTTTGCCCCTTTATTTTCTTTTGCAATGTATACAAGTGAGATTTTTAGGATTAGGTGGTGTACCACCTTGCAAAGTCTTACAAATAATTGTAATTATTTAATAATGTTGCCATCCCCAAATGGGGTGCCCCACATGGGGAATCTAGAAGATCACATGTATGTCATATCCTAACACTTTTCCAAGTAGTTATGATGGACCTAAGAGAAGATGTAAGAAGGTGGTTACAAAGTAGACTTGAAAGCACATCTTGGATTGCCCATTTTGAATAGTGCATAAGAACATCTTGAAAGGGGAGTTATACTTCCAAGTTGGAGCATTGAGTTTGACTAGTTGATTAGTCAAACAAGAGGCTACACTTACATGTCTTTATGATGTGTAGAGAATCTTTAGATGGGCCCAAAATAGATCACCCAAGTTGGACAATTCAAATGTGGACTTTTACACATTTAGAGTTGAATTCTATTTCGAGATTGTTGACTACTCATGATGGGCATTAGAATTAGCCTATGATTTTGTTGAAACCACAAGTGGTTTATAGGATGAGAAAACTCTATATATAGGCCTTAGCATGGTGGTTCGGCACCAATTCAATTTATTTTATAAGGTTGTGCAATTTAGAGTTTAGAGTTATGCATTAGCATTTTGTTGAAGTTTTGACACAAGGGTTACATCATTATTGGGGGTTCTCATTGTATTATAAGCTTTATTTTTTAAGCAATATATTGAGGTTTGCTTTTTATAGTGATTTTTTTACCTAAAAGGGTTTTCCCACATATATGTTGTGTTATGTTCACTTTTTTATCATCCATCTTCTTCTCTTCTTTTTCTAAGTTTCATTAAGACTACTTTGGACTTGGCTCAAGAAATTTCATTACTCTAAGTTTCTCCTAGTCATGGAATAAACATTGTAAATCCAATATGAAGGAAAATGAGTAATATGTTATAGATTAAAGGAGATGAGACAAGTAGCAACATTGTGAATAGTATAAAGCAAACTAGGAAAGTGATAACATGAGTATGATAATGTGAGAGACCTGTGTGAGAATGTGAATAAGATGGAGTAGGGTAAAGTAAAGCAGAATAAATGAAGCAAGGAATAGCATGAGGCAACATAAAAGGTGAGGTAGTGTATGTGTATTTACACAAGCAAATAGGAAAAGAGGGGATGATATGTGTAAAGCAAGATATGATAATAGAAAGCATCAAGGCAAGACTTGTTAGGAAATAGGAAGTAACAAAGGAGTGTGATAGTGGGAGCAATGGGGAACACAATAGAAAATGAGTAATGTCATATAATAGGGTAGGATAAGAACAAGTGAAGTAACATGAGTAGTGCAAACTAAAGCAAAATAAATGAAGCAAGGAATAGCATGAGGCAACATAAGAGGTGAGATAGTGTATATGTATTTACACAAGCAAATAGGAAAAGAGTGGATGATATGTGTAAGGAGAGCTGTGATAATAGAAAGCATCAAGGTAAGACCTATTAGGAAATGGGAAGTAACAAAGAAGTGTGATAGTGGGAGCAATGGGGAACACAATAGAAAATGAGTAATGTCATATAATAGGGTAGCATAGGAACAAGTGAAGTAACATGAGTAGTGCAAAGTAAAGAAAAATAAATGAAGCAAGGAATATCATGAGGAAACATAAAAGGTGATGTAGTGTATATGTATTTACATAAGAAAATAGGAAAAGAGGGGATGAAATGTGTAAGGAGAGATGTGATAATAGAAAGCATCAAGGTAAGACCTATTAGGAAACAAGAAGTAACAAAGGAGTGTGATAGTGGGAGAAATGGGGAACACAATAGAAAATGAGTAATGCTATATAATAGGGTAGGATAGGAGCAAGTGAAAATGGAAAAAAAGAGGGGTTTCCCTACATGTCCCCACAAGTTTTCCCCTAGGGAAAGGGAAAATAGGGAAGAATAGTATAGTAGGAACATGATAAAATGGCATATGCTAGAAGACATGGAAATAGAAAAGAAAGCCACTTTAGCATGACTTGGTATAGAAACAAGAAAGAGAAAGTAACACAAGAATGACATATGTTCAAAAACATGGGAAACGAGACAGAAAGACATTTTAGCATAGGACCTTAGCAAATGAGAACTAGAAGTAGAAAGGAAGACATGAAGGACATAGACTAGGCAACATATAAAAAGAAAAGGAGGTCATATTAGCATATAAACTTAGTAGGGAAGAGTGAGGTCAACCTAGGAGAGTATAGTCACCCATAGATGAAAGGTATGATGTGTTTGCTTGGGCTTGCTTACCAAATCAACATTTTATCCTCATGAGAACATGAGAGAGGTGTATCAAGTTGAGAGTGAGTGATAGTGTTTTCATCAAGAAGGTGTTGGAACAAAATGAATAGAAAACTACATTGCAAAGATATTAATGAATATAGAAAATATATTATATAAGAATATCTATTACATTGATTTAAATGACTTTTTATAAAGCCATTCACCTTTTCCCATGAATTGACTTCCAAACCACCTATATGGGAATTAACTATCTCCCAAATAACTAACAAGACTACCAATGTGAATTACATTAACATACTAACATTAATAATTTACTACTAGCAAAGTGTCAGGCCATGATTGGGAAAAGAGGCAAAATGGCTAAATTATATTTGATTCAAAAAGGAAAGATTACAACATATAAAAGGCAAACAAAAAAGTTGAACGTACAGAACTAACAAGAAAACTCAAAAAACAACTAAATAACTAATTATATTACAATAATGTATAACCCGACGATTAACACATTAACATCCCCCCTTAATATGAAGGGGTTAAACCAAGCATTCCTTGAAATTTCTCAAACTTCTCTCTTCCAAGCGCTTTGGTAAGAATATCGATGGGCTGATCTACAGTGGGACAATATTTGAGTTGTACACTACCATCTTTCATATGGTGTCGAATCAAATGGAACTTGTTGTTGATGTGTTTGGTTAGATCATGAAAGATTGGATTCTTTGCCATTTTGATTGCAGATTGATTGTCAACAAGGAGAGGTGTGGATGAAACCTATGGTTCCTGAAAATCTTCAAGAATTTTGTGAAGCCATAAGATTTCCCTAGTTGCCTCATAAGCAGCCATATATTCGACTTCTGCAGAGGATAGAGTTGGCACTGGCTACTTCTTAGATTTCCAAGAAACGGTTGCTGGCCCAAGATGCATTAGGAAACCGGAAGTAGATTTTCCATCTTCAAGTCACCTGCATAATCAAAATCTAAATATCCAACCAAAGAGAAATGTGTTCCCTTGGAGTAATTGAGCCCATAATTTTGAGTGCCTTTCAAATAATGAACTCTTTTGGCGGCTAACCAATGATGTTCTCTAGGTTGTTGCATGAATCTAGAGAGAACTCCAACATCAAAAGAAATATCTGGACAAGTAATTGCTGCATAAATCAAACTTCTAACAAGTTTTCTGTATTGAGTTGCATCAACCAATCTTGCAGAGTCATTTGATGTGAGCTTCAAATTTTGCTCCATAGGAGTACTAAGCGGTTTGTAGTTAGACATGCCAAATTTGCTTAGAAGTTCACCAATGTAATTTTGTTGATTGATGAAGATATACTTGGGTTTTTGAATCACCTCAATATCCAAATTGTAATGAAGATGTCCCAAGTCAGTCATTTCAAATCCTTTCTTCAATTTAGCTTTCACAGTTTGATTGTAAGCCTCATTATTACCAGTGAGAAATAAATCATCCACATAAACAATTAGATATACAACTATGCTATGAACCTTTTTGAAAAAAAGTGTTGCATCATCAAATTCAAAGTGTTGTAAATTCAACTTCAAGAGATGCTCAGTGAGTTTTTTATACTAGGCTCGAGGTGCTTGCTTTAAACCATACAATGATTTTATGAGCTTGCATACCTAGTGTTCTTGACCATTGACTACATAACCTTTTGGTTGAGTAATATATACTATTTCTTTAAGATCACCATTCAAGAATGCAACTTTGACATCCATTTGATGAACTTTCCATCCATTTTGTGTCGAAAGAGTCAACAAAACATGAATGGTAGTCTATTTTGTGGTAGGTGCAAAAGTTTCATCATAATCTATGCCCCTTTTTTTTAGAATAACCTTTCGCAACAAGGTGAGCCTTATGTTTGTCAAGTGAACCATCTGCTTTATACTTGTTTTGAAAGATCCACTTGCACCCAATAGGTTTACAACCTAGTGGAGGATCAACCAACTCCCAAGTACCATTTTCAGAAGAGCATCATACTCATTTGGCATAGTTTGCCTCCACACTACAATATTTTTGGCTTCTTTGTAGCAAGTTGGTTTTGCATCCATTGTGATATTGAGTTCATCAATAGACTTTGAGGTTCCTTTATTACTAGATTGAGCCTATTGTCTGGCTTTATAAGAAATTATTGTTCTCGTTTTACCAATTTCATCAGGTCTCAAATCTTTCAAAGTTTGTTGGAAATGTTTTTCCCATTTTTGTGAAGATTTTGGTTGGACCAAAGGTGCTTCCATTTCTTGAATAGAATCTCCATCAATGTCTAATGGTTTTGAAATCCTAGACTCATCTACAAGATGATGATCATTATTAGGAGTTTCTTCCTGGAGATCTTGAGGTTGAACATCTTGGGTTAGAGATTCTAGAGATGAATCCAACAAATGTGGTTATAAATGACTTATCCCCCCCATATTGTGGAATCTCACATGGATGTTCTTTCCAAGTAATAAACTTAGCAAATTTATCAAGTTGTTTTAACTAACAATCAATATTGGCATCATTTTCAGAAGTTTCACAAAATATAACATCTCTTGCAAGAATAAATTTCTTGTTAGCCTCATCATATAATCTATATGCTTTGGAAGATTCAAAATAGCAAGGAAAAATGCATTTATAACTATGCTGATGCAACATACTTCTTTTCTACTTTGGAATCAAAGTATACCAAGTGGAACCAAAAATCCAAAGATGTCGAACAGGCGAAGGGTAGCCATACCAAAATTCATATGGAATTGATTGATGAAGAGCAGATAAAGGAGATATATTGCGAAGATAAACTGTTGTTCTTGCTACTTCTGCCCAAAAATGCAATTGGATCACTTTGAAGTATAACATTGTGCGAAACATATTCATGATAGTTTTGTTCATTCTTTCAACAACACCATTTTGTTGAGGAGTGCCTGGAACAGTGAGATGATGTTGAATCCCATTTTGACGAAGATAATCCTAAAAAACTATGGAGGTAAACTCTCCACTATTGTTTGTTCTAAGAGTGCCAAATTGAAATTGTACTTGATTTTCAATAATAATACAAAACTTCTTAAAAGTTTCAAAAACTTTAGACTTTTTCTTCAAGAAATAGATCCAATTCATGCGACTATAATCATTAATGAAAAACATAAAGTATTTACATCCCCCAGTAAAAGTGACTGATAAAGGCACACACAAATCAAAATGAACGAGTTGCAATTTTCTATGTGCTCACCAAGTGGAGCGAGGGAAAGAATCTCTATGTTGTTTTGCAAGAATACAAGCTTCACATTTTTCAACTTTCTTAGATAAATTGGGAAAACCAACAACACCATTTTTTTGCATGATATGAATGCTATCATAGTTAACATGCCCAAATCTAGCATGCCACAAAAGACTAGGAGAAAGAGTACCTTCTTCTGAGATGCATAACTCCTAGAAAGGGTTGATTCACCATGAAGTTTTAATAACTTGCCTTCTTCACAACCAATAAAGACAACTTGATTATTTGACTTCCTTCTAACAACTACTTGTCCATCTTCCAATAAAATGGAGTGGCCTTGTTGCCTAATCAAGACTAGTGACAAGAAGTTATGTTGCAATTGAGGAAGATACAAGACATCATGAAGTACAAAATCTGGAAGACCAAGCAACTTAAGATGAATAGTGCCTTTCCAAGAAGCTTAAGACTTGATTTATTTGCCAAATAGATTGGAGAGGCTTCTGATAAGACTTGATTCATATGTTGTGTGGCTCTAGTATCTAAGACCCAAACATCATGCCATGAAGTATTAACAAAATTACAATAAGCAAAATCTGAAACAAAAAGCACATATTCATCATTATCACCACCACATGCAAATTGGGTTGTTCCTGATGCTTTGTCATCGTAGTGTGATTTATCTTTTGGTTTGAAAGAATTTTCTATCTTATCCCATGAGATCTTGTATTCATGGGCTTCATGACTCCCTTTACAACCACATCTTTTATAATACAAGTGATGTCTAGCATTTTGGTTGTCATGTTGGAAGTGCCCTTTGCCATTGGCACCTCCTCCACCTCTATTTTTCCATTGACCTCTACATTTTCCTCTATCACTATGACCACCTCTAGAAGAGTTTTTATTAGGAGGCTTATCTTTTTGTTGACCAAGACAAATATTTTCACCATTCTTATCAATTTTTCTTCCAAAGGCCATCTCACGTTCTGCCAACTTTGCAACCAATTCATTAAAAGTGATTGTATTCAATTGATTACTTTCTTGAAGAGATTCTTGTTGTCATATTTTGCCTAGCCCCAAAATATTCATGTTCCCCTCTTTCTATCAAAGAAATCCGATCAGAGAAAACCTAAATAGAAAGAGGAAAAAGGTCTTAAATCCTACATTTCCCCATGTTGTGCCTTGCAAAAATTTTCAAAATCTCACCTAGAGAATCCTTGCAAAAAACCCAACAAAACCTAGAAATCTTTTGTCCTCAAGTGCCTTCCATTGCAGATAATTCTCAGTTTTATACTTAGTTATTTTCATATGCATATACAATTATATGCATCTTTGTATGTATGTTCACATATACAATCGCACATACAATGGTATATGCAAAGGAAGATGTAAAGGGAATATACAAGGCAGGATATAAAGTGAATCGGGTTATCTTTGTATATGCAATTCAATATACAACCGCATATACAAGGGGGAGATACAAGGGTTGGGGCCCCCAATTGTATATGTATGCGATTGTATCTTTACACATACAATCACACATACAATGGCATATACATTTCTGACATACAAATCCTAGACCCGAAAGGAATATGCAATTTGATTTATAAAGGCAGATGCGATTGTATGCATCTTTGTATGTATGTTTGCAGATACAAAGGGCAGATACAAGGTGAGATACAAGGTCACTTACAAAGGTGAGATGCATGTTTGTATGTACGAGTGATTGTATGCAGTTTTGTTTGTATATTTCACATTGTATATGTGATATACAAAGGTTAGATACAAAATGGATATACAATGCGGACCCAACTGGGAAATCAAATTTGGCAAACACAGCAGTGCGGTCCGCAGTTTGTATGTTGAAGTGCATTGTATATGCCAATATGCAAAGAAGAAAAGATACAAAGGCTGGACCTGTTCTAAAGTTCCAATATAGTTGATAATCTCTTGAGTTCCACATTGTATGTATATGCGATTGTATCTCATATACAATCGATATACAAAGGGTCACATACAATGGATTTCGACAAGACTTAGTGTATCAGTGGCTCATTTTAAGATCTTTCCGACGGCCAATAAAGCATGCAAATGTTCAGCAATGTTTCTCAATTTCAGCGCAGCGACCAATGGAATGATGACACGTGGCAGGGGCGGAAGATGCAAAGGGTGGTACAAAGGCAAAAACATATGCAAAGGGAGAGTCAACAGACATACAAAGCGATAAACAGATACAAAATGCAGTTGATCATAACTTTGACCGTCCATATCTCCCTCATTCTGGTGAATTTCAACATGCTTCGAAAGGCAAAAGTGCTTATTTTTACCTCTTCTTTCATTTGGCGGGCTCTTGAAGGATATTTTCATTTTTTAAAATTTGATGCAAATCTGTAGGCTCGATCGACTGGATATTTCAGTGACCATTTTTTCGCATATGCAGAGCAGATATTTGTTGCATTTATGGGTGCAGGTCGATGATTCAGCAGCTCACATTGAAGACTCAAAATATATTCCACCTGCCCTGTTCCAGATTTTTGATTCAATAACTTATTGTAGGTGGATGTCCCTTCAAACGCAGATTTTTTTTTCTGACAAAGCCCATGGGCAAAAAGGATTGTAACTGACTAAGGTCAAAAAATGTAAAATGATATATATACATGGGAAACAGATGTATTGTTGTTGGTTTTTCTTCTGGGCTATTTTATAATGGCTACTTGGCATCTATAATTAATATAAACTGGCATTTTGCCTCTCTTTTATTATTTTAGCACTGTGTCTGTTCTTTGGATTAGTGTAGGTTATGTACTGCAGACAAAATGGTCCCTTTCATTCCTCCATTATTCTGTTTTGACCTCTGTTAGAATCAATATGAGTCTGTGTAAGTCTTTCTAACTATGAGATTATTACTATGTCGATTCAGTTGCAGCCAAACACATTTAAATCTGATGTATCATCCCCTTTCATTTCAGATTCCTTCTAACCCTTTTCCCCTGTAAGCATTAGCACTAGGTTTAGATATTTTCCTCTAAGCATTAGGCTTAAAGGTAGGAAGTTGGCCTACTCTGGAGGCCTGATCTCATTTTGCAAGGTCCCACACTTCGAGATCATTCTCATGTTTCTCCAGATTGCCAAGTTTCATAACTTAGCAAAGGTGCAAATCTGAGAGACAATAGTTTCTGGCATGCCCGGTGCGACCAGCTCGATGAACTTCTCATCAAAGTACTAAGATTTGGTGTTTCTCCTAGTATTACCAACATTCAAGGAAATCCCTTCAACACCATGTGACTCTACTGAACAAACCTACTGGTGAAAGCAGCCCAAGCACCTAAAATTTCATCAAAGAACAGGATTTTGGTGGTTTTCCTGGTCTACTTCAGCTTCCAGAAGCGTCTCAATCACCTAGCGACTCCCTCTCTGGTATGTGTCCAATTTTCTCTTTGGTTACAAACCTATTTCGCTCTAATTCTGACATTTTTATGATCATCCAGCGTTTAGATGCTATAAAATGTCAAAATTTTATGGGAATCATGGCTATTCCCCTACCCCTAATCCAAATTCAGACTTTTGACCTCCAAACATCTCTTTGCCTCATTACAATCAACATTACCATCAAGAGCATTTCCAAACCACTCCTACTTATCTTTGTTTGTAGCCTATTTATACCTATAGTTAGCCTTGTGAAACCCACTCTGCTCTAAATCAAACGTGCAACCTCCCTAGTCATTCCCAAAATGATACTAATTTGGGTAACATTAAGACTTGGTTGCTGGATTACCAAAGACAAATTTCAGAAATAGATAGAGAAATGTAATATAACATGCAGCAAAAAGAGCTTGCATATCAAGTTTTTTTGCACCAGCAGAAGATAGAAAATAGAAGGGTGTATGAGGAGGAATGCTTGAACATGCAACTTGCAGCTAAGGAGAAACAAATAAAACAATTGCTTGCTTAAGTGCAAGAGCCCAAAGTAAAAAATTTCTCTCATGTTCCTAGCTTCAAACAAATCCTTTAGACCAAAGTGAATATACGAAAGGGGCTCAAACCTCTCTATCATGGTCACCTTCTTAGACCAAGCATCCTAGTTGCAAAGTACCAAACCTTGTAAAGGCCAATCATCTCATACCAATTCAAAATTAGGCAAAGGAAATAGTTGTAGAATCCAAGCCTATCATAATTCCAAGTTTTAGGGGCACTTTTTCGACCCAACAACCAAAAGCAACCTAGACTCCACAAGTTTCCAGGCTTCAAAGCCTATATCCATCCACAAGCCCCTGTTCTTGTGTAAACTCAAATTATCACTCCCCATGAACAAATTTGTCTAGAACCCTCTCCCCTCCAAGAAATTCAAGAAGGTATTCAGGCCTCTTTCCCTAATGCTATTTCAATCCTCAAGGGTGGACCTGTTGTCTACCAAGATAATAGGAAATATGAGCCAAAAGAGAAGGTGGAAGAAGATAGAACTAATGAGGAACAAGTCGTTCCTACACTCACAGAGATAGAATTCTTTGAACCTGTTGCTTCTCAATCCAACTAGATGCTTATTCCCAGTTATCCCTACAAGGTAGCCATCAATGATCAACAAGATTTATGGGCCAGCAGCCAACAGTACAGGAGATAGACTCTATAATATCTCCTCTTCTTCTTTAGGCTCTGCAAAACCAAGGGGGGTATTCCCTATTCAACATCCATGAGATATGCTTATGGATTGACTGGGATGTTGATGCAAAGTAGATAAATCCTCCTTTTTATGGACCAAAACTGTGAGATAAGTGCAAAGGGGCTAGCTCTGGGCCTATGTTCAGTTGTGAGACAGAGGATTTTGATCCTAAAACTACCTCTAAAGTCCTAATGGTTTGATTTTGAAGTTTACAGTTTGATTTTGTATTTGGATGCAAAACTAGGACTTGGGGAGTAACCTCAATACAAGACTAGATCGGTGCCTATCCAGGGTTCGGAGTCAGTAGACATACACATGTGAATGGTCAGCATAAACCTATATTAATGACTAGATTTCAAGGGGGCTTGTTTAGCAACTGCCTTACAGATACTCCCCAAAAACTAGGTGTTTAGTCATTCATTCTTGATGGTATCCCTGTTGTAGCATGCCTTCTCAATGATTAACCTAAAACATTTAATTTGTTCCTTGAACAAAGGTAGGAGATTAAACATTCAATACAGAAAAAACAATATTCCTGAATCTTGAACAACCCTTAGCTATCTTGATTCAAAAGAAAACATGCCCACAGCTTGGAGACAAATGATTAAACACATGCACTGAGCATTTCTCATATAAAATAGCATGAAACTAGTGAATTTATGCATGAAACATATAACATGAGACTCATAAACTCACAAGACATCAAGAACATGGCCACCGATGAAGTTGTATTGTGTCACAACACCAAAATTTTTGTCCAGTTTTCAAACCCCACAAAGAGTAATATAGTTTAGCTTTTATACCAAAACTGTAAACTCAGCAGAATTAATTACAAGGCAAATCAAAAACCCGCCAGATACAATGCATGAGAAATGGCACTCAAAACAGTTAATGCCACATAGAGACAAAGAGGAGGGAGCAGGTATGTTCGGGATCTGCACCGCCGCTCAAGGATTTTCTTCATCAATCGGGTGGTTGACCTATCAACTCCATCGATCATCCTCTGCAAACCGCCATCAATGCCATCAACTACCCACAGCCTCTCAGAAATGCAGTAACGGCATACCTCTGAAAGTTTCTCACTCAAAAATAATCGCACACACTCAAGAAAAATCCTTCGCTGCAAGTTCAAAACAAGACCGTCGATCATCCTCCCATCGCCGCGATCATCGACACCAAAAAATGTTGAAAAGTCATCGGCCAGTGAAATTGTGCCATGTAGGCACCTCATGTTTCTATCGTTGGCTTTTATCCCTTCAATTCTGCTTTTTTCGCCCTTGTATATGCATGCTCAAATGCATATACAATCGCTCACTTTTGCCTTTCAAAAACCCTTTGTAGATGCAAGAGCAAACTCATATACAATTGCTCATCATACAAGGCGGACCCCAAACTATTATAGAGCAAATTGGAATTCTAATTGGGTCTAGCTTGCATGTCCATTTTGCATTTATCACTTTGTACATACAAAAGCATATACAAGCACCTTGCATACAAGCCAGACCTCAAATTTTATTCAATGCATTTCATTCCTCCATCATGTCCGGGTCGTGTGTCATATTGCCTACATGTCTCAACGTATAACTACATATACAATCGCCTCACACATACAAGGCGGATCTTAAAAATTTATCCACCGCATTTGACTTCTCCTTCGGGTCTGGAATGCATATTTCTACTTGTATGTTTTGAATGTATGTCGGCATACATACAACTGCCATTGTATATAACTGGTGGGCCTGACCCATTTTCTCTCTCCTTTGCACATTTCGTTGCACATCGCATATACAAATACAATGTACAAGCCTTTTGATACAACTGCAGAATCTGCAGCAGAACATTCCAGGAATGGACTCAAACGAAAACATACAAACCTCCCCAACATACAAATAGGGAATCTCTAAAGAATATGCCCGCAATATATCTTTTCCTTTGTATGTTAGAGATCTACAACTGCATTTGCATATACCCACGGGCCCCACCAAATACGCCTCCGCTTCACTATTCATTTTGCATGTCGCAGGCCCTTGTATAATTTGCTATGCATATCTATATGCAACCCGATATACAAAGCGGAAATATTCTTGGGAATCTGCGAAAGATTCCCCCTTGTTCATACACCTTTTCAAGCCCGATATGCATTCAAAATGCATATAACTCATTTTTTCAAGGCCGATAGAGACTTTGCAAGCCCGCCAATACTCATTAGACTTGCATGTATATACAAGCATCCTTGTATATACAAAGGCACCTGCACACAACTGATTTTTTATTTTTTACAACTGCAGAGGCCAAAAGTGTTAGAATTTTTTGAATTTTTAGAAAATGCCTACGAATTTAAAAGCATGAAACCTGACTGCTCACGCAGGCGGTAACATAGGCTCCGACTGGGGACGTGCAAGCGCAAAGCTGCAGCAAGAACCAGATCACTCTGGGGCAGACCAGGCAAAACACAAAATGCAAAATAGCACCAACTATACAAGGTGAGCACAGACTATTTACAGCTAATTTACAAATGTGCACAGAGAATGATCACTCATGAAAAATAGGGCTTCATGAACTAACCGTGCACTGGCAGTTCCAGCAATTCACCACTTAGGGCTTGGAGGAAGTAAGAATTTTCTCCATGAATATTGCTAACTTGATATGGACCCATCCATAATGGCTCAAATTTATTATGCTTACCCTTATCTTGGCTCTTTGCATTCCAAACAAGGACCAAGTCACTTATCTGAAACTTTCTTTCCATAGCCTTTCTATCAAACAAATATTTCATCTTCTGTTGTTTCTGGATGTTTGTCATGTGTGCCTCTCTTCTAATTTCATCCAATGCAACCAGTTGGTTTATCCTTTCAGTCATTGAGTCCTCAACCTCCGTATCATTTTCTTGTATAAATCTATAGACTGACAAAAGGTTGTTCACAGGTAGCCTAGCTGGTGCACCATACACTAACTCAAAAGGTGACCTTCCAATTGATTCCTTCACTATCATCCGGTTGGCCCATAGTGCCATTTTAAACTTTGAATCCCACACCCTTTTACTCTTATCCACCGTCCTCTTAATGATTTTCATGAGGCTCTTATTGCTTGACTCTGCTTGAGCATTTCCTTGTGGGTGATATGGTGATGCATATGATAGATTGATCCCATATTTGTTGCAGAAATCAACAAATTCTCCATATCTGAAGCACATGGCATTGTCCGTGACAATTGTAGCTGGCACTCCAAATCTGATAATAATATGCTCTAAAATAAAATCCATCACCACCCTGCTCGTAGCTTTCTTAGTTGGAATGGCTTCAACCCATTTGGTAAAATAATCAGTAGCAACTAGAATCCAACTATGTCCTCCACTTGATTTTTCTGAGATTTCCCCTATAAAATCAATCCCCCACTGCTAAAATGGGGCCTCTACAGTTACAGTCCTAAGGGGTAATGCACCTTCATACTTGAGCTTTCCTGAAAACCTTTGGTAGGAGTCACATCTTCTTACCATTCTTTGTGCATCTGAGAAGAGAGTTGGCCACCAGTAGCCTGCTCTAAGAATTTTGTGGGTTGTTGTCTTGGTAGCGTAATATCCACCACATCCCCCTGTGTGCAAATCGTTTAAAATATTAGCAGCCTGATTCTCATCCACACATCTCAATAGGACACCCTCAGGATTCCTCCAATACAGTTCTCCTTGAAGAATTATGTATTTGATTGCATGTAGCTTCAAGGTCCTTTTCTGACTATCATTGAAATGGGAAGGACAATTCAAATTCTGCAAGTAATATACAATGTCCTTATACCAATCAGATTCTGTCATATTAACAGTTGCATTTTGTATCATGTTCACTTGGCATGCTTCCAGATTTGACTGTGTCATCAATTTTGCCAAACCTTGTCCTCTTACCAGCTTTGTGATCTGTATCTCGATGTTGAATTCTTGTAGTTTATTTATCCATCTACATCTTCTTCCAGTTACCTCCTGCTGAGTAAAAATATCCTTGACTGCTGCATGGGGCACATATGCAACCATTTGAGAGCCTACTAAATATGGCCTGAAGCTCTTGATTGCTCTAACCAGTGCATATGCTTGTTTCTCCATGATGTCATACTTCAATTCAGCAGCCTGTAATAACATGCTGAAGAAGGCAATAGGTTGTTCAAAACCCTCCTCATTCTTCTGTAGTAAGAAGGCAGCAATAGTATGGAAAGAAGCAAATGAAAACAACTGAAATGGCTTAGAAAAATTAGGAGATTTTAGCACAAGAGCCATCTTTATAGCTTCTTTGACGTTTTGAAATGACTTAGTTGCTTCATCTTCCCATTTGACAGTTGTACCTTTCTTCAACATTTTAGAGATATCCTTTGTGGTCTCTACAAAATTAGGAAAAAATCTTCTAACAAAGTTAATTTGTCCAAAGAAGGACTGGATACCTTTCACTGTTGTAGGGATCTAAATTTTGTCAATTGCAGCCACCCTTTCAGGATCAATCCTAACTCTATCCTTGGAAATAGTGTGACCAAGTAACTTTCCTTCCACTACCCCAAAAGCACATTTTTTTGGGTTGAGTGAGATGCCATATTCTAGTGCTTTGATAAAAATTTGTCCCAAGTGTATGCAATGTTGCTCCTCCCTTTTTGAATAGGCAATCAAATCATCCTGATATACAGCAAGGATTGAATCAATCAATCCTGCAAAAGCAACATCCATGGCCCTCTGAAATGTAGCACCTGCATTTGTCAGTCCAAATGGCATTCTCATATAAACATAGGTTCCCCAGGGAGTGGTGAAGGCAGTCTTGTATTGTTCAGATTCTTTTACTTTCACCTGATTGTACCCTAAAAATCCATCCATCATGGATAAAAGTTCACAGCCAGTCACCTTTTGCAACATGGCTTCCATGTTTGGCAATGGATAATTGTCCTTCAAAGAAGTTACATTCATATTTCTAAAGTCCACACAAATTCTAATATCACCATTCTTCTTTCTGACTGGGACAAGGTTGGACACCCAAGTAGAGTGTCTGATGGGCATAATTATTCCAGCCTCCCTAAGCTTCATAAGCTCTTCTTGCATTTTTGGAGCTAAAGTTGGGTTGATAGGTCTCTGTTTTTGTCTAAATGGTTTAGCTCTAGGCTTCAAAGGGATCTCATGCTGAAATAAATCTTCTCTATAAGCTTTCAAGTCCTCATATGACTAGGCAAAAACATGCTTATATTTTTTCAACAATGCAATCAATATAGTTCTGATATGTGGCTTGAGTTGTTTGCCAATGTATACCCTTTTGGGGGCATGAGGTGTCCCCAAGTTTATCTCCTCTAAGTCATTCTTATTTGTTGTAGATGCCTTTGTAATGAATTGGTCCCTATTGTCAAATGCTCTCTCTAAGGCAACAAGTCCTCTGGGAATCTTATTTGTCTTGAGTTGAATTACTTCCTTCCCCATAAGAGTTTCTTTTCCATCTACAACTTGCACAAAGTTTTGAAAATCAATCTCCTGATTTTCAAATTCATCAATGCAATGTAGAAATTTCAGTAAGTCTTTGTCATCATCAAATACCTGCCAGCTACATACATTGTCTGGTACTATAGGTCTGAGTTTGACCTCAACATTTGTGACATCTAATAGAGTGATATCATCTAGCCTTATGGCTACATTGGCTAGAAAATTTGCCATGACATTTTTTGATCTCTCCATCCAGTTTATTGAGAATGCATCAAACAATTCAATTGTATCCTAGACAACATGCTTATACTGTTTTAACCTCTTATTTTTTGAAGCATACTTATCTCTGACTTGGGAAACAATTAACTCTGAATCTCCAAATACTCTTAGCATCTTAATTCCATGCTTCAGAGCAACATTCAGTCCTAACAACAGGGCTTCGTACTCTACAATATTATTTGTACAAGCAAACTTCAGCAAGAAAGAGAATTTTAGAAGCTTACCAGTTGGAGACAGAAATACAATTCTAGCACTAGAGCCTTCCCTTGAACAAGCTCCATCGAAAAACATGGTCCAGAGACCCTATTGGTCAAGTTCTTGAATGCACATGTCTCTCCCTTCACTTTCTTTATCATCTGAGACAACTCTGAAATTATCACAGTTAGTGTCCACAAAGCATATATGCTCCTCTGACTCTTAATCCTCAACTGTATCTAATGACCTTTCTTCTCTGATCAATTTCACATCTTCGCCATTCATTGGGATCATGGCATATGATAGATCTAATTGCATACTTCCACCAATCAATGCTGCCCATCTTCTTGACAACAACATGCCATACTGTGGCTTGATATCAATAACTATTATATTCATTATGTAGGTCTTTTCAGGATATGCTACCAATCTAAAGTCCACATCTTTCATGATTCCAATGACTGGTACTTTCCTAGCATACATGGCATAGCATTTTCCACATGCCTTGTCTATTTTTAACCCAGCTTGCTCCATGGTAGCCAAAGGCATGATATTCGTTGATGCTCCTGAATCCAGCATACAATTCTTAATCACTTTTCCATTTATGATAAGGGAGACATAAAATGGTTCAACCTGTGAAGGACATTTCGTCATGGTCACCCCCAAATATACTTCAGGAACCTCATCTTCATCAATACACAAGGCTTGCTTATTACCCTGAGTCTCAATATTCTAATTAACTTGACAGGGTATTCCTGAAATCAGGGACAATGTTTTATTTTTAAACTCTTCAACTTTCATCAGCTCCATCAATGGAACAGAGACTTTTATCTGGGACAAGACTTGAGCTATGTCAAAAAGAGCATAATTTTGAATAACAGCTGTAGCCCAATCTACAGTTTTGTTTTTATCTTGGTATGATCCAGCTTTAATTTTTATGGCTCTCTGACTGTCATCTTTGATCTGAGAATTTTTGTTTTGATCCTCAACCTGGGGAATTCTATTTTCTGACCCTTGAGAATCATGACCTGTTTTTTGCTTAAAATTTTGTTTATTATTGCTCCATTGTTTCTGTTGTGGTTTAATTCCTTTATGACCGTGCACTGGTTGGTTCACAAAAGTACTCTTTGGTTGGTGTAAGTTACTTACCTAAGATTTACCCCTGAGATTGTAATTGCTTTTGACCTAAGCCACTGCTGCAGCTGTGAGGGCTCTAATCTCTTCATCAGAAGGCTTCCTCAAGTTATTTAAAAAATTGTGTCCTGAGCATAAGCATAATTATCCTCATCATCTTCATCACAAGGGAACTGCTGGCAGACCTGAATCTCATTATTTGTACTTGCATCAACATCATGAGAAGGATATCCCCTGTTCGTAGACAGCATATTGACATTGTCGTCTTCCATGTAATGCGGTTCATTACATTCATCACAGGCAACAACATTGTTATATAAAGACTAAGCTAGCATACATTGTGACTGTGAGTGAAGCATTTGACATATGATGCACCATGGGGTGTCATTAACAATATTAACAGCCTTCTTCAAAGGATCAGGTGTTTCCTTGACATTTTGAGTCCTTGTATTTGTGTGACTATTTGGAAGAATGGGTTTACCATTATGCCAACTGGTATTATATGGCATATCGTGTAATGATGGTCTTCTTTCTTGCCTTTGGTAAACTTGTCTGTTAGGACCTATCCCCTTCTCATTTTTATCCATTCTATAACTCAGGTCCTTGACAATAGTTGTCAATTTATCTAATTTATCCTCAGAAGTAAATGTATTGCCTTGAACACTTTGAGACATAGTATTTGGATTTTGCAGAATTTTTACATCATCTCTTTTGTTTGTCTTACCAGACGCTTTTCTATTATTTTCAATATTAGTTTCTATTTTGAAAGCATCCCTGCGGCTAGCAGGACCCTTATCCCTTAGTCCATAAGTTGTTTTGGCATCAAAAGCATTTATGTACAACACTATGCACATTGGTTCGTTAGGCCTCAGGTGATGTGGCAATTTGTTCATTACCTTCATGAATCTAGCATTGAAATCAGCAACCTGTTCATCTGATCCTTTGGTGATTCCAGTGAATTCATTGATGAAGAAACTAGGATCAGTTTTATCAACATATTGTTCTTTGACTATCCTCCTGAAGTCATCCCATGATGAGATACTTCTGTCAGGCAGACCCTTATACCATTCTCTGGCCTCATCAACTAAGGATTGCATTAATAATTTCATGAAAACGTTCTCATGCTCAACCTCAAAGTTGTCCATGACATTCTGAAAAGCTTTTAAGTGGTCTTCTCCTAACACAGTACTATTTCCTAAAAATTTAGGCACTTGCGGCCTCACATGTTTGTCAATAGGATTGGGGTAACCAGGAATGCCATCGAAAACCAACTGTCTGAATCTGTCCAACTGCATAGGTTGCCTGTCAAACTGATTTGCATTTACATTTCTATTTGCATTATGATTTCTTACATTATTCAATGGTATTCTAGCATTATTTGCATTCTGTCTTTGATCATTATGCTAATCCTGGACTTCATTTCTGTGTTGATTTCTCTGCATATTTGCATTTTTAAGGGTAGGAATTGAATCATTCTAAGCAACTCTCAGAGCTTGTACTTTTTCTGTCATGTCATCTCTAATTTTTATTGCTTGCAAATATTCTAATTCTGCTCTCAGACTCTTAATTTCTTCAGCTAATTCCTCATCTATGGGCATGGAAGAGGATGGTTTCATTACATTCTGATCATCATTATCATCCCTTGGGGATTCAACTTCTTCAAATCTATCAAGGGAATCTACAAAAGGGCATTCTTGAAACACTTCTGACCTCATTCTCAAACCACTACCTTGTTGTCTTTCAAATACATTCTGGATCTCAGCCTCAGTGTTTGAAAAATAAGGTATTGTCCGCTCTGAGGATCCAGGATTGTCTTGAATATTATCATTACTTCTGGAAGAACTCTCTCGACTGGCTTGAACAGTCCTTTTTTCCTGTACATCATTTTTCTGGGTAATTCTTCAGACAAAGGATTACGCAGGGATCTTCTCCCTTGCATACAAGTCTTTTACCTTACCGATTAGGAGATTAGTTCGAAGTCACCACCTATAATTAGGAAATATTTTCTTTTAAAATTAGGGTTCTTTCTCAAAGCAGTCCCCATCAGAGTTGCCAAATCTGTTGCTTCTCAATCCGACTGGATGCTTATTCCCAACTATCCCTACAAGGTAGCCATCAATGATCAACAGGATTTCTGGGCCAGCGGCCAACAGTACAGGAGATAGACTCTATAATATCTCCTCTTCTTTTTTAGGCTCTGCAAAACCAAGGGGGGTATTCCCTATTCAACATCTATGAGATATGCTTATGGATTGACTAGGAAGTTGATGCAAAGCAGATAAATCCTCCTTTTTATGAACCAAAACTGTGAGATAAGTGCAAAGGGGCTAGCTCTGGGCCTATGTTCAATTGTGAGATAGAGGATTTTGATCCTAAAACTACCTCTAAAGTCCTAATGGTTTGATTTTGAAGTTTAGAGTTTCATTTTGTATTTGGATGCAAAACTAGGACCTGGGGAGTAACCTCAATACAAGACTAGATCAGTGCCTATCCAGGGTTCGGAGTCAGTAGACATACACATGTGAATGGTCAGCATAAACCTATATTAATGACTAGATTTCAAGGGGGCTTGTTTAGCAGCTGCCTTACAGATACTCCCCAAAAACTAGGTGTTTAGTCATTCATTCTTGATGGTATCCCTGTTGTAGCATGCCTTCTCAATGATTAACCTGAAACATTTAATTTGTTCCTTGAACAAAGGTAGGAGATTAAACATTCAATATAAAAAAAACTATATTCCTGAATCTTAAACAACCCTTAGCTATCTTGATTCAAAAGAAAACATGCCCACAGCTTGGAGACAAATGATTAAACACATGCACTGAGCATTTCTCATATAAAACAGCATGAAACCAGTGAATTTATGCATGAAACATATAACATGAGACTCATAAACTCACAAGACATCAAGAACAGGGCCACCGATGAAGTTGTATTGTGTCACAGCACCAAAATTTTTGTCCAGTTTTCAACCCCCACAAAGAGTAATACAGTTTAGCTTTTATAACAAAACTATAAACTCAGTAGAATTAATTACAAGGCAAATCAAAAACCTGCCAGATACAATGCATGAGAAATGGCACTCAAAATAGTTAATGCCACAGAGAGACAAAGAGGAGGGAGCAGGTATGTTCAGGATCTGCACTGCTGCTCAAGGATTTTCTTCATCAGTCGGGTGATTGACCTGTCAACTCCATCGATCATCCTCTGCAAACCGCCATCAATGCCATCAGCTACCCGCAGCCTCTCAGAAATGCAGCAGCGGTGTACCTCTAAAAGTTTCCCGCTCAAAAACAGCCGCACACACTTAGGAAAAATCCTTCATTGCAAGTTCAAAACAAGACCGTTGATCATCCTCCCGTCGCCGCAATCAACGGCACCAAAAAATGTTGAAAAGTCATCGGCCAGTGAAATCGTGCCACGTAGGCACCTCATGTTTCTATCGCTGTCTTTTATCCCTTCGATTCTGCCTTTTTCACCCTTGTATATGCATGCTCAAATGCATATACAATCACTCACTTTTGGCTTTCAAAAACCCTTTGTATATGCAAGAGAAAACTCATATACAACTGCTCATCATACAAGGCGGACCCCAAACTATTATAGATCAAATTGGAATTCTAATCGGGTTTAGCTTGCATGTCCATTTTGCATTTATCACTTTGTACATGCAAAAGCATATACAAGCACCTTGCATACAAGCCGGACCTCAAATTTTATTCAATGCATTTCATTCCTCCATCACGTCTGGGTCGCATGCCCTTTTGCCTGAATGTCTCAACGTATAACTGCATATACAATCGCCTCACACATACAAGGCAGATCTTAAAAATTTATCCGCCGCATTTGACATCTCCTTCAGGTCTGGAATGCATATTTCTACTTGTATGTTTTGAATGTATGTTGGCATACATACAATTGCCATTGTATATAACTGGTGAGCCCGACCCATTTTCTCTCTCCTTTGCACATTCTGTTGCACATTGCATATACAAATACAATGTACAAGCCTTTTGATACAACTGTAGAATCTGCGGCGGAATATTCCAAGAATGGACTCAAACGCAAACATACAAACCTCCCCAACATACAAACAAGGAATCTCTAAAGAATATGCCCACAATGTATCTTTTCCTTTGTATGTCGAAGATCTACAACTCCATTTGCATATACCCGCGGGCCCCACCGAATACGCCTCCGCTTCACTATTCATTTTGCATGTCGCGGGCCCTTGTATAATTTGCTATGCATATCTATATGCAACCCGATATACAAAGAGGGAATATTCTTGGAATATGCGAAAGATTCCCCCTTGTTCATACACCTTTTCAAGCCCGATATGCATTCAAAAATGCATATAACTCATTTTTTCATAGGCCGACAGGGACTTTGCAAGCCCGCTAATGCTCATTAGACCTGCATGTATATACAAGCATCCTTGTATATACAAAGGCACCTGCACACAACTGATTTTGTATTTTTTACAACTGCAGAGGCCAAAAGTGTTAGAATTTTTTGAATTTTTAGAAAATGCCTGCAAATTTAAAAGCATGAAACCTGACTGCTCACGCAGGCGGTAACAGAACCTATTGCACCTATGAGTACTGTTAAGGTCACTCTAGAGGTGGATGATGCTGCCCTACTTCATGAACTACCTGATTATGACAAAGATGAGGAGGATGAGCAGTTGGTTGTGGATATGCAACAACAAGAAAACACTGAAAATAATGACAAATTATTGCAGGTCGAGGCTGAGCATGATAGTGAGTTTCCAAACCATAAAGAAGGGCAAGCATGTTGCCCTATGATAGATGATGCAGAGGCTGATGATGTTGATATGCTTGAGAAGCTTCCATGCTTTATTGAAAATAATGAGGAGACTAAACATGAGCAAGAGCAAATTGTAGATTTGTTCTTTATTATTCAGCAGGGATATCAACTTCTTGGTGGGGAGGTCTTCTCTTTTGAGCATGTGCATGGCTCATTTTCTGAGCCTAAGTTAGAAAATCATGAGCATCTTGTTCATGAGGTGGAGACAACCATATCTCTAATTGAGATACAGTAGCTAGGGTATTTAGACCAGCAAGAAGAGAAAGAATTAGAACAGAGACATGAGATCAAACATGATGATTTGCATGTCACTTCAAGGGGATGCCCAATCAAGCATCTAGCCCAGTTGGAGACACATCACGAGGAGTCACCACTTGTCATGCTTACCTCTAAGCATGATGTTGAACATCAAAATAGGTGGGATCAGCCTATTTATTCACCACAAGTTAGTAGCATCAGCAATCAGTCTAGGTGGATAGGTGAGTTTATCTCCATTTTGTGGGGGGTGTTTTATCAATTTGTCATATGCCCATCCCTCCCTCACCTCTTTTTAACTGCCCACATGCATGAGAAACATTGTAAATTGTTAAGGAAGGGTAGTTACTTTCAAGAACCAGTTAATGGCTTTGTTTAAGGTCACCTTTGACTGGTTAGTTTAGGATTAGAGTAGGTTTTATTTCAGTTTTAGGTTTCCTTTCAATAAGTGCCCTTGCACTTTGTTGTATTCTCATTAGGAGATACATGCTTGCTTTTTTTTCTTTTTTCTTTTTTCTTTTTTTTCGGCTTGGTGGCTTCCTCAATGTTCCAGCTCCTCTATTCTTGTTGTAGTCTCTTTTGACTCCATGCCCAATGGATGTATAAGGCCACTGGTCTGATGTTTAGCAGGCAAACATCCCTGAGAGGTCACCAAAATGTTGTCATATTTTGCTTAGCCCCCAAAATATTCATGTTCCCCTCTTTCTATCAAAGAAATTTGATCAGAGAAAGCCTAAATAGAAAGAGGAAAAAGGTCTTAAATCCTACATTTCTCCATGTTGTGCCTTGCAAAATTTTCCAAAATTTCACTTAGAGAATCTTTGCAAAAAAACCCAAAAAAACCCAGAAATCTTTTGTCCTCAAGTGCCTTCCATTGCAGATAATTCTCAGTTTTATACTTAGTTATTTTCATATGCATATACAATTGTATGTATTTTTGTAGGTATGTTCACATATACAATCGCACATACAATGGTATATGCAAAAGAAGATGCAAAAGGAGTATACAAGGCAGGATACAAAAGTGAATCAGGTTATCTTTGTATATGCAATTCAATATACAAACACATATACAAAGGGGAGATACAAGGGTTGGGGCCCATCAATTGTATGTGTATGCGATTGTATCTTTGCACATACAATCGCACATACAATGGCATATACATTTCTGACATACAAATCTCAAACCCGGAAGTAATATGCAGTTTGATTTATAAAGGCAGATGTGATTGTATGCATCTTTGTATGTATGTTCGCATTGTATGTTTGCAGATACAAAGGGCAGATACAAGGCGAGATACAAGGTCACTTACAAAAGTCAGATGCATGTTTGTATGTACGAGTGATTGTATGCAGTTTTGTTTGTATATTTCGCATTGTATATGCGATATACAAAGGTTAGATACAAAATGGATATACAATGCGGACCCGACTAGGAAATCAAATTTGGCAAACTCAGCGGTGGGGTCCGCAGTTTGTATGTTGAAGTGCATTATATATGCCGATATGCAAAGAAGAAAAGATACAAAGGCTAGACCTGTTCTAAAGTTCCAATATAGTTGATAATCTCCTGAGTTCCGCATTGTATGTATATGCGATTATATCTCATATACAATCGATATACAAAGGGTCGCATACAATGGATTTCAGCAAGACTTAGTGTATCGGCAGCTCATTTTAAGATCTTTCCGACAGTCGATAAAGCATGCAAATGTTCGGCGATGTTTCTCAGTTTCAACGCAACGACCA